>OZ018323.1:130471620-130587029 GCA_963969495.1 Ceratothoa steindachneri
TTACGATTTACCAGTTTTTGTAGTTTCTAGTCAAGCTTGAACTATTGTTTCTTTCTTTTCTTTTGTTGTACCATATTTTGTCCTTATCTTTGTTAATAATGCAGCAAAATTAAGAAGATTTTCTTTTCGTTTCTGTGATGTATGGATGCTCGTGCTTCTCTCTATTTACCCCGAGCATTTAGAATGATCTGCCTGCCTCGATGCGCGCCTCAAACCCTTTCTCATGGTGCCTTCGAACGTACCTCTAAGACCCACCTCTTCTCTCTTGGTCTTCCTTAGGCGCTAGATGAACGCCTTGTGAAGGCTTATCGTCTTGAAGAGCGCCGTACAAACAATCCTTCTCATCATTAGGTCTTCTTTAAACCCTCGTACGTGGGTAAAGTTCTAACTTCTTTACGTCTTTTTTGGTACGAAAAATGGAAATGGTTAATTGATTTTAAGGGGTGGTGGAGGTAATTCAACCCCCCGCAGAGGCTTATTAGGTAGAATCCTCTGCGGCAACTGGCATGTGGAAGATTAGAATTAATTGTCGCAGTTGGTTGGATGCTGGAGAGTTACGCGTCTTCCGCGATCCGAGATCTCCAAGTATTGTCCTCTTGACACTATTCTTACAATATATCTTCCAAACAACTTTATTTCCCTATCTTCGTTTCTCCTTCATGGACCTCTCATAATAAGACAGAGCATAAGAGGAATGGCAAAGAATTATAGGCATATTTGAAGTAGACGCCAAAGTGAATTAAAGAAGATTCGTTAAGACGGGAGTCTCGTCATTCATGGATGTTTACACCTCCTGGAAATCGAGTATTTAGAGGGGATGAGGATGGCCGAGGCAAACTGAACTTCATAATTCGTCCGAATTGACCAAATTCACGTCATTCGAATGGACCCCACAGTCGGAGACCCCACAGTAATGGGGATTTGTCTACCATTTTAGCCTATATTAATTCCCACCATCTTTGCTCTCATACACAATGGGCCGCACAAATTTACAACACTTCTAGAAATGCAAATTTACATACTTTTAGTCAAAGCAGGTTAATGAAGTTTACAACGCATGTAATACATACAATAAACGATCAGGCAAGCAAAATGGCGAACAGGAAAAACTTCGAGAATAGTGTAATTTGACAACGCAAAAGTTTACAACACATTCATATAAATAGGATACATCTGAAAAATGTCTCATTAAAAACTAATCCTCATTTTTTCCAGAATATCTTGAATATTCTAAACTAAATGCGAGGTTTCTTTCGTCATCGTGTTAGGCTACTGCGTCATTCCTTACAAGATAGTCGTACTGTTAACATCTTCATCATGGAAAAAAACAACAACAAATCAGTCAAATCTTCGTTAACGCAGCCTAACCCTTCAAAAGAGTGTCTTTGGGAACAGAAAGATCTCTCTACAGCTTAAAGTACCTCTAAATTCAGTTTGTACCATAATATGGACTGGAAGTCACGTAATTCACTTCATCCTTTGGATCGTTCAGGTCGCCCTCGGATGTTGAGGAACGTACAACTCCATAACTTGCTAGAACAATATGTGATAAACCACAGACTACTACTCTTACAGAGCTGCAATGAGGTCTGGAAACAAGTGAAGTTGAAGTTATCAAGGATATAATAAGTAGAACGCTGGGTCGTTATGATTTCTTTTCTTGTACTCCAAGAATGACCTCACTGCTTAAAAACTCACTGTAATGCTCGCTTGGCTTATCAAATTGTACATTTAGATAAACTGGCAACATTCTTGGAACAAATCCTTTGGTCATATGAAACGCGGTAAAGAATACGATCTGTACATTCAAATTCGGTGATGGATCAGCAATGGTATTGGGTTGTTTTTGCTCATCAGGAGTAATGTACAGGGGAATTTTGCAAATGAATTTGTTATCAAGTGTTGACGCTGAACTTGCAACCAAGATCGTCATTTCAACAAGACAAATAACTCTAAGCATAGCCAAACAAACTAAGAATTGGCTACATACAGCTAGAATTAATATTCTGAAATGGCCAAGTCAATCTCCTGACCTGAATGCCATCAAATTTTGTAGTGGGAATTTAAACTCTTGGTCCAGAAACGAGATCCGCGTAACTTATCTGATATGAAGAAAATATGTTTGGAAGAATGCAACAAAATCAGCCCAAAACACCTATAGAAAGATCGTAGGAAACTACTCGAAACCTCTGCAAGCTGTAATTTGACAACTTTTGCGTGGTCAAATTTCACTCTTGTCCCTATAAAGTTTTTTTCCTGTTTACCATTTTGATTTTCTGATCATTACATTGTATTTTTTACATAAATTTTATTGATGTACGGATCGATTGGCACCAGCACCGGCATAATCAGCATATATTTTTCTGATCGGCACCGGCACTGGAATCGGCATATTTTTTGTGATTCGCCGAGCCTCGATGCCGCTTAACATCTTTTCTCTTAATATTTTTGGTGGTCAAAAAAAATATTCACTGAAGTTTGAAGTAGTTTAATTTCTTCACAGTGGTACACTACGGTTATGAGATTTCATCATCACTAACTATAATTTAAGAACAGGATTTTTTGGAGTATTTGAATAATAATTTCATCTTAGTTTGGTTATGACTTAAGTATATTTTAAATTTTTATCAAGGTAATTTTTAAGAATTTCTTTAGATTTTGAAAAAATAAAATAGTTTAGTTCAGAAAAATAAATATGATTATCCAATGTTTTAAAAGAAAATGAATTGCAATTGGTGAAGTTCAGAAAATTTATTAAAATTTAAGTGAGGTTGCTTTTTTATTTTATCTATAACTCTATATTTTAGCAACGTGATTTTTTGAAAGGGGAAAAATTTAGTTTAGAGTTCCTTTATAAAATTATTAGAATTGGCGAAGTTCGGAAAATTTATAAAAATTTAACCATTGGCTGCTTTTTTTTAGATTTTAATCTTAGTAGCGAAGCGCAAGCTCCCCCCGTAAGGGGGAGTGGCGAAGCCATTGCCTGGTATTACTAGAAAAGTTTCATCAACTCTCACTTACTATTTTTTCTATTATTTTTTTTATAATGGTTGGTAAAAAAAGTGTTAGAAGAATTTCCAGCGATTAAAGTGAATGTTATACTGGGGCATAACTGCGAGTCCCGGACGGAGGAGAAATCCTCATCGCCCGGGGGACCCGGCCAGAATCATAGAGGAAGTTACACCCGTCTCTATGTAGTTGGATGCAATTATGGCGTATGTACCCGTGAGGGGGTGGCACCAACTTAGCGGTCGTTGATTCGGCCGCTATGCATTAAGTCCACCAAGCTCAACCCTCTGAGGTCCCCACCCGAGACCCATCCCATCACCCTATCATCCACCATACTGGCAGCATGCGAGCGGGAGAGCAACAGGAGAAATGGACGGGGGCGTTCCTCTCAAGTTACTTGAAACCCATTACCAGCCCCACGCACACAATCCCATACCTCCTTTACCACACCCTAACATTTTTTACACATTAAAAACACATTAATTACACTTTGATTACAGAGAAAGAAGGAAGAAGAGGAACATCAAGACCATGGAGGCCCTCACTAAGAGGGTCCCCTTAAGGACCATAGCCGGAAAACAGACCCCAACGAAGAAGAACCTCTGCGAAACCCTCTACATCGAACTCAAGGTGGCACTGGTGAAACTAATTGAAGTTTCGTCAGGCTTCATCGCCATGTGTGCCGAAACCAAGGATGTGGACCAGCTCCTTTCAGAAGAGGGAGCAAGGGTACTAAAGGAAACCGGACTGGAAGCCAAAACCCCCCCACAAGTGGCAGCAAACAGAAGCGTCATCTGCCGCAAAGTGGAGAGTTGGGTAGGTGAGCACAGTACTGAAGAACTCAAAGAGGAGATCACTAAGAGCAACTAGTGGGCACAAGTTCGCGAAATCATTAAATTTCGTGAACACACCCACGTATTCAAAATAACGTTTGCGACCACGGACATGGCGAGGAAAGCCACCCAAGATGGCATTCTCGTGTTTAACATGAGAATACCGGGTGAAAATATACAGCAAGAAAAATTCAGTAGCATACAAATGTGCTTTGTGTGCTACAAACTCGAAGCCCATACGTCAACCACCTGCCCAGACAAGAACAAGCTGTGGTGCAGTGAGTGCGCCACAGAAGGGCACAGATTCGACAAATGCGAAAGCACCTCGAAGAAGTGCCTAAATTGCAAAGGGGAACATCGGACGATGGCCCTTAATTGCCCCAAGCGACGAGAAATTATTAGAAGAAAGGAAGAAGAAGAAAGAAAAGCGAAGGAGACGACGTACGCAAGCGCCGCTAAAAAAAGTACAGTGATGAACTCTGCACCGGGACCTGCAAATTTAAGCGTAACAGGAGATCTGAGCGCTAAAATTCTGATCTGCATTACCCATGCAAATGTGGCGGATGCAGTGAAGCCTGGTTGTTATAACCAGGTGCTCAACGCGCTCCTGAAGGCGAATAACCTCCCGGCAGTGGTCATGCTGCTGATGACCCCGAGTGTTCAAAGGCCTTCAAGGATTCAATCATCCAAAGCAACAACATCAAATCCGGTTTGAAGGAGATGATTGAAGCACCATAATCAGAGGAAACTGAAGAGGAAGAATAAGAAAAGGAAAAGGCTGGAAGTGAGGATGGATCCTCCTCATCTGACAGCGAAGAGGGCCCCTGCACTCGCACTCGAGCCACCAAAAGCAGGTCAAAGACCCCCAGCCCCCCCCCCCCCCCCCCGAAAAAGGAAAACCCTGGGCCGAGCAAAATCGCCCAACCAGCCCCCAGACCAAAAAAGGGGAAGAAAAAGCATAGGTAAAGCAACTCATCATGTTACGTAACGGACTGAAAATAATGGAAATCAACACCAACGGCTGGACGACGAAAAGAATTCTTTACGGAAATGTATTTCAGAGAAATTGATGCAGACATCATACTGATCTCAGAACACGGGATCGACACGCGTAATACAGAAATGAAAATCTGGAACTACGATGTGTTGATCACCAACTTTTCGCAAGAGCGGTACGATGGCGCCGCTATTGCAATAAAGAAAGGGATCAAATACAAGCAGATAAGGAAATAAGAAGAATCCTACCTCGCGATTGAGGTCGAGCTCGACTTAGGAAAGTTGGTCATTGCAACCGGATATCAACCGCCAAGGAGAGATGTGTTGCCTATTTACACTCTCACTGGCCTGTTTAGCAGAAGAGCCCCCACCATACTAATGGGGGATCTAAACGCCAGATGCCGAGAATCCAGTTACAGGACCTTCAACGGAATAGGGAGAAGCCTGGACCTGTTGCTGGACAGAAATATTGCCCAGCAGATAGGCCCCGACTTTCCCACCTATATCAGAGAACCAAATGCCTCAGAGCCAGACATCTGTCTGGTGAATCGTCAGCTACCGTTCAATTACTACATGGAACCAGTCCAGGTGCCATGTAGTGATCATATAGGGATCCTACTCACTATCAATAGGAACCCTATACGAGTCCCAGCAGTAGTCAGGAAGAACTACAGACGAGCAGACTGGGCACGGTACGCACACCTTCTCGAGGCCTACGATCCGCCCAACCTGGACGAGGCAATTCTCGAGGAGATTGACGAGGCACTCAATGACCTCAATAACCAAATCATCGACGCAGATAGGGCTTGTATCCCTCGTTCCTCATATAGGACCATCTCGACCTACGAATGGACCGAATATATGAAGGAACTATACCGTGAACTGAAGATAATGTACGAACACAACATCGTGAATGCATCAGTTCACTCGATGCAAAGAAGTAAAGAAATCAAAGAAGAATTGAACCAGTTGATCCTCGAACAACAAAACAGAAGATGGGAGGACGCGATCGAGAGCCTCGATCACGAAGCAACTCCCAAAGAATTTTGGAAGAAGATCCGAATTCTTAAAGGATCAACTGGAAAGAAGCATAAGATCGAGCTACAGAAAGAAAACGGAAACATCGAAGAAGACGAAGAAAAAATTGAAGAGATATTGCGAAGTTATTGGGAAAAGATCTTCAGTATAACTGAAGAAGAAAACGAAGATATGACCTAGAGTTCGAAAGCAACATCATCGACGAGCTTAACGAAGAAATAGAAAAAACGCACCCTCATCACCAGGTGGATAGGCAGCGCGACGGAGACGCCGAGATTACAGAAGAAGAACTACTCGGCGCGCTTCGCTCATTCCAACAAAAAGCCCCAGGACAATCGGGGCTTACAAAGCTTAACTTTGAAAAGGCACCAGCCTGTGTCATCGAAGGAATGAGAAGAATATTTAACGCCTGCCTCAATACGTGGTATTTCCAGACGCTTATAAAACGGCGAAAATGATTTTCTTGCCTAAGCCTGGAAAGAACCTCAAGTTGAAGGAGAGCTACCGGCCATTTTGACTACTGGAATTTGGTGGGAAGCTCTTCGAGAAGATCCTCAACAAAAGACTGGTGTCTCACCTGGAGGAAAACTCGCTCTACAACCCAAACCAATTCGGGTTTAGGAGGAAGCGAAGTACAGAAATGACGATTAACGTCATTACGGAAAAGCTAGCCCAAGCAAAACGGGAAAAGAGTTACGTGGACATTGTTTGTCGGGATGTATTAAAGGCGTTCGATAAGGTGTGGCAACGGGTAATGCAGTACAAGATCTTACGACTGGGCCTAAGTGAAAACTTAGAGAGAACTCTCTGTGACTATGTCATGGAGAGAGCGGCGTACATCAGTTTAGGGTGCACGGACGGGCCAAAGTTTCCGCTCAATGCGGGCCTCCCGCAAGGGGGGTGCCTGTCTCCCACTCTCTACTTGATTTACACCGCGGATGTCCCAGTCCCTGTAAACCCCACTTGCCTCAACTTACAATTCGCCGATGATTTCTCCCAGATAATCACTTGTCCATGGAGGAATGCGCCTATACAAGCTCGCATGACAGCAGCAGAAATCGAAAACCTGAACACCTACGAGGCCCGGTGGAAAATCCGTACAAACCAGGATAAGTTCAAAGTAGTCCCCATAGGCAGGAGACTACTTGATGACGTTAGGGTGGGGGATAGACGATATTCCTACACCAATGGATGCAACGTACTCGGCATGAAGATCACCTCAACCGGGTACGCAAAGCACGTCCAAGAACGTATCACCAAGGCCACTGCTGCAGTCAAGACTCTGTACAGGTTCAGAAATCTTCGTCAAAGCAACAAAAAGAAGATCTATACTGCACTAGTAAGATCGACGTTGCTATACCCCGCTTTCGCCCTCTCCTGTGTCTCAAAGACACAGAAGAGGAGACTGCAAATGGTGCAGAATAAATAGGTGTACCTAATTACAGGTACATGCAGAATGGAAAGAAGAACCCAAGAAGAACTGCACCGGGAGGCGGGGTTAACCCCCATTAACGTTGTCATCGAAGAACGGACAAGGAATATGCTGGAAAAGGTCAATCGTGTATTGGACGAGGATATCGTACAAATGATTGACCAAAACAGAAGAGCAGTATGTCGCGCCAGATTTCCAAGCTCCGCTGGGATTTTAGCTGGCGGAGCAGAAGTACCGTTCTACGCAAGATGAGTTAGACTTACCTCAGATCAAGACATAATTTACCAATCATGAACTCAACCGATTTTGACCAAATTCACCGAAATCGACAAAATCAACCAACTAAGACAAACTAACGAAGATGGATACACACACAAGAAGACGAAAATCACCGAAGAAGACAACAGGAAGAAACATTATACACGAATTACACACACGACAAAACTACGAAGAAACAAAGATACTAATACAACACAGTAAGTTATATTAGCAACTTACAAAAACAACAGCTAACACGCACAGCATAACCAAATACATTAGCACTGAAGACAAATGGCTTTAACGCCAAATTATATATATTTTATATACATGTATGTATATATATATATATATATATATATATATATATATATATATATATGTATAAGTAAACAATAAACAACAACGGAACTAAAAAACATAAAAATTTGAAAGCGATAAGCCTGATCACCAGGCTCTAGCATCACTTTGCACCCTACCGTACTTCTTTCTCTTTTCACCACTGGTCTACTTTCCGCTGTCTATTCACACACCCTGTCTATCCCCTCACCTGCATACTCTCACATACACCTTCAAAATGAGTGTGATTAGGATAAAAGCTTGATAAAACTCGATCAACTGAAATAAAGAAAGGTAAGGACTTCGTGACCATTCCAGAAAATGTTGACAGTCACTAAAATGAGTATATAAATATAAAGTTGCCACACACTTTTTTCACCAATCATTTTATAAAGATTTGCAATAGAGAAACGGTGGTCAGTGGCACCTGTATCGTAAATTGAACGAGTTCTGTTTCGCTTTGAGGTTATTATCGCAAAATTTATGACTTTTTATCATCTTTTACATTCCTGAAGTAGTATAAAAGATTTTTCTATATTATATATAGCATGAAAAACAACATAATAAGTTTATATTTTCTGTTAATTTGCTTGACCAACCTAAATAACCATCATTTGGTCGGTGAAAATTATCCACGCTGATAGACAGAGGCAAGGTTGGAAATCATATCGCAAAGTGAGGCGATTAGCCTTAAAGTCCTGAAGCCTTGACAGTCCTAAGATCATTATAGGTGACTATAATAGTTGAGCTTTACCTGAGGATTTGAAAATTTACCAAAGCTCGGCATCGGCATCGGTCTTTTTTTTAATAAATCGGCATCGGCTAAAATGTGTAATCGGTACATCACTAAATTAAATTTCCACGTGCGTTGTAAATTTCATTAACCTGCGTTAACTAAAAGTATGTAAATTTTCATTTCTAATAGTGCGTTGTAAAACTTGCGGTTCACTGTATTTACCTAGATTCAATGTTCGCATCTTTTAATGCGATAAATAAGGAAGACGATATTTGAACGAAGGTAGGAGTCATCACTTTTGTGCGTGATGGTGAACCAAAGGAATTGCAGGGACAACAATGATGAAAACTAGTGCGAGTTATGGATGTATTAAGTGTGTGAAATAATCTGCACTATGTCTATATCTATATAAAGAGACGAGAGAGAGAGAGTAAAAGAGATAAATTGCTACATAAGCTCCTCGAGAGAGGTACATAACGGTAATATCATCTTACTTCTCAAATCAGCTTTGAGAGAGAGGGAGTAAGAGAGAGAGAGAGAGAGAGAGACAGACAGATAGACAGGCAGATAGAGAGACGGAGAAAAAAATATCCAGAAATTGGAAGAATTTTAGAGATTGAGGAAATGATTGAGAGAAAGGAGGAAGAGAAGAGTGAGGATGAGGGAAAGAGAAGAAGAGAGGGGGAGATAGAGGATGGGTGAGTAGAGAGAGATGCGGGAGAGAAAGTGAGAGATAGGGAAGTAGAGATGAGAGGGATGGGGAGGGACGGAGGGAGAGATGGGTGGTGAGAAATGGGAGAAAGGGGGAATATGGGTAGAGAGAGGAAATAGAGAGAAAGGAGGAGAGATGGGGAGAGGGGAAGGGAGAGGTAGTGATGAGGAGTTAGTGAGGCAAATAGTTTGAGAGTGGTAGTGAGGTAGAGATAGTGAGGAGAAGTAGTGAGAGAGAGTTAGTAAAATAGAAGTAGTGATATTGCATCGAGATTACATCAAAAGGCTGATAGCAACAGATCTACTGGTCCTTACCAGGCTACCAGAAGGATTATGGAAAAGAAGTTATATGATGAGAAAAGGCAAAGTAAAACTGAAGGCAGGAATTTTTCTACAAAAGCAGATTGCAAGTTTATTAGTTATTATTTTCCATCGCGCTTTTTTTATATCTACCGAAACAAGTCTGGGCTAGGATTTGTCATCATCTATTTATCAAGTCTGTCTTTAAATGAACCTATACTAGCTGCGTTAACCACAGCACTGGTAGATTATTCCAGATTCTTATGGTTCTGTTGAAGAAAAAGAATTTCGTTTCCTCTGTCCGAAAGTGACTTCCCCCAAGCTTAAGGTTGTGACCACGCGTTGATTCATTTGATATAAATATTAGAAATTTTGATTTGTTTATATTTTCAAAACCAGGAACGATTTTAAATAACTCTTATTATGTCCCTGCGTATGCGTCTCTTGTCTAAGAGAGAATATACTTCGACGCTGGACTCTCTCTAATCTTTCTGTGTCGCACTCTAGATGTGGTGACCAAAACTGGACGCACTATTTCAAATGTGGCCTAACAAGTGCATTGTAAATTGTTAGAATACACCTTTTAGACTTGTTTTGAAATGCACGACCTATCAGACCAAGTATCCTGTTTGCCTTTGTCACTGCCTCCATGCATTGTTTACTTAATTTAAGGACGCTGGAAATCTTTATACCAAGATTTTTTCCTCGTTGATGTTTGGTATGTCGGTTCCGCCGATTTTATAGTTGGTTCTCACGTTGTTTTTACCAATGTGGAGGGACTACACTTGGTGACGTTAAAATTCCTTTGCCATTTGTTCGCCATTTCTCCAGATGTTTTTGCACGGCCACCGATTTCGGTATCATCTGCAGACATTGATAACTTGTTCATTATTCCCAAGTCTATGTCGTTAATGTATATGAGGAAGAGAACTGGTCCAAGCACTGATCCTTGAGACACGCGGTCTGTTAATAGAATATAGCTGGAGGAGCTGCCACAAATTACTACTCTTTGACTTCGTTTACGAGCCAGTTTTCTATCCACTTAACAACTTTCCCTCCTATACCATGAGCTTTAATTTTGGCAATCAATCATTTGTGTAGAACCTTGTCAAATGCTTTCAGAAAATTAAAATACGCAATATCGGCAGCTCGGTCTTCATCATATACTTTGAATATATCATGAAAGAAATCAAGTAAGTTTGTCAAACATGATCGTTTTCTACGAAATAAATGCTGGGAATCTTTTATAAGACTTTTCGTTTCTAGGTGATCCACAATTTTAGCTCTCATTCTTTCCAACAGTTTTACAATTAGTGAGGTTAAACTAATAATTAGGCGGTAGTTTGGGGTACGGAAGGGGCTTCCCGTTTTGAATATTGGTGTAACATTTGCTATTTTCCAATCGTTTGGTAAACATTCGTTTCTAAACTTTTGTGATTGTTTCGCGTATTTCATACAAAATGTGAGAGTGGATATCGTTTGAACTAGGAGAACTATTTACGTTAATTGCTTTCAGGCCTTCTCTGACTTCGTTTTCAGAGATACAAAAGTCATTCAGAGGTTGTTCATTGTTGTCGAACAAATCCACTGAAACTGGAATGTTAGTCTCAGCAATAAAAACAGAAGCGAAAAATGTATTGAGAATTTGGGCAATCTTCCCATTACACTGTGTAACACGATTTTTGTCTTTGGGCAGCAAATTTTATTTTCTATTTGCTTGTGTCTAGAATACATGAAAAAACACTTATTTATTTCAAACTTTGCTTTTGAGTCCAGAATAATGATATTTATATGAAATTTACCTATTTCCTCTGGAAGGAAGTGGCAAATTTGAATTTTCATTTGCATAAAGTAGAAACAAAACGACATGATACAAAAATAGCATTTATTTATTCTAGAATTACATAAGTGAGACAATTAAAATATTAGAAATGAGTAGTTTTCCGTGATTTACGCTTATACAGTAAATTACTTGCAAGATCAGCCCCCAAATATATGTAGTCTTCATCAGATTTTCATTATACGATCCTTTATAGCAGTGTTCAAAGTCCAGTAGATCCTGGTCAAAGTGCTCGCCTGCTCCTCGGAGTACGCTCCCATGTTTTCCTTAAATTTAGCAGGATGAGCGTCAAAAATATGGACTTTCAGGGACATCCTGCAACCCATCTTGCCATAGTTTCTCACCAAGTTCTCAACAAGCTCTACATAGTTTTCGGCTTTGTGATTACCCAGGAATCCCAGAACCACTGCGATAAAGCTGTGCCACGCTGCTTTTTCCGTCCTAGTGAGCTTCTCGGGAAACTCCTTGCACTCCATGATCTTTTTTATTTGTCGACTGAGGAAGACCCCGGCTTCCACCTTTGCCGCAAATAGCTTAGGAAAGAAATCTTTAGAGATCTTGAAAGCTGTAGACTCCTTAGAGAGTTCTGGCGAATTGTTTCATAAGACACAATTTTAAGTACAGAGGAAAAAACAGTACTTTTCAGGCATACAACAAAGGCTCCAATTTGACGTTGTTTCTTCACACACTAAACTTGGTCCGTCGTGGCCAATCCTGCTGATGGTAGTGCGCCACAGTGTCCCTGCTGTCCCAAAGGCAAATATAACAAGGAAGTTTGGTAAAGCCGCCTTGGAGACCCATCAAGAAGGACACCATTTTGAAGTCTCCGATAACATCCCAACCGCACTCTTCATATTTCAATGCATCTTGCAAGATCTTGACACTGCTGTATTTCTCTTTGAGCTGGATCGAGTGAGCAAGGGGAAGGGATGGATACATGTTCCCGTTATGAAGCAGCGCCGTTTTAAGGCTCCTGGAGGAGCTGTCATTGAAGAGGCGCCACTCGTTGGGGCTACAGGCGATTCCGATTGCCTTAAACAGACCGGTCACATTGTGACAAAAACAAATCCCATCTTGACTTGTAAAAAAGTTGGAAAACACTGGTGACGCTTTCTCTGACCCGATATTTGCACACTGTCGTCTAACAAACCCCACTGCTTGAGTCTCGAAGTTAAAAGCTCGTCATTGGACTTTATGAGGCCAAGATCTCTGACAAGGTCGTTGAGATTTTGGGTATTGGGTTAGTATGGGTTTCTCTCCTCAGTTGCATCTCTGAAATCTGAATCAATGACTTCATCCTCTTCTGAACTGCTCTCTTTTGGGAGGAGGGGGCACTGGGGAGCTCAGAGAACTGTGTGGCACTGGCGCAATAGATGACTGTAGGTCTGGATACATGATAACAGGCGCATTTTTACCTGCCAGACGTTTGGAAGGGTTCACCATGCAGAATAAAATATTGCTTGAGTGGTCATCCTGTATAAAACCAAAATGAAAATATAAGTATAAATATACAAGTACTTTTTAATTAGTGCTCTGATAAATGTTAAAATATATATATATATATATATATATATATATATATATATATATATATATATATATATATATATATATATATATATATATATATATATATATATATATATATATATATATATGGTAGTATCCTAATGTCCTGCCCCAATACCGCAGTGGTAGGATCGCAAAATTCCCACCTCAAGATAGTGAGCAGGAGGCTCGCGCCCAGCATGGTATCCTGCAGAGAAATAGTCAAATGAAGAGGGAGGAGACAAACCTGCACAGCTCTTCCCAGTTTGTTCATAGTTTGCGGCAATTCCATTGTCAAAATATGCCCGCCAGGCCTAGCTCGGATGAGATGAGTGGGGCTTTTTTGAAGTAAAGACCCTCATGGGAATGGCCATACACTTCTCTGAGGCAGAATTCAGGGCGCTGTTGGCCGAACAAGGCGCTTAGCCCTTTCATTCACGAATTATGAAAATCGTAATAAAATGGTAATAAAAAATTATTTGTATGATTATTTTAATTAGAATGAAGCTAAATAACTTAAATTTTGTCAAAAAATGTCAAACACATAATTTTTAAGGAAATTATGAGTTGTCCACATTTGTGGATACCATTAAACATAGGTTGTTTGACAATTATAAAGAGACAGATATATCAGAACAGTTAACCTAATAAATTGTATCTTTTACATGAAGACAATCCATATCAGTTTAGTATTTTACATGGAATCTTTTTAAACCCCTTCGGTCTTTTGAAGGGCATAATTGGATCTTACACTTGGAGCAAATTATTCTTGTTTTGCCTTGGCAACTTTCTAATTTACATCTAGCAGCATTTGCACTTTCTATGGCTTCAGGCCAATGGGTCATGCTATCATACCTCATATCAACGACTGGGTGGACTGACGGAATATTGCGATAATATATCTCACCATCAGTTTCATTTGTCCCTATATCATCTCTCATCTTAGGACATCCTGAAGTTCGTTTTCCTTTTGGTCTTGCTGAATCAAAGCTTCAGCAACATGATTCCTAAACTCTAACAAATCAATGTGCTTCTTCACTGATTCTGCAAAATGTTGCCTATATTCAAGCCATGCCTCAACGAAGTGAAAACAAACTCGCAAAGTCCATTTCCTTGTTGACCGAATATTATTTCTGTAGAGTGAAACCAGGAAATCCATCTTATCAACCCCACCCATATGTTTGTTGTATGCCCTGATAATTTGAGGACAGTTTACTTGGACATTCTTTTTCGATAACTTGTCCCATCTTTTTACCTCGGTTATTGGATATTTACCAACAAATGAAGAAGCCAATCGTACGGTACTGTTGTCTACCCATTTAACCACAACTATTTCTCCCGATTTATCTTTTACTTCATCAATTGTTCCCCGTCATTTTTTTTCATATCTTTATCTGTTTCAAGGGGGCACCTACCATCACGATTTTGGTGTATTCTACCAGCACTAAATATTTTTCGCTCCCTAAGGGCACTAATGAGCGGTAGGCTTGTAAAAAAGTTATCAAAATAAAGTTTGAAATTATTGTTCCTTGGCAGTATTTTTGCTAATTTCAAAACAGTTCCAGCTCCAAGACCAAATCTATCTTTTAAAGCTGTTGGTACCTCAGTATTCTTGCCTTGATATATGAAGAAGTTGTATACTAACCCTGAGGTCCCACACAGTACTGAAACTTTTATCCCCCAAGGCTATGGCTTACTCTTCAGATACTGCTTCATACTAACTTGGCCTTTGAATGGAATCATCATTTCATCTATGCAGTTATGTTCTTCAAAAGGTAATGTCGCACAAACAGATTTAACAGCTTTTAGAATAGGAGCCACCTTCCAAGTCTTATCATGGTCCCTAGTTTTGTTACCTTCTAAATTGTTGACGAAATGTAAATTATTTCGGAGAGTGTAAAACCTATTCAAATTCATGTTATTGGCAATAAGAGGAATCCTACTACTTAGTTTCCAGTACATGCTAACCCTTGGAAACCCTAAAGTTCCCATCTGAATGTGTATCCCAAAAAGTGTTTATATTTCCTTTTCATTTGTGATTACAGATTTCCCGTTTGATTGTATTCGAATAAATGTTAGTCTGGTTTGGGATCTCTTCGAATAGTTCATTACTAAAATATTGTTTGAAATACATACATGGAGACCAGTCACCTTTATCTATCGTAGGCGGAGGCTCGGTGTACCTCCACCCAGTTTCGGGAGCTTCAAACGGCCTACGAGTCCAGTTGTAATTGCAAGTTTTTTTCATGGGTACTTCAGAACGTAAGTTAAAATTTCTGGTATCGATTCATCACTAGACTGTTCCTCTTCCCCAGGTCGTTCATTTACATCGACATTTGGTTTGTACATGTCCAATTAATCCTCATCATCAGAAAGATCTTCAATGACTGAACCTAGATCTTCAAATTCAGTCAAAATATCTTTGCACTGCGGTCGTAGAGTTCTGCGCCTTTTGCCTGAGTTGTCTGTTTCATTGGAAATTCGATTACATAGAAAGAAGAAAAAAGATATTTAGCTATGTATGTATGTGTGTGCCTTCCTGCTGTCACCTCATCTACCTCGTGCTCTCACGGATTCCTGCTCTTTGGCTTCCCCACCCCACTCGTGGGAAATGGGGCTGGCTGAGGTATTTCTGTATGTGTGCTGCATAATATATATATATATATATATATATATATATATATATATATATATATATTTGTGTGTGTGTGTGTATAATAAATTGAGATGCTGTCGTAGAGAAACATCCACAGGGTGGGCATCACTATGAATATCACAGCTCTCTATACAGATACACGCACATAACCATGATATCTCTGTTCTATTTATCTTCCACGCACATGCATTTACACACGCTCTGCATTGGTCTGCGACCTAGAATGGCAATATATATATATATATATATATATATATATATATATATATATATATATATATATATATATCGATTCAACTATTTTATTTATTTATAAATATAATATTCAACCACTTCCATTCGCCCACCCCCACAAGGTGACAGAGTGCTGCAGCACTTATAAATACTTATTGAAGACTAATAAAGACTAAAAATACTGACATATACTCCCAATGTAATCGCATCATAATTATGTTGGTTTACAACCAAGCTCGAATGATGTCCTCAATTGTGGACACGAAAAATGGCCAAGCCTCTTTTCTCCTAATATCTAATATCATATGTCATATAACCAAACTTTATATAATACAAATATGTAATTACTTTACCATAGATACTTTCACAAACATAAATGGGCATGGATACAAAATAGGTACTTACTATCAGAAATGACACCACTACACGACGCCATATTCACAATATAGCAAATGACGCAAAATATATTGAAAATTAAAATATCTTGAAGAATCTAGTAACGTTAGATACTCGTGTCCATGGCAACGATAAAAAAAAGGAAGTTACGATTTAATAATTTTCCCTAATTTTTTTCGCGCTTCCACAAGTGTGGAAAAGGTGGGTGAAAGGCGTTATCGCTTTCGAATACTCATCGGGGGAGGTTGGGATCAAAATGCTAGTCTTTTCCTGTCACCGCCTCGAAACCTATAGTGTACAGGGCGGCTTCGGAGGCGAGGGATCCTCTTTTGAAGGGTCCTGCGTATCCAGGCTACCCTGTCTAGTTTTGCGTGGGGTCGTAGAAGCCGAAGATCCTTTGGTGTCGTCCTTCATTTTGGGGAGAGCGTTAGGAACCCCGGACGAGAGCCTTGCGACCACCTTCAGGGAGTTTGCCACCTGTGAGCCTACCAACTTGGTGGAGGCGCTCGGCAGTTTTGCCTTGAAGGAAATGGTCACATAACCTGAGAAGGAAGCCCTGGTTTTAGCCGGGGCTTGGTGTGAACCCTTTGTGCCACCAGCCATACCAGGGGATTGCCGGGGAAGGGACCAGCATAAGGGTTTTGAATGGCGCGTGAAACGACCATGCTCGTGGATTTGAAGGAGCTAGGAGCAGAGGATGTCTTTTTAAGATTGAGGTATAAGACGTCCCAGGCAGTGCTGGCGTGTAAGGACCAAGTCCTTATCCTTGCGAAGAGAGAGACAACCCGCAGTCTTAACTGTCTCGATTTCATTCTTCAGAAGATACGCTTCATATTGATTCGAGGTAGTAGGATGACGCTCTCCGCAATAGACACACTTGCCCATAAACAATCTGGACTTATCATTTACGGCCCTGGAAATACTTACTTACACAAACCAGGTAAATCCGACTTTGCACGTCCACACAAGCGATTCATATGGCCGAAGCGTGGGAGTAGCAGCACCTACGCGGCAATGACACGAATGCCTTCACGCGGTAGTGATACCAACCGACACGCACCAACTCAGAAGGCCTGCCACAATCAAACGAGACGAAGAGTGTACAGGAAAGTCTCAAGGCCCCCTCGTATTTTCTTATTACACGTTCAACTTTAACCGTCTTCCTGATCACCCAGCTCTTTTAGGAAGTATTCCATGAGTTCTCTCACATAAAACACTCATTTCACGAAGGTCATGGTAGAGTGGGACATCACACTCACTGGCGTTCCATTGAGTGTCCGAAGGGGACTATTCATGGCATCCTAGGAAGGGTCCAACGCATGCGCCATAAGGCTCCCGTCCGAGAAACGGGGTAACCTTTTGCTCTATACCTGTCAAAGTAGCTAAGATCCTCCTATGATGAAGTATGTGACTTTTGGCTAACATGTTGCCATCTGTGTATCTAATAACTAAAAAGCATCTGAAGCCAGGCGGCTAATAAACGCTAGGTAGTGTCTGAATGAGTGGCCTGACGTAATCGAGACTCCACTCATCGCACTTCTAACTTTGGTATTTGTCTGGACTTCCCCGCTCGAAGGCGCCCCGTAGCCGGACGTGCCGGTCTTGCACTGGTCGCTTGCCAAAGCTGCAGCGGACTCATTCTTCCCCGGAGCACCCGTTGATGGAGAGTAACTCCTAATCTTAGATTTCTTCTTCTTTGTGCACTTCTTTTTCGAAAAAGAAAGCGGGGAATGTACCCCCTTCTTTCCACCAGTGGAAGGGGCCCTGAGGCCGTACAAAGCCTCAGCTAGATCATTCTCCGAGATAGAAAATAATTGGTTTCCAAGGGGATGCCAGTTGAGGGATGAGGTCCCTCCTCTCTGTATGAGTCATCGTGGGCCCGTGCGATCCAACGAAGAGCTTGCGCAGGGGCAGGCTCAGGTTCGTGTCTGACACTGGGCCAATGATCGCATCCTTGGAAGACCCTGCCATCTAGGGTGGTGTCAAATCCCGGACCATCTTCACCTCACGATAGGCGTAAAACTGGCTATCCCCTTCAAAGTGTCACATATTCCAACCGGGAACACAAAGGGCCTATTCCCGTAATGAACGCCACTGAGGCCGGCATGACGACCTGCGTTGGGAATAGAAGTGGAACAGACATGCAAGGTCTCATTGACGTGACAAATCTCAGATAGACGAGGTGTCTTGACAATACCTAGGGGACGCCGCCCCCGCCTCTTACACCTTAAGGCATTGAGGTGGTTTACCTTCCCCAATCGTGCAGCCGAGAGCTCAGGTTGCGTGTTCTTTGCCTCGTCATGTTTTTAGCTGGCGCCTGATAAAGCAAAGGGGACCCACCGTAAGTGGAGCGTGGCTTGGACGCAACTCTCCAAAAGGAAGTAAGGGGGAATCCCCCAATCTGTCACGAGTGGAGAGGAGAAGGTACCTTCTCCACTAGGAGGAACTTTGCGGGACCCCTGAGAAAGCTTTAGGGTGGCTCGCCACTATACTAAAGTTGCCCGAAGGCAACTCTGCACAAGGGGGTAAAAGGGGAGCCCACGAACCCGTATCTATTGGAGAAGGGGAAACACTCTCTCCGATAGGAGAGACTTTGAATGACCTCTGAGACATTACAGTGGGGGAGGGGACAACCTCGTTAGAATGGGAGAAGCTGAGGAGGGCCCCAACAGGGATACAGGTGAAGCTCGTCAAATGGTTGCGGGTGGTGAGAGGGGAGACCCTGCATCGAAATTAGTACTTAATAAACTAGCGAGTGCACGGGGGAAGGTTGGGGAGGGAGGAATTTCGCTGCTTTCATCTTTATTTATAGTTGTAATATTCAGTCAGGGTTTTTTGGTGGGGGGGGAGGGGGTAGAAATAAAGAATTTGTTAGGATAAAAAATAAGAGCTGATTACATCCGAGAACGTTTCGTTTAACTTGTTTTCGTCAGCGAAGCTGCCAGAAAACTGAAAAAAGGCACCAGAAGTCTGGTTTATAGTATCCACTGCGAATACCCGATTCTAAACACATGGTAGGCGTATATGTAGGTGTGTGCGCTGGGCTCTATGTAGATGGGCCACGGACATCTCCGCATAGAGGTTATTTACCTATGCGGACCGTAGAGACGTATCCTGGTGGGTCGTTATCCCTTACCTCGTCCCTTCATCCAATATTCCGTTGTAATTACCGGCAACGGGGGGCAAATCATGGCCAGTCCTAAAGAATCAGGCCTCCCAGTGACAAGTTACGAGCCGGGGTCCGAACTCAGACGGAGCAGTGGTGTTACAGAAAGAGAGAATGGTGTTAGCGAAGGCGAAGAAGAGCTTAAGCTGGGGCCGGGGGGGGCGCTGAGTCGCGTCAGCACGAAGGCCAGGCAAACACATTGCCGTGCCCCTTACGGGGCCTCCAGAATAAGTAGGGTTGAATGGCGTGACGCTGCCAAGTAGCTGCTCCAGGTCGCTGCAATGCTTCCGTTTTGTTAAAGAATTACCTCTGCTTTTATTGCAGGAAAACTGAATTGGAAAATTATTTTATATTCAAAGCTGTCGTGCAAGGAAGCGCGTTTCACTTTACTGGAGACACACGGCAATGGCTTCGCCACTTCTTCCCTACGGGAGGATCTTGCGCTTCGCTACTAAGATTAAAATCTAAAAAAAAAGCAGCCATGGTTAAATTTTTATAAATTTTCTCAACTTCACCAATTACAATAACTTTAAAAAGGAACTCTAAACTAAATTTCTTCCCTTTCAAAATATCACGTTACTAAAATATAGTTATAGAAGAAGATAGATAAAAATAAATTTTCTGAACTTCACCATTTGTAATTCTTTAGGGTTTTAAAAATTCACAAAATTTCGATACTTATATTTATTCCTGAACTTCATCATTTTGTTTTTTGATATTATAAAAAATTATTAGAAATAACTTTGATAAAAAAACATAAGTCATAACCAAACTAAGATGAAATTATTATTCAAATACTCAGTAAAATCCCCTTCTTAAATTATAAAGTTAGTGATGATGATGATGATAATGCAATTGAATTTCTCCTCTGGAATTCCATCAGAGCTAAATGAGTTTCATGTCTTTACGGAAAGATATTTTTTTTTAATTTAGAGAAATTCAATTAGTAAAAGCTGTTAGTATTTTTCAAATACACTAAAAATTGAAATGGTATGTTCTAAGGTATTCAGACATTTCGACGCTTTGATACCGTCTACGTTTATTGTGCTGTGGGCAAATTGAATGTAGCTCAGGCGATAATTATTTCTCATTCTCTCTCCACCAAACAAAACCTCGCACTCCATAAAAGGCTCAAAAGATTACTTGATCTATTTATGAATCCTTCTAACATATTTCACTTGCATAACACTTTTCTTACGAACCTTTTTTTCCTAAACATTTCTAATTGAGTTGTCCCCGGTTTTTTCTAATTTCGGATCATGTTAAGAATAGCGAACCCAAAACCTTTGGGTTCGCTTCTTTTGACATGAGTAATTTGGGATTCTCCTTTCTTGAAATGGCAAAATCAGGTGACGCCACGTCCCAAACTATAGTTATTTTTTCTACTGAAAAATAAATAAATAACAATAATAATAATAGATGTTTTATACGGCACTCAACAAGTCCTTGAAGCCTTCGCAGGGCGCCTGTCTATCGACTAGAAGGAAAGGGCCTAACAGAATAGATGGGTTTTCAGATCCCGCTTGAAAGCGCCAGGCGAGGAGCGAATGCCAGCAGGCAGCCCATTCCACAACTTAGGGGCAACTATCGAGAAGGGACGATCAACCATGCAGGAGAAACGTGTGCGAGGATCCGAAGATAGGAGGGCACTTTCCGAGGAGGGCTCTTAATTGTCTAGATAGAGTCAGTGGGGAGGACAGGTAAAGAGGAGTTGCGGTGTTCATGATTTAAATGCGAGAAGGACGACTTTAAAAGTAATTCGAAGTTTACTGGGCAGCCAGTGAAGTTGGCGGAGCTGGGGTGTGGCCCGAGAGACCCGTCCTCGACGAAGGAGAACTCAAGCCGCAAAGTTCTGCACAAGTTGAAGGGGACGAAAGGCCTGGATGACTCTGTTTCGGTCAACAGACTATTTTAAATCGAGTTGACTGTCAAAGGAAACATCCAGGTTTCTAACGTTGTCAGGGACCCGACCGGGGAGCCACCTAGATTGAGAGAGGGGCTACATTTTTACATCGAGCGACATAAGAGCCTTTTGTCATGGTTGAGTTTGAGGAAGTTATCCCATAGCCATTCAGTAATCGTTTCATCTGAGGATAAAAGATTAGTCACGCTCACGGCGAACGAGTTTGGAGAGGAGGAGAGAAATATTTGCGTTTCGTTATCATAGAAATGAAAGGATAGAATTAGGCACCGCAGAAGAAGGCTACGAGCAAGAAGGTAGATACGAAAGAGGAGTGAGTCAAGGATAAAACCCTGAAGAACACTATAAGACCGCAAATGGCTGAGGGCCTCACCCCCGAGGTGAACAGAATGAGTACGAGATACCAGATAAGGGCAGTTCAAGAGATACCGATGAAGTCACGAAGGCGGTAGAGAAGAACTGAGTTGTCAACAGTGTCAAATGCTGCCGAGAGATCGAGGAACACCAGAATTGAAGGCCTAGCGGTGGAGTCGGTCAGTCACATGTAAGAGAGCCGATTCAGAGCTGCGACCTGCCTTAGGCTGGACTGGAAGATTTCGACGATGCTGGAAGAGGATATGTTCAGTAATGTGAACAGATACTACTCTCTCAAGATCATTGGATATAAACGGAAGTTGAGAGATTGGACGATAATTTGAAGGATTATTAGGCTCAACATTTAGTTTCTTTAAGATTAGAGGACACGAGCTTGTTTAGAGTCAGAAGGCACCTCACCTAGCGACAGGGAGGCGTTGAAGATACCACCTAGGTGTAGTAGGAGGACAAATAGGAACTGAATATATAGACTGGGTAGGAAAGTGTCAAGAATGGGATCTGCGAGAGGCGGTAGGACTAAGGGAAGCGTGAGCGTCTAGGCAGGAGGACAGAGACTGCGAAAATGAGCGAAGGGATAGGTTTAGAGCAGAAGAGGGGGGACAGTGTGGCAATCCGACAGAAGCGAGGCGATACTCGTATCTAGAGAAATCATCTCAGGATCAGTTCGGTGGTGCGACCGTGCGACAGGACCAATATGGAGGTTGGTTTTAGAATGTACACAAGGTCCATAAGAACCCCATCTTTCTCGGGCCATTTAAAGTCTTCATTTAAGGCATTGTATACATATTATTTATTACTAGATTGAGAAAATTGGAATAAGGACAGTATGTTGGACTTTCGGTTATGTTTGATTAAATTAGGTTAGGTTAGCTAACTTAACTTAACCTAACACTTTTTTGTGGGGGGGTAATGTTCAATTGTCGAAACTTTGGGGGAGATAATGTTCAATTGGCGTAACTTTGGGGGGATGTTAAAAAGGCTACATTAGGATGGAGGATGTTAAATTGGTCCATATACCCTAACCTGTTCATACACCAATGAACAATGGATATGTTCAACGTTTTCCTTTCCAAGCTATTTACAGTGGATTTGTCATGCTTGACATGAGTAATTTTGACTTCGCTATTCTACAAATGAGTAATTTGGAGTTCGCTATTTTGGACATGAGTAATTTGGAGTTCGCTATTCTGGACATGAGTAATTTGGAGTTCGCTATTCTGTACGTGAGTAATTTGGAGTTCGCTATTCTTGACATGAGTAATTTGGAGTTCGCTATTCTTGACATGAGTAATTTGGAGTTCGCTATTCTTGACATGATGGCATATTTCTCGCCCCCTTTCCCTCATCAATAGGTCAAAAATTGGGATCGGTACCCGACAACCAAAGCTTTACTTACCATGTGGGACAATTTTTCATGAAGACCGAAGTACTAAAATCCAGCCTTTGACCGGCTAATTTAACCTGAGACGTATTCCCAATTGTGTTGAAAACACTGCGGTATTGTCAGGTTTCTTCAGCCTGGATGTACATATTCATCCACCTTAGCAAATGGTAAATTGACCTCATCAAGTAAGAACCCTTTCTCTTCAAGTACTTGGAGATTTGAAAGAATGAAGCTGATATGCAGCAAAAATAACTTTGGCTTTTAAAAGACTTTTAAATAATAATGTGAGATAAAATTTTCATTCTTGCGCGATAAAGACCATCATAACGAAATAGTTAAAGACATATTTAGACGACTACTCGAAAGATTAGCAAACTACCTTTCAAAACGCCAAAGATATGATTGCAAATCAGCTTCGTTCTTTCAGCTGGCGGATTAGTTTTAGCAAACTGGTGTTATGTTCTCTGTAACTTGAAAATACCACTCGTTTAATTGAACTAAATCGATTCAACTAAATTGAAACTAGGGGGTGCATGAGTGCCAAAAATTATGATTAAAAAAAAATTATGAGCCCACTAAGGCAAAAGTCGTCGTACTTTCCACAGCTTACGACTAGGCTATAGTAAAAAACAAATAACGATAAAATGTTCATAGACTAAAAAAAAAAAAAAGCTAAAAGGTAACAAGAATGAAGCGCGCTCTAGTATCGGAGGTAGGCAAGCCTTCCCCTGGCTCAGGAACGACCCACGTCAAAAACAGTCAAATAAATTGGAGGAGGCCAGCCTAATTCAAAAGAAAGTTCTAGAGTCAGCAAGTACGTGTGCACGAACCATTTCCGAGTACAAGGGACAAGCGGTAGCGACCCCACTCGTCCCGATACCGGGACAGGTAACGTGCCGAAGATCACCAAAATTGTGACATTCAACAAGAATATGCCGAACAGTCTGAAAGACAACGCAGTCGTCGCAATAAGGCGCCGGCGAGCGCTCCATCAAATGGCGGTGCGTCTCGCGAGTGTGTCCAAGTCAGAGACGACAGAAAGCAACCTGAAGCCGTCGCAGCATTGGGGGGTAAGTCCATGGGAACAGTCGCGGCTCAATGACACGCAACTTTACTTCCCCTCCACCATCTCTCATCTTCTTTGCCAAGCTGCCCGTATTCGTGATATGTAATCGGTGTGAGGAAGAGCGAAACGCTGGTCCGGTCGCCCATTCCTCGTGCACTCTTTGGTGCCCTCATTCCCCGCAATTCCTACATGTCCAGTAATCAAGCACAAGATAATCTCGACATCCGCCCGTGTCACCAAAACTGTGGCGTCACAGATATCGCGAACCAGGGAATGCGGAGTTTCCAATGCTCCGAGAGCACTCAGGGCGCTTTGTGAGTCCCTATAAATCAGAAGCCGGTTTCTGAACCGGCTTGTTGCGCTCGCGTTATCTTCCGTACCGAGCGGTATATTGCAACCAGCTCGGCTGTGAAGAGAGAAGCAGCGTCTGGCAGAGCCCCGCTGACTTCAAAAAGAGGGGATACTGCGTGGAAACCGACCTCCTCTTGGGACTTAGAGG
This sequence comes from Ceratothoa steindachneri, assembly GCA_963969495.1. NCBI lineage: Eukaryota > Metazoa > Arthropoda > Malacostraca > Isopoda > Cymothoidae > Ceratothoa > Ceratothoa steindachneri. The sequence goes on from OZ018323.1 coordinate 130,496,358, forward strand.
AGCCATCCCTATATACTGGCACGATTCCAGCACGACACGAAGTGTGCTCCAAAATGGCCCAACGCAGTACTCCCGGCGCTGTAGTAGCTTTGGGAGCAGAGGCGTGGTGGCAAATAGTCAGAGGTGGTACCTTCCAGGGTGGCGTCATGTGCAGAACCAGGGGCGCCACCCGCCCGAGAGCTATACCGAGCTCTTGAAGGAGTTTCAGTGGCGTCTCTTGGTGGCATAGGTACCGTTGAGATCAGCTGCGGATGCAGTGAGACCGAAAATTAGGAACAGGGACTGATAGCAAGAAAAATTTCTTGAACCAGCAAATCCCGGTTCCTCAAACTAAATATTTTTATTATTAACCAATGTTTATTTTTCTAAATGGCATAAAATAACCATTGAGTTTAATTATGTTTAACATCTATTAAATAACTTAGGAAGATTTAAAGAAAGTTTAGAACCATCATATAATTGGAGAAACAAAACAGGACTATAAAACATACATTAAAAGAAATTAATCAAACTGATAAACATATTATGCCTTGAAATTTTAACTGTAAAAATTTAGTATTAGAATTTTTGACTTAATTAGTATAATCATCTTGTTCTTCGCAATTTTTAAAGTAATATTCGAAGAAAACTTGAGCATTTAAGGTTGAATCAGATAGGCTAGACCGATTTTTTTATATAAAAAGTCTAGAAGGTAAAAAGGCTCTTTCGCTTTCGACATTTGTAGGCTTGATTGTAAAAAGTGCAGCTCACAATCTATCCAGTTTTTCTGTACTTTTGGCAGTCGCTTCAAAAAGTTTAAATTCTTTGTTAACATAAATCTTTTCTTGATTACTTATATATGAGGTACTGGGAAATGCAAGTTTTATTATTTCGTTGTTTTATTCTTTAAGCAAAGGATCCTCGATATACTTAGCTTCATTTATACTTACTTCAGTACCAGACCTAGTAGTTTCTTCATTGGTTTCTCGATAAAGGCGTTTGTACTTAAATGACTTTTGCATATTTCTTCAAAGAAGCTCCTGAAGCCGCTGGTAATTCAGGCGACTAAAGGGCCAAATAATTTGGATTATGTATATACTGAAGCAGACCTGAAATTTCTTTTTGCCTTCTACTTATTATATATAGATCGATCAAGCTTGTCTTAGGTTTACACATAGTTGATTTTCTTTACCCTTTAAATGATTCAAAGTAAAAATAAATGAAGACTGCTTTTAAAAGTGAGGCATCTCTGGGTGATATTAATTTGATCTTAATTTCCAGTGGCTTAGGCAACCGTAAGACCTTATATGGAGCTGTGCCCCCTAAAATATCTCTGATTTACTTATTTTTTTAAAAGTTAATTAATATCATAAAACTATTTATAAAAAGAGCAAAATTTTTGGCCACCCCCTATTTGGGGGGCCAAAGACCCAATTCAAACCTTGATATTTTGACAACTTTAAAATATTATATAAATTAAACTAATGAACGAAATGAAATAAAATTGTTAAATTTTCCTGATTTATATATATAAACTTCATAAAGATTTTTCTAAATTAATATATCACCCACCCCAAAAAAAGTTTCGGGGAGGTTTTCCAACCATAACCTAAATAAAATCTATGAACTAATTAAAAAATCTATGATCCTAGAATTGTTCTTACACCTTTTCTTTGCACGCTAGTTTTTATTTGATTAAAATCAGCCAATAAATATGGAATCAAAAGTCTTTTATTCATCAAATTTTAACATGGAGAAAAATGCAAGTAAAAAAAGAAAAGAAAACGGACACTTACCGCACGTCATCAGCTTCTTACAGCATTTTATAGTGCAGTATAAATTCAGTATTTTTTGTTTCAATATTTCTTAGTTTGCTTAATGGTTCCTGGTCTCCCTCTGTATGTATTACAGAGCATTAAATCTCAATAGAGATGGGTGCCAATGCTTACCACGGTCCTCATTGTTGCCAGGTTTATAAGATTTAATATGCACCTGGACTATATCCTGTTGCCGTTTTCAGTTTCTTGTTTTTTGGAGTTAATGACAAAGCCTTATTTCTTTTTCTCTCCTTATCTTGCTCTTGTAAATATCCTTTAGGCTGCTTGAATTCTTCTTCTTCAGAAGGTTTGCTTGTTCATAACTCAGGTTGTGATCGAGAGTAGCATGTTGAGCGATGAAGTTCATTCTTTTCAATCCATTGAATATAATCTTTTTCGCTCCGTTCCATATTTTGGAATGAAAACTTTCATTTGCATTCTGTGTTAGTCCTCTTAGACATTTTTCGAGCAATTTTTTCGTGGTCAGACTTACATAAATCTTCTTTATTTTACGCTGATCTTCGTCGTCCACTTTGATTGTGAGAGAGAGAGACCTTTTTCCGCCCTTTATGTTTTCAGGCTTTTTCCATTTGCAATTGCTTTTTGACAAAAGCACCAACATTCTTTTCCAGTTGGGAAAAGACCATGTCGTGGATGAGCATCTGTACTAAAGACATGATGAAACGTTGACATAACGAAAACCTGCATTTCCATCAGTTTTCCCAACATTTGAACGAATATGTTGCCCAAAGTAAGATGTCAGAGCTTCAATGGCATTGTCAGTAAGTTTATTCTTACCACTTTGGGTGGTCCTTCTTATCACCTTTCCTGTCTTTGTCAATACATCTACTTTAGATTCATCTCGGAAATTTAAATCATAAAAAAGTGATTTATTATGCTAAGTCCAGAATTTACTTTCTCGAGACGACCGACTGCTATAAATAGCCTCATAATTCAGTAACTAATGTTGATATAAGCCTGAAAACTTGTATGATGTTTTATGGAACATATACGAACAATTGTAGAATAAAATCTCAAATACGTAAATTTAACCAACGTTCCGTTTTCAGCCTCTCCGGTCCCCTTAAAAGCTTGAACAATTTGTTTCCATTCAATATCTGGTACCGAATCTTCATATTGCACTCAAAGTTTTCGGGATGCAATCTTTTTATTTTAAAAAACTTTCTAACATATGCAAAAGGCTATTCCAGCGTGTTTTAACATTGATTATCATATTCAAATGCTGTCCTTGAAACTGATCAGAGACAAAATCTTGTAAATGATTATTTTCGAGGGGCGATTTACGAAATGTTCCACATATTTTTCGAAACTTGCGTATCAATGAATCGAAGTCCTCATAAATTTCTGGACGAATGTCCGAATATTCTAAATCGACCAAGTTTTCTTCTTCGTCATTCCAAGTATAAAATTCATTTTTTGGTTGCTGGATATTGTAAGACTGAATGTTATCATATAAAACATCACAAACGCTTATATTTATTCCATGTGTTAAACACTGCTGGTGCATTGCCGAAATATATTTGCCCAATTTTAACATGACTAAAGCTCCGTTCCGTCTGTGGTACGAGTACATGCTACAATATCACGATTCAGATCAAGATTGAACTCTTCCAATCGAATATTTACCATATTTATGACAGTTTTACTATCAAACTATCCTTTAATAGGAGGGAGGCCTAAGTTCTTATCATGAACGTTGATATTGACAAACCTTCTATTTTGCTTTCAAGTATATTCATCCGATGTAACTGAATACCGCTTCCTTTTTCTGATTTATCTTTGGAAAAACTCGGCCAATTCTGTCTTCTTCGGTAAATAAAAGTTCATCATTGAAGTTTTAACACCATTGTTTGAAGTTGGAGGTTTCTTGTCCCACCCGAGTTTTGCAAAATTTTTGAATAAACTTTCTTTCAGCAACGGTTCGAAAGCTTTACAAGTAAGTTTAGCGATTTCTTCATCCATTGAATATCTTTTGATGAAACTTGAAAGAGTTTTCTGCTTTTTACCTGCGGCGAAGCGCCGGATCTAGGCATCGCTTTTTTTTTTCAAAAGGAGCAAGGTTCAATTGTACTCATTTAAAGCCATGAAATGACCCATATGACCAGGGGACATGTGGTTATTCACCCTGGAGATTTCAAATCTCCCATAAGATTTGGCGCTGAGTGGCAGAAGTCTCATTTAGCTATTCAAAGGCACTTGTAAGTGATTTGAACCATGGGAAACCATCAATGCAATAACCATTTATCATCTTATCACAAAAACGCCGAAGGTCATTGGAGGGACTATCCCTCTTGTTCAAAGCAAGCAAATCACTATCCCTGTCTGCTTTCATTTTTTCCGTGATTCGTTCTATAATGTGTAAGTCCTGAAGTCGTACCACCCGTACACATTGATTTTGTTTTTAGAAACCTTTTTTAAAGTAATTCCATGCGATAGATTTTCACATATTTGAAAAGGTAATTAACACAAAAAAATTAAATAAAAAAAATATAAATCTTTAGATCACAGCAAAATCTGATGTATGCAGTGGCAAGCAACCAATTCGAACGCAGATAAATTGGGGAAGTTAGCAACTGACCAGGTCAAGTTGTCAGTTGTCACCTTTTTGCAAGGCAAAAAATATTTGGATTTCATTTACTCGTGTTAAAAAAATTAATTTTCCTATTTAGATCGTTTATAATTAAAAAATATAAAATATAAGATGCCAACATTATCATCTTTATTTAAATAGTTATAACTAACTTGGCATTTGGCAATAAGTAAATTAGTCTTCACTTTTCGCCCTGCGACCTACAAGAAACGTTCAAAACAACGGTTTGGAGGTTTTGCCTTTTTTGGTGGCATTGAATCATTTTAAATTTTTATGTTTGATTAAAAATTATTTTATCTTTTAGGAACCGACCAATTTTTTCCAGTTCTCGGTTTGGTTCCTAGGATCATGGAACCTGGTGCAAACCCTAGTTGAACCCTTATCATAACGCAGGATCTTCATTTTTGACGGTCTCAGTTGCATAGCTGAAAGTTAGCTTGTATTTATATTAAGGAAATTTGACCTATTAGAGGCTTTTAATATAATTAAAACCAGAAAAGACCCTAAAATATATTCTACGATAGTTAAAAAAAAGTAAAAAGTGGAATTCAGATAATGAAGGAGAGGTAAAGGAAGAGAGGATATGGATAAAGAAGTAATATTTATCGATTATATTCTTAAACATATTCACTGTACTGTCTTCAATAACTTTGTCATAAATGTCGATCTACCAGTGAAATTAATTAACGTTCCTCAGACTGTCTTTGTACAATCTATTTCTAATTTTATGGAAATCAGAAATGTACCGCATGCTCTAAATGTGGTATTACAAGCGCTCTATATAATCAAAGAATAGCTTAGTTTCATTTAAATGCGAAAAGTTTTACCATGTATCTTAAAACCCTATTCGCTTTTTGGTCAGTTACAGTGTACTATTTTGAACATTTCGAATCGATCTAGATTAAGACAGCGCAATCATCTTTATTTTAATCTCCTTGGGGGTATCACGTCCTGTGTTTATTGCTTACACGAGATAATTTGAATTGCATCTGTCATCTCTACAACATTTTAGTACTCTATCCAAGACGTTTTGCAAGTTTTCCCGGTTCCTATAATATTTTGTCCTAGTACCTATGTACATAGTTTTGCATCTTCAGCAATTTTGAAATTCTACCCAATAAATTGATGAAAAAATCGTTTATGTGTATTTAAAAAATCAACTGTCCAAGATCAGAACCTTGAGGAACGCTTAGAGTGAACGATGTACGTAATCAACTATTTTTCCAGCCTACGGTTTCCCAGCCAGTCTTCAATCCCTTTTACGTACGTTTTCTCCTCTTCCATGTCGCGTTATCTCCATCAAGAGTATTTTATGTGGAGCAGTGTCTAAAGCCTTTTTTGATCATTGACATAAACTAATGGGTTGAGGAATAAGTTCTTGCGGTTTTATCAAATTTATTCCTTCCTATTAACAATTTTAGAAAAACTTCATTTTAATTGATAACAATATGTAATTTAATCAATAATGTATTCTCCGTTGTTATTTACGACTTCTTCCCAACGTTCAACTAGTTTTTCGATGACTGCAATAAAAATCTCTGGATTTTGACTCGACGAATTCTTCTAACGAAACACCGCGCAAATTGTTGGAGAGCGATCGGAACAGATGAGGATCGGATGGAGCCAAGCCTGGCGAATATGGAGGATGCGGCAGGATTTCCCAATTAAGCGTTTGGATCGCGTCTTTTGTCATATTGGCAATGTGAGGAAGAGCATTGTCGTGTTGCAGAAGGACTCCATAACGTCGATGAGGTCGCTTTTCACGAATAGCTTCGGCGAGTCAATACATTTGTTGAACGTAGAGTTCTGCATTGACAATCTCGTTGTTTGCAAGGAGCTCATAAAGAATGATTCCTTCACATTTCCACCGCACACACAGCATCGTCTTTCGTGGATGAAGTCCTTGCTTTAATCGCGGAAGTGTTTTTTATTGGGGCTAAGCCATTGTTTTCGATGGTTGATGTTGACATAAACACACCACTTTTCGTCGCCAGTGATAATGCGGTGAAGAAATCAGTCCTTATATCCACGAGTAGCCTTGTGAAGAGCAAGCAAACCTGCAGCAATCGTAGAGCGTTGAAGTTTGTTGCTTTCGCTCAAAGCGTGCGGAACCCATGTACCAAGTTTTTGAACTTTCCCCATCGAATGAAGGTGATTCACTACAGTTTTCTGATCACATGCCAATTGTACAGCCAATTCTCTATTCGATTGATGAGGATTTTGATGAAGAAGGTCGTTCAATCGATCTTCATCCAACTTAACGGGGTGACCAGAACCTTCTTCGCCATTAAGATTGAAATGACCGTTTTTGAAACGTGAAAACCACCATTGAGCTGTCCTTTCTGATAAAGCATTTTCTCCGTACACAGCACAAATATCGCGACGAACTTTGGCTGCGTTTGCATTGTTCCCGTTTCGATTTAAAATGAATAACAAGTGTCGAAAATGCGCCTTTCTTTCAACTTGGCATTCCATTTTGAGGGTACAGAACAAAAATTAAATTAACACAACTTTTAAAAAAACCATAATGACTTATTACTCAACTTCAAGACGTAGCCTAAGCAAAAGCCTAATAGTCTACGCTGTTAAGAGACGTAGCCTAACCTTTGCAAATTTTGCTCTCATTATTTATTATTGTTTCTTAATATGTGCACAAATCACGTCAAACAAAACTTAAATCCACACAACATTAAAAAAAACGCAAAAACTTATTCTTCAACCTAATACATCTACTTCTTTATCTTAATCAAATGAAAGATAAAAATCGTGAAAGAAAAATCGAATAGTTATTTGTGTCGAAAGCCTTGCTGTAAGTCAATAATTATTTTATTTACTTCCAAAGGCTCCACGGACCTATCTCTAACAATTGACTAGAAGAGCTCATCAATGTCCCAAGTTAGGGATATGGGTAGAAAGTTTCCTAGGATCAGCTTTATGCCTTTTTAAAAAGAAAATTGTACAAAGGCGTTTTAACAATTCGTTTCCCAATTCTTTATGAATTCGGTAGGGGTAAATCATCCGCCACTGGGATATATTGACCATCGCTTTCATAAATTGTCCAACGTCTGGTTAAATTGTCCACCGTTGAGACAAATTATCCAACTCTAGAATAAATTGTCTATCGCCTGGATAAATTGTTCGTTCTTTAATTTAATTTTCGATTATGTCAATATTTAAAAGAGTGTTGCCTTCATCAAAATTACCTTAACTTGTCTATTGTAGTTATTTGTATCTTGACAGTAAATCATTTGCAAAATGTTTATCTAATGCCTTCACCACGTAGTCCTGAAAGAGCCTGATGCACCCTCTAATTAGCCTAAGATTATTTACATACATTTATAATGGCTTATACTGTTGGTTTCACACACAAACCATAGTGACAACCAACGAAGGATTTTCATACGTCCGGTTGTAGGCGAATGCGCGTCACGCAGTGGGGGCAGGCGCTAGGCGACCTTCGACAGACCGAAGAATCGGCAGCCCCCAACAACCCCCCTGCTGCCTTGTAGGGCTACCTTTTTAGGTAAAGGCTAGAGGAAGGATAACCTCCATAATAAAACCAGGACGGGGGCGACTATAGGAGAGCACCATCAGACCAGTGTCTCAACCGCCCCCTGCAGCCGAAGATGAAGCCTGGTCGTCTCCAGTCCATTCTGGCACCAGGAATCTTCTCCCCTTGGTCAAGATACGGGTCTTAAGTGAGCACGCCTTCTTACTCGTTTAAATCTAGTGCAGGTTTGATGTCCTCAGCAAACCGACCCTGATCAAGGTCGGAGACCGCCCTGAGGACATCCGTCATCATCGATCTCGATAGACATCCTTAGCTAAGCTAATTCCTTTTCATAATTCTTTTTGGTTGTTCTTATTTTGCGTTTACCAAGTCGACAATAACTAAAAACTGGATTCAGGAAGAAAAAAAAACACAGATGTTTGCTGGAAGCCGGAATGTGTAGTTCTGAATCGATTACCGAATTATGAACGAAAGGAATAGAGACAGACTGGTCTTGAAATCGGTTAAAACTCTCTTTTGCAATTGGTCCATCTAAATTATGCGTTTTTGTCGCTTGATTCCCAGTAGTTCTTTACTCCCAAGGTGCAGATTTGGGCCTTTTAGCTGTATTGCATCTATCCCCCTTTTCCCGGACCAACGAGTGAGTCAGATTAGCATTTCGTGGTTATTATGCGAATAAGAAGTTAATGACCTCTCTTCTCGGAGTCTCTGATTTTCAAAGGGATATATATGTACATGAGTGCATTTGAATCATTTGTAGGCCATTATATATCAGTGTTCCATAAATGAAGCAAAATAATGTGTTAATACATTGATTTCCTTACCTTCCACTGGTTGATATTGCATCTCATTAAATCCAGTGAGCTAATTAAATTATGTATGGGTCCAGGCAATAAGATTCGACAGTTTAACACTGGGTGAGATAATAAATATATTTTTATCTTTTTTTAATTTGTATAACTATTTCGGAAATTATAAATGATTTAGTCCTGACTTTCAGCATCACAAGCGATAAGGAAAAAAAAGAAGATTTTATTCTACATATGTGTAACAGGTGAAAATTTGTCCTTAAAATGGCTTATAAAAACGATCATTTTATGCATACAAAAATGCGAGAAATTTTTTTTTTATTTGTACGTATTTGTATCTCGAAGTTGATATTTTGCTTTCGCTTTTATAGATTATGGATTTGACTAGCGTCCCGTCCGGCCCCAGCTTAGCCTCTTCTTCTTTCAGACAGCGTGTATTTCTTCCCTGCTTCCTCACTTCCTCTACAACCTCTCCCACAACTTTCTCTGGTCAGCCTCTATTTTCTCAGGGTAGATACTGAACTTCTTCTCACCCAACTATCCCAGATCGGGGCTGAGGGGGGGAGGGGACAATGATCTTTCAACCCTGAGCTACGGTTTGGGATGGTGGGTTTTTAAATAACCTGCTTTATCCCCACCCACACCTTCCTCACCTCCTCTTCCTTTCTATTTTCAAACACTATACATTTTACAGTGTGTCCAAGGTGGAGCCGCCATGCTGAGGGCCTGCCAGGCCACCAGGCGGGAGGATGGGGCCTTGAATGGCGGCACCTGATTCTGCCAGCCCCGTACGCACCCCTTGAAGGGTGGGCTACTGCGAGGGGTGATGAGCGATTGCTTCCCGTAAAAAAACTAGGGTCACCAGGCCCAATGATGATACCCCAAAAAAATCTCTCCTCAATTTTCCCTTTTCCATCGTCGAAGCCGCCCTCGGGCAGCTCCACAGAAAAAATGGAGGTCCCCTCCTGTGCTCTCGCAGAGGACCCTCCAAATCTCTAACCGGAGAGGAGGCTTACTCCTCTCCTTTGCCTACGGGTGTAGGGGACTCCCCCTCCTCCCCTTTGCCTGGAGGTGCTTTCGGGCACCTCTCTCTTCCCAGCGGCAGCCGTTCCCCTTACTTTCCAAGGGGACAGTGAAGAAAGCCAGCAGGCAGCCCATAGCCGACCGATCCCCATTGAAGCGTCTCGGTAGGGCAGACCCCCATAGGGGAGAGAGAGAAGCCAGGCCCCATCGGTCGCTTCCCTCAAAAGACCTGCTGGCGAGAATATTGAACCTTGCCGAGGTCAAGGCCTGTGCCTCTACAAATTCGACTTATGACAGCGCTGCCCATAAAGCTTGTGATGTCCTGGGAAGGAGGGGGGGGCAACTGGAAGCCTCCCTTCAGATAGACATGGTCCTTGAGGCAACTCAGCTTCAGACGGTTGGGCTTTCCATGGGAGCGAATCCGAGCTCGGCGCCAAGCACCGAACTTGAGTCCGCCCCTATGCAAGGTCCGCCTCAAACGGCTAGGGTTTCCAAGGCAGTACAAAGAGGAAAGGGATCTCCTCCGAAAGGTGCCCATGCAACTGCCAGGATCTTCTCCATCTTAGAGAAGGACCTTGCTGAGGCCGGTTCATCTGGCGTGGGAGCTTCTGCCGGCGGAGGGGAGAAGTGGGTTCATTTCCCGCCCTCCTCCCCTAAAAAGAAAAAAAAACAGAGAAAAATACTAAAAAGACTCGGGGCTCCTCTCCACCCTTGGGGGCTTGCGAGGACGGATGGGTCTGCTGCCACTTCGGTAAGTGACCAAGCCAAGATCGGCACATCCGGCCCCTCTGCCCCCCAGGGGGCGGAGCCCCTGACTAAGACGAAAAGTGCTAGGGCACAGAGCGGAGCCTCGATTACATCGGGGCCCCTCATTCAGAGATTACCCGGCGTTTTCGAGCCCGCTGGCTTTAAACGCTTCCTAGTTATTCGCTCCACTGATGGCATCATGTTGGGTAAGGGAAACATGGTCCATCAGAGGAAAGCGTTAGCTAGTGAGATTGGTAGAGAGCAAAAGGTGACCCGTTTCTCGGACGGGAGCCTTTTGGCGAATGCATCGAATCGCTCTGGTGCAAACAAGATTAGTGCCTTTCGGACACTTGATGGCAAGCCTGTGAGTGTGACGACGCACTCTACCATGAACTTCGTGAAAGGAGTAGTTTATGCGAGGGAACTCGTGGACTATTCCATAGAGGACATCACCTTAGAGCTGGCCGACCATGGGGCGGTCAAGGTCGAAAGTGTGATGAGAAAACAGGGAGGGGCCTTAAGACCCACCCCTACACTCTTCGTCACGTTTGACTGTGACAAGCTCCCTGAGTTGGTGCGTGCCAGTTGGTATCGCTACCGCGTGAAGGCATTCGTGTTCCCGCCGTGGAGGTGTTATTACTGTCACCGATTCGGCCATACCAATCGCTCACGTAGACGTGCAAAGTCGGGGTCACCAGAAACCTGTGTAAATTGCTCCAAGGCAGCACAATATGAGTCCAAATCGTGTGTGGCCAAGTGCCTCAATTACGGAGAGCCGCACCCTGCTTCTTCGAAGCATGTGGTGCATATCTCCTTTGTAAGAAAATCCTGGCCGTTCAGGCCCAGGGTTGTCTCTCATTCCGTGAGGCTAAATACTTGGTCATGGCACGCCCGGCTCTGCCTGGGACGTCTCATGCCTCAATGCTAAGAAAGACACCCTCTGCCTTTGCCCATCCAGGCCAACGATTACGGTTGTTTCCGCGCCCATTCGGAGCAATTCTATGGGTTCTACTCAACCCGAGCGCTCCCTGGTAAAGCTGGCGGCACAAAGGGTTCACACTCAGTCCCGGCTAAAATCAGGGCTCCCTCTCCTCTTCCCCCAGCGTGACAGTTTTCCGTAAGGCGAAACGGCCACGTGCCTCCACTGAGTCGTTAGACTCACAGGAGGCAACACCCCTGAAGTTGGTCGCCAGGCCATCTTCTGGGTTTCCTAAAGCTGCCCCCAAAAGGAGAAGAGCAACAAAGGAGCTTCGGCTCCTTCGCCCACGCCCCGATGTGGAGCGAGTGGCTCGGAGACGGTGGTTCCTCGAAAAGAGGGCCCCTCGCCTCCGAAGCCGCAACGCCCGCCTAAGGTTTCGAGGCGGAGGGAGGAAAAGACTCTCATGGCGAAACCAACCTCCCCCAATAAGTCATCGAAGGCGAAAGTGCCTTTAGCGCTTTATCCGGCCAACAGCGCCCGGGGTTCTGCCTCTGGGAAGCGTACGGCCATTCCTGTGAGGGTCTTCGGTGCGAGGAGGGCCCCCGCGTCTCCTCCGAGCTAGGCCTGGAGGGCATATTCCTTCAATGGAATTGCCGTGGACTCCGGACCAACTGGGGGGAGCTGTGGAAGCTCGTCTCGTCCCGTTCCCCGTTAGCTATCTGTTTGCAGGAGACCATGCTAGGCGTGTGCCCCCTGCCCACCATCCCGGGGTATAAGGGTTTTGCGACCCCACCAACACGAGATGGCCGGGCTATAGGATGCATAGTTTACCCCCTGTTATGATGTCTCCGTTCTTCTTTTCACTTTAGATACCTCCTTTCAGGCAGTGGCTGTACAGCTTCACCTGGATAGGAGGTATACTGATATTTATGCGTACATTCCACCGTCAGCTGACTTCGACGCCGCAGACTTCCGCCGCGTCTTGGGACGGTTGCAGAGGCCCTTTCTCTTTCTTGGAGATCTGAACGGCAGACATCCTCTCTGGTGGCATTACTCAATAAATCCCAGGGGACAATTCCTTGTCCATCTGATCGAAGAGCTTGAGATAAGTGGCTTTGATCTATCTCTGTGCTCTCTGGATGCACAGCCTGATTTTGATTGGGGGTGGTCGATGACCTACATTGTAGTGATCACTTTCCCATTCAAATATCATTTTATGGGCGGCTGCGGCCTGAGAGCTCACCTCCGTGGTGCTTGGCGCGGGCGCGGTGGCCTGCATTTCAGGAAATGACCTGACTACTATTCCCAGAACGTCTGGCCGTTTTGCACACCAACCACTCCCGTGGTGGTCGGCTGAGTGTGAGACGGCCTTTAAATAGAAGCGTTATGCCTACATGCGCTATAAGCACCGCCCGAACGATTTCACTGTCGGTGAACTTCGTCGGGCTAGGGCTAGGTTCCGGTATATTTCGAAGCACGCCCGCCGCTCTTCTTGGCGGGCATACGTGTCTTCACTTAACGGGAAGACCCCTTTAGCTGAGGTGTGGAAGCGAGTCAAAAGGATTCGGCGCAAGTTCTCGCAGGACCCCCCTCCCGTTCTCCAGGAGAATGGGACGGCAATCTCGGACCCCGCGTCCGTGGCAGAATCCTTCGCGACCGCTTTCTCTAGCCGGGATGCTGCTCCTCCAGCATTCAATGCACGTCGTGATGTCACGGAAGGCCGCCAACTGGAGTTTACCTCTAGAGGCGGAAAACTTTTCAACGACAGGTTTACTGTGAGTGAGTTGCGTTCCGCTCTTGCTTCGTGCGCGGACATCGCCCATGGTCCGGACGATGTCCCATACGCCATGCTTCGACACCTGGGTGAGCAAGGCTTGGCCTTTCTGTTAGATTTGTTCTCTAAGATCTAGGTGGGGGCTTCCTCTCGGATTCCTTGCGAATCGCTCCTGTGCTCGCCTTTCGCAAACCGGGAAGAGATCACCCTACTCCGACCGGTTTCCACCCAATCTCTCTAACCTCTTACTTGAGCAAATTGATGGAGAAATTGGTAAATGTTAGACTAGCCTTTTTTCTGGATAGCGGAGGCCATCTGTTCAGCGCAGTGCGGCTTCCACTATTTCCACTCCACGCCGGATGCAATGACTTGATGCATTTCGCCGCACTTATCCCTGCCCCTTTCCCCATGTGCCGACGGCTTCAGTTCGTTTTCTGTAGCCTGTGAATCGGACACACTCACATACGCAGCGCCATTTGATGGAATTATCCTCTGAATCTTTCTGCGAGAATGTTTGGCACTCCAGACTGTCCAGCAACGCTCGTCTGGAATGTTCCTGTCCTAGTAACGGGAAGAGTGGTGTCGCTACCGCTTGTCTCTTGTCCTCGGTACAAGTTCGTGCACAGCTGACTGTGGCAGTGTAGAGTTTGGGGGAAATCAGGCATCCATAATATTTAGTAGTTATGTAGTTGGGATAAATTATCCAACTCAAAAATAAATTGTCCCCCGCTGGAATAATTTGTCTACCACTGGGATTAATTGTCTCCCACTAGGAGAAATTGTCCATCGTCACATTAAATTGTCCACCTCTGGGATTAATTGTCTACCACTGGGATAAATTGTCCATCGCTTGGGTAAATTGCCATCATTGCATTAAATTGTCCACCGCTGGGATAAATTGTATACACTGGGATAAAGTCACCATCGCTTGGATAAATTGTCCATCGTCTGCTTAAATTCTCAACCGCTATGATAAATTGTTCACCGCTAGGATAAATTGTTGACAGCTGGGATAAATTGTCCAACTCTTGGATAAATTGTCTATCGTCTCGTTAAATTTTCCTTCACCAGGATAAATTGTCCACTGCTGGGATAAATTTACCATCGCTTAAATAAATTGTCCATCGTTTGCTAGGATAAAATGGTAACCGCTGTGATAAATTGTCCATCGCTGGGATAAATTATCCAACTCAAGAATAAATATTCCATCGCTTGTATACTATTATCCAACTCGAGAATAAATTATCCATTACTTGGATAAATTGTCCATCGCTGGGATAAATTATCAATTCAATATTAAACTGTCCAACGCTGGGATAAATTGACCATCGCTTGGATAAATTGTCCATTGTCTGGTTAAATTTTCCAACGCTAGCCTATATTTTCCCCCGCCTGGATAAATTGTCCATCACTGGGATAAATTGTCCAAAACTGGGATAAATTGTCCACCGCTAAGATAAATGGTCCACTACTGGGATAAATTGTCCACTACTGGGATAAATTGTCCACCGCTGGGGTAAATTATCCAACTCAAGAATAAATTGTCCACTGCTAGGATAAATTGTCAACCACTGGGGTAAATCGTCCACCACTGGGATATATTGACCATCGCTTTGATAAATTGTCCAACGTCTGGTTAAATTGTCCACTGCTGGGATAAATTATCCAACTCTAGAATTAATAGTCCATCGCTTGGATAAATTGTTCGCCCTTGGGATAAATTATCCAACTCTAGAATAAATTTTTTATTGCTTGGATAGATTGTCCATCGCGTGGACAAATAATCCGCTTCTGAACATTTTGCTTGAAGATGAACTAGGAGCGAATCTTTCGACCGGTGGTGATGAGGCACCCGAGGCAATGAGGGATAAATAACGCAGCTTTAAGTTTGGGGTCAAAGGTCAAAGATGAAATCGAGAGTTGCATCAAGTGTCAGCTTTTAACCTGACTATTTCTTTTTCTTTTATAATTAAAGCGATCTACCAACGAGGGCATTTCCCACAGAACGCTTGTGAGGAGCCATCTTTAAACATTTTTTTAGAAGCCCCATCTGGCAACTGCCTACTTGGGCATAAGTCGCCGTACTCACTACACGTCTATAAAGAAAGTGGTGATAATGGTGGAAGGAAAAATGTGTTGAAAATATAGTGCTGCAGATATTTCTACACGCATTCGGACCGGGAGAGCTAACTGCGTATATTGGGGCAAGTAGATCACTGTGAGGGAATGTCTTCGGAGGAGCACTGTGAGAGGAAGCCCCTTGGCGATACCCCTCTATTATTTCAAGTCTACGTGAGTCAGCGTTAAAATTTTAGAAAGTCGAGGAAAAATCCGTCACTCGCTTAATCACCTGTCCCAGCTGTGTTTGTTTTCAGACGCAGATCGTCCCTCCCTCCCCTGCGATAACACCGTGTGCGGCCATATTAACCCTACCCCCATATCGCGAGGCGAGTTTGATCGTGAGGGTCGTAGAATGGACTCTCGACGATATACCATATATAACTATTCGTTGAGGGAACTTATTTAATTATCTTTAGAGTGCGTGGATGTCTAGGCTGGCCGATATTATGTATCTTCGATATGCTTAAGAAGTGGAACTGAGCTCAAGGATAATAATATTGCTATCATTAATAAAATAGAGTTTTATTAATAAAAATAATCAACAACACACAAAACGGAAAATATTGACATAAACAGAGAATGGAAAGGGTCGTGGGGAATCTAGCTATTCCGAGGATTAAGAGATTTAAAAAGGTAAAACAAATATAAAGTTAAAGGGATGGGATGGTTCGCTAAACCATTTAAAGCACAGGATAGAGTTGACAAAAGGGTTAAATACTCAAAGGTAACGTTCGGCTTACGTAATTATACTTGTTGTGCAGAGGAAGGCGACGTGAAGGAATTTTCGGTCCGCTGGCGAGTTCCAGCCGAAGGAGAGGGAATTAAATGATCCAGACGTGGCGTCTTGGGAATGAGAACCGTTTCTTGACGAACGGCTTGGAGAACAATGGCTGTTCTACCTTGTTCTCTTCTGAACACAGGGGGGGGGGGGAGAGAACCGTCTCTTGTCTACGGGCTCGAGAACAATGGCTGTTCCAATGTTGTTCTCTTCTGAACAACAAGGGGGAAGGGTGAGAACCATTTCTTGGCGAACGGGCTCAAAAGAACAATGGCTGTTCTACGTTGTTTTCTTTTCAACAACAGGGGGGGGGGAGAACCGTTTCTTGTCAACGGGCTCAAAAGAACAATAGCTGTTCTAACGCTGTTCTCTTTCTGAACAACAGGGGAGGGGTGAGAACCGTTTCTTGTCAACGGGCTCAAAAGAACAATGGCTGTTCTACGTTGTTCTCTTCTGAACAACAGGGGGGGTGAGAACCGTTTCTTGTCTACGGATTCGAAAGAACAATGGCTGTTCTAACGTTGTTCTCTTTCTGAACAACAGGGAAGCCTTGTGGACTTGGGGTCACGAAGGCTCGAACATTGGCACTCAAGGGATATTGTCCTTCTTCTGGACAAGTGATGGTGAATCTCGAGGTCGAGGTCCCTTGGCGCACAAGGTGAGAGTGGATCGTAGTGATGTTTCGCGACGAAAATCTGGATCTCAAATCTGATCTTAGTGTTAAAGTTTCCAAATAAATAGTCCGGACATCTCCTTGGCGTGGGCCACAATGGAGTGGGAGCTTCGAGGGAATGCACAGCCGAGCCTGAGAACAATGCCTTATCTGCCCATAAGCCTAACTCAATCTGGCGAGGTCGGTGCATGGGTAGAACGAAGGAAGATAAACCTCCTTGTTTATACATTGACTCAGGTGGCTGCGATAAGGCGCCTGGCTTCAACGCAAAGATGCACGTGGGTAGCCTCGTGGTTTTAAATAACATGTGATAGTGGTTGAAATTAAGCGGCCTCAACCCGTTCTATCACAGTGGGGAACGACGCGTTATCATGAATTGTGTTTGCTTAGACTAGCGCCAAGAATTTTGGGGGGGACCGCAAGGCCCTGAGGCGTCTAACAGAGTGGCCAACGCATATTTAACCCGAAGCTCACCATCTCTCGAGGAGAGTGAAAGCTCACCATTCACTCCGTCCAGACTGCCGTCTATTTCCCGTGACCACCCGTAACTCGTAGTCGTACGTCGTCGAAGATCTCGTCAGCAGATCTACCTTCGTTTAACTTTGGCCCCTGTTCAAAGGAAAGCTATCGAGCCCCTTCTTCCCGGAGAGTTGTGCGGCCCTATCATCTTCACCATCTCATTCAAGATTCCCGTTCTTTCGCAACTGAGACTCCCTGCTGATCAGCAGATTTGTCTTGAGTCGAGATTACGTCTCTCTGGAGCAGAGAAAATCTCATTCTTCATCACGAAGTAATCCAACCCCATCTTCACGTCCTCTGAGTCAAGGCTCCCCAAAGTATCTTCTTGAAGACCTGCACTGTGGTTATCCCCCTCCCCCCTCCCTCCCATCCAATTCGGGGGCGATGGGGAATATCGCGCAACTCATAGCCTATGTTCCTCTAAATGTTGGCACACCACCTTCACGTGGTGCCCCTGTTTTTTAACTGAGCGTGTGCCCAACGTCCGAACACCAGGCGGGATATCCTGGTTTGGGTATCTAATGGTACCCACCAACCTTTTGGGGCAGTTGTGTGTATGGACACCAGCACACTTCTGGCCCATATGGTTGTCTTTGCTGTGTCCCTGCAGTTAGTGAATGGCATCACAAGGGCTAGGTGACCTCACACCAACATAAAAGGTGGGTGAGGGGAACCCCATGAGGGTGTTTGATGACCAAACACTGGCATCACTCCGGCATCCCCAAATAACCTTGTGGGGCGACTGTGTGTCTGAACCCCAGCGCACTTTCGGCCCACTTGGTCCTAGTCAATATGTGTACTCTGTACGAGTCGACGGATGTACCCACTGGGGGGCATCGTCCGCAGGACCGTGCCACGGAGGTAGGTTTGGTTGCCTGGGTCGTTGTTTTGCTTTCGGGAGGTCTTTGCACCGCAGTCCAGTAAAACTCCGTTATGCGGCTCCGCTGTTTTTGAAACAACAGTGGGAGTCGGGGGGCGGGCTACCCTGTCTGGACTGTATGGGCGCTCTCCGGACTCACGATGGCGATTTGGTACATGCCCTCGGCTCCAGAGACACCACTTATAAAAATAAAAATCATATGGGTAAACTTTCCAAAAACTCATCCCAGAGACCGCCGGCCTCTGGTCACCGTGAAAACAGCAGAGATCTTCGTCGCCTGGATCCTTTTGGATCAGAAGTAGACGAAGAACTGGATTATGACCGCTTTATTGTACTCAAATCCAGCAACGAACGTTGTCCTCTTAGCAAAGCTGACATCTTTGATGTCTTTGACGACTTCGTAAACAAGTGTGGCGAACCTGCTCAAATGTGGCCGCGCAATGATGGCGCATTGATTGTCGAGGCCAAGTCTAATGAGCAGCAAAAGAGAATTCAATCTCTCGAAAAGTTAGCCTCAGTGAATGTATCATCCGCGTCTCACCCGACATTTAATACCTCCAAAGGTGTTATTCGATCGGGTGAACTCATTGAGTATGATATCGACAGGTTGGTGACAAAACTTGCCAATCAGAAAGTAACGAGTGCACATCGCATTTCTAGGTTTGTGAATGGCGCTAGGGTCCCTACCGCCACCATAATCCTAACTTTCAACAGATTGGAACCGCCCAAGTACGTCAAGGCTGGCTACCTTAACATCCCAGTCAAGCCTTACGTCGAAAACCCCCGGCGGTGCTTCCATTGCCAACGCTTTGGCCATGTAAGCAAGTTTTGTAAAAGTGAAAGGATTTGTGTAAACTGCTCAGCAGAATTTCACGGAACACCCTGTTCCAAACAGCCGTGCTGCCCCAATTGTGGCGGAGACCACTCTGCCACATCACAGCAATGCACCTTCTTCCTCTACGAGAGAGAGGTCATTGCTGTTCGAAATAAAAACAGGGTGAGCTATAAAGAGGCTAGACGAAGAGTTAGGGAGACTTACGTTCAGCCTGGTGTGAGCTTCGCGGATGCTCTGCGCACCGCCACGCCAAAGAAGGGGAGAAGCCAGAGACCATCTACAGGCTCTCCTGAACAAACAAGAAGTCCTCCACAACCGAAACCCAGGTCTCTGCGCAGAGATGTGCCTCAACAGGTAAGGGGTTCTCCACACCCTAAACCCGCATCTCCACGCACACCTGAAAAGGTTAAGAGCCCCCCTCGACCGAAACCACGATCAATCGGTAGAGAAAACTCTTCACCAAAATCTAGTGTAGCTTCTGATGGCACAAAGAAGAGGAACCTTCCATCCTCTCCCAATTCACCAAGAGTGGCAAAACACTTTGCCACCGCTCCACAAGACGTGGATGTGAATCGGATTGGGCCGCAGATGGTGTCTATTCCAGCTCTGGACATCCATCCTGCCCCAAAAGAACAGAGAACTACAGCCCCAAAGCGAGTAGTCAGCAACCCACCCCTTGCTGATACTGCTTTGGAACTCCTTCGAGCCCTAAGTGAGAAGGAATCAACCTGTACCCCATCACAGGAAACAGCTGTAGTAGAGGCTGCCCCCTTATCCAAGGAGGAGCCGAACCAACCATCAGATTCCAAGAATCCTTCGCCAGCCGAACAATCGCTGCCACCATCACCAGCCAAGTCGATGTCATCGGCTCACGAAATGACTGATGGAGATGCTCCCACATCTGCTTCTCCAGTCAAGACAGTCATTTCGTATAGCCAGCTAACAAAATTGCCACGTTTAAAAGAAAAGCCGAGAGCTAAATTAACGCTCCCGATGCCTCCAGAGTCATACCCAAAACCGGTAATTGGTATGACCAAAACTACCCCTGCGGGTAGTATAAAACCAAAACCTCCTACCCCTAAGGGTAGGATGATTGTCTTAAAGAGGTAAGGATGTATCCAATAATTCATTGGAACATCCAAGGTCTCTTCCCCAAGTGGGAAGAACTCAAGCTCCTGTTTAAAGACTACAATCCTGATTGTATAGCTTTACAGGAAACTTGCTTGGGTACTCGTAGTGTACCCAATATTCCTGGTTTTGTGGGATACTATAAGAACCCTATAGAACCAATCCATGGTTCTGCTGTGCTCATCAACAGCAGGGTTCCCCACAACCAGATCGACCTTGCGACAGACCTGCAGGCGGTCGCTGTCCGCCTGTTCTCCCATCGCCACTATACGGTCTGCTCGCTTTACCTCCCTCCTAGTGAGGAAAAAGACACAGCCTCTCTAGCTAGAAAACTAGTAGAGGTAATTAATCAGCTCCCCCCCCCTTTCTATTGATTGGGGATTTTAATGCTCGACACCCCCTTTGGGGGGACCGTGATAAGAACCCTAGGGGAAACATGATTGAGAAATTTCTGGGCGAAAATGATGTCTGCCTTCTAAACGATGGCAGTCATACATCATTTCACATCCAGACGAGCAGCTCTACATGCGTGGACTTGTCCCTCTGTTCACCAAGCTGTAGAGCTGATTTTGACTGGGCAGTGGATCCTGACTTGCGAGGCAGCGATCACTTCCCCATTATTATAGCGCCATGTACAGGTGGCCCCCCTCCACCACCTAGTAAAAAATGGAATGCAAAAAAAGCAAACTGGCCTAAATTCAGGCACCTCTCGAGCCATGACGGGTCCTTCCCTCATGAAGATATTGACGTGGCTATCGATGACCTCCTAGTCCACGTCAATAAAGCGGCTAACTCCTCCATTCCGCTCTCCGGCTCAACCGCTCGCGGACCACAAGTTCCCTGGTGATCGGCTGAATGCTCGAGAGCCGTGACTGAATGTAAAATGGCTTGCCGACGTTACCATCGCTCCCCTACGATGGTAAATAAAATTGCTCGTAACAGAGCAAGGGCAGCACGGCGACGCATCCTTCGACAGGCTCGAAAGACCTCGTTGGAAGGTTACATCGCGTCCATAAGTTGGCAAACGCCTATAGACAAAGTGTGGAAAAGGGTCAAAAAGCTATTGGGCAAATCCAATGGCTTTACAGCTCCCAACATTGTCCAAGCTGGAGAATTGTTGGGGGACTTGTCCCATATTTCCAATGTCTTGGCCAGATCATTTGCTAGCATCTCAAGCCCAGATAATTATGAGATGCAATTCCAGTGCTTTAGGCTCCAACAGGAGCAGCAACCGCTCAACTTTATGGAGCCTAACATGGATAACGAGTCTTACAACCGACTCTTCTCTATCCATGAGCTCCATAATGCACTGAAGCACTGTAGATCCACTGCCCCCGGATCGGATGGCATTTCCTATGATATGATTAGGAATATGCATCCATCCCTTCTCTCTCATTTACTGGACATTTACAACTGGATTTGGATCAAGGGCCGCTTCCCTTCCATGTGGAGAGAGGCCATAGTCCTTCCATTCCGCAAACCAGGAAAGGACGGGACGGAGCCCACCCATTACCGCCCCATTGCTCTTACCAGTTGTCCATGTAAAGTGTTTGAGAGAATGGTCAATTTCAGACTCGTCTGGTTTTTGGAGACTCAAAATCTCATATCTCCTTCTCAATCAGGGTTCAGGAAAAAGCAGAGTACGACAGACCTGCTTGTCCGAATGGAGTCACTCGTAAGAGATGCTTTTTCAAAGAAGCAGCACGCCATCGCTGTCTTCTTTGATATTGAGAAAGCATACGATACCACCTGGAGGCGTGGTATCCTTAAACAACTCCATGATTGGGGCCTGCGGGGTTACCTCCCCAGGTTTGTCGAGCAATTTCTGATGCGACGCACACTACGCGTAAGGGTTGGAGGCACCTTATCGGAGCCCGTGGACCAAGTTGAGGGTGTGCCACAGGGAAGTGTCCTCAGTGTCACCTGCTTCTCTGTGGCCATTAATAGCATTGTTAGAAATCTCCCTCCCGAGATTTCGTCGACGCTATATGTGGATGATCTGGCGCTCATTTGTTCTTCGCCCAGACTCCCATTTATCGTCCGTAAGCTACAGCGAGCTATAAGCACTGTAGCTGAAAATGCTTCCTCCAAGGGTTTCCGCTTTTCCGCAGTAAAGACCAAGGCTGTTCACTTTTATGGGCATAAGTTAGTGACATGGGACCCCCCCTATTTGTCGCTATATGGTGTGCCTATAGATTTTGAGCCCCACTTCAAATATCTGGGGGTCATATTTGATTCAAGGCTTTCTTTCCGGCACCATGTGGACGCCTTGAAAAGGTCTTGTTTAAAGAGAATGGACATAATGAAACTGTTGTCTCACACTTCTTGGGGAAGTGATCGACGTACTCTGTGGCTCCTGTATCTAGCATTGGTCCAATCAAAGCTAGACTATGGATCACAGGTGTACTCCTCTGCCTCGCCATCCATTCTCGAAAAACTAAACACTGTGCGTAACCAGGGTGTGCGCCTGGCTTCTAGATCCTTTAAGTCCTCCCCAGTGTGGAGCCTCTACGCAGAGAACGGGGTTCTCCCCCTTCCCTATCACAGGCTCAAGTCTAATTTAAACTACCTCCTTAGACTTGAGCAACTACCGCAGACGCCAGTGTATGAGTGCATGTTCAATACACGGACAGTGGCCTCATACGATAGATCTCCATCTCTGGCTCGCCCCTTTGCTCTGCGTATGGCCGAGCACACTGCGCAACTAAGGGAGTTCTCAGTGATTCCCTTTACCATGCCAAAGACCCCCCCGTGGCTCATACCACCTGTAATGGTATGTAGGGAACTAGCTGATAGGCCCAAGGATCACCACCTGCCTGTAGTATTGAGAGCCATGTATGGCGACCACTCCTCTCAACATCAGCATAGCACTTTTGTGTTCACCGATGGGTCCAAGTCACCGGACAGAGTTGGAGCAGCTGCTGTCTTTCCATCTGAGACAGCATTGGTCCGCCTGCCAAACGCAGCTTCCGCATTCACAGCGGAACTCGTTGCTATGATGGCGGCACTGACCATCATAGCTGGTAGGCCATCTGGTTCTCATACTATCTTTACAGACTCCCTTAGTTCGCTTCAAATGTTGGGTGATGTTGGTTCGAGCCATCCGTTGGTTTCCAAGATCCAGCGGTGGCTCCTACGACTATCGCCCATCCACGAGATATCCTTCTGCTGGGTGCCTAGTCACGTGGGCATCCCAGGCAATGAGAGGGCAGATGCTGCAGCCAAAGAAGCAGCATCACTGGGGACAGCTCCAGTGGCCCCAGTCCCACTCTGCGATGCCTATCCTCTGACCAATGAATACGTGGTCGGCCTATGGCAGAAGAGGTGGAGTGAGCTCCCTCCCACCAAGCTCCACTCCATAAAACCCTCCGTTCACCCATGGCCACGTACAACTAGACATCGTAAAATGGAGGTTGCGCTTGTCCGTCTGAGGATAGGCCATTGCCGGCTCACCCATGAGCATTTAATGAGTGGGCTGCCCCCACCTATGTGCATTCTGTGTGGGGTACAAATATCTGTCCTCCATATATTTGTAGAATGCCCATTGCTAAGGAATCTCAGAAGGACGACCTTTCCCTTCATTACCAGAGAGATGGCCCCCCAGCAGGCTCTGCGGGGCATCTTTTCTGAGACCCATTGCTTCTTTAACGTGACTAGGATACTAACCTTCCTAAAAGAAAGCAATCTTTTAAACAAAATTTAAAATAGTTTTATATATTTATTGTTGATCTATTCATAGTTTATATTTTTACATTTTGTTGAGTTTTTAATAGTCTATTTTTTGTTAAAAGATTTTAACTGACTTAATATTGCCTATTAAACTAATTTTGGTCCCAAGGACATTTCTGCTTTTTTTTATGTATTTTAATATGGCAATATTTTAAAAATAATAATTTTAAATTCACTGCCCATAAGTAAATTTGGCTGCGAGATAGCCCATCTGGGCTACGCAGCTTTTAAATTTTCAATGCACTATTCATTCATTCCCATCCAATTCGCCCGCGCTTGAATGTAAAGCGATCGTGTATGGTCATCCCCAGATTAGTTCATTAATCATCATTTAATTCATTTAACCACCATAAGTAATTTGTTCCCCCTTTTGTATATATATATATATATATATATATATATATATATATATATATATATATATATATATATATATATATATATATATATATATATATATGAATAACGTTACAGCCACGAGGGAAATGAAACAACGGAGAACTGCGAGGCCTTTAGACTAATGGTCCTTTACTGAGCAGACTAAAAGACAGGGAAAAAGAGAAAAATATTTATACACCTGATTATTTTGCCTTTTAATATTGTTGTAAATAATTTGCTTTCCAATTTAAATAACCAGGTACCTTCCATAAAATTTACTGTTGAATTAGAGAAAGACAATTGCCTTCCATTCTTAGATGTCTTAATACATAGGGAATCATTTAATTGCAATTTTAGTATTTATAGGAAACCAACCAACAACTTAACCTATGTCCATTTTTATTCAGGCCACCATGTTAATATTAAGATATCAATTTTTTCCTCTATGTTTTTACGTGCGTTGCGCATTGTCAGTCCTCAATATTTGGATCAGGAAATTGAATCTATAAGAAAAATCGGTGCAGACTTGTGTTATCCAGAAAATATACTTGATATTTGTTATAATAAAGCAAAAAAAAAGTTTTATAACGAAAGTACTATTGAGAAGGAAGCGCTCAAGAATATCCTCATTTTACCTTATTTTAATGGCTTTGAAACCGTAAAAACATTGTTAAAAACACTTAATGTAAATCTTGTTTCCTCTTATACTAATACTTTAAAAAGAATGTTAATAAAAAATTGCCCTAATGAAACAAATGTACTGTAATTTATAAAATCCCTTGTTTGGATTGCCCTTCATTTTATATTGGGCAAACTAGCAAAGATCTGAATGTGCGTATTAAGCAACATAAGTACTCTGTAAGCACTGGGCAAACATCAAATGCCATTTTTATCCATTTGAGTGAAAATTCCCATCGTATTAATTGGAAGGAGAGTTCTGTGATTGCCAAATCAAATGACTTTTTTTCACGAAATCTTTTAGAATCGGCATTTATACAACTGACTTCGAATTTTAATCTCAGCCCTGGAATGTATTTTTGGGACCCTTGTATCAAAAGAATGTTTAAGAATGACTTTAAAGACAAAATTTCTGAATTAATGATTACCACATAGAAGTTATTTTAGCTTATTTATATAAAAATAAACCTTTCCTCATATTTTTCTTTTTTCATATTTTCTAGTTATCATGTGTAAACTTTTTTTGTTTTCATATTGCATATGTGATTCCCAAACATTGACCCCCCCCCCTTTCTTTTGTAACCCGTGAACTTTTTTTTTTTTTTTAACCTTGACGGCTCATCTTGTTAATAGGTTTTTTCCAGGTATCTGGAAATCCCACCGCTTTTAATCTTTATATCCCATATTTTCATTAATCAGGTGTATAAATATCTTTCTCTTTTTCCCTGTCTTTTAGTCTGCTCAGTAAAGGACCATTAGTCGAAAGGCCTCGCAGTTCTCCGTTGTTTCATTTTCCTCGTGGCTGTAACGTTATTCATAAATTCCTCACGTTCCTTATTTTCGTGATTCAGTTATACATATACATATATATATATATATATATATATATATATATATATATATATATATATATATATATATATATATATATATATATATATAAATAATTGCCCCTTTTTTCATATATATTAAAATTATATTTTGGGGTATTGTCTTTATATATCCGTTGAACTGCAACTTGGCAAGCCATTAATCTAAACCCGGTCAACCGTAATTCACACTCTTTATTAATCGCCAGACATAACTCAAGCGGCCTGTGGCCAGCTGTCTGCCCGTACTTGTGTAAGACTGTGAACGCTGAGCTAGTCTACACAGGTATACCTCGACAGTCACACACTACGTCACATGTCAATGGCAACAATGTTTCCTCTTGCGGTCCAAAAGAAGAAGAAGAAATTGATGGGAAGAATGCAAGTAATCTAACCTCCTTAGCAGGCGCTAATGAAAGAGGGGGGAACAAGCCTTCCTTCTTAGTCTCCACCAGGAATGAATGGACGAAGGCTGGTCAACGACTAGACCCTAAAATTAACAGCAAATAAGAAAAGAGGCACTAAAAAACTTTCAAAGAAAATGTCCAAAAAACTAGTAAAATGTCAATGTCTAGAAATAATAAAGCCCAGATAGTCGCAATCTCGTTTGCTCAAAAGAGGTTTTGAATGGTAGTCAGAGTTAAGGTTTGAGAGTCATATGTGCCAAGACGTTTGCATAAGAATATGATGTTATCATGTTGCCGTTGCTAATCTATAGGGTAAGTCTAGGAATGGAGAAGGAAAGAGAGTGAGATGAGTACAAACGTGCGATATGATAATGGATGCTAGAAGGGCATATTTATTCCTCAAATTATGATGCAAACTAAAATTAGTTTTATTAATTTTCTTCTATAAACACAGGGCCGCTTTAAGGAGCTTTGGGGCCCGTAGCACAAGGAACAGCGGGGCCCCCACCCGTATATATATAGATTGTATCTCACCCCCACCCCACCCATTTTCCTTTGCAGAGAGGGAAAAAAAATATCTGAGGAATTTAAGAGAACTGCTCGTATGGCTGTGAAGACTCAACTGAAAAAGGAGGGTTTTATTTTGTACACTTTTTATTCCTTTTCAAAGAACCACACCGTGTACTACCATAACATAATGCCACACTTATGCTCTAGTGAGGTTTTCTATATTTTTCTTATATATACTAATATCATATATAATAATAATATAAAAAAATCAGGAAAATGAATAATTATTTTGTTTCGGCCTTCCGTGCCTAAGTGCAAAAACTTAATTACTAGTATTTTTTTTACATCCCCGTGGGGCCCCCTGAAGCTCGGGGCCCGTAGCACGTGCTACATGTGCTACTAGGTTAAACCGGCACTGTATGAACATATATAATAGGGTTAAACCTTTTGGCCACGACTGGATTCACAGGTAATGAAATGCTTTACTATCTATTTCTGATGCAAAAGAAGGATCGAGGGATTACTAAAAATGTACAGAATTTAAGTACAATAGATTTTTTTTATTTGTTTTGGACAAATTAATTCGTCTTATCTCACTCTTATAACCTACACTATGCAGTTTTTCAAGTGATTTCACCGTCGTCTTTCCTTTGTACTTACGAGTACTTATGTAGCTATAAGTACTCATGTTTCATTTAAGTTGCCTCGAACTAAAGACATAAAACCCAAATTTCTTACTCTTCTGTGTCTTTACCTAAATCATGTACCAGTTCGTCGGTTCTTTATTTTCGTCCTATCTATTCAACACAATGAAGATTAGAGGCTAGAACATTTATTAATTTGTTGCATTAGTTTATTTACTAGAGCATATTAGATGACAAAATAAAAGAGTTGTGGGGATTGTTATTTTTTTTGTATACCAAAAGAATTCCGATAAAAGTACTTTTTTCTTATCTTTCGGCCTTGAAAATAAGCATGGCTCTTAAAACCTAGAGCAATAGTAAATTATTAGGAGATATGTACAGGAAACCTTTTAACTTTTTTTTACCTAAGCCCCGTTGCCAGAGCCGGACAGGGCGTAGGCAAAAGATCTGAATGCGAAGCGCAAGCTCCGCCTGTAAGGATGAGTAGCTTCGCCACTTCTCTTGTATTGTACAATATTTAGAGGCTTGATTAAAAAATGATATCTAAGTCACTTTTGCCATACTTAAAATTAGAGTTTAATTTGTATTAATCATTTTACGGTTCATTTATCTTCTGCGATCACATCCCTTTCTTGAAGTTAACCCTAGCTATTGAATTATTGAACCAACTTCTTTTTATTAAATCGATTCTAGTTTCACCTTTAAAAACACTATCTAAAAGGTTATTTCTTGTCACTCGCCCTCTTGAAAGGGAGGGAATCAATTTAATTTCCTCATTGAAATTTCATTTCTCGCCTCATTCGTGCTGATATATTTGTTCATTGGATCCCCGAACTTAATTATCTCGGTTGAAAAGTGTAGGAATGTTGCAGAGGAGATCAAAAGTATGCTGAAGAGAGTGCTCTCTTTGTGGAAGGATGAAAGGTAGAAACAAAGAGCTGTTTAATTGGACAATTCGAGAGGAATTTATGTGGAATTAGAATAAAGTGAGAAACGAATGTGCAAGAAGTGTATATGAAGCCCCCAAAAATGTGAATGGGGATGTAGCCAAAGATTCTTTCGAGGTCATGTATGCATATTAAACAATTGAGGAGAATAGAATTGTGAAAGGATTGAATGAGTGCGTGTGATGGTGTTATTATGGTTAGAATATTGTGCGAAAGATGAATTGATTGGGATAGAATGTGTATGAGAAGAGGAAAGAGATGAGTAATTGAATGATACCGTGTATTGATACGATTATCTTATCATCACATAGGTAAACAGTTAGTTGAATGTAGATACTTCGAAGTAGTTTTCTTGGAAGATTATGAAACAGCATTCATGTAGCGACATTGTCCAAGTTTGGACCTCGATTTCATGAAACGTGTAGGAAGGAGGTAAACTCCAAGACCTAATTTTGCCCAATATATGTATAATTTCAATTTATTCCCTTTCGAATACCAGTTTTTTCATAAGTTCTGGTACACTCGAGTTTTTAAACTTTCGAGAGGTTTACGTGTGTGATAGAAAAATTTCTGTCCAAAAAACTTAAAGTTCTACATTTCCAGCTCGTCTTTAAAAGGTCTCTTCCATTTGTAGCAGAAATAGGTCAAATGGCGGCCACGTGCCGCCCTGTACCCAGGTGGATCCGGAGATCACCTCATGGAGCTGGGGAAAGCATGGGAACCTAGGCCAGGAGGCAGTTGACGCTGTTATCACTCGCCCCAGCTGTATTTGCCTAAGGCTCAATGTCCCCTTCCCCACACCCCTCACGCGGCCACCTCTCCGCGAGCATGCGGGCCTCTGCCCAAAGATAGGAATCCGTTGGACATTCAAGCGAGCATTATCAAGATTCCCCTTACCCCGAAGGAGTCGCAGACTTTTCACTCAAGATCGCGCGCGCCTCCTCTCCAGGCGGCTATATAATGCTTCAATTGAGTTTAGTGAGGAGCACTGTCACACTTCTACCTACTCTGACGAACGAGCTAAAGGACGCTCTTCCCCTTCAAGTGAAGACTAAATCGATCCGTGAACTCTGCCTTAGTCAATCTGCAAGTTTCTACGAGTGGCGGTCAATAAGTTTTGCCATTCAGATATAAGGAAATGAGATATGAGGAAAAGTATTTTATTATTTTTCAATATAACTACCCTCGACTTCAATGCACTTGCGCCACTTGTCCCCGAGACTTCGAATTCCCGACTGCTGTTCAATCCACTCCTGGACGGTGAGCTGGACATCTTCATCGTCCCCAAACCGGCGTCCACGCAGTGCAGTCTTGAGCTGACGGAATAAAAAGTAGTCGCTAGGGGGCAGGTCTGGACTGTAGGGAGGATGGCTGAGCTTATCGAATCCGCACTCGTGCAGGGCAGCTTGTGCAACTCTGGCTTTGTGGACAGGACAGGGGCATTGTCGTGGAGGAGCAGGACACCGCGTGTCAACTTGCCGCACCGCTTCTGGCGGATGCACTTCTTCAACCCAGCTAGTTCCTCGGCGTAATATTGGCCTGTGATGGTCCTTACACGAGGCGCATAGTTCACCTTCAACACTCCCTCAGAATCCTAGAAGATGGTGGCCATGATCTTCCAGGCTGAGGATTGGGTCCAGAACTTGATGGGGGTCGGAGAGCTTCCAGGGCATGCTTTAGAGCTTGGTCTCAGAATCCCAGAGATGGACCCACGTTTCATCACCTGTCACTATGCGTGACTCAAATCACGCCGGGTCTTGGTTGTACAGGAGCAGCAGCTCCTCCGAACTTTGACGACGTTGAAGTTGATCAATGGGCATGAGGTTTCTAGGGACCCAACGGGCACAGACCTTGGTCATGGCCAAATTGTCGTGGACGATGTTGATAACACTTCCATGTGATATTCCAAGATCTCGCTCGATTTCTTCGACCTTCACCCGTCGATTTTCGAGGATCATCCTCTCTACACTGGCTACATTGGCCTCGTTGGTCACGTCTGACGGGCGACCTGGACGGGGATCATCTTAAAGGGACTCACGATCATGGCGGAACTCCCTATTCCAGCGAGCAATGGTTGCATAGGAAGGTGCGGTGTCGGTGTACACTGCAACCATGCGTTCATGGATCTCTTTTGCATGCTAGCCTTCCTTGGTCAAAATTTGATCACTGCGTGGTGCTCAACCTTCTCCATTGTTGAAAAATTTGTGACTGACGATCTGCGATCAGCTACTTCTTCTTAAACAGACGAGGCAGGAACGTGCGGCTGCAGGTCCTGACTTGTCATAACTTGTCCTAACACCCCCACAAGCAGCCATCCCCCTAACTCTGTTTTGCCCTACCGATTCGTAAAACCTATTGACCGCTCCTCGTACTTCAGTGAACTCTGCCTTAGTCAAGCGGCAAACTTCGACATCAGTAAACTCTGCCCTAGTCAATTGGCAAAGGACTAACAAGGACTCCCAACTCCGGAGACGACTAGTGTTCCTTCGTATTAAAGCCAGAGGTAAAACCAACTTCTTCCGTCTCCTTCACTGTACCCCAACTGGCCCTTTTTGGAAACGAGCTCAAAGGTAATCATGACCTTTTTCGTCTGCAGATTGATCTGAAATCTGGCGTATCCCAATTGCTCCGCTATTTGTGTGCACGCCCCAGGTAAAATCCCCCTTTAAATCATCAACTGTATCTGACCTCTTTAATCCCTTAATCAACCAACCTGATCGCGTGTAGATCTTTAACCCCGTCTGGGCTACTATTCCATTTAAATCCAATTTCTATGTAAATATATATATATATAGCCTTTTTTGTTGTCAGTAAAGTTATATTTTCGTCATGGTCTTTCTTTTGCAACTCCAACGCGTACCAGCTACCTTTTTAATCTTTGGCTAACTTGCACTCTGAAATATTCAAGGCATAGCTCGGAGGAGACGCGGGGGCCTTCTTCAAAGAGAAGACCCTCACGGGAATGGCCGTACGCTTCCCGGAGGCAAAACCCGGGGCGCTGTTGGCCGGAAAAAGCGCTGAAGGCGCTGTTGTCTTCGATGACTTATTGGGGGATGTTGGGCTCGCCATGCCAGTCTTTTCCTCTCACTGCCTCGAAACCTTAGGCGGGCGGGTCAGTTTCGGTGGCGGGGGACCCTCTTGTCCGAGCAGCTCAGCCCACCACTAGGCGTGGGCAAAGGAGTTGAAGCTCCTTTCTTGCTGTCCTTCTTTCGAGGGACAAGTTTAAGAAGTAGGGAAGATGGCCTGGCGACCAACTTCAGAGGTGTTGCCTCCTGTGAGTCTAACGACTCAGTGGAGGCGCGTGGCCGTTTCGCCTTACGAGAAACGGTAACGCTGGGGGAATGGGGAGCCCTGAATTTAGCCGGGGCTGGCTGTGAACCCTTTGTGCCGCCAGCTTTACCAGAGGAGCGCCCGAGTTGAGTAGAACCCATATAATTGCTCCGAATGGGCGCGGAAACAACCTTGATCGTTGGCCTGGATGGGCCAGGAACAGAAGGTGTCTTTCTAACTATTGAGGCATATGACGTCCCAGGCAAAGACGGGCGCGCCAGGACCAAGTCCTTAGCCTAGCAGAATGAAAGTCGATCCTGGGCCTGAACGGCCAAGATTTCTTTCTCAAGGAGATATGCATCACATTGCTTCGAAGAAGCGGGTTGCAGCTCTCCGCAATTGACACTCTTGGCCACACACGATTTGGACTTATCATGTGTGGCCTTAGAGCAATTTACACAGACTTCGGGTGACCTAGACTTTGCACGTCTACATGAGCGATTCGTATGACCGAAGCGGTGACCGTAATCGCACTGGCACGTACCGACTCAGGGAGCTTGTCACAATGGAACGTCACGAAGAGTGTAGAGGTGGGTCTCTAGGCCCCTGCCTGTTTTCTCATCACACGTTCGACCTTGACCGGCCTATGGTCGGCCAGCTCTAAGGTGATGTCCTCTATGGAGTAGTCAACGAGTTCCCTCGAATAAACCACTCCTTTCACAAAGTTCATTGTAATGTGCGGCGTCACACTCACCGGGGTGCCATCAAGTGTCCGAAGAGCACTTATCCGGGCCGCCTCGGCGGGATTCGCCGCATTCGCCAGAAGGCTTCCGTCCGATAAACGGGTCACCTTCGGCTCTCTACCAATTATACTAGCTAAAGCTCTCTTTTGATCGATCATGTTGCCCTTGGCCAACATGCTGCCATCAGTAGAGCGAATAACGAGGAAGCGTTTGAAGCTAGCGGGCTCGTAAACGCCAGGTAACCTCTGAATCAGGGGCCCTGATGTCATCGAGGCTCCGCCCTGCACACTTTTAGTCTTAGTCAGGGGCTCCGCACCCAGGGAGTAGAGGGGCCGGATGTGCCGATCTTGGCTTGGTCGATTACCGAAGCAGCAGACCCATCCGTCCCCGCAGCCCCCGCGGATGGAGAAAAGCCCCGAGTCTTTTTAGTCTTTTTCCTGTTCTTTTTTATGAGAGGAGGGTAGGGAATGAACCCGCTTCTCCCCTGCGCCGGCAGGGGACCCCAGGCTAGATGGACCGGCCTCAGCTAGGTCCTTCTCCGAAATGAAGAAGATCCTGGCAGTTGCATGGGCACCTTTCGGAGGCGATCCCTTCCCTCCTTTTACTGCCTCGGAAACCCTAGCCGTTTGAGGAGGAGCTTGCATAGAGCCGGATTCGGGTTCGGTGCTTGGCGCCGACCCGGATTCCCTCCCATGGAAGGCCCTACCGTCTGAGGCTGGGTTGCCTCAAGAACCATGTCTATCTTAGGGGGGGGGCTCCAGTTGGCCATTCCCCCCCCCCCATGACATCGCAGGTCCCGTTGGCAGCATTGTCACTCGTCACGTGTGTGAAGGCATATGCCTTGACCCCGGCAATGTTTAATATTCTTGCCAGCAGGTCTTTTGAAGGAAGCGACCGAAGGGGCCTGGCTTCCCTCTCCCCCTAACGGGGTTTGCCCTGCCGAGCCGCTTCACTGAGAAGCGGTTGGCTATGGGCTACCTGCTGGCTTCCTTGGCAGTCCCCTTGGAAAGAAAAAGAGGGACTGCCGCTGGAAACAGGGAGGTGCCCGAAAGCACTTTCAGAAAAGGGGGTGAGGGGGAGTCCCCTACACCCGTAGGCGAAGGAGAGGATTAAGCCTCCTCTCTGGTTAGAGAAATTTGGAGGGTGTCCTGCGCAAGCAAAGATGGCGGAAGACCTCCATTTTTTTCTGTGGAGCTGCCTGAGTCCGGCTCCATCGATGGAACAGGGGGAATTAAGGGGATTTTATTCTTTGACTCATCATTAGATATGGTGACCCTCATTTTATTACGGGATGCAATAGCTCATCCCCCCTTGCTGTAGCCCTCTCTGCAAGGGGTGCGTACAGACCTGGCAGAGCCAGGTGCCGCCATTTAAAGCCACCTCTCCCGCCTGGTGACCTGACAGGCCTTCAGCGTGGTGGCTCCACCTTGGGCACGGCGTAAAATTGATAGAGTGTGAAGAAGGAAGGAAAATGAATGTGAGGAAGGTATGAGTGGGGATGAAGAAGGTTGTTAAAAAAACATCATCCCAAACCGGAGCTCAGTGGTGTGGGAACATTGTCCCCTCCCCCCTCAGTCCTGATCCGGGAGAAGGTAAGCATCTACCATGTGAAATTAGAGGCTGACCAGAGACAGGTGTGGGAGAGGTTGTATGAAAAGAGAGGAAACCGGGGGGAAAACAAGGGTTTTGAAGGAAGGAGAAGAGGTTAAGCTGGGGGTGGACGGGGTGCTGAATCCCGTCAGCACAGCGCCAGGATGGCGAATTGCCGCGCACCTTACGGGGAAAAGCGAGTAGGCAGCCCATAACCGACTGTTCCTCATTGAAGAGGCTCGGTATGGCAAACCTCGTTAGGGGGGAGAAGGAAGACAGGACCCATCGGCAGCTTCCATCCAGAGACCTGCTGGCTCGCATACTAACATTAGTCGGGGTCAAGTCCTGTGCCTCCCCATACTCGACTCGGGAAACCGCTGCCAATGGGACCAGTGATGTCCGGAGAGGGCTCATGCGGGTGCCCCCACGAGATAGATATGGTCCTTGAGGCAACCCAGCCTCAGACGGTATGGCCATCCATGGGGACGAATCCATGCTCGGCGCCAAGCACCGAACCCGAGTCCGCCCCTATACAAGGTAGTCCTCAAACGGCTCGGGTCTCCAAGGCAGTACAAGGAGGGGAGGGATCTCCTCCGGTCGGTGCACTTGCGATAGCCAGGGCCTTCTCCATCTCGGAGGAACTTGCTGATGCCGGTTCTCTGACCTGTGGCTCCTGCTGGGGATGGGAAAAGTAGGTTCATTCCCCGAACTCGGTAAGCGACCAAGACAAAACAGGGCCTCCCGCCTCCGAAGCTGACCCGCCCGCCTAAAGTTTCAAGGCGGAGGGAGGAAAAGAATCGCAAGGAGAGCCCAATCTCCCGGAATAAGTCCTCGAAGACGACAGCACCAGGAGTTATACCTCCAAGAAGCGTACAGCCATTCCCGGGAGGGTCTTCTGTATGAATATGGGCTACGCATCTCTTATGAGCTAGGCCTGAAGAGTATATTCCTGAATTGGAATTGCCGCGGACTCCGGGCCAACTTGGATGAGCTGCGGAGGCTTGTCTCCTCCCGTTCCCACTTAGCAATCTTTTGGCAGGATACCATGCTGAGCACATGCTCCCTGCTCACCCTCCCGGGGTATAAAGGTTTTGTGACCCCACCAAGACGGGATGGGGGCCACGCAGGAGGATGTGCGATTTACACCCCGCATGATGTCTCCGTTCTTCTCTTCGCTTTAGATACTTCCTTTCAGGCAGTAGCTGTGCAGCTCTACCTAGATAGGAGGTATACTGTTATTTCCGCCTACATTCCACCGTCAGCCGACATCGACGCGGGGGACTTTCGCCACGTTCTGGCACGGTTCCCGAGTCTGTTTACCTTGCTCGGAGATCTAAACGGTAGATACTCCTTCTGGTGAGACTACTTTATTAATCGCCAGGCTCAAGTCCTTGCCGAACTGATCGACGAGCCTGAGATAGAGGTCCTAAATGTGGATGAGTTTACGCATCACTGCCCGACAAGGGCATAATTTTCCTGCCTCGATCTATCTTTGTGCTCTCGGGATGCACAGCCTGATTTTGGGTGGGGGCTGGTCGATGACCTTCATGGTAGTTATCACTTTCCCATTCAAACTTCATTTTCTGGTCCGCTGCCTCCCGAAAGCCCGCCCGGTAGTGCTTGGCGCGGGCGCAGTAGTCTGCATTTCAAGAAATGACTGAATTCTCCATCTCAGTCGAGGAGTTTAGGTCGGTAAATAAGTCCGTTGAGTTATTCTCCGGCAACCTCATCGTCACGGGCCTAGCTACTATTCCTAGAAGGCCTAGCCATTTTGCAGGTCGATCACTCCCATGTTGGTCAGCTGAGTGTAAGACGGCCCTCAAACAGAAGCTCTATGCCTACATGGGCTAAAAGCGCCGCCCAAACGATTTCACTGTCGCTGAATTTCGTCGAGCTAGAGCTAAGTTTCGGTATATTTCGAAGCACGAACGCCGCTCTTCTTGGCTGGCATACGTGTCTTCATTTAACGAGAAGACCTCTCTAGCAGAGGTGTGGAAGCGAGTCAAAAGGATTCGGGGCAAGTTCTCGCAGGACCCCCCTCCCGTTATCTAGAGAATAGGACCACAATCTCGGATTCCGCGTCCTTAGCGGAATCCTTCGCGACCGATTTCTCCGCATTCTCTAGCCGGGATGCTGCTCCGCCAGCATTTAATGCACGTCATGATGTCGCGAAAGTCCGGCAGCTGGACTTTACCTCTAGACGCGGAGAACTCTTCAACGAGAGGTTTACTTTTAGTGAGTTGCATTCTGTGCTTCCTTCGTGCGCGGACACTGCCCATTGTCCAAACGATGTCCCGTACGCCATGCTTCGACACCTGGGTGAGCGAGGCATGGCCTGACTCTTAGATTTACTTAACAGGATCTGGCAGGAGGGTCTCCTCCCAGGTTCCTAGCGAATTGCTACTGTGCTCGCCTTTTGCATACCGGGGAGAGATCACTCTACTCAGGCCGGTTTCTGCCCAATCTCTCTAACCTCGTGCGTGTGCAAGTTGATTGAGAAATTGGTAAATGTTAGATTAGCTTTTTTTCTGGACAGAAAAACTTGCGGCTTCCGCAAGTTCCATTCCACGTCGGATGCTCTGCTCCCACTGAAAAATGCCGTCTGCGATGCTTTCCTTCGTAGACAGCACTACGCCACGGTGTTTTTCGATCTGGAGAAGGCCTATGATAACGCATGGCGATACGGTATCATCGAGACTCTCCACACGATGGGGGCGAGGGGACGCCTCCCAATGTTTATATCTGAATTTTCGTGAGATCGTCGATTCCGCGTACTGGTGGGGGGAGCCCTCTCCGGCCCAAGAGAGCAGGAAGAGGGTGTCCCGCAGAAAAGAGTCCTCAGTGTTTCAGTGTCTGAGTGTCACACACTTTTCCCTGAGCATTAACGGCATCACCTCGGTGCTGCCAGAAGATGTTCTTGCTACGCTCTACGTGGACGACCTCTCGATCTCTTTTGGCACTGCCTAGATGCCAACTCTGGAGCGTCGACTCCAAAAAGCATTGAACCGCGTCTCTCGCTATGCGAAGCGCACAGATTTCGGTTTTCCTTGGCCAAGACTAAGGTGGGTCAAATCTGCCGCCATCCACCACTCCACCCTGACCCACACTTTTTTCTTAATGGGGTACGCCTTGGATTGAATGAATCGCACCGTTTCCTTGATCTTGTATTTGACCGATGCCTCACCTGGGAGGCTCATATCCGCAGCCTTAATCCTTTTTTATGTTACGTTCAGCGCTTGGGGTGCTGATAGGGCTTCTGCCTTACTTTTTTATCGATCCATTGTTCGTTTGAAGCTCGACTACGGATGCGAGTTTTATGTATCCGCAGCTCAGCGTGTATTGCGGAAGGTGGACTCGATCCACCACACCGGCCTTCGCCTTGCGTCCGGTGCCTTCTGCACTTTCCCCATTGAGAGTAAACTAGTCGATGCTGGGGAGATGCCACTCGCTCTCTGCCGTGCACAGTGCATTATTCGCCTGTACTCGCCAGCCCGGCGCCTTTCTCAGTTGCCAAAAGCTCTCACTGCATCCATGCTGATTTTTACGGTGTCTATGCCGCCGAGAGACGCCAGTCATACCCTAAGCCCTTTTGGTTTAGGGCTAGGAAACTCCTTCGAGAGCTAAGTATAGCTTTCAGCCGATGGCATTCCTCGTTCTGCCCAGGACGTCAACCTGGAGGCTACCACTTTTGGCTATTTGTCGCCACGTCTCTGCTCCCTAAGCTTGTACACTGCCAGGAGTATTACGTTCAACCTTTTTGGAGCACACCTCGTGTCACGCTGCTACCGTGCCACTGTATACAGATGGCTCTAAGTCCGAAGAGGGGGTGTGCTTCCACACCTTATCCCCTCTGTTCGAATTCAGCGGGGCTCTGCCAGGCGCTGCGTCTGTCTTCACGGCCGAAATAGTAGCAATACACCACTCGGTTTGTAAGATAATGCAAGGCGCTCGACTCTGAGACCAGATTGTGATCTATAGGGATTCACAAAGCGCCCTGAGTGCTTTCCAGTCATTGGTATCTTCGCATCCCCTGGTTATCGATATCCGTGTCTACACGGTTTTGGCAAGCCTGGCGGATGTCGAGATTATCTGTTGCTATGTTCCTGGACACGTAGAAATTGCGGGTAATGAGCGCGTTGATAAGGGTGCCAAAGACTCCGCGAGGACTGGGCAACCAGACCAGCGTTTCGCTCTTCCTCAAACCGATTACATGGCACGAATACGGGCTGCTGTCCGGGTTCCTTGGCAAAGAGGATGGGAGATGGTCTAAGGGAACTTAAAGTTGCGTGGCATTGCGCCGCGACTGTTCTCATAGACGCCCCTCGCCCCATAATACCGCGACGGCTTCGGTTTGCTTTCTGTCGTCTCCGAATTGGACACACTCGCGGGACTTACCGCTATTTGGTGGAGTGCTTTCCTGCACCCTACTGTGAAGACTCAGTTGTTTCTCAGCCTGTTCAGCACATTACTGTTGAATGTCCCAGTCTTGGGCATCTCTGTGCATGTTACCTGTCCCTGTACTGGGACGAGCTGGGTTGCTACCGCTTGCCCTTTGTACTCGGGATGGGTTCGTGCATACCGACTTGTGGACCCTACGACTTTTAGGAGGAGGCTGACCGCCTATACTTTATTTGAACTTTTTTGTTTCCTTCTAT
Organism: Ceratothoa steindachneri; assembly: GCA_963969495.1. NCBI lineage: Eukaryota > Metazoa > Arthropoda > Malacostraca > Isopoda > Cymothoidae > Ceratothoa > Ceratothoa steindachneri. Next base: position 130,534,902 of record OZ018323.1, read on the forward strand.
ATGTCGCATGTTCCTGCGCCGGGTCGAGAACCAATCTGGCGACTCCATACTTGGGCATAAGTCACCGTACAACACACGACCTACCACTAGGCTATATTAAAAAACCCCCCAAAATACAAAATTTAAATAACAAATAACCGATAAAAAAAGACAAGGATAAAAAAATAACAACGAGAAAAGGCACAAAAGCAAGAAGGAAGCGTGGCCCGGCGTTAAGGGTAGGCCCTACCCTTAACGCCGGGCCACGCTTCCTTCTTGCTTTTGTGCCTTTTCTCGTTGTTATTTTTTTATCCTTGTCTTTTTTTATCGGTTATTTGTTATTTAAATTTTGTATTTTGGGGGGTTTTTTAATATAGCCTAGTGGTAGGCCGTGTGTTGTACGGTGACTTATGCCCAAGTATGGAGTCGCCAGATTGGTTCTCACAATGAAATAAACAAATAAAAACCGTGGCGCACGTTACCTGCCTGTCCCCGCAGCGGGACGAGCGGGGGCGCTACCGCTTGTCCCTTGTCCTCGGGATGAGTTCGTGACACCGACTTGTAGACTATACGACTTTTTTTGAGGAGTCTGGCTTCATCCACTTTACTTGACTTTTCTTCGTGGGTCGCATGTTCCTTCGCCGGGGGGAGGCTGGCATACCCCCTCACGCCGTAGCGCGCTTCCTTCTTGTTGCCTTTATCCTTTCTTTTCTTTTATTTGTTGTTGTTGCTGTTTTTTTAGCCTGTGCTTAGCCGATGTTTTTTTCTCTTTGTTATTTGTTATTTCCATATTGTTATTTGTTTTTTAATCTAGCTTATTAGTAGACTATGATGCGAGTACGGTGACTTTTGCCCTAGTCGTCAGATGGGCTCTCAAAATAAAAAAAAACAACTCAGTATCTCTTAACGTCGCGCTATGAAGGAAAAGAAAAAAAAAATAGAGCCAAAATAGGTTGAATATTTAAAACAAACTGGCGACATTAAAAAAAGCGAGAATGTCTGTGAATCAAATGAATATCTCATTAAAACTGAGAACCTCTCCAGAATGAAAATTTGAGGGTACTTAAATCTCACTCTGAAGTTTTTTATTCAGAAACTTCAGTGATTTAAAAATTATCAATTTTAAATTTTTAACAAAAGTGGTCTTTAATAGCCAACTTTGGTCTTAAAATCAGCAGATCTCAGTCTTTTCCGAACCATTCTCGAAAGACTTCATAATTTTGACGCTAGCTTTTTTCCATCTTTTTTCTACTGACACAGTCAATTTCCTTTGAGTCGATTGGTTTATCATAATAAATTTCCATTCCTCTTTTTTGTTTCTTACTTCACACTAATATTTCTTCCCATTTTCCTTCTCCTCTGATTTACTTATTTATTTTTAGATTTATTATTGCAGAACTATTTACTTATACTAATTAGTAATTCTGCAGTCATAATGTTGTTGTACAGAGATGCCTTCAGATTTGGTACCTCCTATATGATAAGTGGTAATTTTATTTTTAGGGGGTAAGAACCCATCTTAGAAAATGGTCGGAAATACCTCAACCAACTTTTTCACAACTTATGGTCTGACGAATGATGGTCTAAAGGGATTTAAATGCTGGTTCGTATACCGTTAAGCATCGAAAATAATTTATGAAGTCGGAAATAAATCATAGGAAGCCAAATGGGATCAAGTCAAGAATTGAAAATCCAATACTTTCGGGGTCGCCTTCAGTGACATGACTAATTTTAACTTCGTAATTCTTGGCATCATAAAGTTGGCTGACAAAATGCTCCAGATTGTCGTTCTGGCTCTCTTCGTAGAGGAGACTCCTAGCTTTGATTAAAAAATGAATTTACTCAAATCCTCAAAATGTAAAGATGGGTTTCCGCGGAAGTACCAAAACCAAAATTGCAAACGCTTTAATAATACGACCTCTATAATACCTGAATTTTCATTTGACAAATCAAAACTTGGAACTTTATTTGACGAATCAAAACCTGGATCTTTATTTGACAGATCATCACTTCACTTTAGGCATTTTATTGGTGAAGTGAGAAAAGTGGAGTAAGAACTGCAAGTCGGCACGTGGAACTTTCAGTTGGGTTAGGTTAGGTTACGATAGGATACTTAACCCATCCTAACTAAAATTGTCAAAAATTTGAGGGGAGGATAATAAAATGGCTACATTAGAGGAAAGGATGTTTAACCGATCCATCTAACGTAACCTATTCTTTCAATGATAAAATTAATATTAAATGGGTGATCAGAAAGTAATTACAGTGAGACCGTATATTTTGGTAGAACAGACGCAAATCCAAACACTAGGCTACATTCCTTCAAAGTACTCCCTTCCTGCCTCTATACAGCGTTCGATCCCCCTTCACCACTTCATGAAGCAGTCGCGGTACTCAGAAGCTAGTATGCCTCGTAGCACTGAATTGACGGTTCCCGCCAAGTCTTGGTTGCGATGAAATTGCTTCCTTGCAATCGCACCTTTAATCTTTGGATTCAACCAAAGACCACAGGGAGCAAGGTCAGGTGAGTAGGGTGGGTGGGCAAGAAGTGTGATCCCCTGCTGCTCCAGGAGTTGCACAGTCAGGCACAATTGGCAGCAGGTTGGTGCGGACTTGGCCTGATGTTCCAGGACTTGAGAAGGACTTGGTAAGTGTAGTACTTGGCTGTGATAGTATAATGTTGAGGTACCACATCGGATACACACAAATTGGTCCTTGAGAATTGAAGAAGATGGTGAAAAGGCGCTTCCTGCTGCGAAATCTTTCCTTCAAAATCTGAGTAATTTGGCGTTCTCTATTCTTAAAAAGAGTAGTTTGTCGTTTGCTATTCTTAGAATGAGCAATTTAGCGTTCGCTATTCCTGACATGATTAAATTGTCCTTCGCTATTTTTGACGAGTAATTTGCCGTTCGCTATACTTAACATAAATAATTTTGTGTTTTATATTCATAATATGAGTAATTTTGGTTTCAATATTCTTGATATGAGTAATGTTGGTTTCAATATTTTTTATGAATAATTTTGGGTTCACTATTCTGGCAAAGATCCGCCAGACGAGGGAAGTTACTTTTTTTTCACAGAAAATTGTTCATCGAAGCCGTTAAAATACTAAAAGGTTTCATTAACATAAAGTATCAGTTGTTATTGAGTTAGATAATTTCGAACGGCCAATGGAAATAACGGTTTCAAGCATATTATCAACAAAAGACTAAACACTGCGAAAGCGCAAAACCATTTCCTACTTTACCTTACCTTACCATGTTCAAAAGCATAATTGTTAAATATTACTTTATGCTACAATGCGTATAACTGGAATATAATTTATATTCCCCTTTACTTCTGTAGAGCTCGTTCTATAAAATAGGTAGGCCTCTGGCACCAGATTGCAGGATCTTATACGGCCAGCGAGGAACTCCACAAATGGACGCTATGTGTGTAAATTAAGGAAATAATATGCCAAGCCTAATAAATAATGAACCAAAGGAAATTAGAAAATGAAATTATATCAATATGTTAAACTGTACAAATAGATCTGAGGCAATCGGTCGTTAGAGTCGCGCGAAAACCCACAACATACAAAGATATCAAAGGTGACCACATGGACAAATACGAGGATCACACACAAACAAACATAAGCGTGTTGGAAACATTTATCAGCAGCTAAACAAATATAGGCTCTGACCAGAGAAATTTTACAGAGACCTGCAACAAGCGATTCCTTATAATAAAGCTAAATCTATGGGAAAAATATGTAGACACAACTGGTTCACAGAGCGGGTGGAAATAACGAACTAACTATATGACTGGGTCCGCCCTACGGACAATTCAAGGTCATGCCCCTTGGAGACAAAACACACACACATATATATATATATATATATATATATATATATGTATATATATATATATATATATATATATATATATATATATATATATATATATATACAGCAAACCGCAAGAAACAGAAAAATATGATATTTTTCTTCAGAAATGTTATTTCCTAATTCGCAAAAGTTCCGTACAGGGGTGGGATTCGAACAGTGCACACTGAGGCAGCGAGAAACCGCTTTGATCTCAATTAAACCAGCCCTTAGACCATTCGGCTACGTGGAAGACAAAAATCTTCCGAATAAACAAGCTTTTAAGGTGCGCTTCGCATGGTTAAACGGGAATATGAAAGAGAGATAAATTAATAGGGAATTCATAGGACAAAGGGAAGTTGAGGTAAACACGTGGCGAATATACAATCTACAAATCTTTCATGAACGCGAAAGAATGATGAAATTAAACCAGCAAAGGTCGATCGGGACTATGAAATAGAGAGAAATTAATAGGGAATTCGAAGGACAAGCTTGAATGTCTCATGTGTATTTCTTCTGTTAAATATAATTTTACTGAATTTGTTGTTAGTTTTCTAACCAGATCAAAGATAATAAATTAAAACCAAAGACCAACAAAAGAAAAGGAAAAAGGAGAACGCTCAGAAAGCTCTTTTTCAAGAAACAATAGAATTTAGGCTCTGTACCTAGAGCTTCACTACATATGTATTTTAACACATGTCATGTGATTTTCAATTTTTACTACATATATACATGGCCTGGCTGATATATCATGCGTCTGTCGGTCAACATGTTCCCGAATGATCAGAAATCGTTTGAAGCCGGAGGGCTATAAGAAGTCCGGAAGCTTCTCTACCAGGGGCTAAGATATCTTCGATCTTCTAGACGTCACTCAGCTTTATGTTGCTTAGTGCTTTAGTTGTGGGTGGGTCTTCTCCTTCACTCAAGGAGTTTCCGAGCCCTGGCGTACCAACCTTGTGCAAATATAGCGATGGCCATTCCTTATCCGGAGACACCTCGCCCTGAGAGGAGATCTTCTATTCTTCTTTTTTATTCTTTGTGGAGGAAATTGTGGTATGCACCATTCTCTCTCTCCCGACTAAAGTCCTTCCCTACCTTTAACTGTACTGGGGAACGTGCTTCCTTAAGAGGATCCTGCCTAATAGTGGAATTAGAATCTGGGGTATTTCCCGTTGAGCCACTGTCCACTCCCGGGTGTCTGACATAAGGATACTTGGGATCCCCACTCAAATTGAGAAGGGCCTCCTATCGCCCATCAAGGCTTCACGGATCCCGACCTGGGAGTTCATACACCCATGGTCTATTTCTGGTCCGCAAGTCTGGGGGGCCGGCGCACAGGGGTGAAAAGGGAATATTCAGGAAACCGGCACACCGTACCCCAAGAAATCACACTTCTAGGATGTTTAAGTGTTAACAGAGTCTAATAGGGTTTGCCACCCATGGACCCACTCATATGGAGCCTGCTGCTCCCTCCGAGGGCTGAAGATTCTTCTTCGAGGTTTTCGTGGTCGATTAGGTGGGTACTGCGAAAGCGAAGGGGTACACCTTTAGGGTAGAGAGTCGTCGGCTGCCAGAACCTCTATAAATAGCATGCGAACGAGTTAGGAGGTGTAAAGTAGATAATAAAGAAGAATAAGGATAGGAGGGGTCCACTAAGAAGTAGAGTGAGTGATCACCAACCTATTACCATACTCAGGGGGCATTGAGGCCCGGATGGCGTGTGTCGAGAATAGAGGTTCCTGTCGGCCCGTAGAAAACACGAGGTCAGGCTCGAGGTCAGTCCACGTGAGCGAGGACCGTGAGAACTATCAGAATATTGGGGGATTGGAATCTCAAATGCGCGTTTCTGTCGTCTCCCAGGGTCTTATCAAGAAACCCACGCGAGAGTGTCTCCCATCCCTCAAACGCCGTGTTGGTTCTTGGAGAGATCCCCCCCCCCCCGTGGCGGAAGCTATAACGAATCTGGCTGTTCTCTATATATTGTTGGTCCCAATAGGGCATCGACAGTATATGCCTGCCTTTTACAACGAAACACGTTATTCTTGATCGCGCTCCTTTTTTTCGGCGAGCGGAAGTATAGAATTATACCGAAAGATCTGAACTTCAGTCAATTGGCCCACCCTTGGTTTTGGTACACTTCGTTTGGCACGAATACTTCCTCCAGTTAGTGTTACGACTAGAGGTTAAACTCCCCGTGGTTAAAGCCCCTTGAATAACCATCCGATCCCCATTTTATCTCTTAAAGCTTCGAACTCAAGCCAGGCAGAGACGAATCATCTGTGGCTATTCCAGCCAGTCCTCCCTGTGTGTGTTTGTACAAGGGCTCGTATCGCCTCTCACTCCCTCACCCCCAGTAGAGCTCGCACTGAGTAGCGCTGATACGTTCGGTCCTTGGATACATAGAGTATCTATCGCCATTATTTCATTTAATCTATTTATTATGTATAACTGTGTATATATTAAAGTTTATTTTTGTACCTACTTTTTCATATGCCTCATAGCTTGAGCCATCATTAGTTAATATCGGTCAACTGCACTCAATCTTTGGAATTTAAAATCCTTCGCATTCGTCTTCCCTTCCCCCTCACTTCTATCCCCATCTCTATCGTGACCAGAGTAGAATTAAGTTCACACGTTGACCTTGAGCGACCATGCCTATTGGGTAGAAGTGGCGTATATGTCAGGGTCATTCTACAATATATATATATATATATATATATATATATATATATATATATATATATATATAAATAAACTGGCGTCATGCTTATAGGGTCTTTAAAAGGTTCCTTTTAAGGTCTTTTAAGGGTTTTGAGACTGAAGGCTTAGCTATTGAGAAGGTAAGCAGAAATATTCTTGCAAACTATTTTTCTTATTTGTTGTGTGTGCCCGCCTTTATACATACTGTGTGTAACTTTTGAGACCGTGCTTCTCATTTATTCCCCCCCCCCCAGCAGAATTTTACCCCTTTCATATCAAGAAAGGCTCAGTCTAGTTTTGTTCTCGGTGTTGTGAGCAAAGTTAAAGGCTTTCGCGTTAATTCGTGTATTTCCGAGTGCACAGCTGGAAATTATTAATCGCGCCGTGGGTATACTGCGTTAATTCGTGTCGACAATCCCGTAACGTTTTTATTTAAAAAAAAGTTTGATTCAAATTCGCGACCATCATGTCTTCATTCGACCAATTTAAATTACAAGGTGAATCTCTTAGTTTATCCGGAAAGGACCTTCTTTCCTATATAAAAACGGAGAGAGATAGCCGAGAGAACGGGAAGAAAAGAAAGAGAAGAACGAGGAGAAAGAGAACGCATCTGACAACATTAACTGGAAATGAATAGAGCGAGGAACGAAACGCTCTCCATCAACTCGCGGAATTACGTCTCTCAAACTGCATCAGTGACGCTCCATGTTTACAAAGAAGGAGAAGATTTTGCGTCCTATTTGACGCATTTTTAAAAGATCTTCGAGCTAAACCACGGGGACATTGAAGCGGATGTTGCCGCTAAACTCTTGCCCTTGTTATGTTCTAAGCTCTCATATATTTTCTGATCCCTTCCACCGGAGGCAACGATCGATTATTCGACGTTGAAATCGGAATTGTTAGCCGCGTATAAAATGACGCTCAATTTCTACCGCGTTAAATTTCGCCACGCCAATATAGAGCCCAACCAAACTTTTCGAGAGTTTGGATATACGCTTCAGAGACTTTTCAACTTCTGGCTCGATTCTTCGAAAGTTCCTTACGACTATGAAGCGTTAGTCGACTTCATTCTGAATGACCAGCTTATGGCTTCGCTTTCTTCGAAGATTCGATCTTTTGTGAAGGACCAGAGGTGTTCCACCTTCAAGGAATGCATCGAAGAAGCCGATGTATTTACCGTGAGACACAATTGCTACCCTAAGGAAGGAAGAAAGTCTGATCCATCGTCCCCCAAATGTAAAAGCGTGAAACAAAAATTTGCACCCCATGACCCTAGTAATTTTATCAAAATAACTGGCCCCTCCAAGCCCAGATTTTTTTTTTTTCATCAGAACCCCGTGACGTCAAGCCATTCTCGTCAAATTCCCCCTTCGTCATACTTCCCCAGGAGGCCCATCGTGTGTTTCTCTTACGGTATTGAAGGACATTTGAGAACAAACTGCCCTCAGAACTTCCAATTCCGTCCTAGTTCCCTTAATAAAGTGCACCAAATTTGTGCTTCCCCGGCGCCACTGGCCATCAGGTAAACTTCTTGTTCCAGAAGCTTAAGTTTGAGACCGGATTAGTAAACGGCTGCCGGGTCTCCACCCTTGTTCGTGATATAGGGTGTACATGTATTGTGGTGTCGGACGAGTTTCCCCCCCCGATCGCTCCGAACCATGATAAATTTGCAGTAGTACATGACTACCTTGGACGTGCAAATCGATTCCACATCGTGAAATGCTTTATTGAATGCCCGTATTATACCGGCTGGTTTGAAGTAGTAGCAGCCCCAATAAAGCTCTGCGCTGTTCTAAGCGGACAGTGCCCATGGGTTACTTCCACCCCGATGGTTCAACCCATCCTCACGCGTTCCCTGGCGAAAAGGGAAGCAGAGGCACCCGTTCCCCTTGAAACTCCCTGCGACTCCGAGTTTAGCGGCATTCTGAACAATGAATTCACTAAAGAGAAAAAGGACACTGATTCAATACCGCCCCCTTTAGACCAAAGTTCATAATAAGATCCAGGTGTCCACTCGTGGAAATAAAGTCGTTTCCTACGTCGTGAAGAACGACCTCCTGTACCGCGCCTGCTTGAAACGCAATAGTTCTGAGGCCCATGCGTTTTGCATCCCCCGTTCGCAGGTCCCCCTTATATTAAAGACGGCTCACGATAGTCTTTTTCTCTGGCCATATCAGCCATACCAAAACGGCTCAGAGAATTTTGAAGTATTTTTATTGACCTGGCGCGGCAGATGACATCCTTAATTATTGTCGTTCGTGTGATATCTGCCAAAGGACAGCCACAGAAGGGACCCCTCATTTCTGAACCCTTCACCCGTGTGGCAATTGACCTGATTTGGCCCATTCACCCCTTGTCCAGTGAAGAGCACAGCTTTGTGATTACCCTCGTTGATTTCGCCATCCGTTTCCCTGAAGCAGTCCCTTTGAAGAAGATAGACAGTATCACCTCCGCCGAGGCGCTCATTTCTATCTTCTCCCGAGTCGGAGTACCTAAGGAGGTATTATCTGATTGAGGTCGTCAATTTACCTCGGAATTAATGGAGTACGTCGGCAAGCTCCTAATGGTAAAGCCCCTTTTTATCACCCCGCCGCAAATGGAATGTGTGAGAGATTCAACGCTCCAGTAAAATCCACCCTGAAGAAGTTGTGCGAGGACCACCCCCCGGACTGGCATAGATATTTGCCGGTAGCTTTGTTTGCTTACCGAGAAATCCTGCATCGCACATTAGGATTTGCCCATTTGTATGTTCGGAATTTCTGAGGCCCGCTGAGAATTTTAAAAGAATTGTTTTCTAACCAAGAATTGGACTGGGAGATCCAATCTCCCTACGCCTACCTCTTAGAACTTCGGCAGAGGTTAGAAAAGTGTGCTGAAATCGCTTTTCAGAACGCGGACGCGAACTTAGATAAATACAAAACGTATTTTGACAAAAATCTAAAGATCTTAGATTCAAACCCAGCGAGGAAGTTTTATTAGTACTTCCCACCGAGCATAATAAACTCCTAAGTCAATGGAAGGGCCCCTTCCCCGTCATCGAAATTCACCGTCCCGTTGACTACCTCATTCGAACTCCCTCTAGGGACAAGCTATACCACGTAAACATGCTCAAGATGTACCACCGTCAAGCGTGCATCAATAACATCGTTGCCATCGACGAGGAGTTGGCCATGGAAGCAGAATATCTCCCTGGAGACGCTAAATGTGGTGCACGTGACTCGCATTGAACAGGACAAGGAGTACCCCTTGCCCATTGTGCCCAGCGCTACCGAAGCCCAGCCATCTGACTTAGACGTTAACGCCCAGCTGCCCCCCGAGTCGAAGAGTCAGCTGCAGCAGTTATTGAGTCACTTTAGAGACGTCATTTCCGACATTCCTGGCTGTGCCGCTCAGTTCGAGCATGATATTTCGAGGGGTGGTCAATAGGTTTTGCGAATCGGTAGGGCAAAACAGAGGAAAGAGGATCGCTGTTTGTGGGGGTGTTAGGACAAGTTATGACAAATCAGGACCTGCAGCCGCACGCTCCTGCCTCGTCTATTTAAGAAGCAGTTGCTGATCGCAGGTCGTCAGTCACAAATTTTTCAACAATGGAGAAGGTTGAGCACCGCGCAGTGATCAAATTTTTTACCAAGGAAGGCAAGAATGCCAGAGATCCATGAACGCATGGTTGCAGTATACACCGACACTGCCCCTTCCTATGCAACCATTGCTCGCTGGAATAGGGAGTTCCGCCATGGTTGTGAGTCCCTTGAAGATGATCCCCGTCTAGGACATCCGTCAGAAGTGACCAACGAGGACAATGTGGCCCGTGTGGAGAGGATGATCCTCGAAGAAATCAAGCGAGAACTTGGAATATTACATGGAAGTGTTATCAACATCATCCACGACAATTTGGCCATGACCAAGGTCTGTGCCCGTTGGGTCCCTAGAAACCTCACGCCCTGTGATCGACTTCAACGTCGTCAAAGTCCACAAGGCCAGAGTTGCACAAGTTGCCCTGCACGAGTGCGGATGCGAGGAGCTCAACTACCCCCCACTACAGTCCAGCTCTGGCTCCTAGCAACTACTTTTTATTCCGCCAGCTCAAGGCTGCACTGCGTGCACGCCGGTTTGGGGACGATGAAGATGTCCAGCTCGCCGTCCAGGAGTGGATTGAACAGCAGTCGGGAGATTTCTGGTTGTCGGGAATTTGAAGCCTCAGGGACAAGTGGCGCAAGTGCATTGAAGTCGAGGGTAGTTATATTGAAAAATAATAAAACACTTTTATTCATATCTCGTTTCCTTATATCCGAATTGCAAAACTTATTGACCGCCCCTCCTATTTTAACTACCCTGGAGCCTATTCGTTCTAAGCAGTACCCCCTTCCCATCCATTTAAGAGAGGTCTTCAACGCAGAATTTACTAAATTGTCAAATTTAAAGATTATAGAACCCTCCCAATCTAATTACTGCCCTCCCCCCCCATTGTTTTGATTGACCAAAACCTCCATTTCGTTGAAAAGGCCAATTACATTACGGAATTAGACATATGTAAGGCTTATTAACAAATTCCCCTTAAAGAGGGTGTAAAGAGATACACGGCTTTCTCCATAGCCAAAGGCTTAATGCAGTTCCGCCGTTTACCATTCGGCTTGGTGACGACCTCTAGTAATTACAATCGCATGATGCGAATAATATTAGACGGGTTGGCAAACGTAATTTTTTCTTTCGATAACACTTACGCTGACACTCGTGAGGGTGACCCTCACGTGATCGCCTTTCAGGCCCTGCTGCGTCGCCTGCGCGAGCACGGACTCACAATCGGCCCGAGCAAGTGCCATTTTGCTTAGAGTACGATCGACTACGCTCCGATTTGGGATGGTGGGTTTTTAACAACCTGCTTCATCCCCACCCACCCCTTAAGGGGCGCGGCGATTTGCCATCCTAGCCGCCGTGCTGACGGGACTCAGCATCCCGTCCGACCCCAGCTTAGCCTCTTCTCCTTCCTTTAAAACACTTGTTTCCTCGCATTTCATACAACCTCTCCAAAAACTTTCTCTGGTCAGCCTCATATTTCACAGGGTAGATGCTGAAATTCTTCTCAAGCCAACCGTCCCGGATTGGGGCTGAAGGGGTAGGGCAACGTTCCCTAACCCCTAAGCTTTGGTTTAGGATGGGTTTTTTTTAACAACCTGCTTCATCCCCATCCTCACATCCCTTTTCCTCTCCTCTTCACAATCTATCCTTTTACGCCGTGTTCAAGGTGGAGCCGCCATGCTAATGGACGGCCAGGCCACCAGGCGGGAGGGGTGTTCCCAAATGGCGGCGCCTGGCTCTGCCAGGCCTGTAAGCACCTCTTGCAGTGTGGACAAATGTGAGAGATGGTGAGCTATTGCGTCCCGAAGAAAATTTAGGGTCACCATGCCCAATGATGTTAAAAAAAATCTCCCCCTAATTCCCCCTTTCACATCGACGGAGCTGCCCTCGGGCAGCTCCACCGGAAAAATGGAGGTCCCCCCCCCCCTGTGCTTGCGCAGGGAACCCTTCATATTTCTTTAACCGGAGAGGAAGCTTACTCCTCTCCTACGCCTACGGATGAAGGAAACTCCCCCTCACCCCCTTCTCTGGAGGTGCTTTCGGGCACCTCCCTCTTTCCAGCGGCAGTCCAGTCTGTTCTTTCCAAGGGGATTGTCAAGAAAGCCAGCAGGCAGACCATTGCCGACCGCCCCTCGTGTAAGCGGCTCGGTAGGGAAAACCCCCTTAGGGGGAAGAGAGAAGCCAGGCCCCTTCGGTCGCTTCCCTCAAAATACCTGCTGGCAAGAATATTAAACCTTGCCGGGGTCAAGGCCTGTGCCTCCCCACAAAAGACTGGTGACGCTGCCAAGGGGACCTGCGTGGTCCTGGGATGAGATGGCCAACTGGAGGCCCCTCCTGTGATAGACATGGTCCTTGAGGAAACCCAGCCTCAGAAAGTAGGGCCTTCCAGGGGGGGGGGATCCGGGCTCGGCGCAGAGCACTGAACCTGAATCCGCCCCTATGCAAGGTCCTCCTCAAACGGCTGAGGGCTCCGAGGCAGTACAAGGAGGGAAGGGATCTCCTCCAACCGGTGCCCCTGCAACCCCGAGGACCTTCTCCATTTCGGAGAAGAACCTGTCTGAGGCCGGCCCATCTGGCCTAGGGGCTCCTATCGGCGGAGGTGAGAAGCGGGTTCATTCCCCGCCCTCCTCTCCAAAAAAGAAAAAGACGAAAAAGACAAAGACTAAGAAGACTCGGGGTTCCTCTCCATCCGCGGGGGCTACGGAGACGGATATGTCTGCTGTCACTTTGGCAAGCGACCAAGCCAAGATCGGCACATCTGCCCCCTCTGCCCCCGGTTGCGGAGCCCCTGACTAAGACTAATACCAAGAGTGCACAGGGTGGAGCCTCGATGACATCGGGGACCCTCATTCATCAGAGGTTACCTGGCGTTTTCAAGCCCGCTGGCTTCAAACGCTTCCTCGTTTTTCGCTCCACTGATGGCAGCATGTTGGACACTTGATGGCACTCCGGTGAGTGTGACGTCACACTCTACCATGAAATTTGTGAAAGGAGTAGTTTATGCGAGGGAACTCATTGACTACTCCATTGAGGACATCACCTTAGAGCTGGCCGACCATGGGGTGGTCAAGGTCGAACGTGTGATAAGAAAAGAGAAAGGGGCCTCAAGACCCACCCCTACACTCTTCGTCACGTTCGACTGTGACAGGCTCCCTGAGTCGGTGCGTGCTGTTGGTACCGCTACCGCGTGAAGGAATTCGTACTACTGCCGCAGCGGTGCTATTACTGTCACCGCTTCGGCCATACAAATCGTTCTTGTAGACGTGCAAAGTCGGGGTCACCCGAAGATGGAGAAATTGCTCCAAAGCCGCACACGATAAGTCCATATCGTGTGTGGCCAAGTGTATCAATTGCAGAGAGACGCACCCCGCTTCTTCGAAGCAATGTGGTGCATATCTCCTTGAGAAAGAAATCCTAGCCGTTCAGGCACAGTATCGACTCTCAGTCCGTGAGGCTAAGGACTTGGTCCTGGCGTGCCTGGCTCTGCCTGGGACGTCATATGCCTCAATAGTTAGAAAGGCACCCTCTGCTCCTGGCCCATCCAGGCCGACGAGCACGGTTGTTTCCGCGCCAATTCGGAGCCCTTTTGCGGGCTCTACTCAACCCAGGCGCTCCCCTGGTAAAGCTGGCAGCAAAAAGGGTTCACACCAAGCCCCGACTAAAACCAGGGCTCCTTCCTTTTCCCCCAGCGTGACCGTTTTCCGTAAGGCGAAACGGCCACCGAGTAGTTAGATTCACAGGAGGCAACACCCCTGAAGATGGTCGCTAGGCCATCTTGCAGGTTCCTAAAACTGTCCCCCGAAAGGAGGACAGCAACAGAGGAGCTAAAGCTCCTTCGCCCACGCCCCGAGGTGGAGCGAGTGGCTCGGAGACGGTGGTTCCTCGAAAAGAGGGCCACCCGCCTCCGAAGCCGCAACGCCCGCCTAAAGTTTCGAGCCACAAGGTGGAAAAGACTCTCATAGCGAGCCCAACCTCCCCCAATAAGTCCTCGAAGGCGACAGCGCCCGGGGTTCTGCCCCCAGGAAGCGTACGGCCATTCCCGTGAGGGTCTTCAGTTTGAGGAGGGCCCCCGCGTCTCCTCCGAGCTAGGCCTGGAGGGCATATTCCTTCAATGAAATTACCGTGACTCCGGGCCAACTGGGAGGAGCCGCGGAGGCTCGTCTCGTCCCGTTTCCGTTAGCTATCTTTTTGCAGGAGACCATGCTAGGCGCGTGCCCCCTGCCCGCCCTCCAGGGGTATAAAAGTCTTGCGACCCCACCACCGCGGGAGGGCCGGGCTGGGGGATGCGCGGTTTACACCCGGCATGATGTCTCCGTTCTTCCTTTATCTTTAGATACCTCCTTTCAGGCAGTGGCTGTGCAGCTGCACCTGAATATGAGGTATACTATCATTTCTGCGTACATTCCACCGTTAGCGGACTTCGACGTAACGGACCTCCACCGCGTCGTGGCATGGTTGCCGAGGCCCTATCTCTTTCTTGGAGATCTGAACGGCAGGCATTCTCTCTGGGGAGATTACTCAATAAATCCCAGGGGACAAGTCCCATACGCCATGCTTCGACACCTGGGTGAGCGAGGCATGGCATTTCTGTTAGATTTGTTCAACAGGATCTGGGTGGAGGGTTTTCTCCCAGATTCCTGGCGAATCGCTACTGTGCTCGCCTTTCGCCAACCGGGAAGAGATCCTTCTACTCCGACCGGTTCCCGCCCAATCTTTCTAACCTCTTGTGTGTGCAAGTTGATGGAGAAATTGGTAAATGTTAGACTAGCCTTTTTCCTGGACAGCGGAGGCCATCTGTCTTCTGCACAGTGCGGCTTCCGCAAGTTCCACTCCACGTTGGATGCTCTGCTCCGACTGGAAAATGCCGTCTGCGATGCTTTTCTTCGTAGACAGCACTACGCCACGGTGTTTTTTTATCTGGAGAAAGCCGATGATACCGCAAGGAGATACGGTATCTTGAAGACTCTCCACACTATGGGCGCGAGGGGACGCCTCCTAATGTTTATATTTGAATTTTTGCGAGATCGTCGATTCCGCGTACGGGTGGGGGGAGCCCTCTCCGGCCCAAAGGAGCAGGAAGAGAATGTTGGGCAATGAAGTGTCCTCAGTGTCACACTCTTTGCCCTGAGCATCAACGGCATCACCTCGGTGCTGCCGAAAGATGTTCTCGCAACGCTCTACGTGGACGACCTTTCGATCTCTTTTGGCGCGGCCCAGATGCCAACTCTGGAGCGTCGACTCCAACAGGCATTGAAACGCGTCTCTCGCTATGCCGAAGCGCACAGGTTTCGGTTTTCTTTGGCCAAGACTAAGGTGGTGCACTTCTTCCGCCATCCATGGCCTTACCCCGACCCAGATTTGTTTCTTAATGGGGTGCGGTTGGATGTGGTGGAATCGCACCATTTCCTCGGCCTTGTATTCGACCGACCCCTCACCTGGGAGGCTCATATTCGCAGCCTTAGGGTCTCTTGTACTTGCGCCATGGACATTCTCCGTTCCGTGACGTTCAGCGCTTGGGGCGCTGATAGGGCTACTGCCGTACTTTTTTTATCGATCCTTTGTTCGTTCGAAGCTCGACTACGGATGCGAGTTTTATGCATCCGAAGCCGAGCATTTATTGCGGAAGGTGGATTCGATCCACCACACCGGCCTCCGCCTTGCGACCGGTGCTTTCCGGACTTTCCCTATTGAGAGCCTGCTGGTCGATGCTGGTTGAGATGCCACTCACTCTGCGCCGAATGCAGTGCATCACTCGCCTGTAGCGTGAGCCCGGCGCCTCCCTCAGTCGCCAACAGCTTTTACTGCACCCGCAGCTGATCTCGACGGTGCCTATGCCACCGAGAGATGCCAGTCATACCCTAAGCCCTTTGGGTTTAGGGCCAGGAAACTCCTTCGAGAGCTAGATATAGCTCTCGGGCCGGTGGCGCCCCTGGTTCTGCACAGGACGCCACCCTGGAGGGTACCAAATTTGGCTATTTGTCGCCATGCCTCTGCTCCCAAAGCTTGTCCGGCGCCGGGAGTATTGCGTTCAACCTTTTTGGAGAACACCTCGTGTCACGCTGGAACCGTGCCAGTGTATACGGATGGCTCCAAGTCCCAAGAGGGGGTTGGCTTCCACGCCGTATCCCCTCTGTTTGAAGTCAGTGGGGCTCTGCCAGGTGCTGCGTCTGTCTTCACGCCTGAGCTGGTGGCAATACACCACTCGGTACGGGAGATTACGCGACGTGCCCGGTTCGGAGACCGGATTGTGATCTATAGCGACTCACAAAGCGCCCTGAGTTCTCACGGGGCATTGGAATCTCCGCATCCCCTGATCCGCGATATCCGTGACGTACGGTTTTGGCGAGCCGGGCAGATGTCGAGATTATCTTCTGCTGGGTTTCTGGACATGTAGGAATTGCGGGGAATGAGCGCGCCGATGAGGGCACCAAAGAGTCCGCCAGGACTCCGCGACCGGACCAGCGTTTCGCTATTCCTCACTCCGACCTCATGGAAGGAATACAGGTAGCTCTTCGGACTGCTTGGCAAAGAAGATGGGAGACGGTCGAAGGGAACTTAAAGTTGCGTGCCATTGCGCCGTGACTGTTCCCATGGACCTATCCCCCAATGCCGCGGCGGCTTCAGGTTGCTTTCTGTCGTCTCCGAATCGGGCACACTTGTGTGACGCATCGCGATTTGATGGAGCGCTCGCCTGCGCCCTATTGTGACGACTGTGTCGTCCCATAGACTGTTCGGCACATTCTTGTCGAATGTCCCAGTCTGGGTGATCTGGGCGCACGATACCTGTCCCGGTACCGGGATGGGCGTGGTCGCTACCGCCTGTCCCTTGTACTCGGGGTTGATTCGTGCACATTGACTTGTGGACTTGTTGACTTCTTGGGGGAGGCCGGGCTTCTCCCCTTTATCGAAGGTTCTTTTTTGTTTTTGGTTCTTATTGTTTTGTTTGTAGGTTGCATTCTCCTGCACCGGGGTGAGGGGGACCTCCCACTGCTGCCGGAGATTGCTTCCTGATTGTTAAGTTTTTCCAATTTATATCATTGTTATGTTTTCATATTTATATTTTAAAGTAGCCTAGTTCTAGGCTGTTGTGTTTTTCGGCGACTTATGCCTAAGTGGGCAGTTGCCAGATGGGCTCTATTAAATTAAAAAAAAATAAAATCATCCCCACCCATACTTTCCTCACATCCCTTTTCCTTCTGTCTTCACACTCTATCAATTTTACGCCTTTCCTTAGGTGGAGCCGCCATGCCGAAGGACTGTCAGGTCACCAGGCTGGAGGGGTGGCCTTGAATGGCAGCAACTGGCTCTGCCAGCCCCGTATGCACCCTTGCAGAGCGGGCTACTGCAAGGGGTGATGAGCGTTTGCTTCCCACAGAAAGAATTTGGGCCGCATGCTTCTTCCCCTTTTTCCCCCTTAATCAACGGAGCTTCCTTCGGGCAGCTCCACAGAAGGATCTGAGCCACAGTCAATTAGCCTATTCTTGGTTTCAGTACATTTCGTTTGGCACGTATACTCCCTCCAGTTAGTGTTACTACTAGATGTTAAACTTCCCGTGGTTAAAGCCCCTTGAATAACCATCCAACCTCCCGTTTCGTCTATTCTGCCCAGAGAGGCAACCATCCTGCCAAGAGAGGCAAATTGGTTGATCTTTGGGTACTCAATGGCTCACATGCGCAAGACACCTCACAATCTAACTTAAACTTCGATACAAGTGGTATTTTATAACAGAAATTAGGTGGACACATCCATTAAGGCATTAATGAAGAGCTAGAGAACGAGCGGCAAGTGAGTCTTGAGCGAGTGTCAAAGAAAGATAGAGTAATATATAGACCTACTGCGAGGTCGCCGAATTCTTCTCCGGCAGCCTAATCGCCGTGGGCCTGACTACTATTCCTAGAATGTCTGGCCATTTTTCACTCCGGCCTCTTACGTGGTGGTCAGCCGGAAGATGTTCTTTCTAGTCTTCACGTGGACAACCTTTCGATCTCTTTTGGTGCGCCCCAGATGCCATCTCTGGAGCGTCGACTGCAACAAGCATTGAACTGCATCTCTTGCTATGCCGAAGCGTATGCGTTTAAGTTTTCTTTGCCCAAGATTAAGTTGGTGCTCTTCTATGACCATCCACTACTTCACCCTGACCCGGACTTGTTGCTTAAAAGGATCTAGCCTGGATGGGGTAAAGTCACAAGCTTTCATTGATCTTGTTTTTCACCCATGCCTACCTGGGAGGCGCATAATCGCAGCATTTTGGTCTTATGCGTCCGAACTATGGGCATTCTTCGTTTTGTGCCATTCATCACTCAGAGTACTGATAAAGTTACATCTTTAATTTTCTACCTCTCATTTGTTAGGTCGAAGCTTGACTATGGATACGAGTTTTACGCATCCTTAGCCGAGCATTAATTGCAGAAAGTGGACTCATTCCAGAAAAGTGGTCTCCGTTTAGCGACCTCCTTTCCGATGTAGAGAAGATGTTGCTTGCTTTGTATCATACATAATGCATTTTGCGCTTATACGCGTGAGCCTTGCGTCTCATTTATGTCTCAACTCCTTTCAATGCATCCGTGGCCAATTTCAACTGGTGCCTCTGCTGCCCTGAAGCTCCAATCATACCCTAAACCCTTTCAGGTTTAAATCAAAGCAATTCATTCGAGAGTTCATAGTAGCTCTCTAACGGCTGCGCCTCAAGTTCAGCCCAACACGTAACCAAAGTTTATACAGCACTGAGAGTATGGCATTCGATCTTCTTGGAGCACACGCAATGTTACGCTGGTGCCGTGCCAGTTCAGAAATTCCGAAAAGGAGGTCGGCGTTCACGCCCTCTCCACCTTGTTTGAAAACGGTGGGGTGGCATTGCGTCTATCTTTACAACTGAGCTAGTTTCAATACACCACTCTTCCCCGATTCTCAGAGCAGATTTAATATAGAGAGACTCTAAAACCTAGTAAATGCCTGCGGAGCATTGCAATCTTCACAGCCTTTGTTTGGCAATATCCGTAGCGCCACGGCTACCAAAATCCGAAAGGATCTTAAACATGTTGTAATTGCGGTACATGAATGCGCTTGTGAGAGCGCCAAACAGTTTGCAAGGGATGAGCGACCGGACCAGCGTTTTGCTCTTCCTCACTTTGACTACATAGCAGGAAACAGGGCAGCCCTCTGCACTGCCTGGCAAAGAAGATGGGTCACTGTCGACGGGAATATAAATGTATGTTCCATTGCGGTGCGACTTCTCCTGTGGAACTACCGCTCACCCACTACCCTAATGCCTTGAAGGCTTAATGTCGTTTCCTGTCTCCTCCACTCTGGCAGTTACATCTAATTGAGCGTTCCCATTCACCCTACTGTGAGCACTGCTTTGTTTCCCAGACTATCCGGCACACTCTCGTGTTGTCGAATGCCCCCTTGGTTACCGGACGAGACGGGGTCGCTTTTTTTTTTTGCCTTTTGTACTTGGTTCGTGAACTCCCGACCCTGGTATTATCGAGTTTCTGGAAGAGGCTGGCTTCCTACATAGTATTTATTAGTTGGGTGTTTGGTACACATTTAGATTCCTGAGGGACCGGGCTTCCCTCTGAAACCTGAGTGAGTTCGCCTTTTCGCTTTTGACTTTGTTTTTTTGTTGGTTTGAGGTATTTTATTTTCGCTGGTTTTGTTTATTTTTATTTAGCCTGTCTAGGCTCTATTATAATTTTAAAAAGTGTGTAATTTCGGACACTGCCCTTGCAGTTATTTTCCATGTGATTGTTTCAAGAAAAAATAACCTATTCATCCACATCTCTTTTTCGCTTCATCTCTCCTCCTGCATGAGTGAAAATGCTACCAATAAAGACACAATTTCATTTCCAATATAAAAAAAACATGGTTCTTTTCAACGACATCAATTGTTCATATGAATTGACAGTTTTTAAACGAATGTTTTGTGCTTTGGATTTCTTTTGAAGCAAAATGTCCTTTCATTATAAACATTTAAATCAGAAAAGGCAAAGTGAAAGACGAGTTTTGTTCATTGTAGACAAAGAACACCAGACCATAAATATGATTAAGAGAGGCAAGGGAAGGATTAGAAAAAAACATCATACGAGTATCAGAGCAAAAGTACACCCGGACCATTGTTAATGGGGTTCTTCATGATAATTCGCAAAGGATCCTGCGTAAGAACCTATTCACCGTACATTATTTGATAAATAGGCCTTAATAAGGGGTGGCGTTATTTCTATCTTCTCAATATGGATCGCCTTCATTGTGCCGTCCTTTTCTCTCTTTGATCCTTGTGTTCTTCCAATGTCCCTTTCTCTTACATTCAAAAACTCCTGTTTATTGTCTCTTTGCTCATTTCCGGCCAATTTCCCTTTATCTTGTATATATATATATATATATATATATATATATATATATATATATATTCATTCGCAATTTACAACTGCTAATTCTACTCATTTTTTATGTACCATCGTTGTTGGTCTTTTATTCTTAAAAACAATAAGCAATTTTAGCTATTTTTTGCAGAATAATATACTATGAAAAGTTTTGAACCTCCCAATTTGTGGAAGAGGCATGGAGTCCTCCTTAGAATCCACACCGGAAGGAAAAGAGGGAAATTTCAGACTTCATCACCCTCAGCAGAAGGATGATGGAAAAGGTCAGAAAGGAGCTAGAAGATTCAGGATTTGACTAAGAGGCGACAGCAGAAAGAAAGCCTATTGTAGACCACTTGACACAGTTAAAAAAAAAATTGATCGCTGAAATCCGGAAGATTATCAAGAAAGAACCCAGAAAGTCAATACGTGCCATTGCAAGGGAGAAAGGTGTGAATGAAAAGCTCATCAGGCTGGTGGTGCATGAAGACATTCGCTACTTTTCATACATGGTGAGGATGGGACAATTTATATTCAAGGCGATGCAAGAAAAGCGACTCAAGCACACCAAGAATCTGATCAACAATTGAAACCCGACATCATGTGGCTCTTCTCTGACGACAAAAATTTCTTTCAAAACCAGAAGATCAACTCCCAGAACAACAGGTCGCTCGCTGTCGCACTCAATGACGTGACCAGAGTCGTGCAAAGGAAATATTACAGCGACAATCATGGTTTTCGGTGTCGTCAGCACTGAAGGTAACGTCATACTACCCTACTTATTCCTTGAGGGTCTCAAGTTAAATACTGACGGCTACATGCGTGTTCTGAGCGACGTGGTGAACCCCTGGGTCGACATAGTAGTTTCATGGATCACTTATGTGTACCAGCAAGTTTCTGCGCCATGCCACACTAGCCAGAAGTCTCGGGCATGCATGTCGGAGAATTTCTTCGATCACATGAAACCTGATATTTGGCCACCCACCTGCCTGACTGCAACCCTCTAGACTTCTTTGTGTGGGGCGCAGTGGAACGAGACATAAATAAATCCAGCGGCAACACAAAGGATGAGCTGAGGGCCAAGATTATCATAGCCATCAGGAGCCTAAAACGGGAAATGTAACGAAGGCTTGTCGCCAGTTCTAAAGTCGTCTAGAGACTGCCATCGAGGTCATAGGTTGGTTCATTTACTGAGATCGGTAGAACATTTCAGGAAGACAAACTGACCAAAGTTGACGAATATACCTAAAAAATAAAACATGAAATATTTTTTCGAGACAGTCTTCATTCGAACAACTACCGTCCCAACCATATATATATATATATATATATATATATATATATATATATATATATATATATATATATATATATATATATATATATATATATATATATATTAGTGTAGTTGGGTAGCAGTCTTTCTTGAATGCAAATTTTGTTGAAGACCATTGTGTATTTTGCCTTAATTAATTTTCTTTGGCAATTTTCTCTTCTTCTAACTATCTTTTTATTCCATCTTGTAGATAGTGGATTATTTGTCCAGTATTTATCTCTTTTTTAAATGAATGTGTTGGGTAAAAACCAAACTAAAATGCTAACTTTCGATCTTATTTAATCATCTTCGGAGCGTTTTGATATGTTCTTGCCTCCTTTACCGATGTAGTGAGTGGAGTGAGGATTTGGCAGAAAGTTAAGTGAAAGAATTTTAATTAATGAAAGTGATGAAATGTGTGGTAGGTTTACAAAAGTGTGAAAATGTTTACTAGGCTGCTCTGATGTTAGGGCATCACTAGCATGCTTTCTTATTGTTTAGTTCATAAAATTTTATTCCTCCGACAATAGTGGTGCTGACTGTCGATATATATATATATATATATATATATATATATATATATATATATATATATATATATTTGTTTTGTTTAATTTGATCCTCCGTCGTGGCTTTCAAGCCTTTCAATTGTTTTTTATTTTGCTAATTATCTCTATTTTTATTTTAAGTTATTCATTTATTATTTTCAGTTTAAGTCTTATTTTGGGCACTTCGCCTCTTTTTGTTTATTTCAATCTCTCTTCCTCTTCTTATTATAGTAAGTTAATTTTGTGGATTTATTCTTCTTCACTTCTCTGTGTTTGTTAAATTTAATTTGGGCACTTCGCCTCTTTTTGTTAAGGTTAATTTGACTTTGGTTTGTGTTTGATATGAATTGAGTTTTGATTTTGAGTTTGAATTTGGACACTTCGCCTCATTTCATTAAGGTTATTTTCCTTTGTATAATTATATGTTTATATCGGTAGTACGTTCTCTCTCGCGCAGGTTCTTCCGCTTGAGAATAGAGCTGTTCTTCCAACTGCGCGTCTTCTGTTTCCTCGTATGTCTAGATTGTTGTTTATAGTTGGAAGTATTTCCTGATCGATTTTGTCCCATGTCTTTTTCCCTAGCCTTTGGATCTCCATATTGATCGGTTTTAGTCCGATTCTTTCATGTAGAACCGATTGCCGAATACGGCCGATCCTTTGCGTGCCAGTTATCAGCAGTGTGGCTTTGTTCTGTACCATTTTCCTCGTTCTTAGAGAGGTACAGCTTGCCATCTGCGTGATCACAGCCGGGTACACTAGGACTGAGCGTACCAGGGCCATGTACAGCTTTTTCTTATTTGGCACGCTGAGGCTTTGGAAACGGTTCAGTTTCTTTAGCTCTCTTTTGGCTAGGGAGACTCTGGTATTTACTTGGGCCTTGTAACCTGTTTTGTAGAGTCGTAAGCCCAGGACTTTTCCCTCGTTAGAGTACGGATAAAGTTCGTTGTCGACGAGGATGTCTTCTACTTTCCAGCGGTTCATTGGAATTATAGTGAACTTCTGGCGGTTGGTTTTTATCTTCCACTTTTTTTCGTAGCGATTGATGTTGTCAATCTCGACAGCTGTCGCCCATGCTTGACTTCCAGCGTTCCTGAATGGACTTAGGAGGATTTGAGTGATGTCATCTGCGTATTGCAGATACATCGAATCGTACCTCACTGGAGCAGGTAGGTCAATTGTGTACACGAGGTACAACAAAGGCCTCAGACAGATGTCTTGTGGAACTCCCGGATCGAGTTTGAATTCGGGTCCTTTCCAGCCCTCGATCGCGATTTGGGCTCTCCTATCCGTGACATAGTTACAAAGGACCCTTTCCAGGATTTGGTTTAGCTGGAGATTGAGGATCTTGAATTGTAGCCCTCTCAGCCATACCTTATCGAGGGCATTCTTTACATCCCGCAGCACCACGTCTACGTACCTTCTCTCAGCTTTGCTGCAAGCGAGTTTTCCGTTAGGAGGGCGAGGGCGATTTCCGTTCCTCATTCCCTGCGAAACCCGTGCTGCTTAGGGTTGTGAGCTCCTAGCTCGGCTAGATGTTCTTGAAGCCTGTCAGCTAGGAGCTTCTCGTAGACTTTCGCAACGATTTCCAGCAGGGTAATTGGCCTATAATTTAGTAGTTGATCAGGGGGTTTACCTCACTTGGGTATGAAGATTATTTTAGCAATCTTAACTTTCAGGGAAGTAACCTGTATTCAAAGAAACGTTGTAAATGTTTGTAATTACCTGAACGATCTACTGTGGGGCATTTACCAAGTTGTTTCTGGTGATGCCCGTCGAGCCTGCTGCCTTTTGTTGGAATGCTCTCACAGTGGCCATGACCTCCTATAGTGTTATGGGACGGCCATGGTCCGCCATCTCCTTGCCTTCGTCTACTTGATGTTGTTGGTGCGTGCGGTACATAACCTGATTCAGTTCTTCGATCAGTTGGCCTTCGAATTCCTGGTCGAACTCTTCGTTTTCTTCGGGGGTGATCCTGAAGACGTTTTTTCCAGAAATTTCTGAATCTGTCTTCTAGCACCGCCTGGGTTATTTATATAGTCTCCGTTCTATTTTATTCGAGCATTTGTTCTTGCTTTTAGTCCCTTTAAGTTCTTGACTTGACGCCTGAATTTAGCCGAGTTGAGCTCGCTTTTGACTTTGGCTATCAGGTTGTTCCAAATTTCCCCCTGTTAGAGGTTGATAGCCTCTTTTAGCTCGGTGCTTAGGCGTTGAAGGAGCGAGCTTCTTTCCCGGTTAGGACTTTCCAGTCTTATCTCTTCGTACACTTCCCTGTGAACACGAACGATCTCTCTCCTCTGTCCATCTGGGCTGAGGAGGTGTTTTATACCCAGTCTTTGGTATGCACTTGCGGTCCGCTTCTAGTATGGACGTAGTTATCCCCCCGTCTATCTCCTCCAATGTCGCCTTGCTTAGGTCAGCTGGTGCGTAATGACTTAGTCGTCTCTTGTAACGATCCCAGTTGGCCAAGGCGTAGTTTTTTCTGAGAGGGACTGGAAGCTGGATCGGAGCGAGAGATACTGTGATGAGGATTGCTATGTGATCACTTGGGACTGTTCGGCCTGGCTCACTATGGTAGTTGAATGGGAAGCCTTCACTTGTTAAGATTATGTCAGGTTTGGTTGCTGATATAGAAGTAATATAGGCCGGAAAATCTGACCCTATTCTCTGGATGTTTTTTTTCCCATAATCAGTTCCAAGTTTCGGCCTCTTTCGTTGGTACTAACATAGCCCGCCGCACGGCATCTGGCATTGAGGTCGTCCCCTAAGAATGCCATTCTGCGGTGCCCAAACATTGTGTAAAAGTTATTTAATGGGAGATAGGCTCGATGAGGGGGTTGATAGGCTGCAGCGATCACCAGGTCTCCTACCAATGTGTGGAGCTTAATCGCCACAAAGGATTCATCAAGTTCTGGTAGTTGTTTGAACGAGATGTTCCTCTTGTCAGCTATTGCAACACCATCAAACCTTTCCTGAGAATGATTTTTATGACTACTCTGTAGCCTGGTATTCTAATTTGACCAGATGTAGTGTCGATACCGTGCTCAGTTATAAGAATGACGTCGAGGTCAAGCACTCGGAATATGTTTCCATATGCCGTAGCTTTCCCCTTCCATCCGTTTACGTTGAGTGTCAGAATTCTCATTCTATTGCTTACTCTTTCCAGGTTGTTTCTCTAGCGTTTTGGGGTGATGTGCTTCTTCCTTCCGCTTTTCTTTTTTTCTGAACTCGGCATTTGAAATCTGCTTGTAGGTATTGTGATGTAGGGTCACATTCTGAGTGAGCAGAGCTTCTTCCACCGTTTCGTAGTTGTATTCTCATTTGAATACTTTAGTTTTAATCCCATGGAATATTTCCCTGTGCTCCATTTCTTCGGGAAAAGGAAACTGGTCACAAGCATAAATTTTAAGATTGATGCTATCCGCACGCAATCTTTTGTTGTTTTTTTCTTTTCTTTCCCTTGGCCTTCTTAGCTTGTGGGACTTCGATGTCCGATGAGTCTGAGGATTCCGAGGAACTATTGGTGTCAGTCCCAGCATTTTCTCTCTCTACAAATGTTTTTTTGTCTCTGTTTAGGGGCAGGAGTTTTCACATCGACTGCTTGTTTCTTTTCTTTCTTCGTTACATTTGGGGGTGTCTTGACCGTTTGCTTGTTGGTTTGGAACCATCTGCAATTGCAGTATATCCCCAGAGGGGGGGTTGTCCGGGAACCACATTTGGTCCATCCCGTTTTTGGCTAACATTTGATTCATCTCCGTTGCGAACGTGCCAGGGGGCGTGAGATTCATGACGTGCACGTGAAGAATGCACGTCATAATCTTCGTCAAGTTCTTGTTTTGTAGCTTGAAATATGTCTTTTTAGTGTCCACTTCTGAGAGGGCCACATTTGCTGCCTGGGCGTAGGACGTAGTCGCTCTACGTGTTTCCTCTTTCTTCTTCGCCTTGTGTTTACTTTTAATTATCTTTTTTTTACAGGACATGCCATGGCCATTGTTCTGTGACCTTGGCCACAGTTAATGCACTTCTCGAAGTTATTCGTACACGACCTCCAATTGTCCTCTTTATCGTTGCATTTGGAGTATGTTTCCTGTGGCTCTTTACAGTCTTTAGTGGCATGTTCTTCCATTTTTTTAACACCTAAAACAGAACTGGACTGGAGTGAATTCTCCCTTCTCTATCTGTCCCCCACTAATTTTGGCATTGAACATTAATAGGTCTTGTTCCTTTGCCCTTTGGACCATAGTGGTTTCGGTGAAGACTACTTTGAAGACGTGAGTGTAGTCGCTGTTATCCCTTCTATTTTT
The DNA here is from genome assembly GCA_963969495.1 of Ceratothoa steindachneri. Taxonomy (NCBI): domain Eukaryota; kingdom Metazoa; phylum Arthropoda; class Malacostraca; order Isopoda; family Cymothoidae; genus Ceratothoa; species Ceratothoa steindachneri. The sequence continues at coordinate 130,561,543 of OZ018323.1, forward strand.
TTTAATTTTAACACTTCGGCTACCTTGGCATAGGTTTGCCGAAGCTGGATCTCCTCCTTGATGTCATCTTTAGAATGCTGCGCCATCCACGGATCGAGTCGCTGGCACATCACGCTCCTGTGGGCCAGGATCTGTGGTGGTACTGCTGGTTGCAGCCCAATTCCCCTAAGGACCTATACTGCCTTCTCCTTGGTGATATCCTCGATGTCCTTTTCTTTTTCGCAGATTGCCATATACCCCAAGGTTATCTCCAGCAGTCTCACCATGGCAATGCCCAATTTGACATACACAACTTCGAACATTTTCTCTCTGCTGGGCTTGGGCCGTCCGTCGACTGCCCTCAGAAGTATTCTTGTTGTATTTTCTTGGGCCATCTCTTCGAGAGAGCGGCCTCTTTAGACTGTATTCTTCTTCTTCTTCTTCCTAATCTCTTATTAGTGGTTACTTGATTCAAGTAAAAGTTCGTGGTCCTTTTCTTCTTACGATGGTATTTTTTTTTTTTATTTGTTTATTGATGACTTCCTCTACTTCGTCACTCAGCTTTCGGGAACGTGAACTACCAAATGGGGGGATGAAATAGGATGGGTATGTAGGGGTGCGAAAATGTATCAGAGAAAAATTCCTTCCAACTCGATAATATAAATAGCCGATTCAATTACCAACTCAGAACGGACTAAAGCCTGGTCGTAAAGCTAAAGTGTTGGCGTTTAAATCCAATGGTACCGCGTTCGAAATTCAACAGTCCAAAACCTTTTAGGAAGAAATCTCAAGAAGAAAACGGAAGAAAACGCTTGAAGGACCAACTCATCTAGAAGGACCAAGAAATCAACTCAAGATAAATGGAAGAAATATAAAAAAAGCATCAAGAAAGAAAAAAGAAGATTAAGAACCAACCCAGCCAACAAGAATACCGATAAGTCAAGATAAATGGAAGACAAATGTTTGAAGGGGCAACTTAAAGAAAAAGGAATTTCAGTCAAGCAGAAGTGAATAGATTCGATAAAGAGAAAATCAAGAGAAAAGCAAGAATAATATTGATAAATAAATAAAGTTATAATAAATGCCCCCCTCCATAGGTGAACCCGGGGAGGCCCCTCAGACGGGTAAAGTGTGGCGGACTTAATGATGGGTGGTGATCGAATCAATCACCACCATCCGAGGGTGTCGCCCCGTCTGGGGTTTGGTTATCGATGCTGCTTCCAACTTACACAGGGATGGTTGCATGTCCCCCTGTGGTCTTGGCCAGAAACTACCCTCTAATCTTAGAGATTATAGCGAACTCTTCGTCAAAGCTTTCAGCATCGTCTCGTAACCGCGCGGTCTTTTCCGTACAGTTCCACAGTGGGCTAATCCTTAAACCTGCTTTCATTTACGTCTCCAATTATGTCGATCAAAGTGGACCGACATAGTTGGAGCGAGACTAGAAGAATGGCAGTTTAGTTCATTTCAGCTTCGTAACTCCGTTGAGGGAGGGGGGGCGGGTAGGTCGACATAAAGACGCATGGGAGTAGGTTCAAAAAGTCTTCAGGAGAGTCCCGTGGGGATAGTGAAGTGGATCTTGACGTTTTGGAGGCAGCCTTTTCTATTCCTTTTCCTTCTTTATCGGGTAAGATATGTAGTATTAGCGTAGTTTTCTCAATGAATTCCTGAGCCTTCTAAGTGCGTGGAATTTTAAAAATAGTTTTAACGTACGATTCCAGCTTGTCGCTTGACTGTTTTTAATGCTTATTTAAAAATGATTGAAGTTGTTTATCATTTTTAAATAACCATTACAAACATGCGGATAAAACTGTAAGTAATCATGGAGAAGTCAATAACATCCAATTGTACTACAAAAACCAGATGTCTAAGGTCTATAAAATTGATGAAAAAAACATCAAGGAGATTATTAACCGTAACATCAAGGTTAAAAATTAAACCGATAAACTCCAACTCATCATCTATTATAAAACTACAAAAGCCAGCAACTTTCTGATGAAAAATAACATCTGCCATAACTCCTCGAATCTTAAGTCAACCAATATAGTTTACGAGTTCACCTGCCCCAATAAAAACTGTAAACTTTATAATAACTCTAAATATATTGGCATGACAACTACCACACTTTCGAGGAGATTAACGATGCATCTAAAAAGCAGAGGACCAAAACCCATATGGAGAGTGTACATAATATTAACCTAACGAGAGATATGTTCGTTGACAATGCCATTATTAAAAGAAAAGAGGTTAATAAAGCAAGGCTTAACATCTTAGAAGCCATTTTAATAAATGAAGATAAGCCAGCCATCAACAGTCAAGCGACAAGCTGGAATCGTACGTTAAAACTATTTTAAAAATTCCACGCACAAGAGTGTACATAATATTAACCTAACGAGAGATATGTTCGTTAACAATGCTATTATTAAAAGAAAAGAGGTTAATAAAGCAAGGCTTAACATCTTAGAAGCCATTTTAATAAATGAAGATAAGCCAGCCATCAACAGTCAAGCGACAAGCTGGAATCGTACGTTAAAACTATTTTAAAAATTCCACGCACAAGAGTGGTCCATTTCCTCTAACGTTACGTTCAACCAAGGAGAATAAATACCCCTTAAAACCGGGTTTTTTTTACTTGAGAAGCTCAAAAGCGGAAACGTATGCAAGCACAGGGAATAAGTAGCACACTCTATAAGTAGACACAAAACATGGAGAACATAAACAATACCTTAAATATCTTAACACTAAACACAAACGGATGGTTGGGGAAAGCGAATGAATATGACAACATATTCAGAAGGGTGGACCCCGACATTATCCTAATATCAGAACACAGTGTCAACACTAATAGCATACGGATGAATGAAAATCCCAAATTTCCACGTCCTGGTAAAGAACGCCACTCAAGATAGATTTGACGGTGCTGCAATCGCCATTAGAAGAAACATCACCTTCAAAAGGCTCCCAGAGCTTGATGAGTCCTTTGTGGCAGTCGAAATCCTTACACTTGTTGGGGGACTCAACATGCAACTGCATACCAGCCTCCTCGCCGTCGATATCTACCCATCAACAACCTCCTAACCCTTACTGCCCACCGCAGGAATGTCTTCATTGGGGGTGATCTCAATGCCTGTCTGGGGGCCTCGGGCTACATCAGAACTAACAAAAGAGGCAGAAATCTACAACTGGTCATCGACCGGGACAGGCTCGAGAGACCTGGCCGGAATTTCCGACCTACATCACTGAGAGAAGTGCAACAGCCCCGGACATAATACTAACAAGTACCAACTTCCCTTTCAATCTGGTCAGTTGCCTGGCCACACGGTTCCAAGCGACCATATCTCCATCATGACCACAATCTCCCTCGCACCTATCATGATTCCTATCCCAACCAGAAAGAGCTTTGCAAAAGCAAACTGGGAGCTGTATAAGCGAATGTTCAACAGCTTTGAACCAGCCGACCTAAGCGAAGCTATCCTGGAAGAAATTGACGAGGAGATTAACCGCATTACACTCCTGATCATGGAAGCGGACGAAAAGTGCATTCCGTTCATCACGCACAAAAGCCCTCCGCAACCCAGGTGGACCGAGGAGATGCGAGAAATTGCCTCAGAGCATAGAGAGATCTATGAAGAAGTCAGGCAATTTGGCTCAAACAGGTACAACACTAGAAGACTCCGACAACTTAGAGAGGAGCTCAAAAACCTGATCAACCCACAAAAACGGGCCATATGGGACGAAATAATAGAGAAACTCGACTCCGAGCAGATCCCCCAAAAATTCTGGAGGGATATAGAAAAGCTCAGAGGTTTGCCCCCGAAGGAGCAAATAAGGCTGGAAGAAAATGGCGAAATCATTAAAGAATTGGAAAGACTCGAAAGAAGGTTCAGGAGATACTGGAGAAAAGTATTCTCCCTTTTTCCTGAAGAGAACGAGGATTTCGACTTAAGCACCAGATTCTAGATGAACTCAATACCAGAATTCACCGAACGCATCCCCACCCGCACGTTTCCGAAGAAAGGAGAATGATGGGCCACGGACGACCAATCACCACTGAGGAATTCCTGAGCACGCTCAAAACTTTCAAACAGAGAGCTCCTGGCTGGACAGGGATTACCAAAAACCATCTGTTAAACGCTCCTCTGCACCTGCTACAAGGCATTACGAACGTAATTAACGCGGCCTTGAACACTGGCTACTTCCCTGATGAATACAAGGTGGCAAAAGTCATATTTATACCAAAAGGGAAAAAGGTGCCTGAACAGCCAATGGACTACAGGCCCATCTTCCTCCTGGAAATCATCGGTAAAATTCTGAAAAAGATTCTAGCCAACAGGCTTCAGAAACAACTCGAGGAGAAAGGGGCCCACAGCCCACAACAGCATGGGTTCCGGAAGAAACGTGGAACAGATACCGCACTCGCGCTCCTAACCTAGAAAATCGCCAAGTGCAAAGCGGAAGGAAAGTACACTGACATCGTGCTCAAGGACGTACATAAGGCCTTCGACAAGGTCTGGCTGAGGGGCCTTCAATATACGATACTGAACCTTCAGCTAGACCCGATTCTGGAGCGCATTATCTGCGACTTCGTCATGGAACGGCGCGCCAAAATCATGATTGAGGGTCATCAAGGACCTGAGTTCCTCCTCGAGGCCGGAGTCCCGCAGGGCAATTGTCTGAGCTCCTTCCTTTACCTAATCTACACAATAGATTTACCAACCCAGGTAAAGGAGGACTCATTATATCTTCAGTTCGCGGACGATATAACCCAGGTGATCCCTGGTACATACAGGAATCCCAGGGCTCAGGCTCAAGAGACTGCTAATGAAATCAGGAACATAAATGAGTACGAGAGAAAGTGGAAGACCCGCACGAATTGCAGAAAGTTCGAGATCCTCGCCCTCAGTCGCAGAAAAACAGCAGACGTGACAATAGGGGGAACTGATATTTCCCTATCAGCAAGAAGGGACCGTTTTAGGGCTCAAAATCACCACCAACGGGTACCGGCATCACTTCAAAACGCGGGAAATTCTCGTGAGGTTAGAACTATCTAAACTTCACCGATTCAGGAATATGAGATCTAACAATATCAGAAAGATATATCTCATCCACATCCAACCAACACTCATATCTTTCGCGGTGATGGCCCAAACCCTAAGTAGGAAACGCTTGAAACGCCTACAAATAGTTCAGAACAAGGCGACTCTCTACACAAATAACAAAAGAAAGCGAGACCGAATTCCCCAAAGACAACTCCACCGAAGAGCCGCTCTGACACCTATCAATCTGGTGACCCAAAGTTTGGCCAAAGGAACTTGGGAGAAGATCTTGAATGAAACGGCGCCTAAACTAGCGGAGGATCTAAAAATTCCAGCGAACAAAAGGGATAAAGTGAGCAAAAAGAGGCGATTTCCTAGCTCGAGAGAATGCTCTGAGGAGCAGTTGGCACCGTGGTTCACATAATAAACCGCACCGAACAAACAATTACATACACGATACATTAACAAAAACAGTCACAAACATGTATGAATGTGTAGAATGCATGAAATTTTAATGAATATTGTAGAATTAGACTCTTAAACAACTTCATTTATTATTACTCTGGAAAAAAAATAATAAAAAATAAATAAATAAAACAATAAAAAATAAAATATAATAAAAATAAAAAATAAATAATATATATTTATATAAGTTTATTTCTCTTAAAATAAGCATAAAATAAGCATAATATTAAAAAATGGTGCAAATTATGTACAAAAGAAAAGCTTGAATGCGTTAAAACATAAATTAAGATACAAACAAAAATACAAATTACAGGATTGAAGGTCACAAAAAAAGGGAATAAGAAAATTAAACAAATGAAAAGCGTAGCCCTCACTACCAGGGCAAACCTTACAAACTCTCTTCACCCATAATCTATCATCTCATCTTCCACGCCAATCTTTTTCCTAACTATTATTCATCAATCAATCAATCTTTCACTTGAGTACATACGATTCAGAAAAAACTTGCATAATCAGTCCTGGCATCTATCTTCGAATTCGGAAAAGGAGGAAAGTTTGAGGAAAAATTTTCAATTTTCACAAGACTCCTCCTATAAGCTGAGATGCTCGGACGCACGGATATTGAACACTCGAAATACAGCTAACGCTACTTTTGCCTTCCAATGCCTGACCTTTTTGAGAAAAAAAGAAGATCGCAATACTACAAGAGAAGGTCCCACAAAAGTCTTTAAAGAAGAAACCTTCCTCTCCAACGCCAATTTTCCCTTACGAGGGACTTAAAAAAGAGAGGTATTCTACCAGTTGGTCATAATTAACTCTATGGCTAACTAAACTCATCACCCCCTCTGCTCTCACCTTCTAAGGCGTAGCCGTGTGTACTTCTATTCATAACCTAGTTCGAGCTATGCCCATCGTGAGACAAGGCATAATTCGAGGCGGTTGGGAAAGCAGGTTTGTGGACTAGCCCACTGTAGAACCTTCCGTCATAGGCATCCCGGACAAGAGGCGATGCTGCAACCGTTGGGGAAGAGTTTTCTCTATCCCTGATGGCCCAGCAGTGATCCTAGAGGGACACTAAACCATCTCTATGTGAGCTAGAAGCAGTGTCGATACCCAAACCCCAGAAGAGGCGGCACCCCCGGGTGGTGGTAGTTGATTCAATCACCAACCATCATAAAGTCCGTCATGAGCCATCCTTCTGGAGGGCCTCCCCTGGTCCATCATATCATTCATCCATCATCTTCACCCAGGCAAATATACCGGCTATGCTAAGGATTGTGGGGGCGGGGGGATCATTCATTTTCTCATTTTTTACTTCAAAACTATAACATATTTTTACCCAGGGAAATTATTAGGTACAAAGAAGAGAAGAAAAAACACAAAGAAGGAGGCTTTAACAAGCCAGAAATGGACGACCGTGAAGGAGCGAAGAAGGTCCCCCTTCGCATCCTTCCTGGCCGGGAGAAACCAACTCGCGAATTGACACTAACGACTATCTACGCTGATATTGGGGCAATACTCCTTAGACTAAAAGACCAATACAACGGTGATGTGGTGCTATGCGACACAGAAAAGGACTTAGATCTCCTCCTGACCAAAAATGCAGCTAAAAAACTGGAAAAGATCGGACTCGCACCTCGAACCCCTCCGGACGTACAAACTAAAAGATCTGTGATCTGCAGACAACTTGACCCTTGGGTCGGTGAGTACACTTCGAATGAAATCAAGGAACAGCTAGAAAAATGTCAAGATTGGACAAAGGTCGAGGAAACAATCAAATTTAAAAACCAAAGTGACGAAGAACATAACCACGTCTTCAAAGTGATATTTAGATCGACAGAAATGTCCAAAAAAGCCTTGGAACATGGACTGCTTGCCTTCTACACTAAGATCTCACCAGAGCAAATTGAGAGGGAGATATTTGTCTCCGTGCAAGTATGCTTCACCTGCTCTGCCCTCGACAAACACCCGACCAAAGACTGCACTTACAAATGGAATGCATTCTCCGAATGCGCAAGCCAAGACCACACGTGGGACCAATGCAAGAGCACGGTAAAGAAATGCTTAAACTGTGGTAATTCTCACAGAACATTGGCTATGACTTGCCCACTAAAGAAGCAGATCATAAGGAATAAAAAAAATGGAAATAAGCGCAGAAAAAGAAAGAAGAAAAACTACCTCTTACGCTGCAGCAACTGCAAATGGAAAACCCGTGACACTACCAACACAAACCACAACGGTGAATATAGAGGGAAGCATGAGGCCAGACCTAATTCTCTACATAATGCACGCACACTTCGTAAACATGGCGAAGCCAGGCTCATATGCAAACGAATTAAACACCATGCTGGAAAAAAATGAGCTTAAAAAAAATGTGGTTCCCGGATAACCCTCCTTCGAGCGAGCTATATAGAATCAACATGAAACAAGATGAGACTCCGAAAAACACTAGCCCGGAAGAAGACGAAGCCGATATGAATGCCGATTCTGAAGAAGAATCTACCGACGAAGAAACCTCGAAAATGACCCCAGAAAGCCCAAAACAAAAACAAAAACTCAATACTAAAGATTTGAACATCAAAATTTATGGTTCCCACGCATATCCGTTGCCTAAACAAATCAAATAAAAAGAAATCTTGGACGGACTAGTTAAGGAAAAGTACAGGTGGGAATATGAGGCAGACGCCGATGAGACAGAGGTACACAATGCACTAAAGCAAGGCATGATACACATCATCCCTGAATCGTGTCATAACATCTCAAACGGCGAGTTTAAGAAAAAACGAAATGGACGCACTCGTTCCCCAGGCTGCCCGGAAAAAAACGAAGACAGGAAGAGAGCTCAACAAATAAAAAAAAATGGATAAGTACCAACGTAAAATTAAAATCTTTACAATAAATGTTAACGGCTGGCAAGGAAAAAGAATTTCATACTCAAACATCATAAGAAAAGAAGATCCAGATATTATCATTTTAACTGAACATGGGCTAAACACAGAGATCGACACCATAAGAATTCCAAACTATAAATTTATTACCACAAATTATACACAAACAAGGTACGATGGTGTAGCAATTGGCGTAAAAACCGAAATCCACTTTACAGAAGTAAAGAGCTTAGAAGAGTCGTATCTGGCCATATAAATAAAAATGACTACAGGAGATCTAGTCATAGCAGGAGCATATTAGCCCCCAAGACGCTCGTATTTGCTAACTCCAAATTTCCTCAAACTCTTTCGTAGACAGGCGTCAACCATATTAACAGGAGACCTCAATGCAAGATGCAGAGAGGCAGGCTACACAAACCAACCAAACAGAGAGGAAAAAATCCTTCAATTATTGATACAAAGGAACCTACTAAGCAGAGAAGGGCCAGACTTCGCAACTTACTTAACATCCCAAACCTCGACAACTCCTGACATAGTACTGATGAACCCAAACTTCAAATTAAATCCCCACACAGAACCAGGCCCCGCAACCCCATCAGACCATCTAAGTATGATAACTACCATTTCAACTTCACTCATCTAAATTAAAATTCCACAAAGAAGAGCCATCAGCAGAACAAACTGTTATGGTTACAAAGAACACTTAAGTACACTAGAAACTAGATCCCTAAACAACCAAGGAAGAGAAGAAATAGAAAACCAATTAAAACTAATCACCAAAAATATCATTGAAGCAGACAGAATTCATACCCCAAGAATAGAATATAGAACCCTACCTGTTCCCAGATAGAACAACAAAATAAAGGAAACGATGGAAGAATTTCAAAACTTAATTAGAGAGATACAGAAGGCTAATTGCTATCAGAAAAGAGATAGATATTCTAATTAAACAAAAGTTGAATTAGGTTTGGAATAATATTATAAATAAAATGGATGTCGAAGCAGATCCGAGGAAATTCTGGAGAGACTACAGAAAATTACGAGGATCTCAAATAAAAGAAAATATAAAACTAAAAATACAGGACGGGGAAATGCAAAATAACGAAGAACTCCAAGTGCACTTCCAGAATTACTGGAAAAAAATATTCTTGTTAACACCAGAGGAGAATCATGAGTATGATGGGGAGAACGAGGAGGAAGTCATACAAGCCCTAGAGGCACAACAAGAAAACACGGTACCATACATTCACGTCGACGAAGAGAGAGACCACCCATTGGTGGAGGGAATGCCCTTCACAATGGCTGAATATAAAACAGTCCTACAATCCTTTAAACAAAGAGCACCAGGTCAAAGCGGGATAACAAAAGCACACTTAATAAATGATCCAGAAAAAATGTGCATGAATCGATAGTGAGGATCTTCAATGCCTGCCTTGATATTGGGTACTTTCCCCACACATTTAAGCAGGCAAAGATGATCTTCCTACCGAAGCCGGGCAAACCAAAGCATCAAGTCGGAAGCTACCGCCCGATCTCGCTCTTGGAATTTCTGGGCAAAGCCCTAGAAAAACTCCTAAATGACAGGTTAATTAAACACCTAACGGATAATAACCTGTACAACCCACAACAACACGGGTTCAGGAGTAAGCGAGGAACGGAAACCGCGCTGGCGATAATAACCTAAAAAATTGCCATAGAAACAGCGCGAGGCAACAGAGTAGATATAGTACTCCATGACGTTGCTAAAGCCTTCGACAAAGTGTGGTTGCTTGGCTTAAAAGCCAAGATCTACAGCCTTAATCTGCAAACAAATGTCTGCAAAATATTATGCAGCTACCTGGATAAAAGGAAAGCCATACCTTAAATAAACGGCCAAACAGGCGACCATATAGACCTGAAAACGGGAGTCCCCTAAGGAGGTCGCCTCTCTCCAACGCTGTATATCGTTTACACAAGAGACCTTCCGAAACCAACTGACGAATGTGCGATGTACATCCAACTGGCGGATGACATCACACAAATAATCACCAGCGACAGAAAAAATCCCCGAGACATAGCACAAAGAACAGCTAGGGAGATAAAAAACATCAATGACTACGAACGAAGAAATAAAATAAAAGCAGACAAAGACAAAGTCAAAATAATACCTGTAAACAGAAGAAAATCAGCTGCAGTAAGAGTCGATGGAGAAGCATATCCATACTCCACAGAAGGACGCGTCCTCGGTCTAAAGTTAACAACAATAGGGTACAGCAGCCACATTACACAGAAAATTAATGAAACAAAAATTACCATGTTGGCGCTGTATAGATTCAACAACCTATGCAACAAAAATAAAATAAAATTATACATGGCCCTAGTTCGCCCAAAACTCCTTTATCCAATAGTACCGATGAATTCAGTAAATTATACACAATTAAAAAAGATCCAACGCATTCAAAATCAAGCCACAAGGTTCATCATTAATACAAGAAGACAAGACCACATAACATCTGAGGAACTCCATCGAAGATCTGCACTGGAACCCTTAAATTTAACCCTATAAAAATGTTCAACGAAACTGTCGGATAATATAAAAAACATAATTTCCCAAAACGAAATCAACCAAATAGTAGTACCGGAAAACAAAATCCGGTATATAAACTACAAAAATCGTTTTTACGGCAGCGTAAAAAAAAACCTTAAACAACGACAACCCGATATTTAGATAAAAAACAAAAAAGAATACCAAAGAAGACAACCAACCATACAAACAATATGTGAAACCGAAAAAGACAACCGACTATGAGAAACCCGATGAGTCAAAAGTCAAAATATTAACTAGAGTAAAAAAGAAGAGTACCACTAGAACTAAAAAAAAAAGAAAAAAAAGCGAAAGTAGCAGAAAAAAACAACAAAAAACTAATAACTACAAAAAAATAAAAGTGCAAGATTGAGCAAAACGAAAACAAAGGCTCGAATGCTAAATTATTATTATTACTATATCTAATAAACTTCACATCGAAAGCAAAACAAAACAAAACGGAAAGCGTTAACCAGGCAGCCTGGTACAAAACCACTATCATACTCATCCCATCGTTCATCCTAAACTCATTCTTATCCCATCAACACATACTCTCTACATAATATTTTATATCTATCATATCACTCTCTTCTCTACATTCTAACTTTGTACTATCTTGAATCTTCTTTCACTTAACTTTCTGCCACTCCACTCACTGCATTGGTAAAGGAGACAAGAAATTCCATTGCGCTCCGAAGATGATCGAATAAGATCGAGAGCTTACCATTTTAGTTTGGTTTTTACCAAACACATTCATTTAAAAAAGAGATGAATACTCGACAAGTATTCCACCATCTACAAGATGGAATAAAAAAAATAGTTAGAAGAAGAGAAAGTTGCCAAAGGAAATTACTTAAGGCAAAATACACAATGGTCTTCAACAAAAGATATATATATATATATATATATAATCATTCATTTCTGGCATATAACTCCAACTGTTGAAAAAACTTTCTCGTATTTCATTTTTTGTCGGTCTAGTGCAATTTGTTTCCAAATTGTTCGAATATCTTTGAAGATCATCTCTCCATCTTCATTTTGGTTTTCTTTTCGGTAGCCTTTTATCAAGTGAGTCCAATTGGTAATTTGTCTTGTCTTTTTATCGTTTTGAAATCTTGCCAAATGGCCTACTCACCAGCATTTCAAGTTTCTTATTGCTCCCACTATATCCTGAGGTTTATTTTGTCCACGTATCCAAATTGCTGATTTTCTTCCACGCTAGTTATCCCCATGGCAATGCTTTCATGGGCTCTGTGTTGTTCTAAGTTTCAATGTAAGTGTTTTGGTCAGGCTCCAAGTTTCTGCTCCATAGGTCATAGTAGAGATTATGCTTTGGTTGTATATTTTTCTTTTCAGGCAAATGGGCATTTTGCTTTCGAAGACGATGTTTAGCTTTCTAAATGTTTTCCAGTCTTGAGAGATACTTCGTTGGATTTCCTAATCTTTCCCAGGGGACATTGTCATCTCTGGCAAGCAGCTTAATTCTCCCCCTCCCTCTCTGGCTACCTACTTCTCCACCTTTTTATCACCTGGATCCAACCTGCCTATACGTGTATAGTTTCTTTCGCAATTTTGTTAACACATTTTGTAACATATATAAACTGAATACTTTGTAATAATTCCTCATTGCAACTCTGAGGATGGTACTCGATGTATCGAAACGCGTCAGTTGAATTAAAGAAAGTGCTAAATTACATCAATTTACTTCTACCTTTGGCAAAATAACAAACACCAGTCTCCGATTAACTTCGGTAAGCTTATCCACAGGTTAAACAATGAAGAAAAGGCGAATATTAGACAAATCGAGAAGATTGGAAAAGAATTATTATTTCGAAACTAGCGGTCGCTTTTAATAAAACATGCTATAATGAAAATATACTGCCCAAATTCACACGTGTGTGTATATATATATATATATATATATATATATATATATATATATATATATATATATATATATATATATATATATATATATATATATATATATATATATATATATATATATATATATATATATATATATATATATATATATATATATATATATATATATATATATATATATATATATATATATATATATATATATATATTAACCATTGTTTAGGAGCGTAGTATTTTATTCACGAAACCAGTTTCGGCATGGAGTTTGTCATGCCATCTTCAGTCGTATACTAAGAACAGATGCATTCACACCACACATGAAATATATATAGGAACAAGAGATCAGATTAAAATTCCTAATCAGGGGGTGTGAATTTGAGGTCATTAAGGATATTTTTCAAGATTAAATTTTGAATTCCCAATTTGAATTGCCAATCCGAAAGGTTGAAATTTGGGATTTCGTTTATAAAGGTGGAGTCAATTACCTTTCTTTGGCGGAAGTCCTTACACGGGTAGATTAGTTTACTCTGGAGGAAATCGATTAGGTGGTTTCAATTATTGGAGTGTGTGAAAATACTAGAAGCTGTGTTTGCCCGGCTGACATCCCCTCTGTGCTCATAGATCCTCTTTTCCAGATTTCTTCCTGTCTTGCCTATGTAAAATAAGGGGCAGTTAATTTCTTTACAAGGGATTAAATAGATACCCGCTTTATTAGTTTTATCTGTAGGTTTAGTTGTAGGGAAGGATTTTTTAATGGTCGAAAGGTATTTGAAAGAGTGCGGTTAGGGGAAAGGACACTATTTAAGCTTTTCAGTAATGGGGAAAGTGGAAGGGATAAACAATTTCTCTTACTTTCAAGATTCCTACTTTTGGAGCAATAAAAGTTTGACCTGGCTTTGGATAAGCTTTCGTTAATGATGTGGAGGGGATATTTCATGTCTATAAATATACACAGACCAAGAAAACAGATATCTTACAGGATATTGGAATACGATAACTAAATTATCAAGAAGAATGACATACCACCTAAGCAACGGAGCTCCCCGAAACCCACGAGTCAAAACCATGGAACTATTCTCAGCAAAAATATGTTAGAAGAAAACACCAAAATTATTGACTTTGCACCAGATCGCCGCAACCACTTATCGTAGAAGCCATCCATATACAAGAAAAACAACCTAACTTAACTTTGAAGTCAATTCAAACCGAATACCTCCAAGCGGTAGAATTAGGAGCCGAACTACAGAGGATACTTAATCTCCCCCTATGAAGGTCCTTTACCTCTTTGGACGTGACCGCGAATTTGACCTTGTCCAACACGCTTACAAGTTTGTCAGTACGTTCACACTTGCCGAAACTGGTCTCGAGATAATAAACTACTACGCTCCTCTACAGTGGTTTTATTTACATATATATATATATATATATATATATATATATATATATATATATATATATATATATATATATATATATATATATATATATATATATATATATATATATATATATATGAACAAGTATAAGAAATGCCTAAATGATTCATATTTTTAAAATATTTTCAGGTTTAAACTTTACTTGCATAATGTATAGGTATTATATAGGATTCTTACTCTATCACAAATACACATCCATACAAAATGGTAAAATAAAAACAGTATGATAATAACAAAGATTTATTTATCGAAAAGTAGGAACAACATAAATAATGACAACATGCATTTAATATATGGGATGACCCCCTTTAGCCTCAATAACAGCCAAATGCATTTCTTATGAGAATGTATAGGATTCATGCACGTTCCTGGAAGGAATTTATTCCACTCCTCTTAAGCAAACATTTCAAATTCAGCAATATTGCGAGTGCCTCTCTTGTGCACACGTTCTATCAGCTCCTTATGTACATGTTTGATCGGGTTCAAATCCTGGTTTTAATAGGCTCAATTAGGTACTCTAACGTGATGTTGTGCTTGGTATTTCTGAGTAGATTTGTTGGTATGGTTTTGGATCATTGTCTTGTTAAAAGGTGAAATGCCTTCCAAGTCCGTTTCATTGACGATTGCTTCTTGCTTCACGTTTCCATCAAGTATGCGCTGATAGTTTTCAGAATTCATGGTCCTATCTAATAATTTTAATGCGCCAGTGCCAGCAGCAGCGAAAAATCCCCACAACATAATTAAACCTCCTCCATCTATTACAGTAGGGAGGGTATTCTTATCTATGAGGGTTTCGTCAGATCTTTGCCAAATGTACCGTTCGTAGTTTTCACCAAAGTGCTCTATTTTTGTCTCATTTGACCAAACGGACCGCTTTATTAGCTCTCTACAACAGAGACTTCTTTTTTTGCGACACGTCCATGAAATCATTCCCGATGTAAATAGCGTTGTCCTGTCGAAGCGTGCACATCTATTCCATTAGATTTATACTTCTAAATAATGTTCCTACAAAATAAATTTGAATGCTTTCAATGTAGTAAATTTTACTATAGCAATAAGCGGCCTTGTGAAGCGGTCTTCACCATTGCGCTCTTGGAAATGTTTTCTCGGCGAAGTCGTAGCAACAATTGACAAATCTCGCAATTAAATTAACATCTAAACTATTCCTCTCTAACGTTCTAGTTTAGCCTAGAATCGTTTGGAAAAAGTTTTAAAAAATTCGGATTGTCGGTTTATATGGAAAAAATACCCATGGAATCTTTGAAGCACAAAAGCTATCCGTGTGGCCTAAGCTTTTAAACTTGTATAATATTGACTCAAATAAAAAAACAGCATTTATTTACTATAAACTCCTCTTCTAAATGATTAAATATACCATGAAAGGAACAGAACGTTTCTTATACAATATAAGTAACCAAAATGAATTTAAATTTAACGAATCTACAAATGGTGTCCTACATAATACTTCGTGTCAGACGTTGCCTATAATACGAGTATACAAGCATATATGTGTGTGTGTATATATATATATATATATATATATATATATATATATATATATATATACATATATATTCACTAACTTTATAATTTAAGAAGGGGAATTTTTTGAATATTTGAATAATAATTTCATCTTAGTTTGGTTAGGACTTACGTTTTTTATCAAAGTTCAGAAATAAATATAAGTATCGAAATTTTGTGATTTTTTTAAAACCAAATTCTAATTACAAATGATGAAGTTCAGAAAATTTATTTTTATATATCCTCTTCTATAACTCTATATTTTAGCGAAACTCAAGCTTCCCCCGTAGGGAGGGGGAGGCGAAGCCATTGCCTGGTATATATATATATATATATATATATATATATATATATATATATATATATATATATATATATATATATATATATATATATATATATATATATATATATATATATATTACGAGAGAGAGAGAGAGATTTGCCGGGAATGCACAATGAGGCAAGAAACAGGAGGGTTTTTTTTTTAAAGGTAAGAGAAAGGGATATTAGAAGAACACTAAGACCAAAAAGAGCAAAAGGCGGCACAATGAAGGCAATCAGGGTAACCCGGGTTCGAGTTCTGGCCAGGAATTTCAAACTTTTTCTCCGGGCGTTATTTCTGTCTTCTCAATAAAGGATTGCCTTCATTGTGCCGCCCTTTGCATACTTTGATCTTAGTGTTCTTCTAATATCCCTTTCTCTTACCTCTAAAAAACTCCTGTTTCTTGTCTCATTGCTCATTTGCGTCCATTTATCTTCTTGTACTGTATTGTTATATAGTCTGCAGTGCAACGTTTCTGCACCTTTCTTTCTGCTTTCAAAATTGTTTTGAAAGGCAGAAAATATATATGGCGAAATTCTTGTGGTGGTTGTTATCACCCGCAGAACTTGTATTTGCTCTTTCTTTATTTATATATATATATATATATATATATATATATATATATATATACACGAGGGGTGGTCAATAAGTTTTTCGAATCGGTAGGGCAAAACAGAGGAAAGAGGATGGCTGTTTATGGGGGTGTTAGGACAAGTTATGACAAGTCAGGACCTGCAGCCGCACGCTCCTGTCTCGTCTATTTAAGAAGCAGTAGCTGATCGCAGATCGTCAGTCACAAATTTTTCAACAATGGAGAAGGTTGAGCACCGCGCAGTGATCAAACTTTTTACCAAGGAAGGCAAGCATGCAAAAGAGATCCATGATGGCATGGTTGCAGTGTACACCGACACCGACACCGCTCCTTCCTATGCAACCATTTCTCGCTGGAATAGGGAGTTCCGCCATGGTCGTGAGTCCCTTGAAGATGATCCCCGTCCAGGACGCCCGTCAGACGTGACCAACGAGGACAATGTGGCCCGTGTGGAGAGGATGATCCTCGAAAATCGAAGGGTGAAGGTCGGAGAAATCGAGCGATAACTTGGAATATAACTTGGAAGTGTTATCAACATCATCCACAACAATTTGGCCATAACCAAGGTCTATGCCTGTTGGGTCCCTAGAAACCTCACGCCCCATGATCGACTTCAACGTCGTCAAAGTCCAGAAAGCCAGAGTTACACAAGCTGCCCTGCGCGAGTACGGATTCGAAGAGGTTAACCACCCCACTTACAGTCCAGATCTGGCCCCTAGCGACTACTTTTTATTCCGCCAGCTCAAGGCTGCACTGCGTAGACGCCGGTTTGGGGACGATGAAGATGTCCAGCTCGCCGTCCAGGAGTGGATTGAACGGCAGTCGGGAGATTTCTGGTTGTCGGGAATTCGAAGCCTCAGGGACAAGTGGCGCAAGTGCTTTGAAGTCGAGGGTAGTTATATTGAAAAATAATACATTCGCTTAGTATTTAGTAATAAAATAAAAGCCTTCAATTGTAATATTTTTATGCAAATCCTAAATCCCTTTTTTTCAAACATTTATCTTTGCATTCTTCCATAAAGAAAATAAGTATTGCTTCGTTTTTTCAAAAGATAAACAAGTGACCGTTTTCCGTTCTTAAATCAATGAGCTACGGCTTAGCCATGTCGAAATATTGCCCTCCATTTGAAGTTAAGTAACAATAGGTCTGTTAGTCGTTGGATGGAGTTTTGATTGGGGTCTACTTTTTCAGATGCTGTAGTGTTTTGGAGGGCACGATTAAATGTTTAGAAAAGCTTAGATACGAGAGAATCGACCCTGTGAACAACAGAGGTCAACCGAGCGGGAACAGCCTCCTGTGAACCAACACAGAGGATGTAAAAATCTCCCGACCCACGGGCAAAGACAAATAATACTTTTTTTGTATATATATATATTTGCCGCTTATGACGCCAAATTGTACATAACCGAGTCTAAACTATGTCAATATTTCTAATAATGAAAGGTCCCCAGGCGCAAAATAATGACAAAATGAATGAATGGCCGCCCACTACCGGTCAAGCACTCCTATCTACTAACCAGCGTCTTATAGATGTCTTATATTCCCATCCTGAATCTGAATAATAAGAAGTGTTTGTAAAAACCTTAAAACTGAAACCTGGTTCAATGAATTGCGGGCACCCTCTCCCCCCTCCCCACAAAGGCCTGCCCTTCAACCTCCCAATCAATGAAATATGCAGTTTCCTTCGCCTGCCACATTAGGCTTGGAATATAAGCTAACGAATGCACTTTGATCCCCAAAACGAGACAGTAATTTGCATACTTTCATTTACCTTTTTAAACCAGAACAAATCTTATGTATAAGCACTCTTTTTCCCGGATACCCTGTTGTCAAGTACCTTTAAACCATCATTTTTCCTTTCTCTTCGCTTGTATCCTCCAATAAAGTGCTTCCCCTCACGAGTCTCAGCCCTGGCTGCCTCACTTAATGGGATCAAATAATCCTATTTCCCTGTTCTTGTGGGCCACTATTACTACTTGATTACTACCTGCTGTTCCCTGACTACGTTAGTTCTTACCCAAATTGTCTCCATCGAAATTTTAGCATATGATCCCCCCTTGTCATTAACTGTCCAGCTCTGCCCTCGTTGACGGGGAAAATCCTCTCACCACTTATCTGCTTGGGACAATCCTATAAATACCCCTCCTTATCACAAACGTAACATCTGAGCCCCAAGCAAGCTTATTTTACTGTCCATACACTGTCTCCATGAACCTTTTCAATAGTTCATCTAACCTATTGAAGTTTACCCCAGGATTTTCCCTCAAGAAGAGAAACTCGAGCTTAGCCGCTTCCTCAGACATAACTCTCCATCCCTCTTCCGAGCTACCTGTAACTGATCTATATGGTATAGATTAGCCTCTCTGACTGCCGTCACTCATCTGGTTAGTTTATCCTTGATTGTATCATAAACTTCATTCTCCCTCCATACCCCCAGCAAAACTATCATACATCGCAATAGATTCCTCGAGATCTCTTCCTCAATTCTAATGTCCATAGTTTGCGTAAAAAAGGAAAGCGTATCTTATAGACATGGTCTAACTTATCCAGAAATCGTTCAATCGAATGACTTGACACTGCATTAAATTTATGTAACTCACGAAATTCTTCTCTAACGTCAGATTTTCCCCTAAACACGAGAATTTGAGGTTAATAACCTTCGCCAACGTGAGTCTTTAAGGTTCATCTCAGCCGATTCACGATTATCTTCGGAGGGCCCAATCACCTCTTCACTATGACCTAGCTCACTAACCTCTATGATATTCCGGATCGGCCTAGTATTTGCGGTTTAGTGCTCGTATTCTTAGCTCTTCTCGATTCAGACTTAAGTATACCCTCAGATCTTAACACTACCGCTTCACCCCATTATTTAGCGAACCGCTTTTCTACCATCATCATTAAACTACCAATCTCGGACACACTCCGGGATTATCTAATCGCTAGCTGCCTTCGGTGCCAGCAGCACTCAAATCTAGGAACATTTGCGCCATCAAATGTTCCTAGCTCGGTACCAGTAACCAATGCCTAACTATTAGCCATCTCATTAACTACTATAAAAAAACAACCTACTAACTTAATACTAAACATTTCACCTAATGAATCCCCAAGTCCCCAAGCCTCTCTTATTCACGGTACCCTAATCGAACCTCGGATCATTTCGGGCCACTCGAAAGCCTCTTGAAACCCATTGTAGCCATAAAAGCCGCATTAAAGACACTCGAACACCAAGTTGGGAGGCCAAATTGTTTCACGGCGCAGTGAATTAGATGAAAAATTTAAGAAGTGAGAAAAAAGAAAGATGCAAATTAATGAGAGAGAGAAAAAGAGCATTAGAAAATAATTAAGGACGTTGCCAAGCCCCGCCAAGGGGGTGGGTTGAGGGAGGAAAACTTAGAGACAAGAAGCTCGACTCCAGGATGAAGGGTTGACTCAACTAAGCAGCCACGGCCACCTGAGAACCACCACAAGGGGTATAAAAATCTCCCAGACAAGGAAAAAAATGAGAAAAAAATTATTTACTTCCGTGAGGTCCTACTATACTTAACCTTATCTGAACCAACCCCTACCTAACAAAAAAGAACACATATTCTAACTCCAATCACTGCCCTCTCAACTCTCTCTCTCTCTCACTCCAATGTTTTCAATAGTGAAAAATACCTAGTCACAAAGCATAAAAAATGAATGAATGTCCACTTTTGTCCATTCCACGAACTCCACGAAAATAATGATCAAACTAATAATGTATATTGACAAATAATTGTCAAGGATTTCCCCCTCAAAGATCAATTCATGCTCTCACCAAAATAATCCTAACAAAATATACACTAAATTAATGCTCCTTTGCTCTAGTAAATGAATTGAATCTCGAGGCAATTTATAAAGTTAAATGAATTATTATTTTTTTAATTGACAAAAATGAATCGACTCTAATTCTCCAAATCCGATGCATAAGAAAGCCCCGATACGCAGGAGGGTCACTTCGGAAGAGTTGGTGCGTTGTCCTTTTTCCTGAAGACGAAAATGAGGGGAGATGGGTAGTAATGATGATTTATTTCTATCTGCCTTCACAATATAAATACATGCATATATCAACACATCAGCCTGCTTCATCCCACTGGCGGGTAAAAGCCTGTCCAAAGAGCTTCTACTGATCACGTTTTCGGGCATGAGTCGGCAACATTAATCCCACCATTGAATGAAGTTTATCCTTTTCCTTCTGAATGGTGGTCGTTTAGGTCATTTTAGGATTTATTTTGTCCATCTTCTGCCATTTCTTCTATTATTGGTCCTGCCCATTTCCATTTGGGCACTTTTATTCTTTTTAATATACAATATATGTCAGCCGCGTTTGTGTTTTTATCCATGTATTTCTTTTATGGTCTTTGCGGTCTATTCCCAACATCTATCTTTCCATGAGACTCGTATTTGCCTCAATTTCTTCGTACCTTTTTATGTCCAGTGTCCAATTTTCTCTTCCATCAATGAAGATTGATAAGATGTTTTGGCTAAATATTTTGCGTTTTAAGCATAGATGGATGCCGCTTCTAAAGATGTAGCTAAGCCCTTCTACCGCTCTCCAGGCTAATTTTGTTCTTCTATTCCTTTCCTTTTTCATTCTCCCATCGAGTGTTAGAAGCTACACAAATTCTAAGTATTCTTTCACGTGCTCTAAACTTTGATCGTCGATCCAAATTGTTGTATCGCAAAACTATCAATCATTATTTTCGTCTTTAAAAAAAATCATTTTCAGTCTAACTATTAGACTGGCTGGCTGGTGGTATTTATGTTCTCAATGACCATTAATTATTCTGGATTGGAAGCAAATAATGATATGTTATCAGCTAAGCAAATCAAATATTTCACATTCATCTTGATTCCATTTTGGTTCCCACTCAAGAGTCTGGAAAAATCTCAAGCAACCCAAATGATGATTTGCATCATCATGAGTATACATGAAAAAGGGTATGTCAATGTAGTTTTTGTTAATTCCTTGTTTTTGTAGTAGTTTTAGAACAGATTCTGTGGTTATCAAGTCAGACATTTTTTAATAGTCTACGAAATGTCGCGTAGAGAGGTATTTGTTTTCTGCAATAATTGTGGAACAGTCTACTCTACAGCTGATCATAACTTCTATAATTATTTCTGAACTCTGCCTATACTGTTGGCTAATTTCAGTCCACTGTTTGTTTTAGTATGTTGGTAATGACTGATAAGAGAGTATTTGGCCTGTAGTTCTTCATGTCTTCCCTATCGCTTTTTTTAAAAGATAAGGTCGATGGAAGCGTTGAATCCTGGAAACAAAGCCTTATTTTTGCATAAACAGTTTTTATTAGGTCTCAATCCTCTTTACCATTTTCATGCTTTTAATTGCGTATAAATTTTCGTATTTTTCAATTGGTGTGTTGATTCTTACCCATTTATTGAGAACTTTTCATCTGGTATGAGGTAGCCATTGCTATCATATAGTTTCTGATAGCATTTCTCAAGTCTTTCAATGATATTTTATTTGTAAGATCGTTTCCTTGTTTATCCTTCAGTCTTTCATTTGTTGTATGTCAATTATTAGTTATTGTTTCATCTGTTTTAGTCAGTTGTTGTTTTAAATAGTTTTTAACTTGATTTATATTATATTATCCCTCTTAATTTTTTTAATTAGCTGTTTAAGTTATATTCGATACTTTCCTTAATTGTTCAATCGCTTCTCATTTTTCGCCTTTGGACTAAAATTTTATGGTGGCATCACTTATTTTTGTGTTGGGTTACCTTATCAAATGATAGGACAGTTTGGTTGAATGTCCTAGTCTGGGGGAGATCCGTGCCTATCCTGAATCCTTGGAAGGGACTCTTACACACCGGACTCTGATGTGTTAGGAGTTTTAGGAGTGGACCAGCCTCCTCCATAGTATTTAATTATTCAGGTGCCTGATGGAGTCGAGCTTCATCGGCACCTAAACGCGCCTACTAAGACAGGTTTATCATTCTGAAAGTTGCAATCCACAGCAAGACAAATAAGAGCTTGAAGGTACTGGTCAATTGATTCTTCTGGAAGTTGAATTCGATTAGAAAGCAAATTTTTAGTACATCCGTACAAAAAAAAATTGACAAAAAAACGTACAGGTACATAAATAGATGCAAAAAATACAATTAATTTCTTAAGGTAAAAATATATAATCAATTGCAAGTTAAAAGTTTCGATATTGAAGTGTGATTGCAATTTAAAATCTAACTATCGAGTTTGAACCAGCCAGGGCTTAAATTGAAATTTGGGAACTTACGAGTACTAATAAATGTCGATTCTATGATATTAGGTGCAATAGTATCTTTCTTATGACATCATAGAAGCGACATTTATCAGTAAGTTCGCAAATTTCAATTTAAGCCCTGGCTGGTTCAAACTCGATAGTTAGATTTTAAATTGCATTCACACTTCAATATCGAAACTTTTAACTTGCAATTAAGAAATTAATTGTATTTTTTGCATCTATTTATGTACTTGTACGTTTTTATGTCAATTTTTTGTACAGATGTACTAAAAATTTGCTTTCTACTGCTGCAGTCTCCTGTGCTGAGAGTATCGGGGATTCCTTCATACGAGGGTTAAAATCTTTGAACATTCGTGCACGACGACTTGAGAATCAAAAGCTTACATTAACCGATGCTACTCATCAAGCTCGAGCATTAGAGCAAGCATTGCTGCGATCTGAATCATACTTAGTTACTCCCAGTCATGAACCTGCTAGTGTGGCGGCTGTTCCTGGTACATCTATGACCTCTAGTAATGAAGAAGAATGTGAAGCAAATATTCTTCCACTTGCAGCAGCTGTTTCAAGATGGTCGTCGCCATCCTAAGGATGACTGAACACTTTGTACAGCTCGCGATGTAATTTGATGTAAATGTGGGAAGCTTGGGCATTTTGCATAAGTTTTTAAGTCAAAATCCAAACGTCCTATTTTACTATCTTCTGCCACGCTTGCTTCCATTTGCGCTACCAGCGGCTTGCTGTTGCCTACTGTTCTGTTTAATCAAACGGAGATCTTCATTTACTTCAAGGTCTGATTAACAGTGGAAGCTCTAGTACAAGCTATGCATCTCCCACTTCATGAACGACTGTGTTGTTTCGATAGCGTCTTCTTCTTTCTTAGTAAATCTTAAAGGTTACTGTATAGTTAAGGTTTCTATGAATGGTCGCACTTATGAGCATGTCGAAGCTACTGTACTTGCAAACGCTTGTACTTATATTATTCTTAGCTTTACATTTTTAAGAATGCATAAAGGCGTTATTTTAAATTATAAGGGCACAGAACCATCCTTAACTGTGTATGAACTGACTAAACTAAAGATTTCCCCAGTTAAACTGTTTAGAAACTTATCCTCAGATTGCACTCCAATTGCTACCAAGTCTCGTTATTACAGCTCCGAAGATACTTACCTCATTTAAAATGAAGTTAAACGTCTACTTCGTGAGGGTATTACTGAACATAGTAATTCTCCTTGGCGTGCACAAGTGGTAGTGACATCAAACGCAAATAAGAAACACGAATGGTGGTAGACTTTTCTAAAACAATAAATAAGTACACCTTTTTGGACGCTTACCCGCTACCCAAGATTAAAGATATAGTTGAAATATCGCTAAGAATTCCTATTTCAGCGTTATTGATCTATCCAAGTGCATATGCTATTAGAGAAATATGCTCAGAGGACCGACCTTACACTGCTTTACAGGCCGGTAACAGTCTTTATCAATTCAGGCGCATACCTATTGGTGTTATAAACGGGGTTTCGGCTTTTCAACGCTTTATGAATCAGTTTATAACCGATAACAAACTATGTAACACTTATGCCTATCTCGATGACCTAAAAGTATGCGGAAAACAAAAGAAGAACTTGACAGCAATCTAAAGCGTTTCAAGGAAGCTGCTTTTAAATAAAATCTCTCTGTCGTAGGTCAGGTAGGCTTCACTGACCTTCGCTTGCCCTCCCTAGAGGCGGGAAAGGCCCTTTTAAGTACGGGGATATTTGAGTGCGTTTTCTACCGTTGGCCGACTTAGAAAATAGACCAATGGCTTTTTATGTGGTTCTTGGATTTAAACAAGAGAAACACAAATAATCTTTACTATTATACAAACAAATAACAGAATTTAACAATAATTTATACACTATGGGAAAACTAAACGTTCAGCAAAAGGAAATTAATTTACAATGAATGCTTCGGCACGAGCTATGACTAGCACAATATTTATCTGAAAGAAAACTGGAGGAGAGGATGAAGTGAGACTTCGTAGTCGGAAAGCGTCACGTCTCTTCGACGGTTATAGAGGAAAATGTAATAAGGCTTACGTTTTTCTAAGAAGCGGGGGGAGAGGCACCTCGAGTGGTTGTTCGAGGGAGTATCCTTTCAGGGTACGGAGCGAAGCGCGTTATTCCAGAATGAGTCCTTACGTCCTTTACTGCCCGTAGTTCTTAACAACTGGTTTCTTGTCTGCGAGTCCTTAGGGTACCAGAGTCGCTTGTGAAGTGGCGCGTTGTGGCTGGTTCCAATGAATCCTCTTGATTACTGTTGGATACTGCGTGAGCAGTGCCTGACTTCTGGTTGAATACTAATTTGCTCGTTTCCTCGCTTTGAAATATATACGACTTCGCCGGAAGCGATGTTTTTGGCGTCGGAATTGGGTTCCACTCTGATTCAAGGCGCAGCGGGCAAGGGCTTAGCGCTCTCTCGCTGATTTGGGTTCCAGGATCCAGTTTGACTCGTCTCGCTTCGTTATCACCCCGGAAGTTTACCGAAAGACGCTA
>OZ018323.1:130587229-131082229 GCA_963969495.1 Ceratothoa steindachneri
TATAGAAATGTGATTAAAGTGATGGTAAAACTATAACAAATGTAATAGAAGCCGATAAGTGAAATAGAGTGCAAATATGAGTATTAAATAATCGGATTAATAAACAAATAGGAACCAATCATTAGATTAAAATGTGATTATATAAACTAAACCCTATTAAAGGGTAATATTTAAAGTGTAAATAGAAATATTGAATGTATAAAAAGCTGAACTCCTGCGTGATATGCTCCAGGAGAACCCCTCTATATGTACTTTTGCCTTCCCCTAAATTCCTTCTCCTTCTCAGCGATATATTTTTCTTTTTTTCAACTCTATTACTGTTACATTATATATATTAATTTATTGTAATGTCTTATGCTTTTTCTAATAATAAATATATCATCCTTTCACTTTGAAGGCAGCATAATTTCACTTGAAAAGTCGACGCTGAGAAGATCTCATTTTTGGAAAAGGAGGAAAAGTCGGAGGTAAGGGAGGCTCAAAACGCCATTTTTTGGAGCCTCATCATCCTTACGGGGAGAATTCTTTTACGAATTTAATATAGGCACACAGAAGACTTGATGTCGTGCTAACCCCCCCCCCTCCCACTACGGAGTCGCGAAGCTGAAATGAACTGATCTGCCACTCATCTAGTCTCGCCACAACTATGTCGGTCCACTTTGATAGACATAATTGGGGACGTAAAGGAAAGCAGGTTTGAGGATTAGCCCACTGTGGAACTCTACGGAAGAGACCGCCCGGTTACGAGGCGATGCTGAAAGCTTTGGGGAAGAGTTCGCTCTAATCTCTAAGGGTAACTTCCGGCCAGGACCACAGGGGGACATA
Organism: Ceratothoa steindachneri; assembly: GCA_963969495.1. NCBI lineage: Eukaryota > Metazoa > Arthropoda > Malacostraca > Isopoda > Cymothoidae > Ceratothoa > Ceratothoa steindachneri. The sequence goes on from OZ018323.1 coordinate 130,588,055, forward strand.
CAACCGTCCCTGTGCAAGTTGGAAACAGCATCGATATCCAAACCCCAGATGGGGCGGCACCCCCGGGGGGTGGTAGTTGATTCTATCACCACCCATCATCAAGTCCGCCACTCATCACCCATCTGAGGGGCCTCGCCCGGGTCCACCTTCCATCATTCACCCCCCCCCCATTTGGCAGTTCAGTTCACGTAAGCTTAGTGATGAAGTAGCGGGAGTCACCAACTACCCCAATTAACAACCCAAGAAGAGAGAAGGAGCACCAATTTGAAGACACACCAATCACCCATATCGAGAGCGAACGGAGACAAACTATCAACTGGACTGAAGGGCCACTCTTGTGAAGAGATGGCCCAGGACCACACGACCAGGATTCCTCTGCGGGTTGTCGACGGACAACCCAAACCCAGCAGAGAATCCACTTTTGAGGCCGTGTATGGAGCACTGAGCATAGCCATGGTTAGGCTCCTGGATATCCCCTCAGGTTATATCGCCATTTGCGAGAGGGAGAAGGATATCGAGGAGATAACCAAAGAAAAGGCTGTAGAAGCGCTGCGAGCCATTGGACTGCAGCCAGCAGTACCCCCCCAAATTCTGGCCCATAGGAGCGTGGTGTGTCGTCGAATCGACCCATGGATTGGGCAGCATACCGCAGAGGAGATCCGAGAGGAGATTGAGCTTCGGCAAGCCTGGGCCAAGGTAGCCGAAGTAATTAAGTTTCTAAATAGGAGGGACGGCGGTGAGTACACGCATGTGTTCAAGGTGGTCTTCGCGGAGACCTCCATGGCACATAAGGCCAAAGAACAGGGTCTGCTTATGTTCAATGCGAAGATCAGCGGCGAACAGGTAGAAAAGGGGGAATACACCCCAGTACAATTCTGTTTCAAATGCTTCCAGATGGAATCTCACCCCACCAAAGACTGTAAGGAGCCCCAAGAATCCTGTTCCAAGTGCAGTCAGAAGGGCCACAATTGGCGCAACTGCGACAGCAACACGGTAAAGTGTATAAGCTGTGGGCAAGTTCATAGGACTATGGCCATGTCATGCCCCGCCAAGAAAGAAATTATGAGAAGAAAGCAGGAAGCCAAGAAGAACGAGGAGACGCGTAGAGCGAACACGTCCTACGCCCAGGCGGCTAAGGCGGCCATCTCCGAGGTGGACGCCAAGAAGACATATCTGAAGATAGAAAACGAGGGTTCCACCAAAATAATGACATGCATCCTCCATGCACATGTCATGAACTTGGCACGCCCGGGCACATTTGCAACAGTCCTGAACCAAATGTTGGCTAAGAACGGTATGGAACAAATGTGGTTCCCGGACAACCCACCCTCGGGGGACGTGCTGCACCTGCAGATGGCCCCGAAGGAACAGAAGGAACAGAATTCTGCAACTACGACTCTAACAAACACAACCAAGAAACCTAATAATAAAGCACGGAAAGTAGCAGTCGAGGCAACAACTCCTGCTCCCACCCATGGCAAACAAGTATCGGCTGAAATCGACAACCCAGATAATAGCAGTTCTTCGGAATCCTCAGATTCCTCAGACACTGATACGCCCAAACCCCAGAATAAGAAAGATCAAAAGAAGAGAGTAAAGAAAATAAGGGCGAAGTATATCAACCTTAGGATATACGCCTGTGAGCAATTCCCCTTCCCGGAGGAGATGGAAGCCAGGAGCATATTCCAGGGCATAAGATCTAAGATCTACAAATGGGAATATGACTCAGAAGTAGATCCCGAGATTGTGGAGGAGGCCCTGCTCGCGCAAAATGTGATCCTGCATCACAGCACTTGCAAGCAAATCTCCAACGCTGAGTTTAGAAAGAAGAGAAACGGGAGGAAAAAGAACATTACCCAGAAACACTAAGCGGCAAATAGATGGAGAGAGTAAGCAACAGAATGAGGATTCTGACACTCAACGTGAATGGATGGGAGGAGAAAGCCACGGCATATGGTAACATATTCCGTGTGCACGACCCCGACATCATTCTCATCACGGAGCACGGTATCGACACTACAGCTGGTCGCATTAAAATACCGGGCTACAGAGTGATCATGAAGAACCATTCCCAGGAAAGGTTTGATGGTGCTGCAATAGCTGTCAAGAGGAACATCTCCTTCAAACAACTACCAGAACTCGATGAGTCCTTCGTGGCAATCGAGGTACACACCCTGGTCGGAGACCTCGTGATAGCTGCAGCATATCAACCCCCTCGACGAGCATATCTCCCGTTATGCAACTTCTACACACTGTTCGGGCACCGCAGAATGGCATTCTTAGGGGGAGACCTCAATGCCAGATGCCGTGCGGCAGGCTATGGTAGCACCAACGATAGAGGCCGAAACTTGGAATTGATTATGGGAAGGAAAAACATTCAAAGGATAGGGCCGGATTTTCCGACCTATATCACTTCCCGGTCAGCAACTAAGCCTGACATAATCTTAACAAGTGAAGGCTTCCCTTTCAACTACCATAGTGAGCCAGGCCCAGCAGTCCCTAGTGATCACATTGCGATTCTCACTACGATATCTCTCGCACCAATCCAGCTCCCAGCCCCTCTCTGGAAAAACTACGCCATGGCCAACTGGGATCGTTACAAGCAACGACTCAGTGACTATGCGCCAGCTGACCTCAGCACGGCATCGTTAGAGGAGATCGACAGGGAGTTGGAGAGGATAACAACGTCCATACTAAACGCGGACCGCGAGAGCATACCCGTTACAGGGTATAAAACACCTCCTCAGCCCAGATGGACAGAGGAGATGAGAGATATCGCTCGCGTTCACAGGGAAGTGTTCGAAGAAGTACGACGGGAGGGTCCCAGCCGGGAAAGGAGCTTGCTGCTCCGACGCCTAAGCTCAGAGCTTAGAGAGGCTATCAACCTCCAACAGGGGGAAATATGGAACAACTTGATAGCCAAAGTCGACAGCGAACTTAGCCCGGCCAAGTTCTGGCGCCAAGTCAGGAACTTAAAGGGACTTACACCAAGACCCAAGACTCGGATAAAGGAGAACGGAGACTACAATGAGAACCCGGCGGTTCTCGAGGATATGTTCAGGAACTTCTGGAAAAACGTTTTCAGGATTACACCCGAGGAAAACGTTGAGTTCGACCAGGAATTCGAAGGCCAACTGATTGAACAACTTAATCAGGAAACGCATCGCACACACCCACTACAGCAAGTCAACGAAGGCAGAGAGATGGCGGGTCACGGACGTCCCATAACATCAGAGGACGTCAAGGCCACTGTAAAAGCCTTTCGACAAAAGGCACCAGGCTGGACGGGTATTACCAGAAACAACTTGGTTAACGCCCCACAGCAGATCATTCAGGGAATCGTTAATATCTTCAACGCTTCCCTGAACACGGGCTACTTCCCGGAAGGTCTCAAGATCGCGAAGATGATCTTCATACCCAAGGGAGGCAAGCCCCCTGATCAACTGGTAAACTACAGGCCAATCGCCCTGCTGGAGTTCATTGCAAAAGTCTACGAGAGACTCCTAGCTGACAGGCTTCAACAACAACTTGCCGAGCTGGGAGCCCACAACCCTCAGCAGCACGGGTTCCGCAAGGGTCGAGGAACGGAAACAGCCCTCGCCCTTCTTGCGGAGAAACTCGCTTGCAGTAAAGCTGAGAGGCGGTACGTAGACGTGGTGCTGCGTGATGTTAAGAAGGCCTTCGATAAGGTTTGGCTGAGAGGATTACAATACAAGATCCTCAACCTCCAGCTTAACCCACTCCTGGAAAGGATCCTTTGCAATTACATCTCCGATAGGAGAGCCCGAATCTCAATCGAGGGCTGCAAAGGACCCGAATTCGAACTAGAAGCGGGAGTTCCACAAGGCAGCTGTCTCAGCCCTCTGCTGTACCTCGTGTACACGATAGACCTGCCTACTCCAGTGAGGTACGATTCGATGTATCTGTAGTATGCAGACGACATCACCCAAATCGTCCTGAGTCCATTCAGGAACTCTGGAAGCCAGGCGAGGGCGACAGCTGTCGAAATAGATAATATCAATAGATATGAAAAGAAGTGGAAAATAAAGACCAACCGCCAGAAGTTCACGATCATTCCAATGAACCGCCGAAAAACTGATGACGTCGTCGTCAACAATGAACTATATCCGTACTCCAACGAGGGTAATGTCCTGGGCTTACGACTCTTCAAATCTGGTTATAAGACCCACATAAATACCAGAGTCTCCCTAGCCAAACGAGAGCTGAAGAAACTTTACCGCTTCAGAGGCCTCAGCGTGCCTAACATCAAGAAGCTGTATATGGCCCTGGTACGCCCAGTCCTGGTGTACCCGGCCGTGATCACGCAGATGGCAAGCTGTACCTCTCTCAGAATGATGCAGAGAGTGCAGAATAAAGCCACGCTGCTGATCACAGGCACGCGAAGGATCGACCGTACTCGGCAAACGACTCTCCACCAGAGAGTCGGTCTAAAGCCGATCAATACGGAGATCCAAAGGCTAGGGAGAAAGGCATGGGACAGGATTGATCAGACAATACTCCCGAATTTAAACCTAAACCTAAACATACGTGCGAACCGAAGACGCGCTATAGGTAGAACTGCCTTGTTCCCAAGCAGTAGAACCTGCGCGAGAGAAGTGGTACTACCCATATTTACGTAGTATTAGTCCACTTCTCTAAATTATGAGAATCCAATATACCAAGACTATAAAGATTGAAGTTAAACAACCAAGTTGACAAATTTTAAGTAAAATATTGAAAAAAGAGGCGTAGTGCCCACGTTAAAAGCCACCCCCCCCCTAAATATAAATAAATATAGCAAAAAATCAATAAAATTAAAACTAAATTTAAATATAAAAGAGGCGAAGTGCCCAAACCTAACAAAAACCCAAAAGTCAAGAATAAAAAGAGGCGAAGTGCCCAACTCCCAATACCCAAGTAAACTAAAAGTCAACAATATTAAAAACTGAGAAAAGAGGCTAAATGCCCACATTAAGAATACTTCAAATCAACCAAAATTGAGAAACATTCAGCATGAAAGTCACCTTGAAAGGCTTGAATGCTTCGAAGGCGAAAATACCTATGAAGAAACATATATAATTATGACGGAGGAAACTGGCTGTCAATGACAGCCAGATACATTTTGACGGAGGAATATAAATCTTTTAAATAAAACAAGAAGAATGCTAGTGATGCCCTAACACCAGGGCAAACTAGAAAACTTATTCACACCTTTATATACCTACCACACAATTTCACCACTTTAACCTAATTTGTAATTTGTAATTTGTAATTCTTTCACTTTACTTTCTGTCAGATCCTCACTCCACTCATTACATCGGTAAAGGAGGCAAGAAATTTCAAAACGCTCGGAAAATGATCGAATAAGATAGAAAGCTTAGCAATTTAGTTTGTTTTTTACCGAACACATTCATTTAAAAAAGAGATGAATATTGGACAAGTAATCTACCATCTACAAGATGGAATAAAAAAGATAGTTAGAAGAAGAGAAAGTTGCCAAAGGAAATTAATTAAGGCAAAATACACAATGGTCTTCAACAAAATTTGCATTCAAGAAAGACTGCTACCCAACTCCACTAATATATATATATATATATATATATATATATATATATATATATATATATATATATATATATATATATATATATATATATATACATATATGGGGGAGAGGCAAATTTATGAACAGCTAAGTGCACAAATTTTTTTAATTTTAATTTTTAACAAATTGAAATCTTACCGGTTACACAAGTTGTAGAATCACGACTAAATCAATGGAGAGCAAGAAACAATGAAGAAGGGTGAGGTATAATAATTGGTTGTTTATTATAAGACACGGAGAGGGAAGGCGGATACATCATTGTTGAGAGAGAGTCTAAGTGTCTTAATATGAATGGATTCAATTATTCGTAGGCTTATATCATCTTTGGAAGAATCTATAATTTTAAAATCATTAATGGTGGCATCGGTTTTGCAAAGGATAATATGATCCCGAACGGGGGAGCATTCCTTGCGGGTAAGGGGGTTACCTGTTCTCCTACTTATGCTAAGGTGAGAACAAGCTCGAGCGTGTAACGAGCGCAAGTACTTCCGACATAATTGCCTCTACGACACCGAGGGAGTATAAATAAATATACTACACCACTGCACAGGCTACACGGGAACAAGTCCTTTACATTAAATTGTGAACCTATTGCTAAATTATTCGAAAAAAAAGTTTAAAATTGATTTTCCCAAAGGGATATTTGAGGATTTTTTGTATTTGTTTGCAGAGTTGGTGACAGGTTGCGATATTCAATTTATCATGAAGAAGGTATGAGGTCTTATAATGACCAACTAATTATTATACCTCACCATTCTTCATTGTTTCTTGCTCTCCGTTGCTTTAGTCGTGTTTCTACAACTTGTTTGACCGGTAAGATTTGAATTTGTTAAAAATTAAAATTAAAAAAAAAGTGCACACTTAGCTGTTCATAATTCCCCCCCCCCTCCCCCTATGCTCACAATTTCTCAATCCTTGTTTAAATAATTAACTCTTTATGATTTATCACTATAAAAAAGTAAATATGTATATACATGTATATCCATATATAATTGTGCCTCCCAGTCCTAATTAATCATAATGTTAATTGTTTTCCTATTTAAAGCTAATTCTTTTCAATTTATCAGGCCAGAAGATGAACTTGTCTTTGCTCGAAACGTAGGCAGAAGAAATAAAGAATGAATACTGTCATTCTCTTTGTCATTGGATTCTTACTCCGGATTAAATTGCATCTCACTAGGAACAGTACTTTTCTATATATATATATATATATATATATATATATATATATATATATATATATATATATATATATATATGACCTCGACATAAACCTATTAAGCAAAATTTGAAAAATTGCAATGACATAGGTGCTAGAGCAAATTATAATAGTAACTTGGAAAATTATGTGAACAGAATTTAAGTAGATGAATGGTCGAAAAGATGGCAAATGCAATTTAATATAGAAATGTTTAAAGTTATGCACATAGATAGAGATAATTTCCTTACAGATTGGATTATGAGTTGCCAAATTTTAAATACAGTCAACATGGGAAAGGATTTCAGTGTTTTAACCTACAGAAATCTAAAATTTTAAAGAGGTAAAGAGGAAGGAGAGAGAGAGAGGAGATGGGATATATAATGAAAGGGATAGGGAGGGAAATGAGGTGAGAGAGAGAGAGAGAAGGAGATTAAGAGAAGTAGAGAGAGTGATTGATGAGACGGCAAGTGAGAGAGAGGAACAACATGTACAGTATATAAAGAGAAAGAGAGAAAGTGAGAGAATGAAAGAGAGAAGATGAAAAAATAGAATGAGATAAAAGGAAGAATAAAGAATAAGAGAGGGAACAAATCAGAGAAAGGTAGAATGATCGAGAAAGAGAATGATACAGAAAGAATATAATTCGGTATCAATAATGAGAATTAGTTATGAAAATAGAGCAGGCGTAAGGGGCGAAAATTCACCTGTAGTTTTCGTGGGGTGAAAACTTAGGAGAACTCCAAAGGGCTCCTGGTGTTACAGTATGCGTCCTCGACTTAATGAATATTCATCTTTACGCACGAGTGAAAACTAAATTTTCACTGAGTGAAAGGATTCGACTACACTATTTCTTATTCCGATTTACTCAGCTTAAAATCGAGACGTCCAATGAATTTGCGACAGTCGTTTTAGATAGTCTTTAGACGCGTTTTAAAAAAAATATTAGGTTAAAACAAGTCTTCTTTTTTCTGTTGTTACATATTGACAGGTTGCCATATTCTTGTTATTGTATTGTTACGGTGTCATCATGTTAAAAATCCTATAGTTTTTTGAACAATAGATCCAGACATTTAAAGTGATTCATTTTTTGTAAAACCTCGATTGGAATACGGCTCATATCAGTGAATCTTCCCAATAAGTTTATTGGTAGTCTGCTCACCCCCCACCCCCCTTCATCAAGAGCAACAATTTTGAAATGGAACGATTGATCTAAAGAGTGTATAAAAGACGCATGAAGTGACTGACCTTAACGAAATCGGAAATATTGGCTCTCGCCCAGAATCTGGTAAACAAAGACCGTACCAATTTCAGGTAAGTTCGATGCCACTGAAGTAGGAGTTTAGCAAATATTGTCATTCAATTTTATGTGAACAACGTATTCTTAGCAATATGACTGCCTTTAGGTCTCTAAAGAGCTTCCGAGGACCTATTCGATCAGAGGGAAAACCTTTCTTTGGCCATTTTAATCAAAATCCAAACCAACGAAGCAAAATCTATTCAAAGAAATTTCAAAATCTTTTTAAATGTCTCAATTTCTCTTAATTTCTCTGTCCTTCTCGAATTGTCCCAATCTTCGTCATTTTCGGTAATTTATCTAAACCCATAATTTCTCTCAATCTTCCTCAATCATTCATTCCCTCTATCTCTCTTTATTTATATATCTCTCTCTCTTTCTCTCTCAATCGAAGTGTTGTTCCTCGGGGTACTTTTGAATGTACCAAGAGGCATTCATTAGTTTATAGCGGCGACAGTTCATTCCACATCTTAGGAGCACAAATTGATAAACGCAGTTGCTCGTGCAGCGAAAACGAGGACCTATTACTTTGATGCAATAAATGAGCAGAGCCAGAAAATAATGCTCTTTAGGACTGTAGAAATTCAGTGGAGAAGGCAGGTAAGAGATGGTGGCGCTATTTACACTTCGATGTACAATATAAGAAAAGAACTTTAGAAGATTGAGACGAATGAAACAATGAAGATCAGCTTCCACACATTTTCACTTCTTCCATCGTCACCTCCTTCTTTCATGATCTCTCCTCTCAAGCTTTCTGGCGGTGACGATCTCGCCTTTTACATTATGAATAAATAACATCACACTACATACCAGGGCACTCTTTCTCCTTCTCTTGGCTATAAATTTGCTATCTCTTGCAGGGATTAGCTACCCGCTCAGGCGCACACATCTCCGTCCACGTATGTCAGGACATTGCCAGTCAATCGCAACATCTCTGTCTCTTCCTCCATTTATTTCCGCACACACGACATAGTCATTAATTTTACTTTTTATATACCTTTATTTCATTATGTTAGAAACAACCAAATCCTGAAAGATGATTTATAAACGAATCTTTCTTCAGACGTTGTGAAAGAAAAAATAACTTTCAGCATAATCTTTTGCATAATTAAATTAATTAAGGTTTGAGTTTTCGTTCCTGAAGGTATTTCACTCCAATATTTGAGTCCTGATCTCTCCTACAAAATAAGAGAATCAAGTAAGCCAGTGCATAAACTATGTATATCTCACGTGTATTTATCATAATTATTTTGTAAGGTTGATAAAGTTTTTCGGGAGGGAAAGACTTAAGGGGCATTCATACGAATCCATAGCGTTTCTATGGACTCGGGTTGTATGCCTTTAACCTTTGCGTGACCCTGTGGGCGATCAATATTCTGATGACGTTCCCAACCCATTCAGACAGGAGATCTAGAATTAAACTTAGCCCCGCCCAGCCTATCTTGGATTCCTCAGATGAATTGCGTTTGGACGGGTTCGTCGTTCTCCGGGACATTTCCAGAATATAATTAGGATTCTAATCAAAGTTTCGCCCTGTGAATAAAATAACGCTATGGGAACGGAAATACGATTGATTTTTGTAAGGCTTAGCGTAGGTTATGTGGCTATGGCAACGGGTTTCTTTTCTTTCTTTTTCTGCGACCATCTTGTCACTGCCAGAAAGGCCCTAAGTAGCCTCAATTAAAATTTCAGCCTAATAGTAGTCATCATCTTCGTCCCGTTTCTGCAGGGTTGGGTGGTTTTATGGCTCTTCACCTTCTGCCTAATACTAGTTTACTTTAAAATTCACAAAACCAAAATAAACAAAGAAAAACTAACAAAATAAAAATAAACAAAAGAATTAAAAATATATGAAACAGAACAAATGCGACAATAATAAGGAAGAAGGCTCCGGGGTCGGGGGAAAGACTCGCCTCCCCCTCCCCGGCGCAGGATATGCGACTAACAACAAAAAGAGTTAAATAAAATGGAGGATGACACCCTCCTGCACAAGGTCAACTAGCACACAAGTCTGTGCGCACGAACTCGTTCTGAGTCCAAGGGAGAAGCTGTAGTGATCCCGCTCGCCCCAGTGCCGGGACAGGTAACGTGCACGAAAATCATCATCCAGACTGGGACATTCAACAAGAATCTGCTAAAAAGCCTGGGTGTGAGTACACAGTCGTTGCAATATATTGCAGGGGTACACTACATGAAATGGCGGTGGGTCCCACGAATGTGCCCAATTAGAAGACGACAAAAAAGCGACGTAAAGCTGTCAAGGCATTTGGGAGTAGGTCGATGGGAACAGTCGCGGCGCAATGGCATGCAAATTTAAGTCCCTCTCGGCAGTCTCCCATCTTCTTTTTAGAGCATCCAGGAGGCCTACTCCAATTCATACCATGCAGGCGGTGTGAGGAAAAGTGAAGAGCTGGTCTGGTCGCCCAGTCCTCGCGAACTCTTTAACGACCTTATCGGCGCAATCTTTCCCCGCAATTTCCAAATATTCAGGAACCAACAGAAAATAATCTCGACATCCACCTGGCATTGAAATGTTATTTCGACCACTGCTTGTCGTATTTTCTTTTTATATATTAATTTTAGTTATCTTGTATTTTAGCCTGAAGATGAAAACTTATACTTTTCGAAATATTGGGTGGATAATTAAATGATATTGCATCCGTTTCTGGTGGCTCTGCGATATATATATATATATATATATATATATATATATATATATATATATATATATATATATATATATGCAACATAGCCCACAGGGAAAATTAATACGAAGATTCCAAGTACTTTTGAACTTTATTTCGAGTTTTTATCAAGGAATAGCAAAAGTATTGAAAATTGTAATATATACAAGGATGATACAGAGGAGAGGAAACGCCCACAAAAAAGCAAAAACCAATCAACAAAATGAATTAATATGAAATGGAAACATTAGGAGGAGCAAAGAATGACAGGAAAAAGGGGGAAAAAGAAGATAATACAAACTAAGATCATTAAATCAGGTAAATTCAAAAGACTAAAGGTTGACAAGAGGATTAAAATACTGCCTAAGCAATTAGGGAGGGAGAAAATCTGAGCGAGAGATTAACATCAGAGTTCAGGATTGAATAACCAAGGTAGAATAAGTACAAATGTTCTGTTCTAAAGACTTGACTCAAACGAAAATAATTACACAGACATAAACATAAGGCTACATAGATGCACAAAAAAAAATTAAATAGTTTATTAAGATTAATGTAAATATTTACTCTCAAATTAAAAGTTTGGACAGTGCATTGTGAATATAATTTTAAAAATAAACATCGAGTTTATATAAGCCATGACTTAAATTACAATTTGGGAATTTACTAATAAAGGTCAATTCAATGATATTTCGTGAAATTGTATCGTTATTATGACAGAATTCCAATCAATATTGTGATTAAGATATGACGAACATAAAATGAGCTGCTTTCTTTACCGCGACGGATATTATATTTATGCTGAGAAAGTCATTTTTTTTAAACATTTACCTGATTGGCTAAAGTAATATTTAGAGCAATTCTATCTTGGTTTTTCATTCCTGACCTCTGATGTTAATCTCTCTCTCAGTTTTTCTCCCTCCCTAATTGCTTAGGGGGTATTTTAATCCTCTTGGCAACCTTTAGTCTTTTGAATTTACCTGATTTAATAATTTAGTTTGTATTTATCTTCCACTTTTTTTCCCATTCTTTGCTCCTCCTAATGTTTCCATTTCATATTAATTCATTTTGTTGATTGGTTCTTTTCTTTTTTGTGGGCGTTTCATCTCCTTTGTATCATTCTTATATATATATATATATATATATATATATATATATATATATATATATATATATATATATATATATATATATATATATATATATATATATATTACAATTTTCAATACTTTTGTTATTCCTTGATAAAGAACTCGAAATAAAGTTCGGAAGTACTTGGAATCTTCGTATTAATTTTCCCTCTGGGCTTTGTTACATTTATTGCTTACTCACGCGATACTTTGTGAGTTTTCCATATATATATATATATATATATATATATATATATATATATATATATATATATATATATATATATATATATATATATATATATATATATATATATATATATATATATATATATATATATATATATATATATATATATATATATATACCAGTAGCAGGTCCGGCACTCTGGCCTGTTCGGGCTTAGCTCGAGTATAAATTTAGTAAAGTAAACGTGTATTTGCAAGTGATTTAATTTCTGCCGAAACTGACTTCAATTAAGTAATTGCAGTTAATAACTCGGTCTCCTTTTATTGAGACTGGTCACAGTTCATATATTTTCATTCAGCGTCTGGCGGTTGTCGTAGAGGTGCCCAGTGTCAAAAAATATCATTCGTAGCAGACGTTTTATCGAGATCGTTCACACGCGTTTGACTCGGGCTTAGAAGTTACGGCCTGAGTTGTTATCTATAATCGTAAAATTAAGAGTAATTTTTAATTCAATGTTTTCTTGAAACAATAGATTTCTATAGAGATTAGGATTTAAATTCCAATCTATGAAAAGCTTCTGTTATACAATATTCTTAAAGAAACGAAAAATTATCCACCAACTCGGGCTAATACGAACAAGCCTGGTAGGTGTAAAAGACTAACTGGCATCTCTTTTCAAGATTACAGTACAGGCGACAGTCATATCGGTCTCTGGCTAATGTTTGTTGTGCACGCCGCTGTCGTTATTTAATTGCTGTTATTCTGTGCCTCTGTGTAAAGATCAGTTGTGTATTGTAGGGTTGCTTTAAAATACTCTTAACTTAGAAATGGAGAAAGACAGTGATAGATATAAAAAAATAAGCCATTTGGGGCTAGAAATATTGCGGAAAAACGTGAAATTTTTTGAGCAGACAGCCCGACTCCTTCATTGACAACTAAAGTTGGAACTTGAATCCGCTCATATCTGAGAAGCGCAATGGTCCAAGAACGGCTGTCTTCATTGGCTCGTATTTCTATCGACAAAGCATTTTGAATGACTTGGATAAGAAGAAGGAGCTGCACGACAGGACATTATACGATTTCGCCATTAAAGCAAGACGACTGGAGTTCATGTATAAATGAAGTGAGTAATTTTTATATTAAAACTCTATTTCTGTCTTATTGTTAAATTATCAGTGCACATATAAGTCTGCGGTGTGCATTACGTCTCGTACCTTCTTTTATAAATGTGTTATGCGGAATCTGTGATGAGCCTGAGTGACGCTAATGATCTGGAATCTAGTCTGATATATATATATATATATATATATATATATATATATATATATATATATATATATATATATATATATATATATATATATATATATATAAGCAACGAAAAATCTGCGAGTAGTGAACGACTGCCACAGAGCTTTCTTTATTTTTTATCTCCGTCTTTCGAATTCATTTGAAGGACTGGAGACTAGAAACCAGAGTTTAAAGGCAAGAAAAGGGGACATTGAAAGACATTCCAAAGCAAGAAGAGCACTTAATGAAGGCAATCAATACTTAAGAAGAAACCAACAACGCGCCAGTCGAGGGCTCTCCCACTGAACTACCAAACACAACAGTCCAAACCAACCCAAAACGTTACCCAATTAATCTGTTTCTCCCAAAACTAAGTTACTTTCAAGAGGGTATATACCAAACCCCTAACGTGGCCACAATTCAAAAGTTCCGTTATCTAAATATTTTAGAACACAAGAAGCAATGGTTATTCTATAGATTAACACCTCCAATTCAACAGTTAAATAGTTTATATCTTCGATAAACATTATATAGCATTTGCGTATTTTTCACGAATTAAGATGCGGAAATTTCTAATTATGATGCCACGGTCTTGTGACACGGCATGTATGCTCTCGGTGACTGTTGTGAAATAACTGTTCTTGCGTTCTCTCGTGAATATTATGCTCGGTTCTATGCTAGAACTGAATTTTGTCCAAAGCACGGCCTAATCCGTAAAGAACATATTTGTGAATGGTGCGGGATTAAGGCTGAATTAGATTTAACAAGAAGGATCTGGAGATGCCAGTTGAATTTGATGATTCGAACATAATAAAAAGGTAAACTGGTCGGAATAATTTTTATAAAGACTTAAAATTAAACGTGCTTAATTAAATAACCTGATACCCGTCACTTTCTATATCGTAATTAAATTTGCATCATCATTTAATAATAATATCTCTTCCTTTAATCGGTGCAATGAAACTTTTCACAATACTTATGTATAAGAAAATACTATTTTTAAGTGTTAATAACTCAAAACTAGTGTTTTGCGCGCCAAAAAAATAGCAAAAGACCATTTAGATAGGCCTGTAAAATTGGTTGAATGCATTAAATAAAAATAAAGTTGGAGTTGTTAATATGTAGAATTGCCGATACAATTACAACAGGGCTTTTGCCATTTCTGCCGTCTTAAGGCAAAAAGCATTAACTGCAAAATTGTCGATTTTGGGAAAACGCAAAAAACGGATTTCGGCCTCAAATAAGGATCTGATAACATTAATCGTAATTTTTTTTTGGGGGGGTAATTGTAAGCATTCATCTATATGAATCTTGCAATATAATTTGGTTTAATCAGTTAATAACTTCAATATATTCAAATTTGTCCAGTAAATTTTGACTTAATGCTTTTTACCTGAAAACAGTTAAAATAATTGGGTCATCTTATAATAAAATGATTTTTGTGGAAAAATGGTAGAAAACGATATAGAAAATTGAGCTATATCTAAATAATTGATAGGTACCTATTATATCATTAGACTCTATTGGTAAATACATATTTTATCATTTTAACTTTTACCAGAAAAGTTTGGAAAGGAAAATAAAAAAGATACATTGTAAAGCAATATTATTACAGAAAACAGAAAGAAAACATTGTAGACAACATAACTAGGTAGGTAATTGAAAATATTTTTCCTTAGTTAATGCAGGAAACCTAAAAATAAAAAAATCTTTGGTAAAACTTTACTTTTCCTACATACCTAATTGCAGCAAACAAAAGACAACACGATAATGAAAAAGAAATATTTGCAAAAATAATGAAAATTATGGCAAATCTTATAACTGGATAATAGAGCAAAAATAGTTCAAAAGTATACCTAGGTATATGAATAGAGCTACCTACCTATACGTAAGAATATCAATTTAATTTTTTTTCCAACAAACAAAATCTTGCAATTATTGAAACCTCATTGCTGCATACGTAATGTCAGCAATCAAAAGAAAAAAAATTGGGGTTTATACGCTTCCAAGAAGATCTGGGCTGTTCTTGCTTTCTGGTAAATTGATCCAAAAATTTTTCCTGTTTTCAGGCATTAAACTTACAAGCTTGTCTAAAATATTTTCTTTCTTTTTTGAAGATAAGCCTGTTGGGCAATCTGACATAGGTTTTTCCAATAATTTTTTTGTGAAATTTAAACTAGCATGAACAAAGTCTGCAACTTTAAAGACTCCCTTGTAGTTGGTTTTATATTTTAAGATACGGCTACTCTTTTCAAATTTTGCTTCCACAATCTCTGCTAACAATGGAAGGTTTGTTTCTTTTATCCCTTCACGAAGCCGAGTTTTTCTCTTGACCGAAATATCCGGAATTTCGTTAAAACAGGCACTAAAATTAATATCTAATACTTTCAAATTTTTAACGGATGC
The DNA here is from genome assembly GCA_963969495.1 of Ceratothoa steindachneri. Taxonomy (NCBI): domain Eukaryota; kingdom Metazoa; phylum Arthropoda; class Malacostraca; order Isopoda; family Cymothoidae; genus Ceratothoa; species Ceratothoa steindachneri. The sequence continues at coordinate 130,603,852 of OZ018323.1, forward strand.
ATCAATAAACTGATTTCAAATCTTGATAGTCATAGATATTATCCTTTTTCCTAATATTTTTTTCTATGTGGCCGTGGATGCCATCGGCGGCCATGAAGGTGTGCCCAGGCACTAGATACTTAAAGGTGATGCTATTGACTTGTTCACTGGTGTTAACAAGGATTATCATTGCGCTGTAAAGTGCCCAATTCTTATTTTGGGCGGTGCAATTGTCAGCCCAAAAAATGAAATTAGCAGCATCTCTTTCTGTTCTTATTAAGTCTAAATAAGCATTGGCCATATGTTCCTTGTTTCGGCCAGCAATTGATTCTGTCCAGAGGACTGCATAATGATTATAAGTTGATTTTTCTTTTTGGCCGATACATGCAAATGTCTCATTAAAAATTATCACAATTATACACAAGTTTTTAAACCTTTCATAATAGGTAAAAGAAGTATCTTTTGCATATCAACAGCAAAAACTTGGGTTGTAGAATCCCATTTTTGAGAGCAATCGTAATCATATGCTCTTCGTGCATCTTTTGCAAGTTCATTATGCATAGTCCATTTTGCTTTCAGTGATTCATCTAATATACCTGAATAATTTTTAAAATATAAACAGGTGTCGCAAAGATCAGTAGAGTCAGTTCCAAATCCAATATTTAGTTTGTTAAACACTCTTGAGTATGTAGCGTAGGAGCAAAAATCAGGGTTCTCTTCAATAAAGGTTTTATATAAATCCTTCACTGTTAATTCAGGGGATAAATATCTTCTATTTGGAGCGTGCTCCCTCCTATAATGCGAAATTTGGGGATTCATCTTTTCTATGTGATCAATAATGATTTCTTCATTTTTCTTGTTGCTAGGTTCATGTTTTCCCCTCATATCAAAAAACTCAAAATCACTTAAAGAATTAGATCCACCTAAACTAGTAGAAGCTTTTTTAAACACATCCAAAATAATGCGATTACTTGAAAAGCCTATTGTGTGTAAAAACATTGTCTGACACACTTTGAATTCTGACCCTGACTCATTTAAGAAAGTGTATACGAAGGTGCATGACTTTGTAAAGCATGAGGAATTGGAGCGTCTGCGCTCAGTCGTGGGGTTTTTCTTTATTCTTCCTAAAAGCCACTGCTTTTGAACAGATTTGTCCATTTTCCAAAACTCACTATGTATGGTATTCCGCAATTCAGGAGAAGTGAATTTAGTACACTGTTGCTTACACGAATCTTTGCAGGGAGGAAGCAATGGTTGTTTTTCTCTTTGAGCTTCTAATTGAGCTTTAGCTGTTCGTAATCTCTTTGATTTTTTTCTTTCATCAGCTGCTGCAGTTTCTTGACTATTTTGTTCAGGTGGAAGAAGTTGAATATTCTGAGAGGGTTCTTGAGGGCTTTGTTCCAGGAGAAGAAGTTGATTATTCTGAGAGGGTTCTTGATGATTTTGTTCAAGGGGAATTTGAATGTTCTGAGAAACTTCTTGATGTTCATTTTCATCTATACTCCTATTTGATTCAGCATCATCATCATTTGGAATTACTCCACTGTAAAGGATAAAAAAAAATTATTAGCTTATTAATTATATAGAAAACGATATAGAAAATTGAGCTATATATATTATATATGTATATACTATGATATAAGTCTGATCTTATCTGTGTGTGTGTGTGTCACACTCTGCAGAGCCTAAATGGGGGCGTATTGGGAAAAAATATATATATATCATCTTATGTAATTTTGGGCTGCGGGGTGCTTAAAACTATTTCCAAGTCCGTATGACCAATGGTTAAAAAGTTATGAACCAAAAACTTGATCTATATATAACTTTTACATGCACAGAAAGACATCCAAAACTCTATTTCACATAAATTTTAGTATATTAACCTCACTAATTTAAGAGAAATTGTACAAAGAATCATGTTGTGCTCAAACAAAGGAAATGATTTCTCGGAAAAGCACTATCTTTTGTTAAACAGCTGTAAAATTTTTATTTCTTTCATTCTTGAAAAATACAGGGTGGGCCAAAAAAAAGGGGTATTATTAAAAAATTTACTTAAAATTTATTTTTATATTTTTAAAACTAAACCGTAGATAATGTTTAGTTTAAAAAATAGGTATAGAAAAATAAAGTTTTAGTCAGTCTTTTAATAATGGCCATTTTTTTTGGCCCACCCTGTATATTTAAAAACAAACAAAAAAGTTAGGTTGACATTCAACATTAACATTAGCTATAGAATTTAAACATAATATCATCAGTTAAAAGAAGTTACTCACCTTTTCCTCAATTCCCTAAAAACGGCTTGTGCACTGGTAAACATTACGAAACAATTTATTCAGACCTTTCAATTAGAAGGACAGAAGTGAAATGAAATCCCTCTTTCAAATTATGATCGAGATATAGGTACCTGAAATTAATCATGTTTTGCTTTGTTCAAACAGATCAGAACCTGCAGAAACATGACGGAATTGCAGCTCAGGCTGAGTTCTCAATGCGAATCATATTGTATAATCTACTTAATGCATTTTGTCTGCAACTTGCTATGGGAATTCACATTGACATTTGCAGGCAAAACGCATTATCTAGCTAAAATTTTTTACTTAATGCTTTCTGCCTGAAAAGAAAGGATTAATGCTTTCTGCCTGAAAAATCCTTTTATTTTAGGTGGAGATAATGCTTTTTGAGCTCTCTTAAAATTTTAATGAATTAAATAGCATAACTGGCTTTCTTCTAGTTAGATGCGTCTCGTCGAGACGAATCGAACGGTACCAAAATCTCAAAAATCGCATTTTTGCAGTTAATGCTTTTTGCCTTAAGACGGCAGATTTCTTATTTCGGCATTTCAAAACCGTTTGAAGACAGAAAGAAAATGTAAAAACTCCGTAGTATACACCTTTGGCCGAAAGTATGAGGCCACCCCTCAATATTTTAGTTAGCCCTCAAAATGTTAATTAAAAGCGCACATATGGTTATTGTTTGGTATATTTCAGCATATACACTTGATTTAATACCTAGTTGCCCCCTCCCCTTTAGCTTTAATTACTGCTGCAATACCTCAAGGAATCGAGTCAACCAATTTCTTGCAAACGTCAAGTGTAATTTTAGCCCATTTTTCGTGCAGTTTCTAATTCAAATCGTCCTTATTTCTAACTGTCGTGCTCCTGATAACTTTACCAAGGATTCCCCACAGGTGTTCAATGAGGTTTAAGTCCGGACTTTGAGCCGGCCAGTCCATAGGAATAATGCCTTGTATTTTAAACCATTTGAGAGTATTCTTGGCTGTATGGCACGAGGCATTATCCTGTTGAAAGACATTAGCTTTTGACACGCCTTGAGTGTAATTTAGCAATTGATGGCTCTAAAACATTCGAAAACTTAGAAACATTCCTTCGGGACCTGTGACAGACATGCAAACCCACACCATGACGGAACTGCCTCCAGGTTTTACTGTTCGGACGAGACATTCAGGCTGAAAAGCTTTGCCAATTCTTCGATTGACGAAAGTCGCCCCAAGTGTGCCGAAAATCTGAGGCAAATAACATTAAATATAATCAAATGCATTATTATGTATTGTCTCATAATTTTCTGCTTCAACACAAATATTATGAGTTAATATGTTAGTTCCAACCTTATACAATCCTATCTCATTGTTACTTTCATCATACCATAAGACTTTTGACCACTGTTCAGTATTCCATTTGGAATGATTTTTTGACCATTGAAGACGTTTATTTTTGTTTGTATGAGATCCATGGCTTCTTCCTGGCTTTGCAGCCTTTGTAGCCATAGTCTATAAGCCTCCTTCTTACAGTTATAGTGGATATTTGTGAGGTATAGGCCACATTGAAGTCAGCACAGAGCTCTGAAGATGTTTGTCTCCTATTTTTAGGAGACAGACAGATTCGATATATCTTCCCGAGGAAATGCTCCCCTTTTCCTGCCATGTCTTTGTTTTGATTTGATACTTTTAGTCTCCCAGAAGAGCCTGAGAGTCATTCGAACTGCTCACCTAGAACATTCCATCTTCTGAGCTATTTGTCTTTGTGACATCCCATTTTAAAGGTAATTTACAATTTGTCATCGCTTAACTTCACTCAACTCAAAATTTATGGGTATCTTAGTGATTATTAACAATAAATAGTGAGGCAAACCTGTGAAAAATAAAAATAAATATACATTTTGCAATATATGGGTTATGCACATTTATGGCTAAATACCAGAAAATGTTAAAAAAAAAAATTAAAAATATGTTAGAATATTATGGTGTATGGTGTTGTGGCGCCCAAATTGCAAGGTTGAGTAGATCCAAGGAGGAACCTCACAAATGAACACCCTGTTGGCCCTATGAAATCGTGAATTTTGGCACACATATTAAACACCGAATTAATATGCCATGTTGAAACAATGAACGAATGTTGAACAAAGCTAGATACTTGTAAATAATGTTAACTCGCAATTTTAAATGTATTAACAAAAGAACAGAATATTGTAAGGATGCAAGCGAAATCGTAAGAGTTCCCACATGGATGTACCAACATATACAGACGAGAAAACAGATGTGAGCTGAAAGATATGGGAAGCAGATAATGAAGGCAGCTGGGCAAACTTAGGGCGATATCTGATCTGACCAGCCAGATTTTACATGAACCTGTGAAACGGCGGAATCAATCTTGCTATGAAAGCCGGCTTGATAAAGTCCAAATGCGGCTAAATGCAAATACAACCCTATTGCACACGTGTCTACACTGAACACCCACACACCCTATGACTCCGCCCAGCAGTCGTAACAAAGAACAAAAGAACACAATTTGACCTGATAGGCTCCGCCCCGCATTCAGATTATGGGAAGAGAAGTGGCGCCACCTTAAGGACGGTAGTATAAATAGACGGACAAAAACAATCCTGTAATGATTCATAATTCTTGATTCTCGTTTCTGACTTGTACATTAGTAGCATTATTATTATTTGCGTCACAAGTCCGTTCTTTCGTCCTTGATCCATCCATTTATTTCCCTAACAATCTGACGCGGAGGAGAATTACACGAAAAACTGAAACTTAACACTGTTAACCGAAGACTCGACGATTTCTCTTGTCCGAACTGAGGTATTCCTAAGCAAAGATTAAAGACTACCAAGACCGCCATTTTCTTCCGGGTCCTTCCTTCTACCAAGCGATAACCAAGTTACCTTTCCAACCCAGCCTATGAGTGGATTATCCGTTTTCGGAACATTTAGAATCAGACCAAATTGGACGGTAAGACATTAACCGCCTTCACCCGACACCCACACACAAGTAACCCATCGTCACCTAAAGGTAGCGACCACCTTCCGTAAACAAGTAACGAATCGGCATACCACCATAAACCAGTAGCTTATAACTCACCTCTTTAAACAGGTGATGAGCCACCATAAACTAGTGACGAGAGAAGATATAGTGTTGTTTATGCTAATATTATGGTAGCATGTGCCCATAATGATATCAGAGGACAGTTCGTAATTTAAAAACAAAGGTAAAGGGTGGCCTCAATGTTGGCCAACAATGTACATAGTACAAAGAAAGAGAAATTTGAGTAACTTATTTTGCGGTTTGCTGATGTTTACAAGACGAGTCAGAAATCGATTATTTTTCAAATTCTCATTTTTAGTCGCGTGCGAGTCTAATTTCGGGAGACTCTACATCTCACTATGTCGGTCGGTCGGTCTCCGTTTAGCTTTTTGTTGTTTTTGTAATAACATTGTAACTATTTGGCCAATTCTAACGAAATTTTGAAATGTTTTGATATTTTACATTCTCTTTCGAGTGATATAATTTCCGAGGGCCTCCTAAGGTTACCACGGGAATTATAATTTTAGTGGCAATGACATCATAACAATTCGGCCGATTCTAACTATATTTGAAACCCATATGTTGTTTTACATTTTCTTTCGAATGATAGAGCTACCAAGGTCCTCCCAAGGTTACTCTGGGAATTATTGAAAACGTTGAAGGTCCTAAGGTCATAAATAAGAATAAGTTAGAGCATGCGACTTTTTGGTCAGCAGACATTGTTTCCAGAAGTTTCTGATGTACAGTGAAAAATACTTTCCAAATTTGACATAATTTGATTCAAGAAAATTGGGGTGCATAGTTTTTTTTATAATTAAACTACAAATATTCCTCAATTTGAGGTTCAAAGGTAAAACAATTCCGATTATGTGGTTGGCTGTGGAACTTTTATTTGAATGTTCGGCCACCGTTACCTACATGTGTTTTACGTATACAGGGTTTCATGTGAGGGTACTAACTTCCTTAGTAATTCGTTTTCTATGCATAATTTGCTCTTTTCATTATTATGTTTTGGCGAGTGTTGGGTTCTTTGTTTTTGTTCCAAAATAGAGTAGAACTCTATTTTCCACCACATTCCTCATGTTTTTTTTAACTTTATTGCTTAAGAACTTTCGCATTAGACTTTATATAAGGATATAATTTTTACTTTATTTAATACATTCTCAGCTACTCCTAACTATCCACTCTTCCAAATCCGGCCCTAAATATACAAAAAAAATCTCCCATGTTTGTTTTTTACTATTTATTTCCAAATTTGCAGTGGTGTATGGTAGCTGTAAGAAACTTGCCTCGTGTTAAAAAAAACATCTTGTGGCCATATGCCACACCATGGCTTATATTTGTACTAAAATACCCACCCAACCTATTATGGTCAACTCACTAATAAATTTCTCGATGGGGTAAAAATGTAATTTCTTATAGTCTTTGTTCAACAAGGTCAACAAACCTAGGTCGCGTGTTCTCAATTATTCTGATTTATGACCTTACGACCTTTCAAACTTTCAACAAATGGGACAATCCAACCCATACTTAGTTTTCTTTTAATAATTCCCGGACTAGCCTTGGGAGAACCTTGCCCATTATATCAAATTTCGTTAGAATCGGCCGAATAGTTACGATGTTATTGTCAAAAAACTCATTGAGGAGTAAACTGGTGACCATCCGACCGATGACCTACGGACCGACATAGTGACTTACAGAGTCGCGCGCACGAGACTAAAAATGACTCCATCCGCATCCGAGTTCACGCAGTTTTATGTCCATGATAATTCACTGATGCTGATTACACTAGGCAACAAATTTTAACTTTTTGTTTGTTACAGACATGTGAATAACGGTTTCTAATTAGTTCGAGGGCGCTGAATCCGAATTTGAAAAACAAAATTCTCTATCATGTCTAGATTTTGTGTAATGACCCCCCTCCTCCTTTCTCTATTTGTTCAGATTAATAAATAAAAAAAATCTTATTTTGTAATTTTGTAATTTTTAAGCAAAAATATCTTAAAAGTGGGGGACCTTCCTTCTTTATTCTGGCTTAGGACAAACAGTGTACATCACTGGAGAAGTTAGTCCTTCCGCCCCCTCCCCCCGGCCCTCCCAAGTTATGAAGATTTTATTGTAAAGTTTAAAGAAACTTTGCGGTAGCCTTCTCGTTTTTCTTTTGTGAGACATCAAAGTTTGACTTTGTAACGACCAGCAATAATCCCCGATCATATTTGGATTAAACTTTCCTTGGTACCTCGTCTCCATAACCAAAATTTGTACATGAAAACGTTCACCATGTTCATCACTTACCGCTCCCAGATTTTTAGGAAAAATAAGAGATGAGAATGCAGAAAATGCATTTTAAGTGACATTCTACATCCTATCTTTTCATAGGCTTCCAGCATATTGTTTACTATTTCTCGGTAATTTGGAGATAGAAAATTGCCGAGGAAGTTTTCAGTGACTTCCACAAAGAATGTCCATGCTTAGCGTTCCTATTCATTGAGACACAAAGGGAAGGAATCATCAAAAACAGCTCTGCGAATTTGTGGTCCAGTGAAAACTCGAGCTTCTATTTTTGCATCAGTTAATGATCCTTTAATTTGTTTTTCAAATATTGAAAGCCTTCATTTCTTTGATCCATACCCTTTACAAAAATTTTTATTAACACTTATTTAATGCGAAGAGGTGGAAGATGAACTTTTTTCTTATCTACTAGAGCACCATGCTTAACATTATGTTTGCCAACAATGTGTTCTTCTTTGGCTGGCCATTCTCGCTTTTTATAGTGATTTTTATTATCTCTGCAAATCCCATGGACATAAAAAGCACATGTACTTAGTGTATCCCAACTGTAACCCAAGAAGAAGTGATACAACTTTCAAATCACAACAGATGCTCCAGTTATGCTCTTTGTACTCAATAAGTTACAGCAATAGTTGCATTGATGAATATGTTTCTTGAAGACCTGTAGCGTGGGCTACAGGAATTGCAGCTTTTTCATTCCCATTGTGCAGCAGAACAGCTTTAAGACTTACCTTACTAGAGTCAATGTAAAGTCTCCATTCATTAGGATCATAGTCACAGCCGATTTCCTGCATCAAGCCATTAATATTGTTACAATAACGTACAGTTTTTTCTTGTGAATAAAATTTTGATAACTTCTGGTGACGATCTCGAAAGAAAGATTTCCTGACATCTGGAAGAAGATTCCTTTCTTGTAATCTGGAGGTAAGTAACTCACCTATTTTTACTCAGATCTAAATCTCGTACCAAGTCGTTTAAACTGTTTGCAGAATAAATTTGGTTCTGTATCTTGATCAATTGGAACATATGTTTGATCTTCTTCAATTTCGCCAGAATTCAATGTAGAATCATCATCTGAACTAAAATATTCACTTATTGTAGTAGGTGGCTTCGGTACTGGAGTAGATTCATCATGTGGTGCCGGTTTCAACGCTGATGGGCAATTTAGATAGACAATTTTTTTAGATTTTTTTTCTTTTAAAATCCACCCACATTTGTTACGCAGAAATTACAATCACCAAAGTGATTTGAGGGCTCACACCCTATCATAAGAACAGCAAATGACATTGCCTTCCTCTTCCCATTTAACCAACCTGTCAACATTGTGTTACACTGCGTAGAGCAAATATGAGGGGTCCAATCTTTATTCTGGTCCCCTACTTTGCATCCAAAATAGTACCTGTAGGCTTGCTTCATCGTTACTGGTGTTTTTATTTTCTCCGTTGTGCCACTGGTGTGAATTGTCCACAAACATAACAAAATATGTTGGGGCTGTTTACACATCTGCGTCTATAACTTGAAGCCATGACAAGATTTCAAATACACAATGTGAGATCCTTATCATAAGGAGCTTATCAGAGCAAAATTTATGAAAGTGTTAACTTCTTTATCAGTTAAAAGTTATCAGTAGCAGAAAAGTTATCACAAATAAATGTATTAATCTGAAAATCTGAAAAAAAAACCCAGTAATTAGAATTCAATGATATGTGAGCTTCAATATAGACTACTTTATATATATTAAAAATGTTAATATATATTAAATATATATATTATGTATTAATATATATTATTATCTATGCATATATTAATTATATATGCGAGTATTAAATATTGCATATTGGTACAATATTAAGCAAAAGTGTGAAATGGCTTGAAAAGGAAAATTTAAATTACACAAAAACTAGACGTGATGTGCAAATTCCAAAGACAAATTTGTAATCAACGCCTAAAAATCATCTAGAATCACTTATTTTCTGCTCTGTAATAAATTGTCTGTTCCCTAGTGTTATTTACTCGCTTTATTTAGTATATTTGAAGTTATTATCTACTGCTAAATCTGTCCAACTAGTGTTCATCAGCAGATCTTCCACCAGTTCCAACATTTTTGTCACACACCAATTTCAAGATTAATCAGCGCTTGATTCAACTGCTGTTACGCCCTTTTAATTTTACTCTTAGTCTAATACTTTTAATATTCGGAATTTTGCTGCATTTTATCAATGTTATTATTATGTATTAACTTTCTGCATTATTCTTAGATATCCATTTTTCAGAACGAAATTATCTTGGATTATATTCTCTCTCCTTTTATCCTCCTTTCTCCATTTCCCTATTTTGTTTCAATTTTAAGAGCCCATCTGGTAACTGCCTTTTGCCCTAGTAGGCAGTCGCCAGATTGGATCTTAGATTTAAAATAAAAGAAACTCGGATTCGAAACAAAGAAAATGAGGATGTAAATCGCATTATTTTGTTTTGTTTTCTATCTCCAGATTCCTCCAACGCGACTGGGATGACGACTACCCCTTCGAGTACCACCCAGCCCTTTCTCCTCGTCGAAGACGAGAGGATGAATCGGATAATGAAAGAGAAAGAGAGAGAGGTCAGTGTTACCCAAGATTTTTTTTATTATCTTATGTTTTAGGTCCCAAATAGAATAGGTTTTGGCTTCCCAAAAGTAAACAAATCAATTTTTGACAGTTAAAGAACGAAGAAAATGAAAAAGTACAAAATATAAATATTGGATTTGTTTATCTGGAATTTCGATAAGTCCAAGAGAATTGGCGCTATAAAGCCATCCACACACAGTCAAAATGACCTTTTTCCTCAAAAAAAAGCCACCAATGGGAATGATCTCAATTAGTGGTTACAAATCCAGCCCCTAACCATTTTCCAAAGCTCACGTCTTTCCCAGAATAATATCAGGATGAGTGTGTCATTATATTACACATAAATATTAAAGAATTGAAATAGAAAATATCGAAAGTTGGGAGTGAAAAAAAAACCCCGACTCTTGTCAACAGAAGAGATCCGATGCTTCTTCGAGGTAATTCTTTTCTCTCGAGTCACAAAATTTGAACAGTTCAAGATTTTATTCTTGGACTTAATACCCCGAATCATTTATTTTTATTGGTATTCTCATAACTTTAAATAGAAACGTTTCCAAAATTAATCAAGGGCAGAAAATCCTTTCAAAGAATATACCAGAAAAAACTGCCTTTTGGGAACAGGAACAAAATGCCTTTTTTGCACGTTCACAAAGGGGCTGTGGATTATATGGTACTTAATTTGATTAGTATATTCATTGCATCCCTATTATATACTTGTCTGACCTTCTAACCCTGAAAATCAAAATTAATTTCTGGAAATATTATTTATTTATTATAATATTCGATATATTTTCTTTAAAACTCATTCTCATTACAATTTCCTGCTGTTACTCATTATCAAATTGGTATTAAAAACTGAATTTTTAAGTATCACCCATGCTACAATATGCGCACTATAATCACTGTGTAACAAAATTTCACTTTTATCTTGTTCTTGAGTTAAAGTGTTATTTTCCAATTGTTTGTGGCTCTATTAAATAAAAAAAGTCAATTTTAATCCCCAAACTTTGTTTTTGTGGCTAGGACATTGAATTTTTAAATTAGCCCATTTATGGTAAATAACATTATTTTGATGCAAATAGTAAAACTATATCAAAAGTTCAAGGGTTATGTTTTTTTTTAGTTATGGTATAAATGATATACTGTATCAAAAGTTAAATAAAGAGTAATACAGTAGTATGTAATAGCTATTATTTCCCTTATATTTTGTTTTTTGCGACCTTGACAGCAATGGCAGTTGTCTTTCATTTCACATGGATTCAGCACTAATTTGGTAAAAAATAGACTGTAGAGCGTTCTAGAACTATCGAGAATTTTTTATATGTTTGAAGAATTTCTAGAATATTCTGGCAACGTAGATGATTGTATAAATACAAAGCATGTCTAATCAACATATTACGGTAGTAACCACCACCCTGCCGGATACCCCCGTACCTAAATAGGACCTAAAGTCAACCCCCCTTGCCCCCCCCCCGAATGAAAAATCCTTTATTTCCCTGGCTCGTCATCCTGATATGACGTACTACCCCCCCCCCCCCCGTCCCTGCTCCGCCGTGATGTCTGGCTCCGTGAACGTGACTCTACACATATAGCTTCGTTGCAACTATGCCGTTCTACTTAGAAAAGGCATAATTGCAAACTCTGGGAAAAGGAGGTCTGAGGCTTACCCCGCTGCGGAACCCAGAGGAAGAAGCAACCTGTATCGGGATTTCAGTTACAAACGCGGGGAGGCATAACAACCTACCCTGCGGCCACCGTCCAAGACCACAGAGGGAGACTCTACCGTCTCTGTGAGATGTCGGACGTAACTGTTAAATACCCAAAACCTAATAGAGGGGGCGGCACCCAGACTGGACTCAGTTGATTCTGGCTTCAGTCATCATTAAGTCCGCCATGTATTTACACCCTCGAGGAGCCCAACCAGGTCCATACTCATCTATCACCCTTCACCACATCTGAGTCATGTTCACGGGGTTCTCATCGGCGGGGCGGGGGTACGCCCCAAGTAAAGTCAAAGAATCAAATAAATAATAATGGCATCCAGGAGCTCATACTTGATACTCACACACACCACAGACAAGGCACCCACCACAATAGACCACCACACACTTCTCAAGCTAGCCGCCACCCATGACACCCCCATCACAAACATAATCAAACTACGTACAGGCCACAAGCTCGTCTTCCGCTCACAGGAGGACGCCCTCACCTCCTACGAAAATACAGCTGACACACTAACCACGCACAACCTCACAACAAAACTCGCAGACGGTATCCTAAAAAAATACCAGATACGAGTCACTAGGACCAATCCCTTATGGCTTGCCTTCACCAACGATGACCTCCACTCTCATCTCCGACAGGAGTATGGGGAGGAGATCATCAAAGACCTCTACTTCACAGATCCAAGAACTGGGCAGTGATCACATTATCCAGTGATACCACAATGAGCACACTGCTAGACCAAGGCATCAAGGTCTGCGGCACACTCACACACCCAAAAAACATAGGAAGCTCAGCACAACATAAGACCCACGCAATGCCACCGGTGCTACAAGACCGGACACAACACCAACACATGCTCAGCAGACCTAATCTGCTCAAAGTGCAGTGTAGTGGGGCACCACTACACGACTTGCACCTCAACGACAGCCCTCTGCACAAACTGTGGCGGTGACCACGTCGCCGTCAACCCTAGATGCCCTTACCTGAGTAAGGCCCGCCATGACGCCGTGGCGGCCATACGGCGTCCACAACAAGTACATACAACCACACACTCCGCCCCCCCCCCCTCCATTCACCAGAACATTCGCCGCAGCTGCCGGCGCAACGCTGCCTGCTCCCCCTGCCCTACCTCAGACACACCCAACCACCCCTGCAGCGCCCACACCTCACCCACACATCCCATCTCCCCCCACCCCAGCACACTACATTCAGAGACCCCCCACTACTACCAACACACACACATCACACAACCACCCCCACCCCACTCTACTCGCCCACCCCCACATCACACAACTAACGAAAACACAAAGACGAAACTACACCTGGCCACCCTGCTCTCAGCGGTGGCAAAAGACATGTCGAGGGGCGACCCTCGACTATACGCCAAGATTTTAAACACACTATTCGCCTCCAACGGCATAGAGCAGATCACCTTCCCTGAGAAGGTGTTCGCTCTAATAGACGAGAACACAAGCAGACCCGCACTCCTCCCCACCCCGATGGGTACACCCCCCGCCCTCCGGGAACCACTGGCCCCCACTCTCATCATGCTCTCCCCGCCGCCTGTCCTGTCCCTGCACCTTCCTTAGCCACTGCTCCCGCCTCTCTCCCAACCACCTCTCCTGCCCGCACCCCTTCCACCTCTCTATCAAAACCCCGCCTTCCTTCCACTGCCACCACCCCTCTCCCACCCATCTCCGCCCCCTCTCCCACAGCTCCCACCGTCACCCCAACCCCCACTCTCACTCAGTCCACCACACCCCATGCCAATCCAAAAAACCCTACCCCAAAGCCCCACCCGCGCACACAGGCACGGGACAAACAAACCTCCCCCTCTCCTGTCGTTTCCACTTCTCCTCCTTCCACTCCTTCCCCCCCACTTCTCCTCCTCCCACTCCTTCCCCTCCCACTCCTTCTCACTCCACTCCTCCTCCTTCCACTCCTCCTCCTTCCGCTCCTCCTCATCCCACTCCTTCTCCTCCCACTCCTTCTCCCTCCACCCCTCCTCCCTCCACCCCTCCTCCCTCCACCCCTCCTCCTTCCACTCCTCTTCCTTCCACTCCTCCTCCGACCCAACCTCCTCTCATAATCTGTACCTCTCCAACCATCTCTAGCCCCTCATCTCCCAGCTCTAGGCCATCCACCTCTGCCACAAACTCCCCCCACCAAGACTCTACCCTCTCCAAGGCCACTACCTCGACACCTCCGCCCACAGAACACACTCCTCCCTCGACCACGGCTCCCCCACCCAACAACACCACCATGAACCCCACAAAACAACAGCCAACACGAGTTAAAGTACTCGCTCCTCATGCCTCCTGGGCAATTACCAAGGAGAAGGGGACGGTACCAGGCAAGTCAGCCTCCCGCGCACTCCGCCTACGACAATAGGTCAACTTAGCCTAATACAGTTAAACGTACGCAGTTGGCACGGTGCCTTGCGGCGCTACCGCTGCAAGCACATCGGCCCTGCCTTCCCTACGTTCTTCGGTCCGCACGGAGGCACCACATCCTCGGACGTAGTCTTCCGCAACGACCATGCCACACGCTTCTACACTCACATGTCACCCGGTCCCCACATACTATCTGACCACATACCGATATGCCTTCTCATATGCACATCTCCCATACTCATCCTTACATCACCTCTATACGACTACAAAAACACGAACTGGGAAGAATTTAGGAGTCACATATCCACAAATACACCATATAACCTCTACCTGGAGGACACCAATCCAGGACTAATAGACCACCACTGGTGCTCACTTCTAGACACCATCACCACCGCACGAAACCTACACTCACCACAAAAAAATTACACCTGCATAAAACACTTCACATTCTCAATACACACACAGAGACTCATCATACAGTACAATAACCGCTACACCAGAGGCCCACGTCAACACAACATAAATCAACTAAGTGCCCGCATCCTACAGTGCGTGCAGCTAGACAGGAACCGGCGGATGACACTCGTTGCACGGACCCTTCCTTCTTCTGGCGGCACGTAAAAAGGATGCTGGGCACTGAACCATGCAAACCAATCACACTCCAAATAAACAACCACACACTCACAGACACTAACGACATCTTCGACGCATTTAGGTCCCACTTGGACACAGTACACACGCACAACCCACCAAAACCACAAGCGCAGGAGCACTTCCAGGAAATCCAGGAGTGGTGTCGGGCTCACGCTCACGAGCTAAGGCCTGCCCCCCTGATACGAATGGAGGTGTTCGACTACACGTCCACACTAACCACTCCAATCACCGTCGAGGAAACAAAACACTACATAAAAACGACACCAAAATGCGCCCCCGTCCCCTCCGGCCTACCAGCCACACTCATACACAACCTCCCCCCAGACATATACCCTACACTCACACACCTATTCAACGCCTCACTAGCCTCAGGCCACTTCCCCCAAATATTCAGTCTCTCACAACATACTGCTACATAAACACCACAAATACCCGAAACACCCAAACAACTACAGGCCTATTGCTCTATTAGAGCACCTAGGCAAAATACTTGAACGTATGGTCAACTGCCGCCCACGGGAGTTCCTGGAAGAGAGCGACTGGTTGTCCCCCCATCAATACGGGTTCAGGAGAGGCAGGTCAACTCAGGCGGCCGTGACCATCGTTCACGACAGAATACAAAAGAAACGACAGATACACCAAAAGACTCTCTCCGTCAGTAAGGACGTGGAGAAAGCCTTCGACAAGGTGTGGCACGAGGGACTCCGTTGGAAACTCGCCAACCACACGGAGTTACCTCTCTGCACCAGAAGGCTCCTCTCGCACTACCTAACTGAACGGAGCTGCCACATTAGATATAACAACACCTTATGACGACCTTCACACCACGCTCACTCGTTCCCCAAGGAAGCGTACTGACACCCACACTCTACATCATGTTCACAAACGACACCCCACGCCCACCAGAAAACTGCGTTCACACTTACATAGTGGCCTACGCCGATGACCAGACCATTCTCGTCAGCGGCCGGGCCCCAGAGAAATCGCGCTCCACGCACAAAGAATACTAGACGTGAAGACAGATTACGAGGATAAATGGCTGATTGCCACGAATCCTCAGAAGACACAGATGACACTCTACGGCGCTAGAGACCACTTCTTGCACAACCTAATAATCTACTCACACACACATCAGACATGATCCACCAAAACCCAACAAGGCTCGAATACACTCAATACACCAAAATCCTGGGGGTAACTTTTGACAAGACCCTCAGGTTCAACTTACACCAAAACATAATACAAGCAAGAGCCTCACGTACAAACACATCGCTGAGTAGGTTCTACCCTGCGAGCAAAAAACTAAAACTTCACTTATACAAAGCACTTGTGCCTCCCATTCTCGCGTACGCCCCACTGTCGCTCGTAGCTGCGAGCGACACGTGGAAGCGAAAGGCTCAGCGCATTCAGAACTCTGCTCTGAAGCGCGCTTGCCGTTCGCCGCGGTACTCGAGAATGGACGCATTACATAACAACAATAAACTAACTCCTCTTAACACTTACGCTCACACCAGACTCACAAAACAAATCGACAAACTTACCACAGACCGACTATACACCTCGCTACACGTGAGAAGGTACGCGATGGCACCGCGATATCCCGCAGCTCACGAACACCCGCCACCCGTACCGTTCTTCGCATAAACCAGTAGGCATCATGAATAACGCGTTTCCGGATGAGCATTTAGCCTCCCTTTTCTGACCTGCCTCCAACCCTTATCCAGTCAAATACCACATAACCAACGCTCCCAAAACAACACAACGCATTGGTGTATAGCCACCGACCTATCAACTGTCGCTGTCTTTTCGTAAATGTTTTCCGCAACGCTCCTTTCTGACTACCTGACTGCCTGCATCACATACAGCGGTCCCTTTCTGTTCTTTCTATATACACAACTGAAACTCAACATATCAGTTTAACTCTAGCCGTCACAGCGCCGACATCGTCCCTCGTCATTAATTGAAGCATTCGTCACACATGGCATCAAGAGGCTGTAAGCATCCGACAAACGCATTTTGCTATGTCTGCGGCAAATTTATTAAGACAAGAGCGAAAAAGTACTCTGTAGAGAGATCTACTAAAATATGTGAGGCTTACAAGGCATATTTCGGCATGCCAGTTGGAGATCAAGACAACCTTGAGCACCTCATTTCACCTGCGAACTCTGCAAAAGAATTTGGAAAGGTAATATATATATATATATATAGAGAGAGAGAGAGAGAAGAATAGGTCATCTCCCTAGACAATACGTATATATATATATATATATATATATATATATATATATATATATATATATATATATATATATATTGATTGAGAGTAAACAGAAAAAGCCACGAAAAATGTATATATATACAGTTATATATACATATATCCTTTAATGTGAGTACGCGTCCTTCGCTACGTACAAGTACATTCATTTCGTAAGAGTAATCCGTTGATTACGAGGTATAAGAGTGCGATTTACTACAGGGACCGATAGCGTTTAATGAGTTTACCAAGTTGCAGTTCAATGGTATATTTAAAGACTGAAATCCAAAATATAAATTTAATAAGTCACTAGTTATCATATATATATATATATATATATATATACATACGAGAAATATAGATAATGTAAATAAGGACAATTCTGACAGAATATAGATTAATTGGCAATCGGGTAACGTTAATTACTCGTTAATCAGCTTTTAAATGGGAACTATAAATCAGTTATACAGAGGGAACATTTATATGTCGGAAAGTGGGTCGATTAACGGGAGATACAAGCAAGGGTCGTTTTTCCTTAATGGGGTCACCTCGAGGAAGGGGAATCCGTTAGCGAGTCGGCGCGGGGAAATGGAGACGGACAATCGACGTGACTCTCGGCCGAATATCTTGACGGTGACGAATGTGAAGGGGGGGGGAGAAGACGAGTTCACGATACTCCTTGAAGACGGACGATGACATCTCTGCTCCAGAGAAGTGCAACCTCCTAAAATCGAGACTCTAACGCAGCTCGTTGCGAAGTCTCACACGGGAAACTGGAGATCTTTGAGGGGTGGGGGTTCCAGATGAGATGAGAGGAATCCCGGCCAATCCTTGGGGGACGAAAACGATTCGAGGCTTGCTCTGAACAGAGTAAGCCTTCACAAAAGATATGGATCTGCCTGGTGAGATCCAACCTCGATGGTATAAGCAAATACCAGGGACTTGGGGAAACAGACACATAATCTGAACAGAAGGCGACGTGTTCTCAAACTCAATCTGCCGATATTCGAAAACCCAGGGTATTTATATGACGGCCATTTTTTTTTTGTTTCTCCTCGTTGGCAAACTCAGACGACTGGCTGACCATTTCCGGCGGCCAGAGGGATTAGCGTTTATCGCCTGACCCAAGTATTAATGGCTTTTACGATGTGGGCGGGAAACTTTCGGCTAGCAGCTTCCCGATACGGAGATTAGTGCTTCCTCGGTGAGGTAAAAGATTTTAGCACGCCCAACTTAATTAGCTGCACCTGTGAAGCAGCTGATGGGTATTCAAATTCTTTCTCCTTTTTTTTTCTTTGGGTTCAGAGATTACTCCACGTGGAGTTATACTTAGAAGACAGAGACAGGGAAGGAATTAATGAAACAAATGAAGCGGATATTCTTCTTGGCTTCCCTTTCCCTTACAATATATATATATATATATATATATATATATATATATATATATATATATATATATAAAGTGTTTTGTTTATTAGGATACTGGAATAAAAAAAAATGACAATTCTAATAACACTAAGTGAAAAGTATATATATATTTATACTTATATTTTCATTTTTTTTTTTTTTACAGGATGCTACAGCTGGTGAAAATAAGAGCTATGAATTTCGCAATTCCACGAACTTGGAGGGAACCAACTGACCACTCAAGCAATCGTTTCTTCTGCATGGTGAACCCTTTCAAAGGCCGCACAGGCAAAAATGCACCTGTTATCATGTATCCAGACCTTCAGTCATCTATTTCGCTAGTGCTACACAGTTCTGACCTCTCCCTAGCCACTCCTCAAAGATAGAGCAGCAGTTTTTATAAATGAAAAGCAGTTCAGAAGAGGAGAAAGTCATTGATCCAGATTACAGAGGTGCAACTGAGGAGAGGAACCCATACTACCCTAACCAAAAAGATCTCAACGACCTTGTCACAGATCTTGGTCTCACAAAGTCCAATGCCGAGCTTTTAACTTCGAGACTAAAGCAGTGGGATTTGTTAGATAACAGTGTGAAAATATCAGGTCAACGAAATCGTCACCTGTGTTTTTCAGCTTTTTTACACTTCAAGATGAGCTTTGCTTTTGCGACAATGTGACCGATCTGTTTAAGGCAATCGGAATCGCCTGTAAACCCAATGAGTGGTGCCTTTTCATTGACAACTCATCCAGGAGCCTCAAGGTAGTGCTGCTTCATAACGAGAAGATGTATCCATCTCTTCCAATTACCCATTCAGTCCAGCTCAAAGAGGAATACAGCAGTGTCAAGATCTTGCTAGATGCATTGAAATATGAAGAGTACGTTTAGGAGGTTATCAGAGACTTCAAAATGGTGTCCTTCTTGATGGGGTCCAAAGCGGCTTTACCAAGTTTCCTTGTTATCTTTGCCTTTTGGACAGCAGGGACACCGTGGCACACTACCATCAGCATGATTGTCCATAACGGACCAAGTTTAGTGTAGGGAGTAACAACTTCAAATTGGAGCCTTTGTTGTACGCCCGAAAAGTATTGTTTCCTCCTCTGCACTTAAAATTAGGCTTTATAAAACAATTCCTCAGAGCTCTATACAGCTTTCAAGTATCTCCAAGATTTCTTTCTTAAGCTATATGCATGCGTCAAAGTGAAAGCCGGGGTATTCGTCGGTCCACGAATAAAAAAGATCATGGGGTGCAAGGAGTTTCCTGAGAAGCTCACTAGGACAAAAAAAAAGCAGCCGAAGTGGTTCTTGGCTTCTTAAGTAATCACAAAGCCGAAAACTATGTAGAGCTTGTTGAAAACTTGGTGAGAAACGATGGCAAGATGGGTTGCAGGATGTCCTTGAAAGTCCATATTCTTGACGATCATCTTGATCTTGATAAATTTAATGAGAACATAGGAGCGTACTCCGAGTAGCATGGCGAGCGCTTTTACTAGGGACTACTGGACTTTGGACGACGCAATCAAGGATCTTATAATGAAAATCTGATGGGAGACTACATATAGTTGGGGGCTGATCGTGCAAGTAATTTACTGTATAAGCGTAAATCACGGAAAACTACTCATTTCTAAAATTTTAATTGTCTCACTTATGTAATTCCAGAATAAATAAATGCTATTTTTGTACATGTCGTTTTGTTTCTACTTTATGAAAATGAAAGTTCAAATTCACCACTTCCTTCCAGAGGGAATAGGTAAATTTCATATAAATATCATTATCCTAGAGTCAAAAGCAAAGTACGAGGGGCAGTCAATAAGTTTTGCGAATCGGTAGAGCAAACCCCGTAAGGAGCGCGGCGATTTGCCATCCTGGCCGCCGTGCTGACGGGATCCGTCCGGACCTAGCAAAGCCACTCTGCCTTTCTTCAGATAGCCGGTATTTCTCCCCTACTTCGTCGCTATTCATACCTCTCCCACAACTTTCTCTGGTGAGCCTCTAATTTCACAGGGTAGATGCTGACCTTCTTCTCAAGCCAACCGTCCACAATCGGGGCTGAGGGGGGAGAGGACAACGTTCCCTAACTCCTGAGCTCCGGTTCGGTATGGGTTTTTTTTTAACAACCTGCTTCATCCCCACCCATACCTTCCTCACATCCTTTTTCCTCTCCTCTTCACAATCTATCTTTTTACGCCGCGTCTAAGGTGGAGCCGCCATGCCGATGGACTGCCAGGCCACCAAGCGGGAGGGGTGGTCCCAAATGGCAGCGCCTGGCTCTGCCAGGCCTGTAAGCACCTCTTGCAGTGCGGGCAACTGCTAGAGGTGATGAGCAATTGCATCCCGTGAAACAAATAGGGTCACCATACCCATAGATGAACAACAAAAAAAACAAACCCCAACTTTCCCTGTTCCATCGACGGAGCCGCCCTCGGGCAGCTCCACCGAAAAAATGGAGGTTATTATCCCCTGTGCTTGCGCAGGGGACCCTCCATATTTCTTCAACCGGAGAGGAGGCTTACTCCTCTCCTACGCCTACGGGTGAAGGGGACTCCCCCTCACCCCCTTCTCTGGAGGTGCTTTCGGGCATCTCTCTACTTCCAGTGGCAGTCCCTCCTTTTCTTTGTAAGGGGACTGCCAAGAAAGCCAGCAGGCAGCCCATTGCCGACCACCCCTCGTGTAAGCGGCTCGGTGGGGCAAACTCCCTTAGGGGGGAGAGGGAAGCCATGCCCCTTCGGTCGCTTCCCTCAAAAGACCTGCTGGCAAGAATCTTAAACCTTGCCGGGGTCTAGGCTTGTGCCTCCCCACACCATCTGACTAGTGACAATACTGCCAAGGGGACCTGCGATGTCCTGGGAGAGGATGGCCAACTGGAGGCCCCTCCTGTGATAGACATGGTCCTTGAGGAAACCCAGCCTTGACCGGGGTTTCCTCAATGAGTATGGACCTAGGTGGGCTCCTCGAGGGTGTAAATACATGGCGGAATTAATGATGACTGAAGCCAGAATCAACTGACTCCAGTCTGGGTGCCGCCTCCTCTATTAGGTTTTGGGTATTTAACAGTGAGCGGGAATCCGGGCTCGGCGCCAAACACCGAACCCGAATCCGCCCCTATGCAAGGTCCTCTTCAAACGGCTGGGGCCTCCGAGGCAGTACAAGGAGGGGAGGGATCTCCTCTGACCGGTGCCCCTGCGACCACCAGGACCTTCTCCATTTCGGAGAAGGACCTGGCTGAGGCCGGTCCATCTGGCCTGGGGGCTTCTGCCGGCGGAGGTGAGAAGCGGGTTCATTCCCCGCCCTCCTCTCCTAAAAAAAAGAATAAAAAGACAAGAAAGAAAAATAAGACTCGGGGCTCCTCTCCATCCGCGGGGCTGCGGAGACAGATGGGTCTGCTGCCACTTTGGTAGGCGACCAAGCCAAGATCCTCACATCCGGCTCCTCTACCCCCCCCCCTCATGTGCGGAGCCCCTGACTAAGACTAAGACCAAGAGTGCACAGGGCGAAACCTTGATGACATCGGGCCCGCTGATTTTGAGGTTACCTGGCATTTTCGAGCCCGCTGGCTTCAAACGCCTCCTCGTTATTCGCTCCACTGATGGCACCATGTTGGCCAAGGGCAACATGATCCATTCGAGGAGAGCATTAGCTAGTGTAATTGGTAGAGAGCCGAAGGTGACCCGTTTCTCGGACGGGAGCCTTCTGGCGAATGCGGCGAATCCCGCCAAGGCGGCCAAGATAAGTGCTCTTTGGACACTTCATGGCACCCCAGTGAGTGTGACGCTGCACTCTACCATGAACTTTGTGAAAGGAGTAGTGTATGCGAGGGAACTGGTTGACTACTCCATTGAGGAAATCAGCCTAGAGCTGGCCGACCATGGGGTGGTCAAGGTCGAACGCGTGATGAGAAAACAGGGAGGGACCTCGAGACCCACCCCTACACTCTTCGTCACGTTCGACTGTGACAAGCTCCCTGATTCGGTGCGTGCCGGTTGGTACCGCTACCGCGTGAATGCATTCGTGCCACTGCCGCGGCGGTGCTATTACTGTCACCGCTTCGGCCATACAAATCGTTCTTGTATACGTGCAAAGTCGGGGTCACCCGAAGTTTGTGTAAATTGCTCCAAGGTCGCACGCGATAAGTCTAAATCGTGTGTGGCCAAGTGTGTCAATTGCAGAGAGACGCACCCCGCTTCTTCGAAGCAATGTGGTGCATATCTCCTTGAGAAAGAAATCCTGGCCGTTCAGGCCCAGGATCGACTCTCATTCCACCCAGGCTAAGGACTTGGTCCTGGCGCGCCCGGATCTGCCAGGGACGTCATATGCCTCAATAGTTAGAAAGACACCCTCTGCTCCTGGCCCATCCAGGCCAACGAGCACGGTTGTTTCCGTGCCCATTTGGAGCCCTTTTGCGGGCTCTACTCAACGCGAGCGCCTTCCTGGTATACTATCATTTCTGCGTGCATTCCACCGTCAACTGACTTCGACGCGGGGGAATTCCGCCACGTCGTGGCACGGTTGCCAAGGCCCTTTCTTTTGCTTGGAGATCTGAACGGCAGGCATCCTCTCTGGAGAGATTACTCCATAAATCACAGGGGACAAGTCCTTGCCGATCTGATCGAAGAGCTTGAGATGGGTGTCCTAAACGTGGATGAGTTTACAAATCACTGTCCGAGAACCGCTTCATTTTCTTGCCTTGAACTATCTTTGTGCTCCTCGGATTCACAGCCTGATTTTGATTGCGGGGTGGTCGATGACCTCCATGGTAGTAATCACTTTCCCACTTAAATATCATTTTCAGGGCAACTGCCGCCTGAGAGCCCATCTCGGTAGTGCTTGGCGCGGGCGCGGTGGCCTGCATTTCAGGAAATGACTGAATTCTCTATCTCAGTCGAGGAGTTTAGGTCGGTAGATGAGGCCGTTGAGTTCTTCTCCAGGAACCTCATCGCCGCGGGTCTGACTACTATTCCTAGGATGTCTGGCCGTTTTTCACGCCGACCACGCCCATGGTGGTCGGCCGAGTGTGAGACGGCCCTCAAACATAAGCGTTATGCCTACATGCGCTATAAGCTCCGCCCGAACGATTTCACTGTCGCTGAATTTCGTCGGGGTAGGGCTAGGTTCCGGTATATTTCGAAGCACGCCCGCCGCTCTTCTTGGCAGGCATACGTGTCTTCACTTAACGGGAAAGACCCCTTTAGCAGAGGTCTGGGGGTGAGTCAAAATGATTCGGGGCAAGTTCTCGCAGGACCCCCCCCTTCCGTTCTCCAGGAGAATGGGACCACAAACTCGGACCCTGCATCAGTGGCGGAATCCTTCGCGTCTGCTTTTTCCGCATTCTCTCTAGCCGGGATGCTGCTCTGCCAGCATTCAATGCACGTTGTCATGTCGCGGAAGGCCGCCGGCTGGAATTTACCTCCAGAGGCAGAGAACCCTTCAACGACAGGTTTGCTGGGATTGAGTGCGCTCCGCTCTCGCATGGTCCGGACGATGTCCCGTACGCCATGTTTCGACACCTGGGTGAGCGAGGCATGGCCTTTCTGTTAGATTTGTTCAACATGATCTGGGTGGAGGGTCTTCTCCCAGATTTCTGGCGAATCGCTACTATGCTCGCCTTTCTCAAACCGGGAAGAGATCCTTCTACTCCGACAAGTTTCCGCCCAATCTCTCTAACCTCTTGCGTGTGCAAGTTGATGGAGAAATTGGTAAATGTTAGACTAGCCTTTTTCCTGGACAGCGGAGTTCCACTTCATGTCGGATGCTCTGCTCCGCCTGGAAAATGCCGTCTGCGAGGCTTTCCTTCGTAGACAGCACTACGCCACGGTGTTTTTCGATCTGAAGAAGGCCTATTATACTGCATGGCGATACGGTATCATGGAGACTCTATACACGATGGGGGCGAGGGGACGCCTCCCAGTCTTTATATCTGAATTTTTGCAAGATCGTCGATTCCGCGTACGGCCCAAAGGAGGAGAAAGAGGGTGTCCCGCAAGGAAGTGTCCTCAGTGTCACACTCTTTGCCCTGAGCATCAACGGAATCACCTCGGTGCTGTCAGAAGATGTTCTCGCTACGCTCTACGTGGATTACCTTTCGATCTCTTTTGGCGCGGCCCAGATGCCAACTCTGGAGCGTCGACTCCAACAGGCATTGAACCGCGTCTCTTGCTATCCCGAAACACACAGGTTTCGGTTTTCTTTGGCCAAGACTAAGGTGCTGCACTTCTGCCGCCATCCACGGCTCCACCCTGACCCAAATTTGTTTCTTAATGGGGTGCGCCTGGATGTGGTTGAGTCTCACCGTTTCCTTGGTCTTGTATTCGACCGACGCCTCACCTGGGAAGCTCATATTCGTAGCCTTAGGGTCTCTTGTACCCGCGCCATGGACATTCTCCGTTCCGTGACGTTCAGCGCTTGGGGCGCTAATAGGGCTACTGCCCTACTTTTTTATCCAACCTTTGTTCGTTTGAAGCTCGACTACGGATGCGAGTTTTATGCATCCGCAACTGAGCGTTTATTGCGGAAGATGAATTCGATCCACCACACCGGCCTCCGCCTTGCAACTGGTGCCTTCCGCACTTCCCCCATTGAGAGCCTGTTGGTCGATGCTGGGGAGATGCCGCTCGCTCTTTGCCGCGTGCAGTGCATCACTCGCCTGTACGCGCGAGCCCGGCGCCTCCCTCAGTCGCCAACAGCTTATGCCTTCCGCACTTCCCCCATTGAGAGCCTGTTGGTCGATGCTGGGGAGATGCCACTCGCTCTTTGCCGCGTGCAGTGCATCACTCGCCTGTACGCGCAAGCCCGGCGCCTCCCTCAGTCGCCAACAGCTTATGCTTATGCCGCCGAGAGACGCCAGTCATACCCTAAGCCCTTTGGGTTTAGGGCCAGGAAACTCCTTCGAGAGCTAGATATAGTTCTCGGGCCGGTGGCGCCCCTGGTTCTGCCCAGGACGCCACCCTGGAGGGTACCACATTTGGCTATTTGTCTCCACGCATCAGGCCCCAAAACTTGTACGGCGCCGGGAGTATTGCGTTCGACCTTTTTGTAGCACACATCGTGCCACGCTGGAACCGTGCCAGTGTATACGGATTGCTCCAAATCTCAAGAGGGGGCCGGCTTCTACGCCGTATCCCCTCTTTTTTAAGTCAGCGGGGCTCTGCCAGGCGCTGCGTCTGTCTTTAAGGCCGAGCTGGTAGGAATACACCACTCGGTACGGAAGATTACCCGACGTGCCCGGTTCAGAGACCGAATTGTGATCTATAGCGACTCATAAAGCGCCCTGATTGCTCTCGGGGCATTGGAATCTCCGCATCCCCTGGTTTGCGATATCCGTGACGCCACGCCTTTGGCGAGCCGGTCGAATGTCGAGATTATCTTCTGCTGGGTTCCTGGACATGTAGGAATTGCGGGGAATGAGCGCACCGATGAGGGCGCCAAAGAGTCCGCGAGGACTCTGCGACCGGACCAGCGTTTCGCTCTTCCTCACACTGACTGCATGACAGGAATACGGGCAGCTCTTCGGACTGCTTGGCAAAGAAGATGGGAGACGGTCGAAGGGAACTTAAAGTTGCGTGCCATTGCGCCGCGACTGTTCCCATGGACCTATCCTCCAATGCCGCGGCGGATTCAGGTCGCTTTCTGTCGTTTCCGAATCGGACACACTCGTGTGACGCATCGCTATCTGATGGAGCGCTCGCCAGCGCCCTATTGCGATGACTGCGTCGTCCTCCAGACTGTTCGCCACATTCTTGTCGAATGTCCCAGTCTGAGGGATCTTCGCGCGCGATACCTGTCCCGGTACCGGGATGGGCGGGGTCGCTACCGCCTGTCCCTTGTGCTCGGGACGAGTTCGTGCACATTGACTTGTGGACTTGTTTACTTTTGGGGGGAGGCCGGGCTTCTTCCCTTTATCTAAAAAGATTCCTTTTTTGTATCTTTTTGTTTGTTATTGTTTTTTTTGTAGGTTGCACGCTCCTGCACCGGGGTGAGGGGGACCTCCCCCCGCTGCCGGAGATTGCTTCCTAATTGTTAAGTTTTTCCAATTTTTATCATTGTTATGTTTACATATTTTTATTTTAAAGTAGCCTAGTTCTAGGCTGTGTCGTGTTTCCGGCGACTTATGCCCAAGTGGGCAGTTGCCAGATGGGCTCTATAATTAAAAAAAAAAAATCTGTCACTTGAAGCCATCAGTGTACACGAGCATGGATCCAGCGTGACACAGGTGTGGTCCGTAAAAATCGAACGCAATATTCTCGGCGCTGTGTAAGCTTTAGGAGCAGAAGCGTAGGGACAAATATTCAAAGTCGGTAGCTTCCATGGTTGCGTTGTGGACAGAAACAGAAGTTCCAACATCCCGGGAGCTACAAAGAGCTCTTTAAGGAATTTTCCTAGCCCTAAGCTCAAAGGGCTTACTTTTGTGTATGATTGGCGTCTGTCAGCGCAATAGGAACCGTCGAGATTGGCCTCGGATGCAATGAGAGTCGTTAGCGACTGAGGGAGGCGGCGTATCCGCGCGTACAAGCGATAATGCACCGTGTACGGTGAAATCTCCTTGGCATCGACAAGCAGACTCTTAAAATGGGGCGTGCGGAAGGCACGGGTCGCTAGATGGAGGCTGGTCTGATAGAAAGAGTCCACTTTCCACAAGACACGATCGGCTGCAGATACGGTAGAAAAGTAAGTCAGTGCTGAACATCATAGAGCGAAGAAAGTTTATGATGCGGATACAAGAGACCCTAAGTCTGCAAATATAAGCCTCCTCACAGAGGCGTCTGTCGAAAACAAGACCAAGGAAATAGGGTGAGTTCACTACTTCCAGGTGACCCCGTTTAAGACATGTTCGGGTCGTAGTAGAACCATGTAGTATAAATCATTGCGCTTCTGCATAACCAGATATGCGGTCAAATGCCTATTGGAGTCAACGCTGGAGAGTTGGCATTTGGGCCACACCCAAAGAGATTGAAAGTTTGTTTACGTTGAACGTAGTGAGAGCATATTCCGGTAGCACCGATATGGTACTGTAGATGATTAGAGAAATTAGTGTGACACTGAGGCCATTTCCTTGCCGAATGCCCTCTTCCTGACCGTTGAGCCACAGGGGGCTCTCCCTAACCGTATGCAGAATCGGCGTTCTCGACGAAATTCAGAGATAAAATTAGGGAGGCGTCCCTTAGCCCCGATCGTGTGGAGGGTCTCTATGATACCATATAGCCATGCGGTATCATAGGCCTTTTCCACATCGAAAAATACCATAGCTTACTGCTGTCTACGAACGAAGGCCTCGCAGCTAGCTTTTCCATTCAGAGCTGAGCATCACACATGGAGTGGAACATTGCAGAAGAAGCATTGTGCAAAATAAGGTGGAATCTTCCATTCAAGAAAAAGGCTAATCTAGCATTTACCAATTTGTCCATCAACTTGCACTTGCGTGAGGTTAGAGAGATTGGGGTGGGGGGGGGGGTGACCGGCCTTGGTAAAATTATCTCTCCCCGAATGGCGAAAAGTGGGCAGAGTAGTCATTCGTAGGAGTCTGGGAGGGTACACTCTGTCAAGGTTTTGTTGAACAAATGTATCAAAAATGCCATATCTCACTCACCTAGGTGTCAAAACACGGCATATGGGACATCGTCATTACTAGGGGTGATTTTGCGCATGAAGCGAGAGTGGAACCTAACTCATTCAATGTAGACCTTCGTTGAAAGGTTCTCTGCCTCTTCTGGGGGTAAAGTTTAGTCGGAGGCTTTAAGAGATATCACGACGTGTATTAAATGTTGACTGCGTAGCACACTGCTAGTAAATGTGAAGAAAGCGATAGCAAAGGATTCCGGCACGGACGCAAGGTCCGAGATTGCGGTCATATTCTCCTGGAAAACAGGCGGGAAGTCCTGGAGAATTTAACTTGAATTCTTGAGACTCGCTTCTACCCATTTACAAAAGGGATCTTTGCCATTAAGTGAAGACACGGATTCCCATCAGAAAGAGCAGCAGACGTGCTTCGAAACATACCGGAACCTAGCCCTAACTATACGAAGTTCACGGACAGTGAAATCGTTTGGGCGGTGCTTATAGCGCATGCAGGCATAACGCTTCTGTTTGAGAGCCGTCTCGCATTCAGCTCATCACCATGGAAGTGATGGGCATGCAAAAGAACCAGACGTTCTCCGAATAGTAGTTAGGCCCATGGTGATGAGGTTGCCGGCGAAGAACTGAACGGCCTCATCCACCGACCTAAACTCTTCGATTGGGAACAATCATTTCCTGGAATGCAGCCTAACGAGCCCACTCCAAGCACCATTGGGATGGTCTTCAAAGTCGACAATCCCCTAAGAAAATGATAGTTGAATGGGAGTGTTCACTAAAATGGATGTGAACAGGCTGTACATCAGGTGAGCACAGGGATAGATCAACGCATGAAAATGAATTGCTTCCCTAACAGTGATACGGTGAAATACCCCGCGTTAAGTCAACTGAGGATGAAATTTACGCAGGAATTAGAGTATACCTCCTATCCAGGTGTAGCAGCACTGCAAGTGTCTGAGAGTAGGTATTTTTATTAAATAGAAGGGCAACATCATACCGGGAGTAAATCGCGCATCCTCCTCCCCGGGTTGCATCCTTTAGTGGTGGCGTCCCAAAACCCCTATACCCCGGGAGGGGGGAGGGGTGCACGGAGCACGCGCCCAGCATAGTTTCCTGCAGAAAAATAATTAACGGGGAACGGAAGGAGCTGAATCTCCATAGCTCTTCATAGTTTGCCCGGACTCCCCGGTAATTCCATTGAAGGAATGTTTCCTCCAGGACTAGCTCGAAGAGATGCGGGGACCCTCTTCGAAGAAAGGTCCTTCATCTGAATAAGCTTACGTTTCCCAGAAACAGAAATTTAGGCGTTGTTGTCCAAGCAAAGTGCTAAATGCGCTGTCGCCTTCGAGGACTTATCTGTCGACGGCTCATTCTATAAAATACGTTGGCCTCTGGCACCAAATTACAGGATTTAATATGACCAGCGAGGAACTCCACAAATGGACGCTCGGTATTTATCAAATCCTAAAAATTCCTAGGTGTGTAAATTAAGGAAATAATATGCCAAGTCTAATAAATAAAGAACCAAAGAGAATGATGAAATGAAACTATATACTCGTATATGTTAAACTGTACAAATAGATCTGAGGCAATCGGTCGTGAGAGTCGCGCGAAAACCCACGAACATACAAAGATATCAAAGGTGACCCCTTGGACAAATATGAAGATCGCACACAAACAAACATACGAATGTTGGGAACATTTATCAGCAGCTGAATAAATATAGGCTCTGACCAGAGAAATTTCACAGATACGTGCTACAAGCGATTCCCTATAATAAAGCTATATCTATGGAAAATATGTAGGCACAACAGGTACACAGGGCTTTCGGAAACTCTACTCAAGGGGTGGAAATAACGAACAAACTAGATGACTCGGTCCGCCCCACGGAGAAGTCAAGGTTACGCCCCTTGGAGACGAAACATATATATGTATATAGAAACACTCTCATTATTCAAAAGAAGATTTATTATTCCTGATTCATTAACTTAATTTATTCCCTTAGTAGCGTCACGGAACCCCGTTTACTCGCCTAATTCCTGCACCTTTAGACTCGATACTTTGCGTAAAACAGTAAGCCTACACATTTACGGCAAAGAACTCGAGACGTTTCCGCTTGACCCTTTAGTAAGCCAATTTAAGAATAAAGTTATATTTTCTTTGCCGCATCCTTTCCAAGTCCTTTACTTACCCCGATTATTGAGACACTTTTGGTAAGCCCAGCCTAACGCATAACCCTCGTTAGAAATTATAAGGAGTCAGAACCAATTCAACAGAGGGGTAAAGTACGCTTACTGCCTAAAGTCTTCGTCACCCGTCGGACGCAATAGCAGCGAGGACTCTTCAATACACGCCCTTATAATTACCGACCACGCACCCACAAACTGTTAACCTATACCAGCACATAAGCTGGTAACCTTTACCGGGAACATCATAACCCCGCTCCCATAGGTTCACTATGCTAGTCTTTATATATTTCCGTTTCGAAACCTTCAAAGGTGGGGGTGGTTCTTTTGGAGGACCCCACGTCTTCGAGTCAGGCAGCCTACCACTTGGTGTGGGCGTAAGAGCTGAAGCTCCTTTGGTGCTGTCCTTCTTTCGAGGGGTGGCTTTACGAACCTAGGAAGAAGGCCACGACCACCTTCAGGAGAATTGCTCTTGTGAGTCTAACGACTTGGTCGTTGTGTGCAGCCCTTTCGCCTTACGGGAAACGGTCACGCTGGGAGAACTATGATTTTAGTTGAGGCCCTGTGTGAACCCTTTTTGCCGCCTTCCTACCAGGGGAGCGCCCGGCGTGAGTAAAACCCGCAGAAGGGTTCTGAATGAGCCCGGAAACGACCGTGCTTGTAGCCCCAGAAGGAGCCCTGGGTAGGGTTGTAAAATTCTCTGGAATTTTGAACTCGAAACTTTCCAGGGGAGTTTTGGGAATTTATTGGAAATTTGGGGAATATTCGGGAATTTTTGAGAACTTTCAGAAGGTTGTGAACGCCTTAAAAATTATAAAAGAAAAGAGGTAGACCCATATTCCTGAGGAGAAGTAAAAGTCATTTGTGAATAATTTTTTATTTCAATCCAAATATAACTTCCTGAGCTATAGATAATCTGATTTCAAAATGTGTGGCTGTAGCATAATTCAGTATGCAAGCTGAAAACTTGTTTGTAAACTAAAATTTTTCTCAAAACTGGTCCTTTACAGTAATATGTAAGCAGAATAAGAAAGCAAAACTTATCATTAATTATCACTGGCTATGCCATACAAGTTACAACAATAGAGCAGACTGTTTCAATTTCTCACTACATATACTTCTCACTTAGTTGTTCGGTAACTTTGGTTTCCTCTGAATCAGATGACACTGAATCTTCCATCACTTGACTGTTTGAATCCATTTCACTGGTGCAGATGGTTTAATTTTCCTCGCCATGTCATGTTCAAACATTTTGAGTTAGAACGAATGGCCACCAACTTTTCCACTCTATCATTGGTAAGCTTGATTTGCAACTTGGTGTGCGTATTTCCATATATAGACCAGTTTCTCTCTGACGAAGCAGATGTCGGTGGTATCTGTGAAAGAATACTTGATATTTATGATACGGTTCCGGACTGCAGAGCCCTTTACACCAAGTTGCTTTTGGAACATGCACATCTGATTTTCAGACACCTTCTGATCTCCAAATACCATATCTGGCACGAAATTTGGCCAGGTTCCCCATCACTTCACCAACATCAAGATTCATATGAATGGCCAGAGATGATATGACAGAATATGAACTGCCAACTTGTTTTTCACTAATGTCTTGTCCTTGACGCACATGATCACGGATGTTTGCTGCTGCATGTATTGGCTTTATGCAATACTGCTTTCGGTTCTCAATATGTTGTCAGAGATGCCTCTTCCGATTGGACTCCGAGTAAAGGTGATGAAGGAATAGCTAGATTTATTTTTTGCTTCAATCCAGCAAATAGACGTGGTACATGTGAGAGCACTGCATCATCCTTTTCTATTTCTTGGATAGCAGAGACAATAGTCTTTATAATGGCCGGTGAGCTAGCTCCACGCACCCAGAAAACTTCGTTGTCTAATATAAACTTGCGCATTTCCTTATCACACTGAGACTTTCCATCATTACCAACTCCTGCAAGGCCTCTTTCCCATCAATTAGACTGTTTAACCTCAGGACTATGTCTCCAGACCTTGTTTTTCTACTCAGCATTTAAATTGTTTTCGATAAAAATAACTTTAAAAGTAATTTTTTTAATAAGTGACTTACACTTATAAAATTCAATAAAAATTTGACAGTTATGGAATAATTCAACTTACATTAATGATATGCAGACAATGAGAAGGATGAAGAGGTAAGCATGGACGGGCAGTGACCACGGTAACCACCTCCTCTGTATGCAGTTTCTAGCTGCAGTGTGTAGTGAGGAGTAGCACTCGTTCAGTCCTGTCACTTCTGTGAGTTCCATTCAATACACGTCCATGTACTATATATACTAACTGGAGTTGAAGAAACAGTGACACTTATTTTCTACAGACGTTCTTAGAGATTTTCTCATTGCAATATGTACACACACACGCAGGGATAATTATTAGCTCATTAAAAAGTGTAATTATATAGAGTACTTGCAAAACTACAGCTTAACTGGAAAGTAAATATATTACTAAATCCTACCAAGAATTTGCATAACTCAAAAGCAAGATTTTGACAGTGATCAGTGATACCAACCTTGTAGGTATTGTAATTGCACTGAAATGCATTTTTTTCAATGTTCAACTGTATCTAATTAAAATATATATATTACTCCAACTTGCTTTACTTATTAATACAGAAAAAGTGAATATTCCTGAAAATTTCCCAAATTCCTGGGCCCGGAAAATTTCCGTTTTTAGGAAACTTTCCCAACTAGTGCAACCCTAGCCAAGGGCAGAGGTGTCTTTTTTAAATTGAGAAATAAGTCGTCCCAAGCAGCGTAGAATGCGCCAAGACCATATCCTTAACTTGAAGCTTGCTCAGGGGCGAATTCGGGTTCGATGTCGGCCCCAAGCCCATGTTCGCCCCAATGGAAGATCCTGACATTTAGCGCTGAGTCACCACCCGGACGATGTCCAGCTCAGGTGGGACTCCAAGTGGCTATTTTCTCCCAAAGTGTCACGAATCTTAATCGAGAACTCTTCAGTCCTGTCATTTGTAGTGGCTTGGCCGGCCTACCTGCTTACTTGGCAGTCCCTTGTGATAGAAAAGGGTGGACCGCCGCTAGTGCAGAGATGCAGTCGTCCAAGGGTAACTGCCAATAAGGACATGAGGGAGAAGGAATAAACTTCCTCTCGGCTAAAGGTAGGTTAGAGGGTGTCCTGAAAAAACACAGGGTGGGCACCTCCTTTTCTAAGGAAAATAAGCTATGGGTCGGCTCTAAAGATGATAAATTGGAAGCCTCTGTGCCGCGTGTAAATGGTGAGAGAGGAGCCCAACCACCATTCGAAGGGTTGTCTCGTGTTAACTCATCCTTCCTGACACCTAGGAAGGGCGAGGCCGCGCTTGGAGGTAGATCTCTTTGCACCTGCGGTCGCTCACTTTTTCTTTCTAGTGTAGCCATAGTTAGATTAAAACAAACGGAGTTGCAGAAAAATATAGATACTATGACCTCCTAATGCCGTGGGGGGTTAAGAGGAAAGTCGCCATGGATAAATAGAATCTGAGAATGTAATTAAATACATATACACGGATCACGTGTTCGAGCTACATAACAACAAGGAAAGAAGGTACCCTAGGAGACCTTACGGTCCATTCAAAGAGGGTACCTTTGGACTAGCAATCGAGCGGGCACAAGGCTGCTCAATTGTTTTGCGTCCCTAAACGGCCACTTTTCAAGACTTTGTCTAGTCTTGACTTGAACTGGTCAACAGGTTCGCTGTTGACAACTTCCACTGGAAGTGCGTTCCACATACCACAGATACTGTACGTGAAAATATTTCCACACAGATTGCGGTTGTAACGCTTCAGTTCAAGTTTGAAGCCGTGATTGCGCGTTCTGTTCTCACTCAGTGTGAAAATATCCCGGTAGTCAACATTGTCGAACCCTCGAAGTATTTTGAAAACTTCGATGAGCTGACCACGCTGTCTACGGGTTTCCAGCGAGAACAGATCTAATTCCCTTAGTCTATCCTCATAACTTTTATGTCGGATAGAGGGAATCAGCTTGGTTGCCCTGGCTTGTACGCGCTCCAATCTCGCGATGTCCTTTCGCAATGAAGGACTCCAAAATTGTACGGCATACTCCAGGTGCGGTTGGCCAAGTGAGTTGTACAGGCACAGTACAATGTCCTGGTTCCGATAACCAAACTGGCGCTTAATATAGCCTAGCATCCTTTGGGCCTTTTTCTCCGCCTCAATGCACTGTTTCGAGAACTTGAGGTCACTAGTGATAGTGACACCCAAGTCCTTCTCAGTGTCACTCGATTCAAGAGCAGTGCCCTTAGAGATATACTGAGATTGGGGGTTTCTGTGGCCGATATGCATCACTTTGCATTTCCCCACGTTAAAAGGCATTTGCCACGTGTCCGACCACTCCCCAATCTTCCCAAGATCTTCCTGCAGGCGGGAAGTATTTCCATCCTTTGCAACGTTCATACCAAGCTTGGTATCGTCGGAAAATTTGGAAATCTTCGCAACCATGTCACCGTCCATGTCGTTGACGTAGATGATGAATAGTAGTGGTCTCAGGACAGAACCTTGAGGCACCCCGCTAGTAACGGGCACCCACTCAGAAGACTGTCCATTTACCACCACCCGTTGCCATCTGCCACTTAGCCAGTTCTCGATCCAGCCGGCTACCTTTTCGTCTATGCCAAGCGCTCGCACTTTCCGGAGAAGGCGGCGGTGTGGTACCTTATCAAAGGCTTTCTGAAAGTCTAGGTAGACCGCATCCACCGCCTTGTCCCGATCGTGCTCACTGAAAACGAAGTGGAAGAATTCCACAAGGTTCGTCAGGCATGACCGTTGCCTTCGGAAGTCGTGCTGGGAACTCCTCAGTAGCAGGTTTGACTCTAAATACGACGTCACTTTGTCCACTATGATGCTTTCCATGAGTTTACCGACTATCGAAGTCAGACTGATAGGTCGGTAGTTCGACGGTTCGTTACGGTCTCCTTTCTTGAAGATAGGAGTCACCTCCGCCTCACGCCAGTCTCTAGGAACGCATTTGGTCCGGATTGACATGTTGAAGATAGCGCGCAGATGTCGTGATACTTCATCGCACACTTCCTTCAACACTTTAGGTAGAAGCCCGTCCGGTCCAGGGGACTTATTCGTCTTTAGGTCAGCGATCTTTTTCTTTATTTCTCCTTCGGTGAAGTCCATTGCCTCCAGCTTTTTCCCCGAGTAGGAATCCATCGGCTGGGGAATGGGACCACACTCTTCAGTAAACACTGAAAAGAAGTAGTCGTTGAGGAGGTTAGCATTTTCTGCATCTGAATGCTTTAATGTCCCCTCCTCATTCCTCAAAGGGCCAATCGTTCGACGGATTGGTTTACGGCTGTTCACATATCCAAAAAACTCCTTGGGATTCTCT
Organism: Ceratothoa steindachneri; assembly: GCA_963969495.1. NCBI lineage: Eukaryota > Metazoa > Arthropoda > Malacostraca > Isopoda > Cymothoidae > Ceratothoa > Ceratothoa steindachneri. Next base: position 130,639,619 of record OZ018323.1, read on the forward strand.
TTACAGAGTCTCGCCACTCGGAGTTCCTCAGACCGCTTAGCCGCCCTTATACTGGACTTCACTCTCCTGGCTAGCCTCCGGTATTCGTCAAAGTCACCCGAGATCTTCGATTGCCGGCACACATTTCTCTTCTCCCTAAGCAGTTGCCCGATTTCTCGATTAAACCACTTTGGTTGAACAGAGGACCGACGGGGGCATTTCAGAGGGATAAAACGCAATTGAAGACTCATGAATGTGGTTTGTAAACTGTTCCAAGAGTCTTCAACTGCATCGCACTCTTCTAGCCTCGCGTCAGTCAGTTCCGCGCGTAGACCTGCAAAGTCTGCTCTTCTCAAATCGAGTTTCCTTGATTTACTAGTTGCAGGCTCTGCCTTGGGGACTTTGACTACAAATCTAATTAGTCGGTGGTCACTGCCACCGAGCTCTTCGCCAACAGAGAGGTCCTCAACGATGTCATCCTCAGAGGTGAAAACCAAGTCGAGGATATTGTCTCCTCTCGTTGGCTCTCTCACCCACTGAGTGAGGAACTCGTTGTTTGTGAACTCCAGGAGTAGTGCGTTCTCGCCCCAGGGTTCTCTGGTTTCCCAGTCAACTTGTGTGTTGAAATCACCCATGACGATACACACTCTGTCTTCGACAAGTTCTCCTAGCAGCTGATACAGATCTCTGTCCTTTTCAACGAGTTGGGCAGGAGGTCTATAAAGCACCAGGGTCCTGTACTTGGCAGGACCTATCTCTAGGTCAACACCTAGTAGTTCATGGTCGGATATGATGTTGCAATCTGTCTAATTGAGAGTATCCTTGACATACAACATCACACCGCCACCGTCTCTGTCTGGCCTATCTTTCAGGAAGAGCTGGTAACCGGGAATCGTGAATTCACCTTCAAAATCTCGGCTTGAGGTTTTTATCCACGACTCCGTTATGGCCACCATCTCAGGTTCCTGTGTTACTACGAGGCCACTGAGCTCAAGAAACTTATTCCTGATTGACCTCGCATTGAACAGAAGAACTTTGAGGGAGTTCCCTAGTGTAGGACTCCCTACGCTCTTCCGTTTCCCGGCTTCTCTGTTTTCGTAGTCACACCCTTTTTGATTACCTCCGAGAAGGTCGTTCCAGGAGTGACACGGGCATGCTGGCGCACGTCCGCTTTCGCTCTGTTTCGAACGCTCCTTTGGGTGCGTTCCACGACATCTTGAATTAGATTGGCGAGAAAGGCCTTCCCTTTAAAGGAGAGATGTACCCCGTCCCTTTGGTAGAGGTCGTCAATCCGTCCCGCTATTCAGACGAATTTTTCCTGGAGCTTTGACCATAAAAGATGGTGCTGAAGTAGCCACCACCTTATTATATGTGTACTGGAAGGCGGTGAGCAGAGTCAACGGTCAGCACATCTTGTGCCTAATAATACTTTCCTCAGCCAGCGCACTTTCGGACATCGCAGACTAAGGTCTGGTAAGACGATTAAAGTGCGGTGAGCATACACAACCTCTGTGGATAGAAGAACAGGTTGGAGGGTGGAGGGAGGATATGTAATAAACATAAGTAGAGATAAACTGGTCTACTAACGATAGGTTAGGTGGTCGGTAATTTTCAAGGGGTAGCACATGATTTTTTGCTACTTTTTGGCTATTTCTAGGGTTTTATAATTTTGTTTTTTAAAGTTTGTTTATATAAGTTTAATATACTTACCTTCCTCTATTTTTCTGGGCGCTTTGTTATAAATATCTGAATTTTTTAAAACTAACAAAATATTAAATAGTATATATCATGAATATATAATATATGGCATTTCACTAAATAAGGCGCGCAAATTTTGTTAGGACGAAAGATATATTGGCAGTCATCTTGTCATTGATATCTTGTTTTTATCCCCCAAAGGAATGTGTTACGTGGTGGTTTAAGAAAGTTAATTCTTTTTATTTTTAAAAAACACTTAAAAATAAATATGCATAAATAACCTAAGACCCCCTAAACTTCTATATCGTAGTGAAATTTGAACCATTATTTTAGGATTACTTCATAAATCGGTGCAAAGAAACATTTTTTACGGCGCTTATGACGTCAGAACAGCGGAAAATAATAGATGCAGAATTCAGTTTTAATTTAAAAATGTAACACACATTAGTTCCGTAAAAAAAACAAGGTCTGCTGAGACCAAAAAGTCGCATGCTCTAACTTATTCTGATTTATGACTTACGACCTTTAAAGCTTTTAATAATTCCCGGACTAACTATGGGAGCACCTTGACAATTTTATCAATCGAAAGAGAATGGAAAACAACATCAGGGTTTCAAATTTCGTTAGAATCGGCCGAATAGTTATGATGTTATTGCAAAAAGAAAATCCCGGGCTAATCTTGGGAGGACTTTGGCAATTATAATATTCGAAAGAGAATGTAAAACAATATAAGGGTTTCAATTTTAGTTAGAATCGGCCGAATAGTTACATTTTTATTATAAAAACAATAGAAAGCAAAACGGGAACCGACCGACCGACCTAGTGAGATGTAGAGTAGCCCGAGACTAGACTCGCATGCGGCTAAAAACTACAGGAAAGTATAAAAACAAGGGTAATGGTAAAATTAATTTTCGCAAATGAATTTTAAAATGTGTTTTTCTTATGCAGTTTTATGTGCACCTTTCAGACCTGACACTCGATTTTTACCGGAAATGCAAACTTTTCCAATAATCGACCGAAGTCCATCCTAGGAAAAGTATGCATTTCCAGCGAAAACGAGTTTCAGATCTGAAAACTACACATAAAACCGCATAAGAAAAACACATTAGCAAAATTATTTAAAAGACCTAGAACCAGAAGGGATATAACCAATCTTTACCAAAAGAAGTGTGTTATATGCTTCCAAAAGATTAAAAAACAAACAATTCTAACCAAGTTTTCCGCTAAAAATTAAAAAAAAATTAGCTACTTTCGAAATAGGGGGATGCTTTGCCCCCATAAACCCAGTTAATTGTGGTGGGTTGCACCCCATCCCTCACCCCGCAACTTAAAAAGAAATTCGTAATATTCCTAATTCGAAAGCCTACCTTTAGATTTTAATGCAAAAGTCGATTGTTAAATCTCGTTAGGCCTCTAGTTAGAATCAAAGCTTTGCGCAGAAAAACAGCTTATAAATAGAGGCTAGCACTTGTTCGAATGCGGGCTTTAGAAAGCCACGTGCCCTTAAACTCACTAACGGAAAATTTGCACTGGGTTTTTCGACCTTTCGAATCCTTTAATTCCGACCTACCACAGCCGCTGCACGCCATTATACCATATAAACTAAGAATAAAATACAGCCGTAAATCATTCGAAATTCCGGGGAATGTAATACGAAATGCTATTGGTTCATTGGCAAAGGACGCATGAGCAAAGCACCTGCAGATCCAAAAAACATGGTATTGGTTGAATATCGCCAAAAGACGCATGCGGAAATCGCTTCTAGATCTCAAAAGCCCAGGTCTAGGTGATTGAATCAAGGCAAAAGTTGAAGAAGCTAGGTGGAAAATGACGCAGAAAGATTCGAAGTTAGCAAAATATCAATATATTTCGAAAAGTGAATAACTACGTTAGTATTAAAATCCGAAATTGTAAAATGACATCACTTTTGAAAGTAAAAACGTTTGTCTTTGAAAATGATAAAATCGTTAATGTGTTAAAACGAATCTTTACCAAAAGAAGTGTGTTATATTCTTCTAAAAGATTAAAAAACAAACAATTCTAACGATGTTTTCCGGTAGGTACTCGTACCTGCACAGTTAACACCATAGACTATTTTGGGCACTAAAATAATCATAAACATCTGAAGCCCTATAATTTGTAGTATTGGGATACTTTATCTAAGATGCCTATGTAACAGGCTTTAGCAAAAACTCTAAAGTATTAGAAAAAGTTGTATTTTTTCGTATTTCGAAACAAAATGGGACAAAAAAAAGAAGAAAATACAACCCATGATTGGTCAATTTTGGTGACGGATGAGCATCACTGGTTGATCTTTGGATAAGTTGAAAAACGCTGAAAAAAGCTAGAAATAGCCCCCAAAATAGCTAGAATATCGTGTGTCTCTTTCCTTGAAAATTGCCGGGTGATCACCTATTATTATCATACTCATGAACATGGTTATCTCGAGATGCGTACGATCCACCCAGGCACCGTGTTTAGCGAACCGAACGCACCACCCCAACGCACTGCACACCCTCCCTGGTTGAGGAGATAAATAAATAATGAATTCTGAGAGAGAGAGAGAGAGGGGGGGAGGAGGAGGAGGAGGAAGAGGGAGAGGAAGCGCACCAACAACTTACCCAGGCCCCGTAAAAGAGTTAGATTCAACCCACTGACGGAGTGTCCCTAATTTACACTCCCTCCGGGCGAGAACAGGTCCTCCTGAACCCAAGTGCAGGTACACAAAAGGCTGAGGAGTCTTAGAGAGAAAAAAAATAAAAGGACCGCGCCAACAACTTCCCCAGATCTCGTCATGGAATTCATGGCGAGCCAGTGACACGGGGCTTCCCTAATTTTCACTCAGGCCAGGAGGGCGGGCAGCTCTTCCGCTACCAAGTGTAATAGGCTGCACAGGGTATCCTTTCGCCCTCCCCTGCGGGGAAAACGCTTCATAAAAAAGCAACACATTTTCCTTACGAGCGTATTTATTGAAGAAAAACAAACCATATTTTCCTTTCAAACATTTGTGAGGAATCGTAACAAACAAAGACAGATATTTTCTTTCCGGACATTAGCGATATTTCGTAAAAATAGGAAATCAAACGCTATTTTCTTTCCGAACATTTTGCCAATTTTTAAAAAGTTAGAAAAAAAAGTTGGAGGCATTAATTAAGCCTCTTCGACTCACCTTCATTTATTTACAGTTAAGTCAAAATTTTCGCTGTTGATTTCATGTTTCGTATCCTTGCTCCACTGGACCAAGGATAATTAAGCCGAGTTTTACAGCTTTCCATCACTTTCAATTGCTGCAACAGAACAATTCGATATCTACACTTAATATGATTGCATAACATTTGCTACACTGATGTGTGTGGTATATTTCCCTTTGTCGGAAAAATCGGCAGAAAAGTCATAACTTCTTTTGCCGATTTTTGTCCCGGTGGAGAAACCAGGGTTTCCTTTTTCATTTCAGAAATCTTGAGAAAATCCCCGCATTCCGATGGTCCCATCCACGGGACGAGGGACCCCAAAGAGAGGTCTCGATACTTATCCGTTGAATGAGACCAAAAAGAAGAAGTGTCTCACTTCAAGAGTTTAGCCGAGAGGAGTTTTTAGAATCTTTTTTTAACTCCAGATTGGATTCTTGTTTGAGTTTAACTGCTCTATGGGTCCTCTTGTTTTGAGTTTGAGACTACCACCACCACCACTAATACTACTAGCCACCACTACCAATACTACTACACTACCTACACCAGCACTACCACTACTACTACGCCACCACCACTACTATACCAACACCACTACAATCACTTCTACTACACCACCACTACTACAACACAACCACAACTACTATGACACCACCATTAGCCCCCAAACCACTACTACTACTACACTACCACTACTACTACACCACTACTAGAGAGAGTGAAAAAAAGAAAGAGAGCAAAGACAAAAGAAAAATGCAAGAGAGAAAACGGTTCCATTTTATGGCGATTTTTCACACGGCGACAACAGCCGCTCATCTGGTAATTCAAGCCCAGTTATGAGTTCAATTTTTTCGTCTATTTAATTTTTCAAGAACATTTTAGATCTACGAGACAATTGTACAAAGCTTTTGCACCAGGAAAGAATAGTTGAAGTGATGGAAGGGATAAAGTCACCCAATGTCTGCGGAAGCAGATAAAAGTTGTTCTATTGCTTGCCTAAAGTGGGTCATAAAATAAGAAAGTGATGAGTTAAAATTTTGTCCAATGATGTAGTCCACTACGTATCCACGTTCAAACTGAGAAGTGAATCCATTTCTGGCCGAAATCATCAGGCATTGAACTCAGCAGATAAATTTTATGCAAAATTTGATTAATTAAATGGACGAGTATATTTTATTGTTGAGCTACGACTTACACAAATAGAATCGCCCTTTTCCTCTTAAGCTAAATTAACCAGGCTTAGCCTCTTCTCTTTATTTCTGACACCCTCTCTTTTTACCCTGCTTCCTCACTTTCCATACAACCTCTCCTACAACTTTCTCTGGTCGGCCTCTAATTTCACAGGGTAGACACGGACCAGCTTCCTCTTAGCCAACCATCCCGGATCGGGGCTGACGGATGAGGAGAGAACGCTCTCTCATCTCTAAGCGGAGAGGGGCAAAGAGTCGCATGGCGAGCCAAACTTCCCGCGGTAAGTCCTCGAAGGCGAGAGGGCCTTCAGCGCATTGTCCGGCCAACAGCGCCCGAAGCTCTGCCTCCGAGAAGCGTACGGCCATTCCCGTGAGGGTCTTCTCTTCGAAGAGGGCCCCCGCATCTCTTCCGAACTAGGCCTAGAGGGCATATTCCTTCAATGGAATTACCGTAGACTCCGGGCCAACTGGGAGGAGCTGCGGAGCCTCGTCTCTTCCTGTTCCACGTTAGGTATTCTTTTGCACTAGACCATGCTAGGCGCATGCTCCCTACCCACTCTCCCGGGGTATAAGGGTTTTGCCATCCCACCAAAACGGGATAGAGGCTGGGCAGGGAGATGCGCCATTTACACCCGGCATTATGTCTCCGTTATTCTCTTTGCTTTAGATACCTCCTTTCAGGCACTAGCTATGCAGCTGCACCTGGGTAGGAGGTATACTGTTATTTTCGCGTATATTCCACCGTCAGCCAACTTCGACGCGGAGGACTTCCGCCGCGCTGTGACATGGCTGCCGAGGGTCTTTTCTTGCTCGGAGATCTGAAGAGTAGTCTTCTTTCTGGGGAGACTACGTGATTAATCCCCAGGGAAAAGTCCTTGCCGAGGTGATCAACAAGCTAGAGATAGGTTTCCTAAATGTTCATGAGTTTACGCATCACTGCCCGAGAACCGCTTCATTTTCTTGACTCGATCTATATTTGTGCTCTCCGGATGCACAGCCTGATTTGGAGTGTGGGGTGGTCGATGATCTCCATGGTAGTGATCACTTTCAAATGTCATTTTCTGGTCCGCTGCCGCCCAAGAGCCCGCCATAGTGGTGCTTGGCGCGGGCGCGGTGGTCCGCATTTCAGGAAATGACTGAATTCTCTATCTCAGTCGAGGAGTTTAGGTCGTTTGATGAGGCCGTTGAGTTCTTCTGCGGATCCTCATCGCCGTGGGACTGACTACTATTCCTAGATCGTCTGGCTGTTTTGCACGCTGACCACTCCCGTGGTGGTCAGCTGAGTGTGAGTCGGCCTTCAAACAGAAGCGAAATGCATACATGCGCTATAAGCGCCGCCCGAACGATTTCACTGTCGCTGAATTTCGTCGAGTTACTGCTAGGTTCCGGTATATTTCGAAGTACGCCCGCCGCTCGCTTGATGGGCATACGTGTCTTCACTTAACGGGAAAGAGCCCTTTGGCAGAGGTGTGGAAGCGAGTCAAAAGGATTCGGGGCAAGTTTTCGCAGGACTCCCACCCGTTCTCGAGGATAATGGGACGGCAATCCTCGGACACAGCGTCCGTGGTGGAGTCCTTCGCGACTACTTTCTCCGTATTATCTAGCCTGGATGTTGCGCCTCTAGCATTCAATGCGCGTCGTGATGTCGCGGAAGACCGCCGACTGAGCTTTACCTCTAGAGGCGGAGAACTCTTCAACGACAGGTTTACTCTGAGTGAGTTGTCCCCCGCTCTCGCTTCGTGCGCAGACACTGATCCTGGTTTGGAAAATGTCCCGTACGCCATGCTTTGACACTTCGGTGAGCGAGGCATGGCCTTTATTCATCAGGATCTGGGTAGAGGTTATCCTCCCAGATTCCTGGCGAATTGTTACTGTGCTGGCTTTTCGCAAACAGGGGAGATATCACTCTACCCCGGCCGGTTTCCGGGCACTTTCTCTAAACTCATGCATGTGCAAGTTGATGGAGAAATTGGTAAATGTTAGATTAGCCTTTTTTTCTGCATAGCGGAGGCCATCTGTCTTCTGCACAGTGCGGCTTCCGCAAGTTCCACTCTACGTCGGATCCTCTGCTCCGACTGGAAAATGCCGTCTGCGAGGCCTTTCTTCGTAGATAGCACTACGCCACGGTGTTTGTCGATCTGGAGAAGGCCATGATACCGCATGGCTATACGGTATCACGGAGACTCTGAACACAATTGAGGCGAGGGTGTGTGAAGCCCTTTATCCCTCTCCGGCTCAATGGAGCAGGAAGTGAGTGTTCCGCAGGTAAGTGTCCTCAGTGTCACACTCTTTGCCCTGAGCATCAACGGCATCACCTAGGTGCTGCCGGAAGATATTCTCACTACGATTTACGTGGATGACCTTTCCATCTCTTTTGGCGCGGCGCAGATGCCAACTCTGAGGTGTCTCTTGTTTCGCCGAAGTGCACAGGCTTTAGTTTTTCTTGTCCAAGGCTAAGGTGGTGCACTTCTGCTGCCATTCACCGCTCCACTCTGACCCAGACTTGTTTCTAAATGAGGTGCACCTGGAAGTGGTGGACTCGCACCATTTCCTTGGTCTTGTATTTGACCGACGCCTCACCTGGAAGGCTCATATTCGCAGCCCTAAGTTCTCTTGCACCCGCGCTATGGATATTCTTCGATCCGTGACTTTCACTACCTGGAGCGCTGATAGAGCTACTGCCTTACTTTTTTATCGATCCTTTGTTCGTTCGAAGCTTGACTACGGATGCGAATTTTATGCATCCGCAGCCAAGCGTTTATTGCGGAAGGTGGACTCAATCCACCACACCGGCCTTCGCCTGGTGACCGGTGCCTTCAGCACTTCTGCCATTGAGATTCTACTTGTCGATGCTGGGGAGATGCCACTCGCTCTGCGCCGCGTGCAGTGCATTTCTCGCCTGTACGCGCGAGCCCGGTGCCTCCCTCAATCACCAACTGCTCTCACTGTATTCGCAGTTGATCTTTACGGTGCCTATGCCGCCGAGAGATTCCAGTCATACCCTAAGCCCTTCGACTTTAAAGCCAGGAAACTCCTTTGGGAGCTAGATATAGCTCTCGGGCCGTTGGCACCCCTGGTTCTGCCTAGGACGCCACCCTGGAAAGTATCACATTTGGCTATTTCTCGCCACGCCTCTTCTCCCAAAGCTTCTACAGAGCCAGGAGTATTGCGTTCGGCCTTTTCGGAGCACACTTCGTGTTACGCTTGAACCGTACCAGTGTATACGGATGGCTCCAAGGCCCAAGAGGGGGGCGGGGCTCTGCCAGGCGATCCGTCTGTCTTCACACCCGAGCTGGTTGTAATACACCACTCTTTACAGAAGATTACGCAATGTGCCTGATTCGGAGACCTGATTGTGATTTATAGCGACTTACAAAGCGCCTTGAGTGCTCTCATGGCATTGGGATCTCTGCCTCCCCTGGTTCGCGATATCGGTGGCGTCACTTTTGTGCCGAGTCGGGTGGATGTCGAGATTATCTTCTGCTGGGTTCCTGGACATGTAGGAATTGCGGGGAATGAGCGCGCCGATGAGGCGCCAAAGAGTCCACGAGGATTAGGCGACCAGATCAGCGTTCCGCTCTTCCTCACACCGATTACATGGCAGATATATTGGCAGCTCTCCGGGCTGCTTGTCAAAGAAGATGAGAGACGGTCGAGGGGAACTTAAAGTTACGTGCCATTGCGACGCGACTGTTCCCATGGACATCAAGGTTGCTTTTTCCTGTCTCCGAATTGGACACACTCGCGGGAAGCACTGCCATTTGATAGACTGTTCACTTGCACCTGATTGCGACGACTGGATTGCCCTCAACTGTTCGCCACATTCCTGTCGAATGTCCCAGTCTGGGTGCTCTTCGCGCAGGTTACCCGTCCCGGGACGAGCTAGGTTGCTACCGCATGTCTTTTGTACTCTGGATGGATTCGTGCACACTTATTTGTGGACTATACCACTTTTCTTCACTTTATTTGACTGTTTATTGTGAGTCACATGTTCTTGCGCCGGGAAGAGGCGAGCCCACTCCCGACGCCGGAGCGCGCTTCCTTCTTGCCATTTTGCTTTTTTTTTTTTTTTTTTTTAGGCCTTGTCATTTTTTTAGCCTTGTTCTTTGTTACTTACATATTATTATTTGTTTTTTAATATAGCCTAGTAATATGCTGGGTCGAGTACGGCGAGATGGGCTCCTAAAAAAAAGAAGTAAAATTAAGCCACCTCGACAGCTAGCTGTTCATTCAAACTCATATTCGGCCCAATTTTACAGTGGCTGTTAAATGTTGTAGCATCGATGCTTCAGAAGCTTCGGTTGAAGACAATTGAATGGCTGAAATAATATACTTATTTTACCGCTCTATTGACGTATCTTTGTTTTATCTATCATAAAATTAGCTACCATATAGCATTATTTAGATACATAGATGATTTTTATACATTATAGTATGTCATTCCATACGTAATGCGACATTTTTTTCATGTTAATCGCTATTTTATGAATAGAAATAATCGAAACCAACTTTGTTTTTATACTTGCTTATTTTACTAAACTCAAAGCCTAGATACCTGTACGTTTTAGCCTAATACAAGGCTTACTTACATTTCCACATACTTTAGTCCACACTTTCGTGGCTACTTTTAAGTTTTCAAGTCATTAAGATTTTACTGATCAGATAGAACAAATAGATAGAACAAATAGATATTGAAAGATTAATTGTCTGCGCTAGTTGGAGCGTATTCATGGTTTCGTTTCTGTTTTGCAATTATTGTCGACACTTTTACCTTGTGTCCCAGGTCTCTTGGAAAAGGGCCAGATTTAGATGAATGGCAACACACATCAGGGACTACACTTCTTTCAGTGCTGACAAAATATTATTTATCAATTTAGTTTGTACCCCATCCCTCTCTGGACCTTCTCTTTTTTCATGGGGTTTTCCTAGAGAGGTTCTGGCCCTCTCGTGGCAAGGGGGTCAATCCTGGGGCTCTTCGATACCCTGGTGCGACGAACTAGACTTTTATTTTACCCCTCCCCCATCCCCATTTATTTCTTTTTACTGCCCACCCCCTCCCCATATATTTCCTTTTACTGCCCTTTTTCCCCCTCACCATTTATTTCCTTCTACTCCCCTTTCCCCGTTCCCATTTTTCCTTTTACTGCCCTTTTTCCCCTCCCCATATATTTCCTTTTACTGCCCTTTCCCCCCCTCCCATTTATTTCCTTTTACTGCCCTATTCCCCCTTCTTTCTCTGACGGTTACTTGACATCTGCTTGTTTTTTTCGGAGTGATTCTGAATTTTTCTTTCATATAGGTCGCAGGTTTGACGTCTCTGTCACCTTCTTTTGCCGATGCCCAAGACGAAACCCATCATTAGCTTTTTTTCTCCGCGGGTAGAACTGAGCACCCTCTTTGGCCAATAAACATAGTGTGGTAGGATCCGTATCTATTCTCCGAGAGGCCATAACGTCACAACCGAATCTAGATTAGCAATAGCGCCGCACTCTTATAGGCCTCCGTGATGGCGAGTCCCGAGGAAGAATTTGAAGTAGATTTTGTTTGCTATGGCTAATCTTAAACCTAAAGCTTCCCCTTCTCACAATAGTTCTCGTGGCAAACGTTGTTCAGTTCCCTTTCAGCTTACCCTCGCTCCTTGGATCCCTATGACAACAACGTGGACCCAAATCTAGATTATCGACACTTTTTGGTCTTGAGTTCCTCATCTGAAACAACCCTGATTGCAAAAGAGGACGTGTTTGCCGCCAACGACTCGTTTGAGTCTCGCTGTGTTAAACTCTGCTGGATGTGGTCAAGACATGGTGGTGATATTGTGGTTTAGGCGTCATCTCACTATCAACACAACCTTGTCTTTGATTGCCGAAGTTCCCGTAACCGTTTCGACCATCCACGTCTGAATTTTGTCAAAGGGGGCGTCCGTTCGAATGAATTAAGGAACTACGACCTCCCCCGTCTCCAGAGTAAACTTACTACCCAATGAGTCACACATGTACACAGAGTGACTACAACTGTGGGCTATATTCGAATCCCAATTGACACATTGATTTTAATGTTTGAACGCCAGGAACTGCCCAACTATATTAAAGCTGGGCACATTCGTGTCTCGGTAAGCCCCTACCTACGTCAAACTACCCAGACGTTGATTTAACCGCAAACAATTTGTACATCTTATTCGTTTCTGTCGGCACCCCCGTTCCTGTGTGAATTGTGGCTCTGATTACCATGGCTCTAAATGCGCCATAACACCGCGCTGTGTCAACTGCGCAACTGCGATGGTGCTCATAGCGCTGCGTCGAAAACCTGCCCAATGTTTTTATACGAAAAGGAGGTCCTTGCTTTGCGTGACTCTGCGTCTGGACGTAAGAGAGGCTCGCCGACGTGTTTGAGCCCAAACTTCACCTTTTGCTCCTCTTTCCTCAGATGTTTTGCGTGACAATGGACGAAGCTGACCATCACGTTGAGTTCCGACACACCTGTAGCATCTTATCGCCCATCTAACACTAGTGTCAGAAGTATTCCAATACACTTTCGAAGCATTGCTCTCACACCAAGATACCTAACATTGCTCCCCTCTCCCTGGCTGTTTTGCTGTGACCGCTGCTCAGTATGAGACCCTTGACAACATTAGACGTTATTTGAAAGCATCCTCTGTATCGACCAGTGATAGTTCTTCTACCCGACCCTGTGACCCAAGGCCCCGTGGTAAGAGGAACGATTCCTCACCTAGATCGTCAACCACCAAATAAGCTGGTTGCCCCAGGAGCTGACTCAGTTGAGCCTCGAGAGGCTTCAATGGACTTATAGGGGGTAGAAGTTACCAGTTTATGGTCGATATAGTTAACCGGTTTGTTGATGCGTGGTCGGTAATTCTAAGGGGATGCATTTAAGGGTTCTCGTTGCTATTGCGCTCGACGGGTGACGAGGACTTTAGGCAGTGGATCTACTTTATGCTTCTGTTGAATTGGTTCTCACTTCTTATAATGTCTCATGAGAGATGCGTTAGCCTGGGCTTACGGAAGGTAGCTAGGTAATCGGGGTAAATAAACGACTTGTAAAGGACGCGGCAAAGAAAATATAACTTTATTCTTGAATTGGCCTACTAAAAGGGGCAGCTGAAACTTTCGAGTTCTTTGCGGTCAATGTGTAGGCTTTCAGTTTTACACGAAGTATCGCGTCTAAAGGCGGTAAGATTTAGACGAGCTAACGGGATTCCGTAATGCTACTAAGGGAGTGAATTAACTACAGTATTCTGAATAATTACTAATAAGTAATGAGAGTCTGTTTCTCTCTATATATGTGTGTCGTCTCCAAGGTGCGTGACCTTGACTTGTCCGTGCCGCGGACCCAGTGATCTAGTTTGTTCGTTATTTCCGCCCCTTAGGCGGAGTTTCCGACAGCTCTGTGTACCTGTTGTGCCTACATATTTTCCATAGATTTATCTTTATTATAGGAAATCGCTTGCAGATATCTGTAAAATTTCTCTGGTCAAAGCCTGTATTTGTTCAGCTTGTCTTGTAGTGTCCCGTCTGCTGATAAATATTCCCAACACGCGTATATTTGTGCGCTATTCTCGTATTTGTTCAGATTGTCACCTTTGATAGCTGTGTATGTTCGTGTGTTTCCGCGCGACTTTAACAACCGCTTGCCTCTCATCAATTTGTAAAATTTGACATATATTTTGTTTCTTTTTCTAATTCTCTTAGGTTCTTTATTTATTATACTTGGCATATTATTTCCTTAATTTACACACACAGTATTTTTTTAGGATTTGATCAATCCACCGAGCGTACCTTTTTGGAGTTCCTCGCTGGGCCTATTCAATCCTGCAATTTGGTGCCACAGGCCTACCTATTTTATAAATCGAACCCTACATACTCTTCTCCTGCTGCTCCATATTCTTTCTCCTCAGGCCCGTCCCGTTATCGACAGGACGTAGACTCCTTACAGGTCCCAACGGTTGCAGAGGTCCATCCAGTGCCTCGTACTTTGCCAAGATTGCCTACTCCGCCAACTAACCCTCCTACTCACGATGCGATGGAAGCCGATAATATTCCAGTATTGCCAGCCGCGGTTGTTGAATCAATCCATCCGACATCCAAAGCGTCCTCGGTCCACGATTCCCGATCTACCGTCCGAAAATCTCTTCTTAACTTTCCATTTCTGTCGGGCTGTGCGCTCTAGTTACAGGCATGGACCCTATTTGACGGAGCGGTTGTCTACGCCTTATCGTGACGACTGGGTTGTCCCCCAGACTGCTCGGCACATTCTTGTTGAATGTCCCAGTGTGGGTGATCTTCGCGCACGTTACGTGTCTCGGTACAGGGACGAGCGGGGTTGCCACCGCTTGTCCCTTGTACTCGGGACTGGTTCGTGCACACACTTCAAACTTAGCCTCAGCCACAAAGTAGAAAAATATATCTACTGTGGTATCTAACCGTCCCATATAATATCTTCCATATTAGAATGGAATTATCAAGGTGTTCTTCTTTTCAACTCTATTGCCCTTGTCGGGGGCTCGTCTCATGGTGGGGTGTCAGCAATGATTTGAGCATCCCACGATGTATCTCCCTTACCCCTTCGCACTACCCTCCAAGCAGTAGCAGTGACAGTTTTTCTTATAATGCTTTTTACTGTTTGCTCTATTTACCTCCATCCTTCTTTACCATTGTTAAGACCCGACCATTTAGAACTTGTAGATCAGTTGCATCCTTGGGAACCTTCATTGGTGTGGACACGGTGGTTTCGTACTTCACATTGATTATATTTATCTACAAATCGGCCACATAGACCATTAACCGGAATCGACCCGTAACTCTCACTCAACTGTGCTGTGGTAGACCTCGGAGTGTGCGACAGCCGTTAAAAACTACAAGTTAGCTCATGTCCAATTCCGGTAGAACCAAACCTTATGTAAGAAGGCTGACCGAAACTGAGCTCGATCGCTTCGTCAGAGAACTCTTCATCAGGCTCGCCGAACTTCATGACGTGGCCTGGTTTCATCTATTTGCTCTATGATCTGTACCTCGAATGTCTGAAAAAGTATTAAAAATATTCGAGGTCGTTTTGTCGGTCATAATACCCCGACCCTCAATTTGCAGGGATCCTTAGTGAATGAAAGCCTGGTGTTCAATAATATCAGAAATGTCTACCGTTACAATAATGTTTTTCTAGCCTATAAATCAAGGAAGAGTCTCATTCTCTAAATTTAGAGACTAACTCTAACCTTCCGTATAATGCCTTGTTCTTCATCCACGAGTTGCGTGCTGCATTGTTTCTTTGTGGTCACCATCTCTTGGCCTTGACGGCATTCATTATTATATGATTTGGCATCTTCAACCACATTCCGTTCCGTTCTTACTTGATTTAAACAACCTTATATGGGTGGAGGGCTCTTATCCATCATCATGGTGCATTTAGATTGATAGGCGGGAGCAACACACGTGGGGAGAACTCACCAACCGCCATTTTTACTATTGATTGGTCGCAAAGTTTTGAGAGAGAGAAAGTGTTCAAAATGACAGGGGAAAAAGGTCCAGCTGCACTCAAATACACATGTGCGATATGCCAGAAGGAAAAGTGGTACGTGGACTTCCCGGAGGGATGTTTTTCGAAATGCCACCCGAGAAGTATATGCAGCGACTGCATCCTTAAAGGAGAGGTCTAAGAGGCAGTGGCATAATGCGATAAACTCAAAGATCTCTTTACAACCTCTGAGGAGAAATCTAGGGCACTGGAAACTAAACTATAGACCCTAGAAACGGAGCACGCGCTTCAGATTCGTCGTCTCGAGGAGAAAATCCAAGAGCTAGCTTCTAAGCTAGAGGCCCAGTCAGCTCAAGCTCGAGACGAAACTCCCACTGACTTGGGTGGTTCCGCCGGTGAGACTCCAACTCAAGTAGCTGAAGTTGCATTGGCAGTGCCACTTCAGTCAAGCAGAGGAATTAAGAAAAGAAAGAAAATAAAAAAGAAGAAAAACAACGACCTTAATGCAGCTCACCCCAGTGTAAAGGATTCCAGCGTTACTGGTGAGCAAGGGAAAGTGGAAAGAGAAGAAGAGAAAAGAGAAACAGAAAAAACAAATGAAGATCAAAAAAAAGGGAAGAAGAAAAAAAGAAGGGAAATGCGGAGACGAAAGAGAAAAGAGATGAGTCTCTCGCGAAAGAAAAGAGTGCAGACGAATGTGCAAGGGTCAACATTATTGGAGACTCTCAAGCACGGGCCCTGCAACCCCTGCTAGCAGCACACCTTCGCACGAGTGTGAAGGTAAGTTGCCTACCAGGAAGGGGAAACCAGCAGATCAGAGTAGAGACAGAGAAATCTCAGATTTCTGAGAACTCAGTCGTTGCCCTAATGTTAAGTGGCAACGACCTCTACCTCAGAGGAGGAAGGATAGGCCCCACAGAAAAGATTCTCAACACAGTCGTGGGTGCTGTGGACGACTGTGGGCTGAAAACACGCAGACGTGTAGTGGTCGGGATGCTCCTGAGAAGAGGTCCAACCCGGACCGCTCACTCGAGGAACGTATCCCTTAATCGACGCCTGGGAGATTTGTGTACGGCGGAGGGGGTCTTTTTTGTGGACCCTTACCGCATCTTCTATGGTAGAAACGATCTTTTCCAAAGGGATGGAGTACATCTTTACTTTAAAGGAAAAGCTGTACTCTATAACATGATACAGGATGTCGTGGAACGGACCCTAAGAAGTGTCAGGCCTAGAGTGAAGGCGGACGTACGCCAGTACGCCCGTGTCACTCCTGGAACGACCTTCTCGGAGGTCACAAAGAGGGGAGCCACCAAACCAATAAATAAGCCGGGAAACAGAAGATAGTAGGGAGTCCTACATTCGGGGAATCCCTGAAAGTTCTTCTGTTTAATGCGAGGTCGATCAGGAACAAGTTTCTAGAACTTCTTGGCCTCGTAGCGACGGAAGAACCTAAAATGGTAGCCATAACGGAGTCGTGGGTAAAAACCTCAAACCAAGATTTTGAAGGTGAATTCACGATTCCCGGTTACCAACTCTTCCAAAAAGATAAGCCAGACAGAAAGAGTGGCGGTGTGATGTTGTATGTCAAGGATAGGCTCAAATCGACGAACTACAACATTGTATCCGACCACGAGCTACTAGGTGTTAATCTAGACATAGGTCCTGCCAAATACCCAGACACAATACCCAACTCGTTGAAAAGGACAGGGATTTATACCGGCTGCTGGGTGAAATTGTACAAAACAGAGTGTGTATTGCCATGGGTGATTTCAATACTCAAGTTGACTGGGAAACGAGAGAAACCTGTGGCAAGAACGCACTACTCCTGGAGTTCGCGAACGAGTTCCTGACTCAATGGGTGAGAGAGCCGACGAGAGGCAATAATAACCTCGACTTGGTTCTCCCCTCTAAGGATGACATCGTTGAGGATCTCTCGGTAGGCGAAGAGCTCGGTGCCAGTCATCACTGAATAGTCAGAGTTATAGTCAAGGTCCCCAAGGTAGAGTCTGCGACTAGTAAATCGAAGAAACTTGATTTGAGAAGAGCAGACTTTGCAGATATTCGTGCTGGCTTGACTGATGCGAGGCTAGAAGTGTGCGAGGATGTTGAAGATTCGTGGAATAGATTCAAAACTACGTTCATGAGTCTTCAATCACGTTTCATTCCTTTGAAAAGCCTTCGTCGGTCTTCCGTTCAACCAAAGTAGTTTAATCGAGAAATCAGTCAACTGCTGAGGGAGAAGAGAACGGTGTACCGGCAGTCAGGGATTTCTGGAGACTTTAAGGAGTACCGTAGGCTAGTTAGGAGGGTGAAGTCCAGCGTACGAGTAAGAGCGGCAAAGCGTGTCGAGGAGCTCCGAGTGGCGAGACTCTGCAAGGAGAATCCCAAGGAGTTCTTTAGTTATGTAAATAGCCGTAAACCAATCCATCGCACAATTGGCCCTTTAGTGAATGAGGAGGGGGCATTAAAGTGTTAGATGCAGAAAATGCTAACCTCCTGAACGACTACGTCTCTTCAGTGTTTACTGAAGAATGTGGTCCCGTCCCCCAGCCCACGGATTCTTACTTGGCGGGAAAAACTGGAGGAAATGGACTTCACCCTAGGAGAAATAGAAAAAATGATCACTGATCTAAAGAAGAATAAGTCCCTTGGTTTGGACAGGTTTCTACCTAAAGTGTTGAAAGAGGTGAGCGATCAAGTGTCACGACATCTGAGCACAATCTTCAACATGTCAATTTGGACCGGATGCGTTCCTAGAGACTGGCGTGAGGCGGAGGCGACTCCTATCTTCAAGACAGGAGATCTTAGCCAGCCGTCGAACTACCGACCTATTAGCTTAACCCCAATAGTCGGTAAAATCATGGAAACCATCTTGGTGGACAAAAGGCACTGGTCATGCCTAACTAATCTTGTGGAATTCTTCCATTTCGTTTTTATTGAGCACAACCGGGATAAGGTGGTTGATGTTATCTACTTAGACTTTCAAAAAGCCTTCGATAAGGTACAAAAGCGGCGCTTCCTTCGGAATGTGCGTGCGCTGGGCGTAGACGGAAATGTAGCAAGTTAGATAGAGAACTGGCTAAACGGCAGACGGCAACGAGTAGTGTTGAATGGACAGACTTCTGAATGGGCGCCCGTTACTAGCGGTGTTCCTTGAGGTTTTGTCCTGGGACCACTACGTCAACGACATGGACAGTGATATGGTTGCCAAGATTTCTAAATTTACCGATGATACCAAGCTTGGTATGAACGTCGCAAAGAAAGAAATACTGCCCGCCTTCAAGATGATCTTAGAAAGATTAGGGAGTGGTTGCACACGTGGCAAATGACATTTAACGTGAACAAATGCAAAGTGATGCATATCGGCCACCGAAACCCCCGATCTCAGTATATCCTTAAGGGCACTGCTATTAAATCTACCAACACTAAGAAGAACTTGGGTGTAACAATCACTAGTGACCTCAAGTTCTCGAAACAGTGCATTGAGGCGGAGAAAAAGGCCCAAAGGATGCTAGGCTACATAGAGCGCCAGTTTGGATATCGGAACAAGGAGATTGTACTGTGTTTGTACAACTCACTTGCCCGACCGCACCTGGAGTATGCCGTACAATTTTGGAGTCCTTCGTTTCGAAAGGATATTGCGAGATTGGAACGTGTACAAGCCAGGGTAACCAAATTGATTCTCTATATCAGACACAAAAGTTACGATGATAGATTAAAGGAATTAGATATCTTCTCGTTGGAAACTCGGAGACTGCGTGGTCAGCTTATCGAAGTGTTTAAAATACTTCGGGGCTTTGAGAATGTAGACTACACGGATATTTTCCAACTTATTGAGGGCAGAACGAGAAATCACGGCTACAAACTTGAACTGAAGCGTTACAACCGTGATCTGTGTGGTAAATTTTTCACATACAGCATCTGCGGTAGCTGGAACGCACTTCCAGTGGAAGTTGTCAACAGCAATTCTGTTGATCAGTTCTAGTCAAGACTGGACAAAGTCTTGAAAAGTGACCGTTTTCGAACAGGCAGTCGGCGGCTCTAGACATTTTAAAGGTCCTCTCCCACACATTGTGTGGTTGTGATCTTCGAACACTGTGGTCACTCTACACTGCCCTCGTCCATTCCAAACTGGACGATTGGTGCCAAATTTACTCTTTGGCTTCACCTTCAGCCCTTAAAATGCTGAATCTAAAACACAACCTCGGAGAACGTGGGGTGCTTGCTCCCCTCGCCCTATCATCGACTCCAGATTTGTATGCGATACCTGTGTCGTGGACAGCAGGCTCCCGCGTCAGAGGTTCACAGATGCCTTTATGCTGCTGAATCAACGGCGGCATTCGATAGGTTGTTGTCTTTATCCCGCGCCTTGAACCTTTGGATAGGATATCATCTCTCCAACCTGAGTGCTCTAAGGGTCATTGCCCTTCCGTCGTTACCAACGCCAAGTTAGCATGCTCCACCTTGCACAGTTTGCACCAAGATGTGGAGTTTGGAGCTTGGGCAATTCTTTTGTGCACCCTTGCTCCCTGAATGGCCTGTTCCTCGAACGTTCGACCTCACATACACAATATTGCCTCATATACACAGATGGTTCCAATTCAGACTGAGGCGTGGTCGCTGTAACCGTTTACTCAGGAGTGTTTAACCTTGTCTTTAGCGCTGGCAAATTCTATTTTTCCCGCTGAACTTCCAGTCATTCTTTTATCTTTTAGACTAATCCAATTTTTATCTTTTAAAGATTTTGTTATTTTCTCCAAGTCTAGGAGTGTTTGACAAGTGATTCGCTTTTGTAGTCCTTTCCATCCCGGAATTGTAGAAATTTGCAATTGGCTGGTCCAGAATGCCTCCCGTTATCGTGTTCGATTTTGTTCGGTTCCCGAGCATGTAGGGGTCCTGGACAACGAGAGGACTGATAACCTGGCACGCTCAGACTATCCTGGATCTCGGATAACTCTGCATTGCCTTTTACAGATTTATTTCCCTCTATAAGGGATTGTGTTTTTCATTTGTGGCAGGAAGAATGGGATACCAGGGTGGTCATCCTTTAAATTATACAATATCCAAAAAATCTGTTCGTTCTTGGCCCTCGAGATCACCCATTGTCGCATTTGCATCGGCCACACGAGACATACCCACGGCCATTTTGTTTCGGCTGGTGCTCGAATCACCACTTACTACTGTTTTTTTTTGTGGTGGGGACCAATCGCTTGCCCATCTTCTATTAGAATGTCTTCATTTTGCCATTCTCCGGTCGTCCTGTTTCCCGACCCTTTTAATTATACCTGGTCTGTCCCGCCTTCGTTTTCTTCTGGCAGAGAAATCTTTTAAGCCCTCATTTTGGTCAAATTTTATCTCATAGTGGTTTTCTAACTCTTTTATAATTAATTTGCCCCCATTTGTTTATGTTGCCATTTAGAATCTATTGGATTAGGCAGCTGTCCAATTTGTTTCTTCCTTAAATCCTTAATAAATTGCGTAATATAATCAAGTATTGTAGCCTGAAGAGATAGCAGATTTTGGTATGGAGCGTTAGAGGCAAGTGAGAGAATCTTAAAATCCGTCACATTACCGATTGAAGAACCCCGTAGAAGGGAGTTTTTATACATACAGTGAGCGTGCGGGTAAAAGTTTACGCGTATACGTAAATTACTTTGTTTTACCAGATGTCAATTTGGTGGAGAAACCCGCTAATAGCCTCAAAATTATTTCTTTAGCTCTCCTGCCCTTCATTTCCACTTCCCAAACGATGTAGACTTTTGAAGAAGGTAGTATAAAATGAATGGTCCTTTTGAAGTAGTGGGCCAGAGTAACGCAAACATACGAACTTTGTTCGCACCTTATACTTACTTATCAGTGGACTGAGAATAGATGCGGCATTTTTTAGGTTTTCTGTAGAAAAAATAGCCCCAGAAACTCGCATGCAGATTTATATGTACAAGAAATCAATACTTTCTTAATCTATTCTCATTTCGAAAATCACTGCAAGATGCTTATTGTTGAAAAGTTAAATCAGAATTACCAATTGTGGACCTCAAATTGACACTTTAGGTAAGAAAGATAAACTATATAGATCGGAGAATACATAATAATATGGTCTAAAAGCGAAACTACTGGCCTGTAAAGTAGCTCATATAAGCGAAATAACGTGGTAACTGCGATTTGAGGAATGCTGGATTCTTTTACGGAAATTCGAGTTGAGAAATAAATTCCTGCATAATTGAAAATTTTGTAAAATGGTCTATATTTATTTTTCGTTCTTAAGAATAAGTGGAAATAGAGGGTCTAACTATGCCTTTCTCTTCAATCTTTACAAATTCCTCTTTTTTCGCCTTCAATGAGAAAGAAATTAATTTTAGAGTTTGGCATAATAAAATTGAATTGAGATTTTGAGGGTGAGAGGCTCTACTTAGAACTTAATGAGTCAGCTGAGTATCCATAGAGAGTGAAACACAGCCTTGCAGAAGTTACACTACGCGTTAATGAATTCTTGAAAGTGCTCTTTATTATGCCCAAGATCCATGAAAAATACCTAAAAAAATCTGATCCTAGAACTGAGTGACAATCTTCTATAATAAAATGCCAAAGATTAGGCGCTGCGAGAATAGAATGAGATATCAAAAAGTATAAAAAAAAACAACATGGATCGACTCTCTCTCTCTCTCTCTCTCTCTCTCTCTCGAGAGAGAGAGAGAGAGAGAGAGAGAGAGAGAGAGAGAGATGAAATAGGCAGTCTACTATTTAAAAACGGGGAAAGAGTCCGAACCTGCACAGATTGCGCAGAGGCTACCAATCAATCATCCTTCTCGGAATGAAATTTGGAAAAGCGTGATGCAATGTCACGCCTTTTCATTAAATTAATTATTAATAAAGAACAGCCAGAAAGACGCGACTAGTGATAACGCGGACAAGAGGGATAAGGGAGCCTTATACTCGAGATCTGAGCTCCCAAGCGAGACCATAAAGAGCTGTAATAATTTCCTTTAGCTCGATAGCGAAGGTTTTGAAACTCGAGTCACTAGGACACTTGCCTATCCCTTTCTGCTCTCTGGCTGTTGATTTCATATTAGGGGTAATGTTCTTCTGGTCCCTCCTTGCGCCTTATCCTATGATGCAGTCTGCCGTTTCTGCAATAATTAAGGGCGTTGTTCTTTCCCAGTTCCTCTCTCGTGCATGGTATCTTGTTTATCGTGGGTTGAGAAAATCATGCTAATGTTGTGCAACAAGAAGGTCGCGACAGGCGTAGTTGCACGGCTGACGAATTGGGGGCGGTAGTTGCATAGCCAGCCAGAAAAATATTCTTTGTAAGCATTTCCGACGGTTGCTGATCTGAAGGTTCGTGGTGAGTGATACTTGAGAAATAGCGATTTTGTTCCGAGAAATTAAAGAGATGTTCGGCCGTTGCTGGCAATTTAGCGAAAGCTAGCCAAAATTTGGACCTTGCAGATACGAGTGACTCACTTTGATTCAAAGATAAATCACAGATTCGCAGCCAATGTTTGAGCGTCTGGGCAAAAATGTCCTCCTCACCTGATTAGCCGACATACAGTTCTCTCTCCCATTGTAGCCTCTTGGGAACGCTATTCTGTTCCTATTTTCTACTTGCTTGAAACTTGAGGCATTGTTCGTAGCTTTAATTCACTGCTATTATTGAAATCAATAGTCACTAGTTGTAGCAATTCCCGATCTTAAGAAGCTGGTGAATTTGGAAAATAAATGACAACAAAAGCTAAAAGACAAGCGGAAGATTTAAGTTAGGAAAAAAACTTAGAGCTGGGTTCGACACCGGCTTCAAGAGGAAGTGAGAGTAAAATGGGTAACTCGGAGAAGATGACGAAAGCTCTTGAGTTGAAAGATGAGTCAACAGGGATGTGACACATCATCTTAGTCTGGCCGAATAATAAACTAACACCTGAGTCAGATGAATTGTTTTCTCCTAAGCTCCTCAGTGAGGTTGCCGTGCACATTGCACGCGTGCAGACACTCGTACTACTAGCACTATGTACATACATAAAACTAGTTGATTACTTGCGAGATTATCTATATTACAATGCAACCCATGGTTTCATTTTGAAATACAAAAAAATAACTAAGTATAGAATTTAACATTTATTTTCACACTCATAATACTGGCAAATATAATTAGAGCAGTAAGGTTCGACTCCCGTCACTTAGTAGTAAACTTCATGCGAGCAAAGCAGTATCACAATACTTCGTTAAAGTATATTTATTTAGTTTATAGTTTTTCCAATTCGTCATATAACGATCCATCCTAATACTCTCAAATAAACAAATAATCAAATTGAAAATAGGGTGACTATTAATTCAAATTTTCTATCTTCAATAAATAGCCAAAACAAAATAGCATTCATTGACTTAGTTAAGTTATTGGCTTGGCAGCAATCCCATAGAACTCAGAGTGATAAATAAGTGACAAGAATTGATGGGGTTTTTTTATTGAATTATTTACACCAAAAGCGTGTTCATAAATAATTCAAGATACAATTCCACATTTTATGAATTATATGTCTCATCGATCTGTTATTTTTAACAAGCTAACCAAGAACTATACTTAAAAGTTTAATAAAATGATCGTGTGCAATAGATTTCTAAATAAGTTTAAATTTAGTAGTTCCTCTTTAGTGTATTTTTTTAGAGAACATACGTAACCTAACCTAACCTAACCTAACCTAACCTAACCTAACCTAACCTAACCTAACCTAACCTAACCAAATTTAAAGGGACACCTAAAAGGAACCCGGTTTCAATCATTAGATGAAGCAAAAAAGCAGGTCATTACTTGGTGCCAGAGACAACCCCGTGAATTCTACAAAGATGGTCTTTACCGTTGGATTCATAGATTAAGAAAGTGTATAGATGTTAATGGAGCTTATGTAGAAAAATGATTACAGTATTATTACAAATAAAAATTTTATGCCATTTATCTGAGAACTTTTTGACTCCCCCTCGTATTTACAATTTTCGATATCAGTGATAAAAAAACAGAACTAAAAATATTTTGCTGAAATTATTTTTAATAAACACACTCAGTATGTTTAGCCTTCTAAGGGTGCTCAACACTATTGATGAAGAAGTTAAATCTGCCACCAATCGTCTACTGTAATGATTTATAGGTTTAAAACTAATACGAACGAACAAGGTTTATTATAGTGGAAGCATTAAATTGCTATTAAATTTGAAGGCGATACCCTGCTTATATAATGGTTTATTTAATAAAATATAATTCTCCAGGAATTAATCAAGAAATCAAAATACAAAGTTTAAGGTTAAGGCAAAATAAACTATGTAGTGTGTTGCGAGGAATAAATTAATGCAATAAGGAATAATGGATGGGCAGTAATCACTGCGGACAGCGAAAGGTAGCATGAATATTTATAAATTACCAATCGACCTATTGGAATCACAAAATGGTATGGAATTTTGATTGCCAGCGGACGCCATCGACAACTCAAATGATTGCGAGCCAAGGTCATCGACAACTCGAATGATTGCGAGCGAAGGTCATCAACAACTCGAATGATTGCGAGCGAAGGTCATCGACAACTCGAATGATTGCGAGCGAAGGTCATCGACAACTCGAATGATTGCGAGCGAAGGTCATCAACAACTCGAATGATTGCGAGCGAAGGTCATCAACAACTCGAATGGAGTCGATGATATATCGCAAAGTGCGTGAGAGCAAAAGCGAGGGAAGAACTCACGGCTATTTGGTGAGGGCGTGAGATTAAGAACGAAAGTTCTGCCGTGAGGGAGGCATCTTCGAGTCCCCGCCAGAAGAACTAACTAATCTTTGTATCCTATCAACATATAAGGAAGCGACGGTATCGAGACTGTCGAAGTCTGTAGTCTCTCTGTAAGACAAAGTGTAATCTCGAGGGGCCCGAAGCGCGTTCGTGTATTTAGTCAAAAGCCGAGCCTTGCTACGTGTGGATCCTCTTCGCGCTAAAAAGGGAGGCTTGATTCGGTGGGAAAATTATCGCAGGAGTTTGTCTAATTATCACATACCATAGATGCCATATTCGCGCTTGCGTAGAATGCCGCTCTTTCATTATGAATCGACCAGTGGCGATTTTGGTAGGAATGGCGCCCTGGGTGTACCACCTCTTTGGTCTTTCCCCATTAACTCCCCATTAGCCCCCTCCCTCCAAAAAAACAGGCAGGAGCAACTATTATTTTTATTATTACTATTATTCATCTATTTGGAATAATAGCATATCACGACAACAACTTTAGTGTCAAGAAAAAAAACATAGATCTCATGTGTATTTTATTATGAGGTTGAATGTGCTGAATTCGAATTTAATAACAAAAATTTCTCATCACGTAACATTTTCTTGGAAATTGCTGATTTATTAATTATGCAATTGATACCAATTTCCACGATACTATAAATGTATTTCACTCCCAAAGTCAGATTAAATGTGTCCATTGTAATTAATTCATGAATATATAATGAATCAGCATGTTTTGTAGCATTATATAATGTATTAACCTACAGTTTAATATTTACTTCTTCATTTGAAAGACGTCTCAGGTGTGTGAAGCTTCAGGTTTCAGCAGAAGTCAGCCAGCAATCCGTTGTATGGTCTTTTGGCTCCCTCCAGACCATTAGTACGCCAAACATGAGGCCAGGCCCTTTTCCTTTCACCTAGGCAGATGGGAACTTGTACACCTGACAACATATGTGAGGTGCCCATCGTTTGTCCTGGTCACCCCCCTTTACATCTAAAGTATAGCTCATAAAGTTTCTTCACATGTTTAGTCAACTGTCTCTTTTATTGTCTTAATGTAACTGATCTACATATATAACAAACACTGTCTGGGGAAATTTTGCATTCTCTATTCATTTTAGCTCTGTCTCCTGTAAAGAAAAAAAACACTGTATGTGAAAAATAATATAAATAGTCACAGCAACAAATATTAAATAAAAAAGTAAAAATAGGGAGCATTTATAATAAGTTACATAATTATCAAGCGTGTCTTGGTATGACATTACATTATATCAATACCATATTTTATCTATGGTGGAGGGACCAATAACTTAAAGGCGAACCGACAAGGAACGGAACGCAACGAGTTTCGACGCGCGGAATAACGAGATAACGAGTGCAACGAGGTCAGGTAAAATTTGGGCAATGGCAAAGCTCAAAGTTATTTAAAGAGGCATTTACAAAAATATAATTTTATTTACATAAAATAAGATAATTAATGGGCAAAATTACATCGGTAAACGAGGGGGGAATTGCAGAGTTATGCATCAGACTCTGAAGTTAAAAATTAATGTATTACAGAAGGAGACTATTTAAATGGGGAGGATTAACTCAATTGGGTTGCTGAAGGGGGAGTGGGGTCGGCTTACGGAGGATTCCGGGTGAGACGTCAGAGTAAGCTTCACGGATGTCTTCTGCAGGCAATAAACGTGATGGAGGCGAGGGCGCTCGGAGCTTCTGAGCGGGAAGTTAACGTGATGACGGTTCTCCAAAAGAGGGGGGGGGCGGGAACGTCCTGTCCAGGGGAGAGTATTTCGGCCACCCGAAAACGATAGGGCGAACGAGGAGGGCTTCGACAGGATTTGATGAGTGGAGTCGGAAAAATCGCTCAGTAGCGATTGTCAAATGGAATTACCTCACTTGCCGGGGCTAATTCCAACACACAAAAAGTTCAGCTGTCACTTTGCTTTGTTGTGAGCACCTGACTTGGAACTAGGGGAATCTTCTTGGGTCCGGGCGAGACTCTTTAATTCTGTGCCTGCCACATGGAAGACGAGCCCTATATATATCCGAGCCCCCCTCCCCCCCGCGGGCGTGGGGGAAACAGCGCTACTCTCTAATGGCTTCGAATCTTCACGCCGAGGCGATTCTAACCCGCGTAAAGGTGGTCCGTGGTGGACGCGGTTCGAGGTTACCGCTTGTGGATGGGGGGAGAGGAGGCTTACCAATTTAAGCCTAACCAACTTCTAGAATCTTCTCCAGCGCATGGAGGTCACTTCCGTGCTGGAAAAGAAATTCCACGTGGAATTCCCCCACAAAGCGTTACGTAAGAGTTACCACGGATTTGGACCCATATAACTAAAAGAATATTGACTATACTTTCATAAATTTAAGATGTTAAGTTGAAAAATACCTTAGGAAAACCCCATTAAAATTATATTGAAATCCGTTCATAACTTTTAGAGTTGTCAGTTTCGGCCCAATCCTGTTTGCATTCAACCCCTACAGAACCAATCCTGTTTGCATTCAATCCCTACGGAACCAATCCTGTTTGAATTCAATCCCTACGGAACCAATCCTGTTTTAATTCAATCCCTACGGAACCAATCCTGTTTGCATTCAATCCCTACGGAACCAATCCTATTTGCATTCAATCCCTACGGAACCAATCCTGTTTGCATTCAATCCCTACGGAACCACTCCTGTTTGCATTCAATCCCTACGGAACCCTCAGTCTATTTAACGTAAGTAAGATGGTAATTCACCAGAAACTGGAGGGTCGCAGAAAGAGACGTTATATTCGTGATTTCTGCAAAAAAAACAAACCTAGAAACGGTTATTCTCATTTCCGGGTTTTTTTTTTACTGCTTATACATAAAACAACAAAAATATATTTATAACTACTAAATAAGCACACAACATATAAATACTAACAACCACAAATAACAAAAATAATTTAACAAGAATAAAAAATCATGTAAATATAAATAACAATAATTTATTATGCTAAATTATGCAACTTTATTTTAGGGATAGAATATAACGTGCAAGAGCCGGTTGCGCTCGGTACTGGGTACTCGCATTTTTCCCCCCGGGAATCTATGTTGCCCCTGGCAAGATGACGCCCTGGGCGGGTGCCCATACTGCCCATACCTAAATCCGCCCCTGGTTGTGACCTTCCTCTAGATTCGATTGAGTTATCCGAACTTGGCCTCGCCTGAGGAACGGCTCATACTTTGGGGCATGGCACCCCAATATCAGGTCATTGAATTAAGACATAAATTTAAATATAATAGCTATTTCTTTTCTATATTCTTATACATGTAGGAAAAAACTGGTAGAGTTACTTACCCCCGAGGGGGTAAGTAGCTCTACAGGTGTCATCACGCACATATCCAATCGCAACACCGCTATCATTTCCTTTTAGTCTTTCGCACACAACATACACACCCTCTACTCTGCTTCGAAACCGTGTCGATGAAGTACCGCTGTCTTCTATAAACGTGCTCATATCTACATACCCCTAATGCGAAACAGGTACCCCCTCCTCCTCCCCCATCCCCTCGGGTCACAATTTGGTTCCAAAATCGTTGTTTGGTGGCAAAACACGTTGCTACATGGACCAGCCCTTGGTGCCTTCGGACTTGCGAGCAATTTTCATTCTGATCTTTATGTGTATTTATTACCCGGTAGTAGGAACTCTTCCACGATGGAAGAGAAGGATAAAGCAACTTCCTGACTCAACAGCATTTGAATCCAGGGTTGTTAAATACACGCATAAAAATAATAAAAATATATATATTTCATGCTCACAGCTTTATTCACCCATATATCATAGAGGAATGGCCGCTAGTTTAAAAATAGTCTTTACATTTCGTCATTAGCACCCTTTAAGCTTAAAAAACGGCTAAAAGATGAGAGTGAAGATGGAGTAATCGAAACAGGCTCTGAGAAATCAATTCTGAACCCTTCCCTGTAAATGGAAGAGAGAGACATAAACCAAGAATATAAATAAGCTCACGAAAGGAAATGACCTCATAAAATATAAGAGAATTCGTGAGAGAATTGTTCCGAGGGAAACACGAAAAGAGCTCACAGCCAAGGTTTCCAATTAGGCAAAAAGCTTCTAAGCTCTGCCATATAAAAACACATAAACTGTTCTATTTGGAGCGGTAGTTATACAAACACGCTCAAATTTTATATAATTTGTTAGGTTGGAATTCTTTTTGGTTGCGTCTAGTCAGATGGTTCCTAACTCTCTTGGATGGAGAGATTTTTGGAGGTTACGTGAAGGATGGCACTTGGCGTGGGTCGAGGGTGGCAGCAAAGGCGTTGTGTGAATGACAATTAATAATTGAGTCTCGGGATTGAGATAATAAAAGAGTTGAATACGCGAGAGAGAGATAGAAGAGGTAGAAAATATTGTGTAACTGAGGGATGAGTGGTGTTAAGGATATGAGGAGGAGAGGAGATGATTATGATAAATGATTAGAATGAGGATGATGGTGATATGTGCCAGGTTGTCTAGTTAACGCTTTTGTCTTTACTTATATTCTGTTTCCTTTCAGCATAGGAGCCTTTGTTCTCTTGTTTTGGGGGGGTTTCTTTTTTTCTGGATATTTTCTCTTTCGTTTATCTTAGGATTCGTTTACTTTAGCATTCGACCCTTTGTTTTCGTATTGTATCTCTTGCGAGCCTTGTAATTTTTGCTATATATTTATAATTCCGGTTGTATTGGTGTTGAGTCCCCTTTCTCCTGTGTCCAGATAAGTAGGCCTCGAACAGCATGATGTTGTCAGGAGTCGTCATTATTGGGTTACCAGCGCTCGTTGGCTGTGCCATACTTATGCTTGCAACTTTTCAAATATATTTTTATATTTACCGACTGCCATATAACTGTTATATAACTTAAAAAGATTTCATCATAACACAGAATACTAAAGAAAACAACGATCTTAACACCCAACTTAATCTGACCTAACCTAACTTCTTGTCCCAGCTTAAACTTTCGTGTAGAAGGGAAATAATTCAATGTCTAAAGACAAACAGAGTAGAGAATCGAATTTTTCCATAGGATACATATAATTTTAAAAAACAATTTTATATCACAATCAATTTTATAAAAAGGATTTTTCTCTTCCCTCCCGAGTAACTAAAGTAGGTGAAGACAAAAGTAAATAGGAAATCTATAAGGCTAAAATACGGTGAGTGGGTAGACCAATAATCCAATAATACCCTTTTCATCCTTTGCGAGGCACGATATTATGCCTAAATCAGCAACTCTTATGAAGGTCTCAGTTTTACACGGAGTTCTTTCAAATCAAATGTTACCCACTGCCCGATTGTGGGCGGGGATACCTGAAAAACACCTCTGGTTCAATTGTACTGGTGTCTTTTCCTGTAGCTCATAAATGAGTTCAGGTTAGGTTTACTTTTGCCCATTGTGGCAAAGTGTTAATGCCTTCGCTTTGCACGCGTTAGGCCGCTGGTTAAAATATGGGTGAATGGTGACCAACTGGACATTCTAGGTCCCTATAAACCGGCTACACGGACCCTGGAGACACTTAGTTTTGTCTTCCACCTCAGCACTTCACCTCTTCCAAAGTTTTCCCTCCTCTGAAAGTGGAGAACTTCTTTTGATACTTATTTTTATCTTGACGGATTCTTCAGAAAAGATACGTGTCAGAGGACAAAGAGATGTCTGCCCTACCAGAATCTTCGCCAATCTCGGAGAACAGATACCTCCTTCCGGCAGAGGAAGCAGATACTCTGCACCACAAAGTCCTGGAGAATCCAACTGTTTGGACTTTCGGGTATAACAGGATTCAAGAGGATTCTCAGGCCAAAGTGGTCTCGGGTTTTCGTTTGTACATGGCAACCGGATCGCCCAATACCCGTGTCGGTTCTTCTAGGACCCAGGCTTCAAGACAGGCAGGAGTTAACTATCCCTTTTGTCACCCTAATGCGCGCTGATCTACCGCCAAGATCTCGCTTGCACTCAGAGAGTAGGATTCTGGGGGCGGGGGGTTACCGCTAATCTGGCGACTAACTACTAGGGCATAAGACACCGTAATCATCCATAGTTTAATGCTAGGCTAGATTTTTTAAAATGTGCAAAGGAAACCAAAAAACAAAGACGAAAAAAAACAAGAAGCAAAAAATAAGGAAGAAGTAAGCATGCTTCAGCGTCGGGGGCAGCCTTCCCCCCCCCCCGGCGCAAAACCGTACAACAACACCAAAGAGAGTCGAATAAAATGGAGGAGGCCAGACTCCTCAAAAAAAGTCATATAGACGACAAGTCAAGGTGCACGAACTCGTTCCAAGTATGAGGTATAAGCGGTAGCGACCCCGTCAATCACGGTACTGGTCTGCTTGGCAAAGAAGATGGGAGACGGTCGAAGGGAACTTAAAGTTGGGTGTTATTGCGCCGCGACTGTTCCCATGGACCAACCTCCCAATAGCGCGACAGCTTCAGGTTGCTTTCTGTAGTCTCCGAATTGGAAACACTCGCGGGTTGCAGCGCCATTTGATCGAGCGCTCGCCTGCGCCCTACTGTGAAGACTGCTTTGTCCCCCAGACTGTTCGGCACATTCTTGTTTAGTTTCTCAGTCTGGGTGATCTTCGCGCACGAGCGGGGTCTCTACCGCTTGTCCCTTTGTACTCGAGACGAGTTCGTGTACAAAGACTTGTGGTATCTGACTTTTTGGATGAGGTTGGCCTCCTCTGTTTTATTTGACTCATTTTTGTAGGTCGCCGGAGGGGGGCGCCCCCTAACGCCGAAAGTGCTTCTTTTCGTTTTTTTTGCTTACTGTTGTTTTTTGTTATTTTGTTCTTTTTGTGTGTGTGAATTTTAACGGCCTAGTACTGGGCTAGAATTTTAATTACGGTAACTTATGCCCTTGCAATCATCAGATGGGTGAATTAAAAAAAATGCGGTCCTGAGCACAACAAAAGACCCCGCCGGCCCTAGAACTACACTGAGTTCTCGAAGGAGTTTCCGAGCCTTGGGGTACGACTGATGTCTCTCGGCGGCATAGGCACCTTCGAGATGGCCGCGGACGCAGTGAGAGCAGTTAGTGACTGAGAAGCCGGGCCCGCGCTTACAAGCTTATAATGCCTGTGTAGGCCCAGAGAGAGTAACATCTACAAGCATTTACAACAATGCTCTCAAGGGGGAACATTCGGAAGCCAACAGTCGCCAGGCGTAGATCGGTGTGGTGGATCGAGTCCACCTTTCGCAATACACGCTCGGCCTCGGATGCTCAAAACTCGCATCCGTAGTCAAGCTTCGAACGAACAAAGGATCGGTATAAAGGTAAGGCAGTGGCCTCATCAGCACTCCAAATTGCTGAACTTCACGGAAAATAGAATCTCCATGGCGTGGGTACAAAATACCCTAAGACTGCGAATATAAACCTGTCAGGTGAGGCGTCGGTCGAAAACATGACCAAGAAAAAGGTGCAAATCCATAGGAGAACCCGGGTTTAAACATCTCTCAATCGGGATGGAGATGTAGCGACACTTCAACATAGGGAGAGATGCAGTTCAATGCCTGTTGGAATAGATGCTCCAGAGTTATCATCTGCGCCGTAATAAAAGAGTGTCGAAAGGTCGTACAAATAGAGCGTAGGGAGAACATCTTTCCGTAGCGCAGAGGTGATATCGCTGATGCTTGGCGAAAAGGGTGCAATACTGAGGAAACTTCCCTGTGGGCCACCCTTTTCCTACTCCATTGGGCCGAAGTGGGGTCCCCCTACCTATAGGCGGAATCGAAAAGCGCGCAAAAATTCAAAAAATAAAAATTCGGAGGCGTCTTCTCACTCATATCGTGTGGTGAGTTTCAATGATAGCGTATCATCATGTGGTATCAAAGGCTTTCTCCAGATTGAAAAACACCCTGGCGTGGTTCTGTCTATGGAGGAAGGCCTCGCAGACTGCCTTTTCCAGTCGGAGCAGAGCATCTGACGTAGAGTGGTACTTGCGGCTTAAGTCGCACTATGCAGATGACAGGTGGCCTCCGCTGTCCATAAAAAAGGCTAGTGTAACATTTTTCAATTTCCTCACCAACTTGTACACGCAGAATGTTAGAGAGATTGGGCGGAAACCAACCGGAGTAGAGCGATCTCTCCCTAGGTTGGAAAAAGCGAGGACAGTAGCCATTCACCAGGAGTCTTGGAGGACACCGTCTGTCCATATCCTGTTAAACAACTCTGAGAGAAAGGACATGCCTTGCTCACCCAAAGGTCGAAGCATGGCACATAGGACATCATCCAGACCAGAGGAGGTGTCCGTGCATGAAGCGAGAGGGTAACGCAACTCACTCGATATATACCTGTCGTGAAGGGTTTTCTACCTCTGGAGGTAAGGTCCATTTGGCAGGCTTCGGCTACATCCCCCGTAAGGGGCGCAGTGATTTGCCTTCCTGGCCGCCGTGCTGACTGAATCCAGCGCCTCGTCCGGACCAAGCTTTGCCTCTTCTGCTTCAGACACCCTGCATTTCTACCCTATTTCCTCACTTACCCTACAACCTCTCTCACAACTCTCTCTGGTCCACCTCTAATTTCACCTGGTAGACGCAGAACAGCTTCCTCTCACCCATCCATCCCGGATCGGGGCTGAAGGGGAGGGGAAAATGACCCCTTACCCTTGAGCTCCGGTTTGGGGTGGTGGGCTTTTAACAACCTGCTTCATCCTCCCCCAACCTTCTTCACATACCCTTTTTTCTCTCCTTTTAATCTCTATCGATTTTACGCCCAGCCCAAGGTGGAACCCCTATGCCGAAGGATGTCTAGCCACTGAGCGGAAAGGTGGAGTCCTAAATGGCGGCATCTGGTTCTGCTGGCCCTGTCTTCACCTCTCGTAGAGAGGGCTACTGCAGGGGTTGATTAGCGTTTGCTTCCCTTATAACTAATAGGGTACCCATACCCGATGATGAGAATCTAAAAAATCAATCTCTTCCCCTTTCCCTTTCACCATCGACGGAGCCGTCTCCGGGCAGTTCCACTGAAAAAAATGGAGGTCTTCCACCCTGTGCCCTGGCAGGGACTCCTCCAAAACTCTTTAACCGGAGAGGAGGCTTACTCCTCTCCTTCTCCTATGGATGTAGGGGGATTCTCCGTCACCCCCTTGTCTGGAGGTGCCCACGGGTGCCTCCCTCATTCCAGTGGTAGCCCCCCCTTTACTTTCAAAGGGACTGCCAAGAAAGACGGCGGCCCATAAATGACCGGGAGCGGTACGATAGGGGGAGGAGGGAAGACAGGGCCTGTCGGCCTCTCCCCTCCAAAGAGCTGCGGACTTGAATTTTGAGCTTGGACCCTAAAGCAACCCAGCCCCAGACGGTATGACCTTCTATGGGGACGAACCTGGGATCAGTGCCAAGCAATGAACCAGAGTCCGCTTCTGTGCAAGGTCCTCCTCATACGGCTCGAGTCTCCAATGTTTTACAAGGAGAGGAGGGATCTCCTCCTCTGGCTGGTGACCCTGTGAAAGCTAAGACATTCCCCATCTCGGAGAAGGATATTTCTGAGGCCGGTCCATCTGGCCTGGGGGCTCCTGCCGGAGGAGGCGAGAAGCTAGTTTATTCACCGCCCTGATGTCCTAAAAATAAGAAAAAATAGATAAAAGACCAAAAAGACTCCTCTCCTTCGGCGGGGGCCACGGGGACGGATGGGGCTTTTGCTGTTTCGGTAAGCGACCAGGACAAGATCGACACGTCCAACCCTGTTGCTTCATCGGGTGGGGATTCCCAGACGAAGACCAGAACTGCGCAGAGCGGAGCCTCGATTACGTAGCGGCCCTTTACTCAGAAGCTAACTGGCGTTTTCGAGCCACTGGCTACAAACGCTTCCTCGTCATACGCTCCATTGATGGTAGCCCGTTGGCTAAGGGAAACATGATCCATCAGAGAGCCTTAGCTAGCGTGATTGGTAGAGAGCCGAACATGACTCTTTTCTCGGACGGTAGCCTTCTGGCAAATGCGTCAAATCCCTCTGAGGCGGCCATGGTTAGTGCCCTTTGGACACTTGATGGCACCCCGGTGAGTGTGACGCCGCACTCTACCATGAACATCGGAAAAGGAGTAGGTTATGCGAGGGAACTCGTTGACTACTCCATAGAGGACATCACCTTAGACCTGGCTGACCATGGGGCGGTCAAGGTCGAACGTGTGATGAGAAAACAGCAAGGGGCCTTGAGACCCACCCCTAGACTCTTCGTCATGTTCGACTGTGAGGAGCTCCCTAAGTCGGTGCATACCGGTCGTTATCGATACCGCGTGAAGGCATTCGTGCCACACCCACAGAAGAGCTATTACTGTCACCGCTTCAGCCATACTAATCACTCCTGTCAACGTGCAAAGTCAGGGCTACCCAAAGTCTGTGAAAGTTGATCCAAGGCCGCACACGATAAGTCTTAATCGTGTGTGGCCAAGTGTGTTAATTGCAGAGAGCCGCACCCCACTTCTTCGAAGCAATGTGGTGGGTATCTCCTTGAGAAGGAACCCCTGGCCGTTCAGGCTCAGGATCGTCTGTCATTTTGCGAGGCTAAGGACTTAATCCTAACGAGCCCGGCGCTGCTTGGGAGCTCCAATGCCTCAAAGTTGAGAAAGACACCCTGTTCTCCTGGCCCATCCAGGCCTTTCGAGCACTGTCGTTTCCACGTCCATTCGGAACCCTTCTGCGGGTTCTACCCCCTTATGGCGCTCCCCTGGTAAATCTGGCAGCACAAAGGGTTCACACCCAGCCCCGGCGAAAAGCATAGCTCCTGTCTCTTCTCCCAGCGTGACCGTTTCGCATAAGGTAAAACCGCCGCGCACCTCCAGCCAGTCGTTAGATTATCAAGAGGCAACACCGCTGTAGAGGGTCGTGAGGCCATCTTACGGGGTTCATAAAGCTCCCCCCCCCCCAAGGAGCTTCGGCTCCTTCGCCCAAACCCAGTGGTAGGCTGGGTGGCTCGGAGACGTTTGATCCTCCAAGAGAGGGTCCCCCGCCTCCGAAGCCTCCCCGCTCGCCTAAGGCTTCGAGGCGGAGAGAGGAAAAGACTCGCATGGTGAGCCCAACCTCCCCCGATAAGTCCTCGAAGGTGACAGCGCCTTCAGTGCATTGTCCGGCCAACAGCGCCCGGATATCTGCCTCCGTAAAGCGTACGGCCATTATTTGGGAGGGTTTTCTCTTCGAAGAGGGCCTCCGTATCTCCTCCGAGAAAGGCCTAGAGGGCATATTCCTTCAATGGAATTTCTGCGGACTCCGGGCCAACTGAGAGGAGTTGCAGAGGCTCGTCTCGTCCCGTTCCCAGTTAGCTATCTTTTTTGCAGGAAACCATGCTGGGCCCGGGCCCCTTGCCCACCCTCGGGGTATAAGGGTTTTGCGACCCCACTACCAGGGAAAGGGGGCCGGGCAGGAGGATGCGCCATTTACGAGGGGCGGTCAATAAGTTTTGCGGAACGGTAGGATAAAACAGAGGAAGGGGGATGGCTGTTTGTGGGGGTGTTAGGACAAGTTATAACAAGTCAGGACATGCATCCGCACGCTCCTGCCTTATTTATTTAAGAAGCAGTAGCTGATCGCAGATCGTCAGTCACAATTTTTTTAACAATGGAGAAGGTTGAGCACCGCGCAGTGATCAAATTTTGGACCAAGGAAGGCAAGAATGCAAAAGAGATCCGTGAATGCATGGTTGCAGTGTACACCGACACCGCCCCTTCCTATGCAACCATTACTTGCTGGAATAGGGAGTTCCGCCATGGTCGTGAGTCCCTTGAAGATGAGCCCCGTCCAGGACGCCCGTCAGACGTGACCAACCAGGACAATGTGGCCCGTGTGGAGAGGATCATCCTCTAAAATCAACGGGTGAAGGTCGAGCGAGAACTCGGAATATCACATGGAAGTGTTATCAACATCATCCACGAAAATTTGGCCATGACCAAGGTCTCTGCCCGTTGGGTCCCTAGAAACCTCACGCCCGATGATCGACTTCGTCATCAAAGTCCACAAAGCCAGAGTTGCACAAGCTACCCTGCGCGAGTGCGGATTCGAGGAGCTCCACCATCCCCCCCTACAGTCCAGATCTGGCCCCTAGCGACTACTTTTTATTCCGCCAGCTCAAGGCTGCAGTGCGTGGACGCCGGTTTGGGGACGATGATGTCCAGCTTGCCGTACAAGTGTGGATTGAACATCAGTCGGGAGATTTCTGGTTGTCGGGAATTCGAAGCCTCAGGGACAAGTGGCGCAAGTGCATTGAAGTCGAGGGTAGTTATATTAAAAAATAATAAAACACTTTTCCTCATATCTCGTTTCCTTATATCCGAATTACAAAACTTATTGACCGACCCTCGTACACCCGGCATGATGTCTCCGTTCTTCTCTTCGCTTTAGATATCTCCTTTCAGGCAGTAGCTGAAAAGCTGCACTTGGATAGGAGGTATACTGTTATTTCCGCGTACATTCCACCGTCAGCTAACTTGGACACGGGGATCTTACGCCGAGTCGTGGCACGGTTGCCGAGGCCCTTTCTCTTCTTCGGAGATCTGAAGAGTAGACACCCACTCTGGGTAGACTTTTGCTTAATTCCCGGGGTCAATCCTTGCTGACTTGATCGACGAGATGGAGATGGGTGTACTAAATGTGGATGAGTGTATGCATCACTGCCCTAGAACTGCTTCATTTTCCTGTCTCAATCAATCTTTGTGCCCTCCGGATCCAGAGCCTGATTTAGGGTGGGGGTAGTCTATAAACCTCCATGATAGTGATCACTTTCGCATTCAAATATTATTTCCTGGGATGTTGCACGGTGCTCCGCATTTTAGGTAATAACTTATTTCTCTGTCTCAGTCGAGGATTTTAGGTCAGTAGATGAGGCCTTTGAGTTCTTCTCCGGCAACCTCATCGCTGTGGGCCTAACTACTATTCCTAGAACGTTTGGCCGTTTTGCACGTCACCACTGCAGTGGTGGTCAGCAGAGTGTGAGACTGCCCTCAAACAGAAGCGTTATGCCTACATGCGCTGTAAGCCCCGCCCGAACAATTTAACTCTCGGTGAATTTCGTCGGGCTAGGGCTAGGTTCCGGTATATCTCGAAGCACGCCCGCCGCTCTTCCTGGCGGGCATACGTGTCTTCACTTAACGGGAAGTCCCCTATAGCAGAGTTGTGGAAGCGAAACAAAGGAATTTGGGGCAAGTTCTTGCAGGACTTCCCTCCCGTTCTCCATGAGAATGGGACCGTAATATCGGACCCAATGTCCGTGAAGGAATCGTTGTGACCGCTTTCTTTGCAGTCTCTACCGGGTTCTGCTCCACCAGCATTAACTGCACGTCGTGATGTCGCGGAAGGCCACCGACTGGAGCGGACACCGCCCCTGGTCCGGACGATGTCCCGTACGCCATGCTTCGACACCTGGATGAGCAAAGCATGACCTTTCTGTTAGATTTGTTCAACAGGATTTGGGTAGAGTATATCCTCCAAGAATCGCTACTGTGTTTGCTTTTCGCAAACCATGGAAAAATTACTCTATCCCGGCCGGTTTCCGTTCAATCTCTCTAACTTTCTGCGTGTGCAAGTTGATGGAGAAATTGGTAAATGTTAGATTATCCTTTTTTCTGGGCATCGGAGGCCATCTTTCATCTGTACAGTGTGGTTTCCGCAAGTCCCCCCCCCCCCCACGTCGAATGCTCTTCTCCGACTGGAAAATGCAGTTTGCCAGGTCTTCTTTTGTAAACAGCACTAAGCGACGATGTTTTTCAATTTGGAGAAGGCCTATGATACCGCATAGCAATACGGTATCATGGAGACTTTTTCTAAGTCATTTGAATATTACAAAAAAAAATAATATAATTCAAAAATTTTCACAATATACATTTAGTACAACTCTATATATTTTATAACATCCTTGCATTTTTCATTAAAAATTTAATTAGGAAATAACGAAAGAGATATTATTAAAAAAATATTTATAATTATTTTAATTCTTAAAATCCTATGCATAGTTGTCAGAGAGAGAGAGAGAGCGTGTCAGGCAGACGAAGAGAAAAAGGAGTATCTCACGGACTAAAAATATTCCATCGAAACCCTTCAGCCAACTTCCGGAGCGATAACGAGTCAAACTGGGGCCGAGACACCATTTAGCGATATGGCGCTTAAACCATCGCCGCCGTGTCTTTGGGACAGAGTCGGGATCGCTTCCGTCGGCAAATAAAAGATCTTCCGGCGGAGTCGTATATATTCCCCAGCCCGGAAATGAGTATTCTCCATAGGTGGGCGTTATCGCGATAACAATATCGGGTTATCGGTTATCCGATAATTTTTTCCGCGTTATTGATTCATCGGTATCGCCGATACTTTTAGTTCCAAACTAGCGATAATCGATCATTTCAGTTTTGGGTTCCAGTTTAGCACAGGAGCGAGCCGTGCGTGACTTGAAGGCAGAAATAGGTAGGTCTGAGCTGGGAGGAAAGAATAGTAAAGAGGTTAGAGGTCAAGTCCCTGATGGAGAGGAAGGTAGAGGAGATCTTGTGGCGTGCTGACTTGGAGACCGACAGCAGCAGCAGCGATGACATGGAGACGGAGGACTACTACTCCAGCATTTGTGATGAGTAGGGTGACACTGAGGGTCATCACAGGTTAACTAAGTCCAAGGCTGCTCAAATTGTGAATGTGTGGCTGCAGGCCAAAGGAAAAGACAGTCTGGCAGACCCAGCCTTCAACAGTGAGAAGGTTCTCATTGACCTCTTCTTGAGGTGCAACACGGCGATGCCGAGCAGCGCCGTGGTAGAGCGCTTGTTCTCTCTTGGAAAGGACATCATCAGGACTAAGAGGAGCTCCCTGTCTAATGAAAACTGCAACATGCTCATGTTTACGAAGGGAAACATGCTGCAGAACCATGGTCTGTGCAAATTTAGCTATTTTACCCTAAACAGTAATTTTCATTAATGAAGAGACAGGATAAACATTGAATTTGAAGATTTTTTTAAGACTTTTTCTAATTTTTTTTTTAAAGATTTTTTAAGTTTTCTAAGATAAATATAAAAATAAAGATTTGCATTTCTTCATTTTTTTATTTAAAATATCAATATCGTTATCGCTAGTATCGGAATTTTGGATTTATCGATTTATCGGTTATCGCCGATAAGGTTATCCTTATCGATTTATCGGTTATGGTGATACATTTTTTCGTTATCGCGCCCACCACTGGTATTCTCTGAGTATTAGGAACGCGAGCTGTATCCACGCTGCTTTCACGCAAGCAAGATTCACGCAGTACTCACGCAGCCTCTTGAGAGGTCATTGGAATCATCCAAGGACGACGCGCACTTCTCGAGCGACACCCCAGCACCCTAAGAGCTAGCGGGCAGAAACCATTATTCTGAACGAGAGAGGTCAAGGACGAAGGACTCAGTCTAGAATAATGCGCCTAGCTAAGCCTTCCCGAGAAGAATACTCCCCCGAGCGACTACTCGAGTTCTCCTCCAGAAAATCGTAAGCCATTACATTTTCTTTCTCATCGTCGAAGAGGCCTGACGCTCTCCGACCGCAAGACTCACTTCATAGTCTCCTCTCGGGTAATTATTGTGCCTCGTACGGCTCAAACAATATGATTCGTGGTAAATTCAATTCAATTTTCAATTGCCGAACTATTAACGTAATTGTTAAAGTGTACCATTCTTGTCAATCTCATTTGTTGTTTGTATAGTATTAAAGATTATTTTGTTTCACTTGTTTATATCCTATAACCACTCGACGCCTATTGAAATAGTATCAAAGTAGGCCAATATTAGAATTTGCACTTGTCTTTAATTCCCACGCACTTAAGAGGGAGACGTTTCCCTATATGTGTTTGTCACCTCCTTCCCCCAGGTCTAGAAAGGGCAGCAAAGGTCAGAGAGGACTACCTGATCCTACGACAATAGTAAAATAAAAGAATAAATTTAAAAAAAATTAATGTGCGATTTCCCGGGACATTTAATTTAATCTCGGGAAATATCGTAAATAAAAAGTGGCCGCGATTCCGGGAAATCGGGATCCCTGAATACCGGTAAAGAAACCCTACCGGGGTCGGAAGGGACTCTGAGTCTCGTCTTCACAGCGGTCACGTAAACACATCGCGGTGCCCCTTACATGTTCGGCAATGGAAATCTTCCAACTTTTCTTGGGTAAAAATTGAAGCAAAGGTTTTGTTAAATATTTCGAACATAAACTTTTAGATCGCTTGTTACTTTTCACTCGGACTCTTCAGGGGATTTCGTCCGTTTACATATTGGTGAAGAACCTCACACTTCTCTTTGTTTTTTTTGGCTAGGGAAGCTTCAGAATTTATGCTTGCCTACCGACACATATTGGTCAAATGCCTGAAAGCAGTTGATATGTAATCGCCCCCCACCTTCCCCAAAAATCATAGGTTCGATCGAAAACGAATGACTTCTTTGCCGCGTCGTTGGAGTCGTTTACTTTGTTTTCATCATATTAATTGTAGTGAGAAGTAGTTTCTTTCTTACTTCATGCTCACCATAACCAAGCTAATAAATATTGTTTACTGCTTGGTTATTTCACTCGTATGAAAAAAGTGCTTCTATAGCAACTAGCTGGCTTATTCGCAATTAATAACACATCTCTACCTATACCTGTCAGGAGACCGGCTCACTCACCGTATTGCACGTACACATTATGCTCACCTTTCTGTAAGAGTCCCTCTATTTTCGCTCTTCACTTGCCCTTCCTTGTTTAAAAAATACAACCATGAGTTTGCCGTTCACCCTCGTTTCCACCCAGATCATGCACTCTCACAGACAACGTGACTTTCAACTCTCCCCTCACACGCTACCAATGAAACTTCACACGATACCAGGAAACCAAAATACTTTGGCGCACAGACATCCACTCTGGATAACGTACAGGGTGGTCTGAAAGTAATGTTACTCCTTATCGAAAAGTAATGAGAACAATAGAGGAATAATATCATTGAAAGCGTATTCACTTTCAATGATGTAAATTCATGTCGCACATCCTCCATGCTCTTGCCAGAATGCACACGATCATGTGAACATAGACTTGCAATCAGCCTCTCTTCCAAACTGTAGGAGCTCGTGCCAACCAACTGGAATAGAAAATTAAATCAATATTTACAGGGGGTGACAAGACTTTCGGACCAAACTGTAGAAAGCCTGACATAGGAATACACCACGAGGCCATACATCTCAACCGTACGCCGTTTGGTGACCCAGATACGGCGGTTCCTCCATGAAACACCTATAAACTCAACAGCTTTCCTCACGCCCCATCGATCCGAGTTAATTTTTTACGGCAACATTCCTTATCCTCATATCCAAGCATCTCATCTCTCTCGAAAACTTCAAATCCACTCCGTATTTGATTCTGCCGTTTCTTTTCATCCTATTTTTACAATTTGTTTTCCATTTTCGGATCATGTCATGAAAAGAGTATTCAACCCGTGCAGAGATCGCTATTCTTGACAAAGAAGTTGGGGAAGGCGTTTTCCTAACCTCAGCAGATTTAAGCAAGGTGAGGTTGACCTGTGTTGACCTAACGTAACCAAAACCCCATCGAGGTCGAGTCCTTAAAAGTAAGGTTTGGTGTTTGGCCTAGTAGTTACTAGTTATTCACTAGTTGCTAGGTAAATGGAAGTAGTTGAACACAGAGACCAACAAACACGTTTGCCTCTAATGGAAAAAAGTGTCAAAACATGGATGAATTATGCATAGTGTTAAATGGCGAACCCACAGAAAACTGACCAATAATTATCCAAATTAGCAGCATAAAACCGTCAACCATTCTTTGCTCCTCATCAATCTGCACACAAGCCTTCATACACAACATAGTGCATCGTATTAGGGAAGACTTAAAGCAAAAATTAACAACATGCGAGAATGCAGAGGCGAATTTCATCCAGGTTATTTACAACAGTTTCTGTGGAGAGAAAGAAATTAAGTACTAGTTAATTAATTTTTTGTAACAATAATTTCCATTATGGTCAAACTTCAGAAAACCTACGCCGTGTCTTTAGTGTTATAAAAGTACTAATGGTCTTTTTAGGCATTCCAGGCGTCATATATGGTTTCGGTTTGGTGGGGATAGTACATATTTTTAAGATACTACTACACCTTGATGGGATAAAAAGTGACATGTTAAATACGTCAGCCTCGCTTTCTCTCAATGTGAAAATAAACCAATGGATTCGAACCTAATGCTAGGCTTTCAAATTGTTAATATTATGTAGGTGTTTTAGATAAGGTGTCATTGTACTAATTGTTCCTGAGGCGCGACGTGAGCGAGCGGGGTTATGGGGGATAACCCCCCCCCCTAATGGCACCCATTAGCGCGGCTTGATAATGGCTTCCAGTAACCAAACGCATATACGAATAGTCTAAAAATAAATAGAATAGTAAGTACGTAAAAACAATATTGATGTTTTTTTAGGCATTTCGCGCGGAAAGCAGTTAGTTTTAAAATAGTATCACTGCAAATAGAGCCGT
Source organism: Ceratothoa steindachneri (assembly GCA_963969495.1). Classification (NCBI taxonomy): domain Eukaryota; kingdom Metazoa; phylum Arthropoda; class Malacostraca; order Isopoda; family Cymothoidae; genus Ceratothoa; species Ceratothoa steindachneri. Next base: position 130,683,369 of record OZ018323.1, read on the forward strand.
ACTCAGAGCGATAGTGTCTTAAAAATAAGTGCTTTCCGCGCCTGATCGAAGCCGTAAATGACGATTAGAATGCTTAAAAACACAATTAGTACTGTTTTTACTACAAAAAAAACGGCGTAGGTTTTTTGAAGTTTCATCTCAATTATATTTTTATTAATAAATTAGTATACCTTTCATTTAATTAAAGTGAATATTACGTATAGTTTTTTTTTCTTTTATATGATATTTAGATTGGGGTTACTATTCTTGCCATGGAAACTTTGAGGGTCGCTATTCTTGGCATATTAAATTCCCTATTCTTGAAACAATCCCCATTTTCTATTAATTTTTTTAGCGCTCTCAACACTTAAATTTGAATGAAATTTGAGACCACTTCCAGACCTGCATTTCTAGCTTCCTTGCAAAATTTTAACAGGAAATAAGCATATACAGGCTGAATTTGAACATTCATATAACAATAACCTTTAAAGCTAAAATGATGACTTAAAATGTTTATTGAAAGGGGTAATGCTGATGTTAAGCGGAACTAAAGTGTATCAGCTTAACATAGAGATAACTTCATGCGAAACCAAACCACAAGAACTTTCCTGCCAGCTGACACTATTAAACGTGTCCTCGTCCTCTTACAGCATCGATGAATCAACTGGCGGTTTGGTTCTCGGATTTAAAGCGCAGTCGCAAAGGGGCTGCATTACACTGAAAATTTGTAAGGCAAGATCTGTAAAGAAAGTGTTGAAGATGAAGGGAGTGAAAATGTGTGAAAGATATATAGACGCAGAATCTCCGGCAAGCATTGCGATCGGAGGGGCAAACTGCGCCGTTTGGGGTTTGGGGTTTCGATTAACTGTAAACCAACGAATTCTAATCATTTCATAACATAGATCTCGGACAACTTTCTGAAAGTCAATCATGACCAAAATAAATTGGTGGGGACCCTGCATTAGCCTTGGTAGTTCCCCGGTCCCCTTTTCCGATACTGCTGAAAATCTGGGCATCTCCTTTGACAGTCAATTATCCCTCAAAGCCTAATGTCTGCTACTTTCTTTCCTAGTAATCTCCACCGTATCCGCTTCTACCTTGACTATAATAGATAACTTCGAGACCGGATTCCACGCTTTTGTTACCTCCCGCCTTGGTTACTATAACTCACTTCTCACTGGACCCCTTTCTTCCACACTTCAACCCTTTCAACTTGTTCAAAACTTTTCCACCTCCCCCATGTTCTTTCCCACCGAGGACGTATCTCTAGTGCAACCCTCCTACCCCGTGACAGGAAATGGCTACCCATCCGTTCATATCTTGACTACAAGGTTCTCCCTCCTCTTTACCTGTAATATCTTAAATGCAACGAAACCCTCTGTCTCTCTTAACCCTTTCCGGACCCTGAGATTCCCAGGATTGAGCTCTGACCCCCTTACTTCTGTGTTGCATGGGTGATCGTATTTTCTCTCTATTTTCCCCTCAAAAGTACACAGAATTATCGTACTGCTTCTATGGCTCCTGAGCCCCCACCCCCGAGGGTCTTTAAATGTGCCTTGAAGACGAACCTCTTCTATCAAGCATTTGTTTAGTTAGTTAACAGGTGCTGGGTGAATACCGGTCCCTTTGAAGACCGCCATATAAAATTATTCAATATTAACATCATACAGGCGAAAATTAAGTGTAACAACAATCCGAAGAGATCTGCGAATATAGCAACAACATAAACCGAATAAGAACATAACGTCAACATCAGACGTAAGATAAGCATAAGGACTGCGCTTATTGCTTGGATTGCTATCTTGCATATCGTTGTGGGGTACAGTCAAATTTAGGGGAAATTTGATCTGAATTTTCAATTCGAATGAGGTGTTTTGTTTTGGTAGACCGCATCGTTGTGTGTGTCTAGAAATATTATCAGTGGTGATACGTTCGAAAGTGACTATTTTTTCCTTGACTGGCCTCATACAAGGCTAGTTGAGGGAAAGGAAGTGAGCCCTTCTTCGTTGCCTTGAGGTAAAGAACTAGTATTTTTCATTGGACATTTTTTTCCACCTTCCCCACATAATTTTTGCCTTTTCATAACAGATCTCTAAACACACCCTCACACGCAAATACACATGCCCAGAAACTCGGTCCTCCCGATTCCCTTCCTAATTACACCCTTGAGTGATATGAAAGAGTGATGAAGGAGACCAGGCGCATAGCCTTGAGAACCTTACCTGACCGGCCAAAACCGGACAGGTGTAAGGTTTTCGAAAAGATTTACGCTGAGCTAAATTTTGCTCTCGTACGTTTCATCGACATCCCCAATGGATATTCGGCTATCTGTGGAAGGGAGGTGGACACTGAAGTCCTTACCTCCCCGCGTGCCATGGAAGCCCTACTCAAAATCAACCTCAAGCCACAAACGCGACCACAAATACGCTCTCATAGGAGCATTATATGCCGCCGTCTCGACCCTTGGGTTGGAGAACACTCTACAGAGGAAATAATGGAGGAGATTCTTCGGAATCACTCGTGGGCGAAAGTAGCCGAAGTGGTAAAATTCAAAAGCTACACCCACGCTTTAAAAGTAGTCTTCACAGAAACAACTATGGCGATCAAAGCAAAAGAAACTGGCCTCTTCCTTTTTATTGTCTGTGTCTGCCCCGAGCGGATTGAACGGGAGGAATTCGTTGACCTGCAAATGTGCTTCCGGTGTTACAGGTAGGACGAGCACACCACAGCCACTTGATCTAACTCTGGCATTGTAGTCTGCTCTGTGTGCGTCCAACAAGGTCATTCCTGGCGTAATTCAACAATACAATCCAGAAATGCCTTAATTGGGGTGGCCCACATAAGACTATGTCTATGGTGTGTCACGTCAAAAAGGAACAAATCAAAGCAGCAAAAGAAAAGGACAAAAAAAGAGGAAGAGAGGAAAGTTAACGCCACCTACGCGAAGGTGGCCAAGGCAGCGGTCGCAGAAAGTAGTGTGGCCCCAAAGCCTACTATACTGCAAATCGAGAACGAAAAATCAACCAAAATAATGTGTTGCATTTACTATGCACACATTGCCAACCTAACCAGGCCTGGTACCTTTACGAAGGAGTTGAACACCATGCTCGTAAAAAACGGCATGGAGGAAATGTGGTTTCCTGAAAACCCTCCGTCTAATGAAGTCCTAAGAGTAAATCTCCAACCGCAGAACGAGAGGAGCGGCCAAAAAGCCCAAGGTTCGAGTAATGACCTTGAACAGGATCCTCGAGTCCAGGCTATGGCTGACCGGCAGAATGCTCCAAGCAAACACACGGACACACACACAACAGATAAAACTCAAAAAGTTTGACGAGTCGAGCGGGAGGAAGCCCAGGCTGTAAGGCCTAAGAAGGTGGAGGATACGCATCGCCCTCAAAAGGCCTCACAGTCACGCCGACCGAGTAGGTCCTCGTCATCGAAAGCTCGGGAACCAAGGTCAAGTTTTATGCTGCCGAAGGGAACCAGTTTCCGGACGAGGCGGGCCCAGATGATATTGTTGATGGCCTAGGGCTGGACAGTACAAATGGGACTACACGGCCGACTTACCAGAAGATCTAGTTAAACAAGCTCTTTTTTGAGGACTCATCAAATTCTCAACAGACACTTACATTGTTCTCTCGGACTCCGCGTATCGAAAGAAAAGATCTGGCAAAGGGAGAACCCCACCAGGTTCCCCTCTAGGAGTTAAATTTGAGAGAAAATAAAACACGCACCTGCCAAATACAACTACGTTACAGTGCGAGCGTAGTATCTAAGGTCAGCCGTAAAGCGAAGAAAATCTTACTGAAACATGTCACCAACCCATATTGACATAACGAACCCAAAAATAACAACTCGAATAAGACAAAAAACCCTAAATTTAACTAACCGTAGTGACGGGCTCACACCCAACCACTGCAAAGGCTTAAATGCCAACCAACTTTGACATAAAAAACGCTAAGTATACATTTATAAAATGTCAGTGACACCCTATGCCCAGGGATCTTAACAACTAACTTACTATGCTATTCTATACGCTATACCTATTTTTGCTGGAGATACCCTTTCACCAGGGAACGAAATCTTTCAAACATAGTAAACTTATCTTTACTATCTTTTTCAAACCCCTTTCATCACTATACCCTCTCACTTTTCTCCTACTAATCTATATTTTTCTGTCTTATTTTGTCCAATGTCCAGATAAGCATAAGTATGAATCAAACAACATCATCCCCAAACATAGCACGATATCCGTGAGAAAAGTGGCTGCTGTGAGAGGTCTGAAAAGAGAAAAATGGACGATAAACCTGAAATTTGAACTCAAGATTTAGCCGTACAAAGTTTTGTGCTCCCAACATATCTCAGCAGAATATTTGTTCCAACGAATGCGGGAGCAAAATGATCTCAAATTAACAAACATTATATCCAGCAACGAATGCTTGCCACATTCATTTGCTCGCATGCTGAACTTAAATTATCGAAAGTAGTCAGCTGAAAAACATAATTGGAATGATGAAAAAACATTGCCTTCTCTGAAGGTAACTGTTTGGTGTGGACTGAATAGGAACAAATTAGAGATCAGATTTTTTTTTAAGACCCTGAAACTGACCAAGTGACTTCACACATCTGCACTGTATCCATGAAGTAGCTAACGGATCGGATTTATTCGAGATTAATATCTCGTAGATTGTTTCCTTGGCTAACAAGATTGGCAGACTTGTTTCTTTTTGACATTTTGAGGGAAATGGCCAGAGTCTTCCGAGATGAACCATCTTTTATTTTCAGGTTGTCAATACTCTTCGAGAAACCATTGCTTCTGCTAACGCTGATAGTTTATAAAAGTCATTAAAAATCGTCCACTTCGTAATAATAAGTTTGTAATGGCAAGAATATTTCAATAGGGAAATTTATCTAAATAAAACATCAGAATTCCCTTTTTTAAGTACCTTTACTTCTCCAATTTTTAATATTTCTTTAGTGATTCACGATATGGGTATTATTGCAGATAGTCAAATGATTTTCAACTTTTTTAGATAGCTCCTTAGACGTATCACTTATTTCCAGAAATCAGTTCCATCTACACACGTTACCCTTCGCCCAAAATTAATAGGCCATAGAGTAAGCATTGTGAAAAGAGTGCACTACGCACTCCTTTTTTCTCACAATTATCTGAACAACCAGAAAACTATATAAGTGCAGCAGAAACTCATATTTTGGCTATATTTTACTAACAAGGATCACAATGAAAAATATAAATGAAAACATCATTAGATAACTCAAAGTTGCCTTGTAGTATTATGTAAATCCTTGAATATTTTGAATTGAATAATTCAGGAGAGAAGTCACACAGTAACAAAATTTCGTTTTACTTTCGACGATCTTTGTAATTCCTTAATCCAATTCACCCTGCAGTCGAACGCAAGATTAAGTATTTTTAGTCGCGTGCGAGTCTAGCGCGTGCGAGTCTAGTCGCAAGCGACTCTACATCTCACTAGGTCGATAGCTCGGTCCCCGTTTTGCTTTATTTTTTTAATAACATCATAACTATAAGGAGATTCTAACGAAATTTGGAAACCTTATGTTGTTTTACATTCTCTTTCTAATGCTATAATTGCCAAAGTCCTCCCAAGGTTAGCTGGCGAATTATTTTGTTTTGCCAATCACATCATAACTATCGGCAGATTATAACGAATTTTGAAACCCTTATGTTGTTTTACATTCACTTTCCAATGATATAATTGCCAAAGTCCTTCCAAAGTTAGCCCTGGAATTATTTTATTTTGGCAATAACATCATAACTATTCGGCGGATACTCTGCTAGACTAGACTAGGCTATAATATGCTATAATCTGCTAGGCAAGCGTAGAATAGGCGATACTATGCCAGGCTATAATATGCTAGGCTATACTATGCTAAGCTATGGTAAGATACAATGTACAAAGGTTAAGATATACTATGCTAATTTAGGCTATAAAATGCTATGCTAGGATAGCATATACTATGTTAGATTAGATAATACTAAGCTATTCTTGAGTAGGTATAATAGGATAATATAGTCTATATTTGTCTAGGATAGTTAATGCTAGGCTAGGTTATATATACTATGCTAGGCTAGGTTATATAATGCTAGGCTATGGTAAGCTAGATAAGGCTATACTATGCTATGCTAGGATAGGCTAGGTAATATTAAGTTAGGCTACGATAGGCTAGCTAACTAAGGCTATAATAGGCTTAGCTATGCAAGGTGATTCTAGTCTAGTGTATAGTATGCTATACTAGTCTAAGATATACTAGGCTAGGCTATAATATGATACGCTTGACTATATTATGTTAGGTGTTGTCATGAATCAGAATAAGTGAAGGTAAGGCGACTTTTTGGTCAGCAGACCTTGTTTTACCTCGGTCTAGTTTTGAAATCTTTATACTGAATTATTCCTCCTTTTTATCTACCCTTTTTCCTTGTCTCTCTCAGCTCCCTTATTCTTTTTATTAATTGAAGGCATACTTGATAGTTACACACTTTTCTTGTTGCAAATAAAGCTCGCAAAAGAGAATTTAGAGTAATGCTGTAAAGTTAGAGTGAAAATACCCCTTTAGTTAGAATGACAAGGTGTCCATTGAGCGCCTGTGTCACATTCGCTTAATGCTTTAGTGAGCGTAGAAAATTTTGTTCAGGTCGCCAACGGCGAGATACAGCATCCATTGATGGCAACAGGAAAGAAGAGGAAAAGAATTTATTTTTACCAAAAATAAGACCCCTCTGGCCACGAATTTAATGAATTTTAGGGACAAAAATAAATTCATGTTTAGCAAAAAACGCTCGGATATTGTATGAAGACAGCGATCTTTCCTTATATCTTTTTGCCCAGGGTTTTCAGATCCAGTCAAGGATTATTGAGTGATCCAGGTATTCCATGCTGGATAGGTCTTTATTATTTTTACTTATATGTAAAATCGAATAACACACAGAAAGTTTCTGATAAGAGAATCGTGAAATAAAAAAAAAACGTGCGGAACTACATACATACGAAAATAAACATTCTTAGGGTGCTACGGCCTACAAATCTTAACTTATTGCTTCGCAAATCTATTTGAAAGCATTTGTTAAGTGTTTCAGGATCGTGCCAAGAATAGAATCCATTATTACCATGTCAAGAATAACGAAAGGAAAAGAAAAAAGTTAAATTATGCATTATTCATTTTAGAGATGAAAGAATAGGTTAGATGTAATGACGTTAACCTCCTCCTATAATATAGATATTTTAACATCTTCCCACAAAGTTTTGACAATTAAATAGCACTCCTCCAAAGCTTTGGGCTTAGGCTAGGTTAACGGTCCCATTTGACCTAAGCATCGCTATTCTTCAACTGTGCAAAGCTGGAACGCCTCTTGCTCAAATGGATCGATTTGAAAATATCCCAATTCCTCCTCTTCAAGAACTAATGGGTATTTCAGTATAAGCGTGGCTGGTTGGGACATCCCTTGTTTAAGGAGTTAGGCGGTTGATTAATTTGAAATTCCGCCCATTTCGCTTGAAACTTCGTTATTATTTAAGAGAATATGAACGTATATTTAAACCCATCAGTCGCCCGAGGGCTTTTTGTGGTCTTTCACGTATAGTCTCGTATTTCCCCTTTTAATTATGATAATTTGTCAATTTTTTTTCAAGCTTTTATGTTAGTGATTAAGCAGTCAGTCCTTCTTTGCTTGTAAACCGGGATTTATGAATGAGAGTAACTTGACTCCATTCTAGGCTTCACCACAACATGACCGCGAAAAGAGGCTGATTTATTACTCACATCTGTGTAAACACGCCGTTTTTGATGTCTCTTCCTGGATGGGGGGGAGGGGGGGAATACACTTATGTTTTTCATTTTTCATCTAATAAAAACGAGGAAATACCTTAAGTTAGTATGTTATTGAAATCACACAAACCAGCAAGCCTATTTTCTCTGGAAAATACAGTTCTAGGAGTAAAAATAGGCCCCTGAGCAAAATTTTCATAAAATTTAAGATATAAAATAGTATCCCATGAAGAGCGGCACTATTTTCTATAATTAGAAATAGGTTTTAAAGAGTAACTGATTTAAAAAGCATAAAACAACCATGGTGTTGATGAAAATTTGTGTAAGAACTGAGAATTATCAATCATAATTATAAATAGGTAGAAGGTTATTAATATTTTTTTAATTATATCAATAGAATGATTCTTTTCAATTAAAATCATATATTATTTTATTTAGAAAAAAAGGATTTAAATATTTTATTTTAATTATTTTTGATAACGTGTACCATATATAATTTTGCAGAGGGCGAGTTCGAGAAAAAAAGCCGGCCTACTAATGGGTTAAAGTATATTTCTCCATTACGATAACTTTTCATTATGTATCTTTTGAAATAACTAAAAAAGCAAACGCATTTTCTCTCAATGTCCAGTAGCGAAATTGGTGACCTACTTAGGTCATTGCTTGTCTGGACCGGCCAGTCGTAGGCCTAACACTAAGGCTTGGCATGGCTCGAGGAGCGCCTTAGCCTAATCGGCCAACCTGGGAGAAGCCTTGCTGCGTCTTGTCCGGAATTATGCCGAGACTTTTTGCAATTACGACGCTTGAACCTCATAGCATTAGGACTCTTCGAAGCATAAATCTTTCGTTAGGCTTAACTTGGACTTTAGAAAGTTTCACTGACTTTATTTATTTATCTGAAAGGTATTTCTCAACTCTTAAAAATGTACGAGTGTATCTAGAAGGTGAGAATATCGCTCTATGATGCTTATGAAAAGCCGAAAAATGAAACGAAGGAAAAGAAAATATGTAGGAAACTTTGTGGGCAATTGTCCATCCCTTAATAAGTAGTGAGCGAACGATAAACAAACATGAATCGTAGTGTATTCGAAAATGAAATCAAACCATTGCTTATTATTGAAGATTGCTTGGATGAGGGAGAAAGAATTTATTACGTTCCAAATGAAATGTGTTCCCTGTAACTTGGTGATAAACTGGTCGAAATGTGCTTCAAGTTTAGATAAATATATTTAGAAGTGTCAAAATAAGGACTATACGAAGGACTAACACGAAATATTAATTAGAAACAACTCGTTTTTAATTCTAAATTGAGCTTTCAAAAATGGGTTAAGTAATTTTCAATTGGTGTGATGAAAATTATAGAACTAAAGCATCAAGTTATTGAACGTCTCACTAAAAAACTATGTTCGATTTGTATGTTTTATTTCGTGAAATGTGTATTAAACATTTTGCAAATAACCCAATTAAATTGGGTGTGTCTAGTACCACAGTAAAAGTTTATGAATCATGCTTTTCACACAAACCCAAACCTCATAGAGGAAGATCTCCCCATTCACAAATATTCGTTTTTGGAATAGTGGATACATCCACGATGCCAGCCCTTGGATACATAGGAGCCCCGTTACCAATAATTGAGAGGGTTGTTAAATGGAAATCCTACCCCAAAATCTGCAACAGAGGATACGTTCATTGAACTGTGAACCATTCGCTATTTTGTAAACAAAGAATCAAGCATGTAGAAGAATCTTACTGGAATAAATACAAAACTACAATTAAAAAAAAAATGAATGGATGTAAACGAGACTTCTTATACTCCTATTTACAGGAAATTATGTTTCGTTAAAGAGAAGCAAAATTTATTTCCTGCCTTTTGGGATGCAAATACCGAACAGTATGTTTGTAACTAAGATTTAATTTATTATCCTACTTTTTTTTTATTTATATCCTTACCTTTTATCACTTTTATTCAATTGGGCAAAATTAGGACCCTTATTCTTCAAATGGGCAAAAATTGAGACTCGTATTCTTCAAACGGGCAAGCCTGGAACCCCTATTGTTCAATAGGGTCCAAAGGGACCGCTATTCCTCTGTTCTAATTCCATTTTTTCAATCTAGCAATACACAAGAGGTATCCATTGTTTTAATTGAGGTCTTTCTTTGGCAAACAAAGATCCGGGTCTTATGGGTGTGTATGAAAACACTGAACTGCTAACCATTTTAAAATATGATGCACTTGCTTCCATCATTTAGTTAAATCACAAGAAAACTAATATGAAGTTAATTATGTTGATTTATCCTATTTTTCTTCCCTAGTGTCATTTAATTTATGTGGGGAAAATCGGGGTCACTTATCTTCTTGTAAGGAAAGTTTGGACTCCCATTTTTAGGAGTGATTATGCAATTGTTTATTTGAGAAACAATAAGTTGAGGTGATTCCTCCCTTTTTTTCATTTAGCGAAGAACGCAAGTAATGCCAGATGGACTCATCTTGCTAAAAAACAAATGGGGATTAGACAAGTAGTTTAAAACCCCAAATTCCCACTGCATTTGTAATAAAAAACTGTAAGAGTAAATTATAGTTAGTTTTCTCTAACATTAAGTTTTATTGTTTGTCTCCCGAATCCTATACATTTTGTCCAAATAGTTTCATAAATTGTCAATAAAATATAAACATTAATGTTAATATTTTTCGCCTTATAATAACTATTTTTTACCAGCAATTTTAGCGGCTAGCTATTTTCTGCGTTTGGAGGGCGCTTTTCTTTAAGAAGGGTATGTTAATAATGGACAGAAGGATATGTTAATAACGATAGAAGTGTATGTTAATAACAGACAGCAAAGTATGTTAATAACGAACATAAGGTTATGTTAATAACTGACAGAAGGGTTATGTTATTAATGAAAAGAAGGGCATATTAATGTAGGACAGACTGCTCTGTCAATAACAAACAGAAGGGTAAGTTAATAACCGAAGAAGGGTATGTTAATAATGGAAATAAGGGTATGTTAATAACTGAAAGAAAGTTATGTTAATAACGGAAAGAAGGGTATGCTAATAACGGAAAAGGATAATTTAATAACGGAAAGAAGGGTATGACTCTAACGGACAGGAGGGTATGTTACTAACGGACAAAAGGATATATTAATAAAGGACAGAATAGCGTTAATAACGGACAGAAGAGTATGTTAGTAACGCAAATAAGGATATGTATTAATATACACAAGGTATCTTATTAACGGACATAAGGGTATGTTAATAACGGACTGAATTTTTCGAAATAATCTCAGTAATGAGGAATTCATTGGTTTATCTTTAGTTCTTCAAGTCCTAATGTCTTAATTTCCCCTGTTGTCTGATGTTGATATTTAATGAAGGGACATTCCATAATTGCCTCGTATTTGAGTCTAAATCTCTTCTAATGTTTTATTCTCATTTCTCTTTTCAGGCGTTTTATGCAACGTACAATGTGTGGACGGGAGTCCGAACCGCTGTAACCCTTACGCTCTTTTTCCTCTTCACCGTGACTTTGATTCTCTATAAGAGTAAATGCAAGAGGCACAGAAGGTAGGAATTATACACAGGGCTCGAAGGGAGACCATTAGATTTGTAGGAGTTTCGGTACCGAACGCCAGCCCGGTGAGTGAAACCTACGAATCCTCGCTGCCTTCGATCCTCCTTGACCTTCCATGGCATCACTTGAATCTCGCGTGGTTAACCTGAGCAAAGAGAACAAATGGCTTCAAAGAGTAACGCGAGGCATATTCTGTATGGCCTGTACAGGGTGCCCGAATGTATTATTACTTCTTGAAGAGCAACTGTGACACAAATACAATGTAACATAAGAAATTTATGTATATTTCTATGTATACAAAATTATTTATACATATATTACAGATGTTCTTCAGGAGGTAGCAAAACATTCGAAACACCCTGTAGATAGAGAATCCCACACTTCCCGGTGAGTGTCGTAAAAGGCGACTAAGCTCTGGTAGGAGCCCCTCCCCCTCCCTGCACAACGGCCCCATATTTTGTTGTGAGAGTTGTCATGATTAATAAATTCTATATAGGGATATGCCGAGATGGGTATTGGTGTATAAATATGAAATATCGTGAATTGTGTGGATGAAGTTCGGATTTGCATGAGAGCGTGAAGCTTGCAATGATATAAGTGAGGGTGAAATTCTCGATTGGCATCAAACGAGTTGTGGATTGATGTAAGATTTATTGGTATCGGTTTATGGTTGTGGGAGATATAAGAAGCGCCTGGCAAGGGTGTAACTAACAAGACACCTGAGACGATGGAGACCGATCTGCCGGCCCAAAGGGAGAACGCTCAGCAAGGAGCGAGCCAACAAAGCAAGCCCGCCAAAGAGGACAGGAAGACGGCACTCAAGCAAAAGACTACAGACATAAACATGAAAATATATGCCTCGCCATCCTCTCCACTCCGGAGACTGGCAAAAGTCAAAGACATAATCGAGGGAGTATTAAAAGGAAAATTCAAGTATGATTATGACTGTAACGCTACCGAGGAGGAAATGCTTTCGGCTCTCAAAGGAGGAAGCATCGAAATCTGCCCCGAGTCATGCTTTAACCTTTCTCACGAGCAATTTAAAAATAAAAGGTCAGGGAGAGTAAGGTCGCCAGTACGCGGAGAGCCAGCAAAGGTCCAGAACACATATGGCGAATAACATGGCCTATAACACAATGTTTATTAGCAAAATTAAGATCTTTTCGCTAAACGTCATTGGTTGGGAAAACAAAAAATTCGCATACAACATCATCCGCGAAATAGATCCGGACATAGTCCTAATCTCAGAACATGGCCTTAGCACAGATGCAAACCCCTTGAAAATATACCACTACAATGTTATTACGGCCAACCATTCAAATAAGAGATACGATGGCGTCGAAATAGCTATACGAAAGGGTATCAAGTACAGAGAAATAATAGACCTGGTAGAATCGTATCTGGCCATTAAAATCAGAACAACCATTGATGACCTTGTCATAGCTGTGGGCTACCAACCCCCAAGGCGAACATATCTCCCCATCCTCAACTTTATCTGACTATTCAGAAGGAACACCTCAACCATCCTGATCGGAGACCTCAATGCCCGCTGCAGAGAATCATGTTACACAACAGGGACCAACGGATCGGGAACCTCCCTGAGACTGCTTATTGATCGAGATCTTGTGCGAAGAGTCGGCCCAGAATTTCCAACATACCTGACAAGAATATCCTCAACAACCCCTGACATCATCCTCGAAAACTCCAACTTTACCCTGAACCAAGTTACAGTTCCTGGCCCATACACCCCATCGGACCATATAGGTATTGGTCACCACTGTGTTAACTGGGAAGAGTATAGAAGATTGCTACAAGACTACCGAGTGAACCAACTGGATGGGTCGACATTAGAAGACTTTGACAGTTACCTAGAGGACATTATGGACAGACTAAAGGAGGTGGACAGGGTAGCCATTCCTAGGGTCGATTACAAGACTCTCCCAGCACCGCGATGGGACGAGAATATATCACAGAAGAAGAACAGGCTAGACGAACTGGTCTTGGAGATAAGTCGACATGGGAATACGACAGACTGCTCCCGGGAGCTCCGGACCTCCGTTTGGAACTGAAGCTCCTGATAGTGGAGCGGTCGAAAATGATCTGGAATGGAATTATAGAAGGGATGGACATGGAAGGTGATCCCAGGAAGTTTTGGAGGCAAATTAAGAGATTAAGTGGCACACTCCCCGCCAAAACCAACTTCAACATCATAGTGGACGGGAGAAGAATCTCAGAAGACCAGGAAATAGAGCACCAATTCAGGGAACATTGGAGAAGAAAGTTTACCATCACAGATGAGGAGAACCAGGACTTTGATATGGAGTATGATGAAGAGATCCTGGTGGACCTGGAGGCACGAGGGCCGGTCTTAACTCCCTTCCATTTCGTCGATGCTACCAGACAAACAGAGGACGAGGGTAGATCATTCACCCATGACGAGTTTGAGGCAGCCCTCAAAAGCTTCAAGCAAAAAGCCCCAGGCATTTCAGGCATTACTAAAGAACACTTGACAAATGCTCCAGAAAACATCAATACGGCGATCTTAAACCTGTTTAATGACTGCCTTAACGTTGGTTATTTTCCTGATCAACTCAAGAGGGCAAGAATGATTTTTCTCTTAAAGCCAAGAAAACCCAAAGGAGAAGTGAAAAGTTATATGCCCATATCACTCCTGGAGTTCATAGGGAAGCTCTTTGAGAAATTGGTCAATGATAGGCTGAGGGAATATCTTGATGCAAATAGTTGCTACGATGAACAACAACATGGATTCCGGAGACACCTGAGAACTGAGACAGCCCTTGTCCTGTTGATTGAGCACATTGCTGTTGCTAAGGCCTGAGAACAAAAGGGTAGATATAGTATTCGGGGACGTTTCATCTGCCTTTGATAAGGGATGGATCCCCGGACTAAAGAAACTATGCGACCTACGGATAGGTACGAATATAACCAGGCTCCTTTGTGATTACCTTGAGGACCGCGAGGCGATCATAAAAATCAACAGCGCCGAGGGGCAACCATTTCCCATCAAGACCGGGTTGCCCCAAGGAGGCTGTCTAAGTCCGACCCTTAATACGATTTATACAAGCGACCTACCCTTTCCCACCTATGATTACGCAACCTAAATTCAGCTGGCCGATGATATTTTGCAACTGATCACCAGCGACTATCCCAATCCTATCGACATCGCGAATAGAACAGCAGGGGAAATAAACAACCTCAATGCTTACGAGGCTCGTAACAAGATCCGCAACAATGTGGAAAAGTCTAAAGTCCTCCCCATCGGACGAAACAAAACGGCCGACGTTCTAGTGCGAGACGAATTCTATCCGTACACCCGTGAAGCTCTTGTCCTTGGTATAAAACATAACATCAACATGATACGGCTCACATATCAATGTAAAGGTCACGCAAGCCAAGAGACACTTATGCCAATTCTACATATTTAAGGGGCTCTTCTCCCGGAACAAAATGAAACTGAACTTGGCCTTAGTGAGGCCAATACTGCTATACCCTGCTATTCCGATGCACCTAGAGAGCAATACTCAGCGGAAGAAAGTGCAAGCAGTACAGAACCAGGCACTCCTATTTATATTTAATGCATCTAAACTGGACCGCATCCCCTCCACCAGACTTTATGGTCTCGGAGAATTGGAACCCTTAAACGTAATCCTGCACAATAGGGCGAAATCGATATGGAGGAAGATCCAAGAACATCTACCAGAAAGAACAATCCAAGAACTACGACAACCCAATCTTGACAACCGATTTAGACACTACAAACGCGGATTCAACAGCAGCCGCCTGCGTACGCAGGAGGATGTGATACCCTTATTTCGATAACAAACCAGAAAAACTCCGAAAACTTCACGAATAGGACAATGAAAACTACTTTTTATACATGTTTCATAAAAAAAGATCCGTAGTGGACAATTAACCAAAATAAAATTAAATTAAATCAACAAATTCTAAACAAAATTAAACAAAAAGATCTGAAGTGGACACAAGTAAAACAAATGTTTTTTGCAAAAATAAAGCTTAAAAGAAACTAAAATAACATGTAAGACGTCTTCAAACTATGAGTAAGCTCTACATTCCAAACATCAAGCCAAACAAATACAAAGGCTTGAATGTTTAATCTTCCCATCTAATACGCTAGGGAATAAAGAAGACCACGTGAAGACTATGCCAGATAAGCCAGCACACATTCTCTCCTACTATAACACTTTTTCTCACTATAACCTCTCCTACTATCTTACATCCATTTGTTCTCATCTTTTATCATAAAATAAAATCAAATCAAATAGAAGAGAGAGTAGTCAGTCATTCAGAAGGGCAGTATGCTAGTTAGCATTATCAGCCCTGCAAACAATCATACAGGATGAATCGAAACGTGTAAAGGAGGAAAGATGACTGGAACCACGTAGAAATTTTATAAAGTGTTTCTGGATTTCAGTGAGAATCCTTGGGCCGAAACCGCCCCAACAGAAAGTAAATGCAGGAGTACGATTGATCTGCCCATGGGGAAAAAACAAGCTGAGGGGTGTAGTGCTGTAAAAGATATGGAAAATATGAGTTTGCATTGCGCTCTAAGTCATTCGAAAGTGGAAAGTTGAATATTGATTGGAATACTACCGTTATAGAAACGCTGTACTAGATGTCTTTAAAGTCTGGAGCACATAAGAAATATCACATTGGTCTCCTCGTTCACCAGACTTTAGCCCCCTTGACTTCTTTTTATGGGGTGTGCTAAAGGAGAAGGTGCCCCCAATGATGTGAGACGACTGAGGGATTAGCGCATCATAAAATGAATGTGCTCAAATGGACGAAAATTTGAAGTTATGCATCGGATTCATTGGGTGGGTGGGGAGAGACGTCATCTTTATTATCCTATGCCCTAGACGTAGTATTGTATATATTTAGGGAATCAAAACAAGTACTTCTGTTGTAATGGGCCGAATGGTCTCTTCAAGTACTTACTTTCCTTGTAGCTCCTTGTAACTTTGCATCACACATGGTGGAGATAACATCGAAAATGTTATTTATTAATATTTCAACTAAATAAAGTGTTCAATTTTTTTAGTGAAATATGCATTTTTCTTGTGTCCAGCATTTAGGCATACCCTATATAAGGAAGAAGGGTGAGCACGAAATATGCGAAAGAATATCAATTGAGTACGGGTGGCAAAGTGGATGGGAAATCCTGACGTATTGTGTTAGAAGATAACAACGAGAATGGCTGGTAGTTAATATGGCGGGTTTAAAAGCAGGTATATGGATGAGCACGAGGAGGATAAGATTTTTTTTTCATTCCAACTTAAAGCGCAATAGCAGCGAAGCCAACTAGGAGGGGAACGAGGCTTTCAGCGTCCCTTAGGAACTTCTTTCGCCCTACAATTCTTCCTTTACCCAACACCTCCAAATCTCCCCCTTCATCCTGTGCTCATCAGCAGGCGCTGTCGGCGTCTCTTCTGAACATTAAGAACCTGATCAATAAATTGGAGTATGTCCATGACCTCGTTGTTCACACTGGGGTTTCCTTCCTTGGCTTTACAGAAATCTGGCTCGATTCTGATTCTGGTTCCTGCACTGCCCTTGCAACCCCTCTGGGTCATTCTTTCCTGCATGTTCCTCGGAACCACCGTGGAGGGGGAGTTGCACTGATTTCTAATTCATCCTTCTCCCCTCCCCCCTTTCTCCCCTCCCCCATCTAGCCTCATTTGAGGCTCTCACTGCTGTCTCACGTGTTGTGCCCGCTCTGACTATTGTGGTCCTTTACCGCCCTCCCAGCTCGTCTCCGGCCTTATTTCTCGAGGAGTTCAGTAACCTACTCTCCGACCTATCCTCTACTGGTTCTCTCCTTATTCGCGGTGACTTCAATCTTCCTAGCCACAAAGAGATTTTTCGTGCATTCATTGACATCATCGACATCTTCTCTCTTACACAACATGTGTCATCCCCAACACATATATATTCCATACCACCTACCCCCTCGCTCGTCCCGAGATCCTACTCCTTTCCGGCGACTATCATCAATTGATACTACTTCTCTCTTTAACGACGTTGTTTCTGGCCTACCTCCTATTGATACTACTGCTTCACCTGAGCAAACCTTAAACTCTCTGCACCAATCATTACTCGCCTGCCTTAACGTGCACGCCCCCCTTATCACTCATTCTTCAAACCGCCATCACCGCGTCCCTTGGTTTACCATGGAACTCCTTCGTTCAAGGAGGTCCTTACGTGCTCATGAACGAGCCTTCCGTAAAGCACGCTCCCGTGCGCAGGACACGACCTCACTCTCACTTGCCTATCGCCTTGTGTAGCAGGATGGCCCTTTTTTCTGATCACTCCACTCTTTGACACTACTTTTGTAGCGGTATACTTTGTGGTACGTGAGTTACTTCTTTGATGAAGTAGGCTTTGATCTAAGAGTGCTAATTCGGTAGTTTTGTTCTTAAGGAAGAGCTATTTCATTTTCCCGTCGGGTTCTGCTTCTTCATCTTCCAGCTTTATCTTTATTCTTCTTTCTTCATCCTCCCTTTCTATCCTTATTCTGAATTCTTTTGCTTCTCTTTTCAACTGTCTTATTCTTTCGCTTGTTTTACTTTTGCTCGAGAATCTTCTTTCTTCTATTTCTATTTCCGCTGTATTCGGGCTTCTTCACTTTTTCGGTTCATCCGCATTTCCTTTGATTCGCATTCTCTTTTCTCTTCTCTTCTTATATCCTCTGTTTCTCTATCAAACTTTATTCTTTCTTGTTCTTCTATATATCCAAATCTCTTCTTTCTTCTTCGCAATCTATTCTGAGTTCTGCCATGACGTATTCATGCATCTCTTTGCCTTCCAGTCCCAGACTTTGGGCTTGTTGGTAAAATCTTTCGACCGGATCCATTTTGTCTTGGTCCGTCGATTTTTCCTTGCCGTATTCTCAGGTAATTATGCCACCACTCACCAGGTAGCGCGCAGCCTAACTTACCCTTAATCCCACTACTATGTTGATTGAAATACCACTCCGACAACAAATTTACCACTTGGCCTACCAATTAGCTTCCGATTGTTTCCACCCCTAACTCTACCAATTTTCCTCTCGTCAATTATTCTCTTATTCCTGATATTTCTTTACGTGTTGGCTCTCCCTTAATTAGATACTGCTGGGTTCTTTCTAATAAAAACCTACAAACCTGACACCACTTTAATTTTGTCGTAGAATGCCCCCCGTTTTGTTCTAAGAATGCTAAGAGTGCTAATCTTGTTATCTTTAAGAAGAGAGCCGTCTCAAACACGTAAGGATATAGAGAAACGCACAATAATTCCCAAAATAAACTTATATTTTAACTTTTACAATTCAATACACAAAAATTAACCATTAACCACAGAAATACTCCGAATAATATAATACACAAGAATTAATTAAATTAGTTTGACCCTCTAACATTGGTTAATTTTGCTACACACTTCAATATATAAGATTTAGGCTTACGGACTCTACTGGAGTTTAAATACCTCAGGAATGTTATTGTCTCACGACGCGTGCCACCTGGCCAGATGTAGGTGGGCGGGATCACGCGGTACTTTGGCGAGGGTAGCAGCTGGGAAGTCCACACGGTATTCAGGAGGGGATTCTTCAAGGACGAGAACAATTCGGTGCTTTAGGTGGCACGAAAGTAGGCGTGGTCTTTCTGGCGAGAGTAAGTCGAACTTGGTTCTTAAACCAGGTTAACTTGGAGTTCGGTGTGACCACCGAGTAACGAGCTCAAGGGGGAGCGTTTCTCCTTCGTTACTTAATTCCTCATGGGCGAGGGTCGATGAGGGTGGTTTCTATGACGAGAATAAGTTAAACTTGACTAAGGGCGAGGATAGAGGAGGGGGATTTCTCTGACGAGAATAAGTTGAACTTGGTTCCTCAACCAAGTTAACTTATGAGTTTGGTGTGGCTACCGAGTAACGGGCTCGAGGAGGAGCCTTTTCCTTCTTCTTTTCTTAATTCCTCAATGACGAGGCATACCCCCGGTGTTTAAGATGCACCAGGATATGAGGAGTGTCTCTGACGAGAGTAAGTTGAACTTAACAAAGTTAACTTAGCGTTCGGTTTGATAACCAGGGACTAGCTCGAGGATGAGCTGATTCTTAGCCCTTTAAGGTAGTTAGCCCTGCCTCTCTTGCAGGGTACTTCTTGGTTTCGTTACCTGGAGACTGACGTATTCTACCCCGATTTTCCTCAGTGTTTCTTATTTATACCTCGTCACCTCACTGGGGGAGTGGTAAGAGGGGGATGAGGCTTGAGGACGAGCCCAGGAGGGTTCTTATGCCAAGCTCGTTAGCCTTCGAGCTTGGGAGAAACACGTCTCCAATTTCTCACTTGACGTGAAATTGAATCTCACTCTCCTGGGGCGAGATCTTGCATTTTACAACCTTTCGGTCTTTCATAGCGACGAGTGACGCGGCTTTGCGGTTACGCGCTTGACCCGACGGTGCCGGGGCCGGATGTCTTTGCGGTAATCGCCTCGTGACTCCACTGCGAGAGAACAGGAAAGTGACGATTCTCCTACACCTTGCTACTTCGACTTATTCTTCCAAATTAAAATCAGCGCGCGAGGCTCATTCACACAAACTTTTGTCTGAGAGCAAGAATGACCCTCGAACTATCTTTTGTCTCCTCTCTCGTATTTTCTCGCCTAGCCTTATTTCTTCCACCTCTCCCCCCATCAACCCCTCTACTCTTTCTAAATTTTTCTATCATAAAGTTATTAATTAACCTTCGCGCCGTACTACCCCAGTCGTCTGAACAAGCCCATGCTGTTCTCCCCGACCATACTCCATTGCCACTTAACGTCCTCACTCGAGCGTCCTCTGAAGAAGTAACTGCCCTGATCTCACGCTCTAACAAATCTGGATCCCTTAAGGACGTCTTTCCACCCAAACTCCTCCACCAAATTTTCCCTGCTGTCACCACACTGATTCTTCATCTCTTTAACACTTCTCTTGCCACAGGGGTGGGTCCCTCTTCCTTCAAACATGCCTCAATTCGTCATATCCTTAAAAAAACACCTTAACTCCTCTGAACCATCTAGCTATCGCCCTATCTCACAGCTTCCACTCCTCTCTAAGATCCTCGAGAAAGTGATTTTCTCTCGCCTTAATGAACATATTTCTAACTGCAATATCGATGAAATGTACCAATCGGAGTTCAAAGCGAAGCACTCTGCTGAAACCGCTCTTCTTAATGTTTCAGAAGGTTTACTTAGAGCAGCCGATAGGGGTTGTACGTCCATTCTAGTCCTCCTAGACCTCTCATCTGCTTTCGACACCATCCACCACACCGTCCTCCTTGATCGTCTTCACACTTTCCTTGGTCTCTCGGACACTGCACTTGATTGGTTCCGTTCTTACCTCTTCCCCCACACTCAGTCGGTCGCGCTCGATAACCTCTCTTCTGAGCCCGCGCCCATTCATTTTGGGGTGCCTCAGGGGTCAATCCTTGGTCCCCCTCCTCTTTCGCATCTACTTACTTCCTCTTAGCTCCCTTCTTCGCGATTTGGGCCTGTACTTCCACCTCTATGCTGATGACACTCAGATATACCTTTCCTCATCCCTTGTGTCCGTCTCTCAATCAATTACCACGCTCCTTTCAGCCTACACCTCCATAAACGAATGGCTGTCTGCCAACTTTCTCAAACTTAACCACGATAAAACTGAAGTTCTCCTTGTTGGTACCGCTTCAATGGTGGAGGAATCTAAAGCTATCTTCCCCTCCCTTAACCTTGGGGAAACCAATGTCGCCTTCTCTGTTACTGTTAGTAATCTTGGTGTTATTTTCGACGAGCAACTCTCGTTTAAACCACACATCCATCGTATCTGTAAGTCTTCCCTCGGTGTCCTCTGCAACTTTTCACGTGTTCGATCCCATTTTGATCGACAAAGACTTGAAACTGCTATTCAGGCCTTCGTCACCTCACGCTTAGACTACTGCAATTCTCTTCTAGTGAATCTCCCTTCTTTATCACCTCGCCCCCTACAACTAGTTCAAAACTATGCTGCCTGGCTCCTCCTCCGCCACCCCTGGTTCTCTCCTTCGATGCCTCTGTTACAGGAGCTACACTGGTGACCTATTCGCTTCCGTATCCACTATCAAATTTTTCTCATCACCTACAAGGCCCTAAACCTCGAGGTTCTACCTTATCTCTCGTCTGCCCTCTCCCGTCGCCAAACTCCTCGGGCACTCCGATCTAACCTCGCTCCCATCATAAACACTCCTCGTTCTGTCCTCTGCTCGATGGGTGTCCGTTCCTTCTCAGTTTGTGCTCCTAGACTCTGGAATGCTCTTCCTGCCGAAGTCCGAACCTCTCCCTCCCCTGCTACTTTTAAACGTCTCCTGAAGACTCATCTCTTCAGAATTGCCTTCTCTTCCCTGTAAACGTTCTCTACACTCGCTACACAACCTGCGCTCTGGGAGGGCTAACATCCCTGAAGGGTGCATTATAAATACCTATTATTATTATTATTATCATGCAGAAAGTGGCGAAGATGAAGTGAAAATGTGCGAAATATACAGAGCCGCAACTCAGCCTGCAAGCAATGGGTCAGAGACAGCAAACTGGGAATGTTAGTTGTCTGGAGGGCAAACAATCATGCAGATGTCAGCTGCCACCCCCTTGCGAGCATGTGAAAGGAGATGATGAAAAGAAAGATGAGATAAAAGGAGGAAAAGATGGAAAGAGTACAGACATGTTAAAACCCACCATCCCAACTGGAACTAAAAGGGAGGATGAACTAGCCCCACCCCTGTTTCGGTCCCCACTAGAGTTGAATGGACGAAAACCGATCGGTGACTAGCCTTTGAAATCAGCCACCGGTCATGACACAGGTGAGAAGAAGCTTTTAAAGAAAGCAGCGAAAAAGGTGGTCAAGTAGAAGTGTCTAGCAGATATAAAGCCCAGGTAAACTCAAACTCGTTTGAGATTGCAGAGTTAAGTGGGCCCGTAGGGCGTGTCGCACCTCCTGGTACCAAGTGTAACAGTCTATACACAGGACACCGCCCGTGGGGGTATCAGGTTATAAGAATGTATAAACTGCTAACCTAATGAAGAGAATGTTAATATGGTTTATGGTGGCAGAAATGTTCGGAAGGTAGGTGCAAGTATGGGTGTGAATTTATATGTGAAGAGAGTGCACAGCTTGTAAGAGTTTAAATACATGACAGGGGTGCAGATTTCTAACTATTTATCCAATTAATATTTATTGATTTCAGTGACCTGTTAAATGTTGGATTGCCCATTGCAATAGTAATCCAAATAACATACAACTTAAAGTGTTCCGAACAGCCGATTTTATTTCGGCAACATTAAAATATTCGCACCCATTTAAACAATCTCCCTACCACACTGGTCATTTGAGCATTCTCCACGCTTAAGTTTTCGCTATAGGCCTTTCCCCTACACCTGTCGAGTATTACATTTAGCACCTCGAGAGGCTGCACGCCCTCCTCACCTCACTACACTCAGGTGTGTTACATCTAGCTTGGGCAATCATATCACAGTAGTCCGAGTGACCACTTCAGTAACTCTCAAAAGAAGCTTTCTCCCGCGTCTTCATCTGCGCCTCTTTAAAATCTCAGTGTTTGCATTCTTCTCTCATTAGTATAAAGGACCTGACCAGTAACCCATGCCACGTAAGAAGATAGGCTTTGGCACCTCTATAGACAACGCCCTCTAACGCCCGCGAGTTGCAAGTGATGAGGTTTAGGGAGTCCTTGGCGTTGGGACAATAATGGTACGTGTGGTTTGCGACCACACTACACTCATCGCTGCGCGTAATGGGCCGACTAGCTCTTTTTGGCCCTTCTTGGGTGCATAAGGTTGTCCTGCCTATGGCAAGTGGGTTTTTCTGCCTTGTTGGACGTCAGGAAATTTATAAGTCTCGGATCCCACCTATGGGTCTGTCAAATGAAAGATCCTCAGATCTTGTCCGTCCTGTCGACTACTGGTGCGATTCTTTGAGCTGGTTTGCATCTCTGGCTGCTCAGTTAATAGCTGCTGCATTTGGTGAACTGATGGGCAGCTAATAACTGCCATTTTGCCCCCACTAGCCAGCAGCTTTTAAGCAGGCTGGTCGCCGGCCTTCTCTCGCATCCTACTTGGAAGAGATGGGGGCTGGCGGTGCCTTTATTACGTGAGAGGTCACCAGTCGCTAACTAGACTTTTAATTGTCCGTCTTCCTTATCACCTCCCCACCATATCTCATCTTTCCTCCTTTTTTCCTTCCTTTCGGTATATAGCGAAAGTACAAAGTGGGATTTACAACGCTGAAGGACGCTTTGGTCACTAGGTTCAAGAGGTGATTGAGTGTCACCAGGACGTCCCTAACGTCACCCGATCCTTCCTCGTCAGAAGGGGCACATAGGAAAAGGTGTTTATGCATATATCCTGTTTACTATATTGAGTTTTCCTCGATGCCCGATGATGAAAACTTAAAAAAAGGGTTCCTAATTTGTTTCTAACCCGCCTTTCCTCCGGACAACGATACATACTAACTCAACTACCCAGCGTGGAGAACCGGAGGAGGCTCGAACTCACAAGCTCCATCATCCCTTAGCAACCCCAACTAGGCGAGTTTGTTGCGCTACCCTCCCTAGCCCAACCAACCATATCGTATTCTGCCCCTAGTTCGCCCTGCGGTCCTGTTCTCTTACTTTCTCTTAACATTCTCCCCTCGTACCCCGTTCACTTACTCTCACTCAACACTCCATCCCCAGCTGCAATGAACATCCTCTCTCTAAACCCCGGCCCTTTACAAATCCCTTTAACTAAACCGAAAAGAACGCGCGCCTCTAAAACTACGTATAATATTCTCCGCCTATTTCCGAACTCTGCCTTGATAGAACTCTGGTTCTGAAACCAGCCTCGACAGTGGATTCTACAGCGGCCTCCACAGCGGAAACCACGCCGCTCCACGAAAAAAATATAACAATAGAGTGGTCTGATGCCCGGCCCCAGTCTCACGGGTCTTTAATCCCAAAGTCGTGTTCGGCTGACTGCACAAAGTCTCTCTGAGAACTATTAGGTGGTGTCAGTCTTCGTGACCAAACACCTTCCCCCCGTCAACTGCTACTAAGGTACCATTTCTGCCAAAGGCCTCCGTGGCATACATACAGATGATGGTTTACTGGACGTTGTGAGAGAGAGAAGGTTACCCCCACCCCACCTAGAACCGAACGTCTATCCGTGGCGCCTGAAAAAGATGCACCTGCACGGCCGGACAGCCATAAAGGAGCATTGAGAATTTCAAGCGGTCTCGTGATCTGTGTTTGATTCCCTTTCCCCCCGTCGCAACACCTGATCGGCGCCAGACCTACGGCGACGAGGACTTTCGCGCGAGCCCGTGAGGCTCCCCGAGAATATCCCCCCCCCCTTTCCTGGCGCTCAAAGTCTAATTAGATCCCCGATTCCCTTCTGGGGGCCTCCAGAAGGTTAGCAGACACATACAGTCTCGTACGCCCTGCTCTTGCCTCCCAACGGCTTCCAGCTACGAACTCGACGCGTCACCTCTCTACCTGGCCTCGCTCGTACCTAAGGCCAGAGTTCCCGCCAGACAGGCGATAGACGCGGACAGGCATCTATCACTCGGGTATCGACTTCGTTCTCGTCTGGAGTACTCCCTCGTTCATTTCTCAGAGAGGTTAAAGAAGGAGGAATTTTGCGAGTGGAACTTTGCAGCACCCCGCTTACTCGTCGTATCCAAAGCTTCCAGTCAATTAGGCTTTACGTGAGTCTCCCCATCATTTACACTCTCCCCCTTTCCCTGGATGTAATCATCGTATATTCTCTCTCTCGGACTCTCGTCCCCGTCGAGTCATTTATATCCCCCCCCCCCCGTTTGGTACCCCGGGTCTCATCTCATTTATTTTCATTTATTTACTTTTGCTAATAATATTTTTTTTGTATAAAGTTATTATTTTTCAATCAGTTTCTCTAAACTCAGAACCTTTAAGGATTGATTATTTATGCCAACCGCATTCGATTTTGATTACTTAACCCTCACACTGGGATCTATATCCCAATTTCTGGCGTGCTCCCTTCTCACGTCATCGCAGATTCAATCCTCGGCTAGCATCGACGTTCGAATCTATGGCATTATATTCTCGGGTCAGGTGTGGGGTCACCCTACGATATCTATATTATATTCTGGTGTCAGGCTTTTAGGGTTACTCGCAGTATCAGATCTCATTTCTTTTAGACCTGTGACAGATTCTAAAGGGTGTTATACTTGTATATTAAAGGTTCTGGTTTTAGAAACTGTAAAAAAGACCAGACCCATTTCCTATTTTCCCTTTTATGTGCGTATTTTGTATTGAATTTTTTGACCCTGTGAAACTTTAACCCTTTTCAAGGCTCATAAAACGTCTGCCGTATTGTAAATGAGTTGATCTTATTTCTTTCCTTCTATTATGTTTGTCGTTTTCTTCGTTGCGTATTGGGCAACACAGGCTCTCGCTAAATTCCGGAGTGAATATTTCGAGTATAATAAAGAATCGCGCCCTGCGAAATAATTATCGCTGTTTTTTTGTGTTTTTTTAAGTGAAGAATCGTAGGTCCACTAAAGCCGTCCAGCACTCCCGCTAGGCATCTAAATAATTCCCCCTTCCCATTTTTGTGGTGTTTTTCCTGAAAGTTGGTCGAACGCAATAAAATGTACTCATTATTTAACACGTTTAAGTTGTAGGGAATGTCGCTTGGGCTCAGGGGCTAGGACCTTCTAGCTTATATCTAAGACGATGGAAGGAACGAAAGAGAAGACAAAGAGAAAGAGAAGAGAAAGAGAAGAATGGGAAAGGCCCGCCTTCATGAATTTGAAATAAGTAGGACCAAGAACGAGACGCTGCCCATCAGCTCGAAGACCGAAGCTCCCCATACCGCGTCTGTTAATCTTCCTGTTTTCAAGGAAGGTTAAGATTTTGGAGCCTTCTTAATCCACTTCGAAAAAATCTTCGAAATCAACCATTGGGATATCGAGGCAGATGGAGTGGCTCAATTGTTGCCCTTGCTAAATTCCTAACTCCAAGATATATTCATATCACTCCCCTCAGAGGCAGCAATTGATTATTCGACCTGGTGGCCTATAACATGACCCCAGACTTTTACCGATCCAAATTCAGACATGCCCGCCTTCAGCCAGGCCAAATACCATCAGTTTGGGTATACCCTCTAGCGTCACCTCAACTTTTGGTTCGATGCTTCTAAAATCCCACATGACTACGATGCACTCGTTGACATCTTCCTGAGTGACCAGTTGTTGGCTGCACTCCCGGCTGAAGTTAGATCTTTCGTAAAAGACCGGTGGTGCCTCACATTCAATGAGTGGACAGAAGAGGCCGTTATTTATTCAGCAAGCCACGACCTTTAACCAAAAGAAGGGAAGAAAACGCCCCCATCCCCTTTTCCCCCAAACCTAAGCCAAACAAAAGTAAATTCATCCTGCAAAATGGAAACAAGTTTGCCAAGGTAACTGGACCGTGGAAGCCGAAACCACTCTTTTCTCCCGAACACAGGGATGTAAAACCATTCTTTTCAGGCGCCACTACGTCATCTTTCCCCAGTATACCCATCATTTGTTTTTCCTGTGGTTTGGAGGGCCACGTGCAAACGAACTGCCCCCAGAACTCTCAGTTCAGGAATAACTCTTCTCACCAGGTACACCAGATATGTGCCACGCCTGCGCCTCCGTCAACACTATCGGAATCTTCTCCCCAGGCACCTCAATCCCGGCAGCCACCAGGTAAATTTCTCGTTTGGTAAGAATACCCCTGGAAGCCTTAAGTTCGAATCCAGAACTATTAATGACTGCCGTGTTTCCACTCTTTTGAGAGATACCAGGTGCACTTGCATAGTGATGTAGGACAAGTTGTTTCCTCCAGTAGCCCCGAACCATAATAAATTCGCCGTCGTGCACGACTGCTTGAGGCGCGCCAATCGGTTCTCCATCGTTAAGTGCTAATTCGATTGTGCGTACTTGACTGGCTTGGCAGAAGTAGTAGCAGCCCCTATTAAATTCTGCTCCGTTCTCATTGGCCGGTACCCACGGGTTCTCCCCCCCCCACCCACCCACCCCCAGCTATGTGGCTCAACCCGTGGTTACCCGTTCGCAAGTGGTAAAAGATTCGAAGATGCCCTCGCCCCTAGAAACCTAACATTCTTCAGAATTCAAGGAAGTCATGACTGAAGACATCGCAAGGAACCAACAGAACTGCGATTGCCTCCGACCCCTGTGGGCTAAGGCCCAGTCAAAAGAGCAAGAAGCCACCCGAGGAGACAAGGTGATCTCCTACCAAATTACGGACGGCTTACTTTACCGTGCGTGCTCAGAAACGGGTAAACCCTAAACGCGAGTATTGTGTGTTCTGCGTTCCCGCATTGGCACATTTTAACTACAGCCCATGACAGCCTTATTTTCAGGCCCTTTTAGCCACATGAAGACCACCCAGAAGATCTTCAAATATTTTTATTGGCCAGGCGCCCATGAAGAAATCCTTCTTTAGCGCATATCTTGCGATATCTGCCAACAGACTGCTGCCAAAATTGGGATCTATATGCCAATTTCTTGCGTGCTCCCTTCCCGCGTCATCACAGTAAAGTCAATCCTCGTCTAGCATCGACGTTCGACTCTACGACAGACGTCTCCCCTCAAAGAATCACGAATGCCCACTACTTCTAACAAAAGGTCGACAATGACATAGTGCCTACCCCCAGGCTGACATTTACTATAGATCCTTGCTTCTACACTTACAATTACTCGGTAATAGGTAACCATGGGAGCTGTAGATTCGATGTTCAGCTCTACTTATCAGCTCCACACATTGTTTCAGATGCAACAAGTTCGGGCCCATTAATTCTAATTGCTCAGCGACAGTATCTGTATGCCCGAACTGTGGCTCTTCGTCCCACCATCCTCCTTGCCAAGCCCACTCCCAATGCTCAAATTGTTCGGGTGAACCACCTGATCTCTTCAGGCGACTAACCGACATACAAATTCGAGTCTGAGGTTAATTCCTTTGATATTCTGCTTTCCTGAGTGCTCGAGAGGCGCGGCGGTAAGTACGTGGCCGCCACGGCTCCTATGGCTCTTATTGCAACGTCCTCTTCCTTCCAGCCCCCAACAACCCATCTTGTGCTACAAGCTCTTGTCGCTCCTTGATCTCTACTGATGCCTTGAACCTCACTAACTCCTGTTTGCTACTTAAGGATAGCTTTAGTACCAATACCGTCACAGATTCGCCAACAGGGTTTACTCGAACTCAGTCGCAGCACCTAATGCCAACATCACTGCAAAGATCCACCCAAGATGAGGAAGACTATGTTATTTCAAAACTACTCCAGGGATATCTCAAATAATTAAAACCTTGACACACCATAGTTTCACCTACAGTGGAACACTACTCTTCAACTGCATCCCGCTAAATCTCAGGAACCTGAATGGTAATTCACCTGGCATTTTTAAACACCACCTGGATGTATGGTTGGCCAAGATCCCAGATTCACCACCCACGCCAGGATACCCAAGCTCTATCTCCAACTACTTACTACACTGGACCATGGAGGGAAAAGAGCTGACTGGCATCAGTAGAGATCCATCTCAGCTGCATCAATAACAGACGGAATACCACTTCAAGAACTTCCGAGGGTGAACGAACCATGAGTGTATATGAAAATAGAGCACATAGCGCCTCCTTGCTATGCAGCTATGAAGGACCACTGATCATATTGGAAGATATGTTAGGGATTTTGGTAATGTTGATGCGCGCGTCCCTATTTTAAGGAGAACGGGATTATTATTATTCGGAAGTTGAAAGTAAGAAAAGTTTTATGAATTAAATAAATTAACGCAAGTAAATTTATCTGAGGTCTTTCCAACTCTCCTTTCTCCTGTATGGCCGTTGAGGCAAATAAGGAAGAGATTTTGTTAATAATTTTCAATTTAATATCAGAATCCAATTTATCCAAGGGTTTTGGGCGAGTGTCTTCAAAACTGCTTCTTATGGAACTTTCTATAAAATGATCGTTGCTTTATTTGCGGGGCCTTTGTTTCCATAATGTCTTCTTTTCTTACTTTTTTCTTCCTTCCCCAAGGGTACTATACCGACTGCAACACACCTTGAAAGCGACAAGTGGATTTTAAGTGTAGTTTCGCTTTAACCCAATCGACAAACTTATTTATGAACTTACAAAAGTTTAATAACAATGCTAAGGCTATTTTATATCAAATAAACTTTCATCTCTAAATCCTTTTCCTTGGCTGTTTTAACCGAAGCGTCAAAATTTCGTTGCTTCAGCACGATTATAGGAATTTTATGTATGTCGTAGAATAAGCTCCCGACGATATACTATATATAACTATTCGTTGAGGGGAATTATTCTATATTTCGAGTGCGTGGTAATCTGATTGACCGAGGTTAGTTCAAGAAGGAAGGGGGGGGGGACTCGAGAGGCTTATTTATCTTCAATATACTTAAGAAGTGGAACGGTGCATAAGGATAATTAATATGGCTACCATTAATAAAATAGAGTTTTATTAAATAAACTATCAAACAACACACGGAAAATGTTTACATAAATGGAGATTAAAAATGGGAGAACCACTGGAAATGAAAAGGGCCATGGGAATATCTGACTAATCTGAGGATTAAGATTTGGAGAGATTTAAAACGGCAAACAAGCAAAAATGGGGAATGGTTTGCTAAACCGTTTAAAGCACCGAGTTGTGTTGACAAAAGGTTAAATGATTAAAGGTAATGCTTGGCTTACGCAATTACAAGGTTGTCGTGCAGAGGAAGGCGATGGGAAGAAATCTTCGGTCCAACTGGCGATTTCCAGGAGAAGGGGTTCTTCGGGGGGTTGTCCTTAACGAGGGGCAAGGACGGTCTTCGAGAAATGAGGGTTAAGTGGGGCTCGGAAGTACGAGCGATCCTTGTTCTAGGTGAACAATGGAGGTTATTGTTGTAACCAAGCGTTCTCTTGAAGAACGTTAAAAAGGGGGAAATAAATGATCCTGACGTGATGTCTTGGGAAAGAGAACCGTTTCTTGACGAACGGGCTTGAAGAACAATGGCTGTTCTAATGTTGTTCTCTTTCTGAACAACAGGGGGGGGAGGGAAGAACCGTTTCTTGTCGAACGGGCTCAAAGAACAATGGCTGTTCTCTTTCTGAACAATAAGGGGGCCTTGTTGACTTGGCGTCTCGAAGAGCACGAACTTTCGCACTCAAGGGATATTGTCCTCTTCTGGACAATAAGGGGTTTCTCGGCAGAGTTCCTAGGTGCACAAGGGAGACCGGATCGGCTTGATGCCTCGCGAAGATAATCTGGATCTGCTTCCATTGGGAAAAGCTATGGTATAAATAGCTGGAGCCAGCCCCATGGCGTAGGGGACAATTGGGTGGGGGACTTTGAGGGAATGTCCCGGTGGCGCCTGGGAAAATATCTTATCTGCCCATAAGCCTAATTCAATCTGGCGAGATCGACATAAGGAGGCAAAACGGGGAAGTGAACCTCCTTGATTAAACATTGGCTATGATGGGCGATAACGCGCCTTCAACTTCCTCCCGCAGGATACACGTGGGTAAGCATGTGTTTTAACATGTGATAGAGGCTGAATCAAAGGAGCCTCAGACCGTTCTATCACACCCCTCCATTCCAGGGGAAGTTGTCACTTCGAAAAAAAGAGAGAGAAGGGACAACCATAGAGATCCGTTTTGGAGAACTCACTTTCTTGCATCGACCGTACCTTCATGCACCTAGCTAGCATTACCTCAATACATATAATTATGTTGATCATTTGATTATAGGGGAAACTAACCTTTAATACAAACTTAGCTATAAAAGAGACATGGAACAATGAAATAATATAAAATTAGTACATATGGGACAAAAGAATTCATACGTAAATTAATGGGTACAAATATATGAACATATTAAAAAAAAAAATTAGAAATTGAGCCACAAAATTCAGACATTTACATTAACTAATTATATTAAGTCGTACAAGTTGGTATATACATACATGGAAATCCTAATCCTATGAATTACAAATTAATCTACACTATTTGGTAACGCATTCCTACTGAGTGCATCAGCGACCTGATTATCGGAACCTTTTATATAATTTATCTTAAATTGGTACTCTTGCAAGAGTAGACTCCAGCGCATAATTCGGCCGTTGGAGTGTCGTACATTCCGAATATAGGCCAACGGGCGGTGGTCAGTTCATATCTGAAATTCTTTTCCTATCAAGTACATTTTGAATTTGTCTATAACCCAAATAATAGCTAGAGCTTCCTTCTCTATAGTGGCATATCTCTTTTCGCGAGGTACTAATTGGCGTCTAGCATATGCAACTGGATGACTCGTTCCGTCATCCTCATATTAAAGGAGTACACCTCCAATGCCCTCGTTGCTCGCGTCGGTCTTAATCCCAAAGGATTTTTCCGGGTTGGGCAACTTCAAAATGGGGGCAGAAATGAGCTTACTCTTGAGATGGTTAAAATGAGAAACAGCGACATCATTCCAACGTAGTCGATCAGGGGAATTTTTTTTTAAAAAGAGTGCTGAGGAGCGCCGAAATTACAGTGAAATTCGGGACAAATCGCCGATAGTAAGAAACTGATCCTAGGAATGATCTTAATTGCTTCTTAGTATTCCGGAGGGGCATGTCGGCGATTGCCTTGATCTTGTCCTCCTTTGGACCTAACTGGCTTTGTCCTATTTTGAAACCCAAATATTTGATGGTTTCGTGGGCAAAATGGCATTTGCTGGGGCCAATGGTGAGGCCATTTTCGCGCAGTCGGTCGAAGAGAGCTAATAGGGTGGTTAGATGATGACTCCATTTACGAGTAGCGACGTAGACGTTATCGAAGTAAAAGGAGACATTCGGAAGTCCATCTAACAACCTTCTCATGAGACGGTTATAGTTACTACAAGCGGTCACGAGGCCAAAAGGAAGGCGCTTAAATTGCAGTAAGCCTTTCTCAGTTGAAAAGGCGGTATATGCTTTCACATCGGGCCGGAGGGGAATTTGGTAATACGCCTTGCACAAATCAAGTTCTGAGATGAACTTGGCGTCTTCAGAAGGGTGGAGGTTTTGATCTACCAACGGGATTGGCTCGGGGTCGAACACAGTTACCGAATTTAACTTCCGGAAGTCAATGCACATCCGATAAAGAGCCATCAGATTTCTTAAACATGACGATTGGGGAACAATAACTAGAGGTGGAGGGTTCTATTATATCTAAACTAATCAAGTTATCTACTTCGGCGTTAAAAGCTTGGCGTAAATAAAAACGGCATGGGATAGGGTTTTGAAAGGACAGGTTCTGAGGTCGTTAATTTAATATCATGCTCGAAACTAGTAGCGAATCCAGGCTTCTCTGAAATAACGTCGTCGAACTAACATAATAATTCTTGTAGCTGACTCTTTTGATGTGGTGTCAGCTGCGCGTCGATATCCAGGTCAGAGGGTTCAAAAGACTCGCCTGGCAGGGAAGGAAGAGGGTAATCGGCATCAGGTTGGATGCACAATGTCTGTATGACATTAAAGGACTCCACGGGGTAATCCTCTTCAAGCGCCGATGTTTCGTCCAGTGTTACGAACGTATCTCCATGGGCGCGTTAGTGGTATTTTTTTTCTTTGGGTCCACGGACAGTCTCCGTGTCCTTGTTTTGGGCATTATCCCATAAGGGTGTTAGTACTTCACACTCTTTTTGTGCGGACATAAAGTCCTGGTTAAGGATCTCCGAGAATTCGGACGGTATCGGGGTTCTGAGGGGGACGGACTCCTGGGATTCCTTCTTAGCTCAGCCTCGAGTAAGGGTGGCCTGGGACACAGGGTCGTAGCTTACTTGAGGGCTCTGTCCTATAAGTACGGAACAAAATTTTAGGGGTGCTGAAATGACTTCAGCCCAGCCATCATAATACTGACACTGCAGGTAACATCTAACGACGGGGAATCCGTTCGGCCACCCAAGGTAGTCATGTACCACCGAAAATTTTTCGTGGTTAGAGTCCACTGGGGGAAGGAGCTCGTCGGACACGATGAAACACGTGCACCCTGTGTCCCTGACGAGAGTAGATACACGGCAGCCGTTCACGCTGCCCTCCTCAAATTTCAAAGTTCCTGGGGAACTTTTATCAAAAATAAAATTTACTTGGTGGCCTGACGGAGGGGGAGAAGTTGATGCTTGGGTCTGCCTCACCGGGGAAGCCGGGGTGGCATTAATCTGGTGAACTTGGTGGGCTGGTCCGCTTTCAAGCCTAGAATTTTGGGAGCAATTCCAGCTCATGTGGTTTTCTACACCGCAGGTGAAGCATATGATTGGTCGCTTCGGGAAGAGTGATGGTGGAGAAATCTTAACGGGAGGTTTGATGTCCCGTTGTTGGTTTGATGGGATGAAGTTTGGGGGTTTTACGGGGCCCGGAAACTTCGTCGGCTTTCCTGGGAAGGGGCGCGAATCCTTCCTTCTTTCATGGTAGGGGAGTTGGTGAGAATTTCGATTCTCCTTGGGGTATAAATTATGGCTTGCAGCATAGACATCCGCTTCTTCGGTACACTCTTTCAAGGTCTGGCACCAACAATCCTTGACGAACGCGCGGATCTCCGTCGAGAGAGACGCCAAAAATTGATCCCGCAACACGAAGTCTGTTAAGGACTCGTAGTTAGGATCAACCTTTGAGGATTCTAACCAGAATTTAAAATTCCTCTGAAGAATGTATCCGAAATGACGGAACATCTGTCCGGGTTTAATACGACCTCCTCAAAATTCTTGTCGGTAGAAATCGGGAGTCAGATGGTAATGATATGAAAATGTCGCGCATTTTACAATTTAAGAGGGGAAGTAATCTTACTACGCCTTCGGCCTCCAAATCCAGGTTATTGATTTCGATGATCTTTTCAAAGTGTGCTAAAAATGCTCCGAAATCCTCTCCATCCCTGAAATTGGGGAGCTTAAGTGGGAGATTGGGCGGGGCTTCGGAACGTGAACTCACTGATTGTATTTCAGCTTGTACGCGTGCCATTTCAAGCTGATGGTGAAGCTCAGCTTGTCTTTTCCGTTTCTCTCTTTCTTCTCGTTTGATTTCTCTTTCTCTTTCCTTTTCTACTCTTAACTTTTCTCTTCCTCTTTCTTCTCGTTGGATTTCTCCTTCTCTTTGCCTTTCTTCTCTTAACTTTTTTCTCTTTCTGTTCGTTGCTCCTCTTGAACGTACTCAATTAATTCTTTTCCGGGCAGTCCCAAGGACTCTCCTTGCACTTTGAAGATTTCAAACTGAGTCATATTTTCACTTGAGGGGGCAATAGTCAACCAACTAAATTCCTTGCGATAAGAATTATGCATTCTAGAGAATTGGCCTACCTAAATATGGGCACTGACCTATTCGTGATTGGTTTCTCGACCTAGATAACCAATGACTAAAATAACACAAAAAAAACACTCGAACAAATTATTATAACAGTTCCTTGAGCTACTCCAGCTTCTTAAGTTTCAAAAAGGGGATAGCAATCGTTAAAAGAAAAGGGAACTACTATACTCTATTCTTATAACGAATAACACTATGCTTCACTCGACTGAGACCAGTGGTTGCAAAGATATAGCGTTAAACCTTACACACTTGACACCAAATTTAAATAGTTTATATATATATATATATATATATATATATATATATATATATATATTTATATATATATATTTATATATATATATATATATATATATATATATATATATATATATATATATATATATATATATATATATAGGCTCCCGACGATATACTATATATAACTATTCGTTGAGGGGAATTATTCTATATTTCGAGTGCGTGGTAATCTGATTGACCGAGGTTAGTTCAAGAAGGATGGGGGGGCTGGAGAGGCTTATTTATCTTCAATATACTTAAGAAGTGGAACGGTGCATAAGGATAAATAATATGGCTACCATTAATAAAATAGAGTTTTATTAAATAAACTATCAAACAACACACGGAAAATGTTTACATAAATGGAGATTAAAAATGGGAGAACCGCAGGAAATGAAAAGGGTCATGGGAATATCTGACTAATCTGAAGATTAAGATTTGGAGAGATTTATAACGGCAAACAAACAAAAAGGGAAGATGGTTCGCTAAACCGTTTAAAGCACAGAGTTTTGGTGACAAAAGGTTAAATGATTAAAGGTAATGCTTGGCTTACGCAATTACAAGGTTGTCGTGCAGAGGAAGGCGATGGGAAGAAATCTTCGGTCCAACTGGTGATTTCCAGGAGAAGGGGTTCTTCGGGGGGTTGTCCTTAACGAGGGGCAAGGACGGTCTTCGAGGAGTGAGGGTTAAGTGGGGCTCGGAAGTACGAGCGATCCTTGTTCTAGGTGAACAATGGAGGTTATTGTTGTAACCAAGCGTTCTCTTGAAGAACGTTAAAAAGGGGGAATTAAATGATCCTGACGTGATGTCTTGGGAACGAGAACCGGCTCTTGACGAACGGGC
Source organism: Ceratothoa steindachneri (assembly GCA_963969495.1). NCBI lineage: Eukaryota > Metazoa > Arthropoda > Malacostraca > Isopoda > Cymothoidae > Ceratothoa > Ceratothoa steindachneri. The sequence continues at coordinate 130,719,246 of OZ018323.1, forward strand.
TTGAAGAACAATGGCTGTTCTAATGTTGTTCTCTTTCTGAACAACAGGGGGGGGGGAGGGAAGAACCGTTTCTTGTCGAACGGGCTCAAAGAACAATGGCTGTTTTAAAGATGTTCTCTTTCTGAACAACAGAGGGGCCTTGTTGACTTACCGTCTTGAAGAGCACGAACTTTGGCACTCAAGGGATATTGTCCTCTTTTGGACAATAAGGGGATTCTCGAGGTAGAGAGTTCCTAGGTGCACAAGGGAGACCGGATCGGCTTGATGCCTAGCGAAGATAATCTGGATCTGCTTCAATTGGGAAAAGCTATGGTATAAATAGCTGGAGCCAGCCCCATGGCGTAGGGGACAATTGGGTGGGGGACTTTGAGGGAATGTCCCGGTGGCGCCTGGGAAAATATCTTATCTGCCCATAAGCCTAATTCAATCTGGCGAGATCGACGTATGGAGGCGAAACGGGGAAGTGAACCTCCTTGATTAAACATTGGCTATGATGGCGATAACGTGCCTTCAACTTCCTCCCGCAGGATACACGTGGGTAAGCATGTGTTTTATCATGTGATAGCGGCTGAATCAAAGGGGCCTCAGACCGTTCTATCACAATGTACATTTAAGTGTTAGCATGACGATTCGACTCTTTTTTTTTATATCTTCAGCGCATTCTAAGGGTGAACATTTTATGACCAATATATATATATATATATATATATATATATATATATATATATATATATATATATATATATATATATATATATATATATATATATTTTAATCCTTAATCTTTTCGTCTGTTCGACTGGTGAACATTAGCTGGATTTAAACCTTAGTGGGACAGGTTAGTTTTACTCTACATTGTTGTTGACCTGTGTGAAGTAAAGTTAACTTGTTTGTCCCCGCACCACAAGGAAACGCAAAGAATATTGTCTACCAAGAAGTGTTGTGATTTAGCACTAGTTAAAGAATAATTTGTGGTAAATATAGGAATTTCAACTTGCATCTTACTTATATATATATTTTTTTTATCTGATTCTGCTCGTAAAACATACTAATGCTTTCAGTAGCGGAGAGACCATCTCAGACCTACCGCGGAAGACTGAGTCGCAAGAAGCTTTCAGTCGAATCTTCGACGACGGCCCGAAAGATTCTCTCGGGTCAGCGCCTTTGCCGACCCATCTAGACAGGGACTCGCTGTCGTCACGTTACAACTCGTTTCGGGTCAAAAGTTTGCCTGGCAGCGTCACACGAATCAACTTCTCTCGGATGGGTTCATATGAACGTGAAGAAGCCATGCAGTATGCAACCGCATCCGTGAGTTGGTCACATATATTTTGTCTATGGCCTGCCATTCTTTCGATTACAACCTTTTTTTATATGTCCATTTTTTCCTTAGTGATTAATAGTGGCCTCTCGATTCTTTGGACACTGGGTTTATTTGACTAATTAGCTGTTTTAACCTTGAGCTCCTTTTGACAACATTGATTTTCAACATCAAATTGCACTGATTTTGGTGGCTTTTATAAAGGACGATTTTATCAGAGATGTGAAATTTAATTAATTTATTTTTTGTAGATCGGGGTTGGGGAGCCTTTACACTACAATGGGTAAATTGCAAGTCCAGAAGAAGTTTTGAGGATGCAAACGAATGAATCTGGATTTTTTAAGTCATCTATTTGCTCACATTCAGGCTTAACAAACATAATCATAGGGATTAATTGCATAAATGGTAGATAATACTGCGAAATTTAAATGCATATTTATGATTTATGAGTAAATTTGTTATATAGGTTACGGCTAATAAAAGAAATGGTCTTAATGCTAGTAAGCAATTAAAAATTCAACCAGGTACGAGGGGGTCTTGAATCCTGCTTAAATCTATGTAAGATCTTAAAAATTAGAATATGTGCAGGAGAGATACTTTGGGCAAAAGTAAATGTCCCATAATAATAAAGTGGGGTGCTGGGTGTTCTTTGCACGGGAATTAAAGTAAAATGATTAACACAACCTCAAACTACCCCATTATAAACAGTAAATGTTTCAGGAAACTTAAGAGAAATTTTTTTTTTACGACAGTTTTAATTAATTCGTCGACCTCCGATCGAAAACTTGACGAAGATATTAAAACATTAAGGGTGAGCTCATATATAAAAAAGGGAGGTTTCTTGGTCCAGAGAGATTGAAAAATCCAGGGTAACAAGAATTTGGATGTAGGAAAATAAAAATCAGACCAACCACTACTGAAAGTTAACTTTTGAAAGAATTGGGGGGGGGATATGTAAACTCATTTAATATCTATGTAGTATCACTACCACTATCTATTAAACGTATTTAAAAGATTAAGAGGGGAGATAATTACACTACGTTAGACTAACATGAAATGGAGTGAAGTGTCCATGTGAAGTGGAAATGAATGGAGTGCAATTAGATGTAAATCATGGTGATTAGGTAGTTACTGAATAGGTGAGTGATGCAACAGTTGAGAATCATGTGGTTGAAGTTGAGATTTGCAAGGGGGAAACTGTAGTGTATGGACTCTGAATGATAGACGTGTATGAAATAAATTGTGCTGAGTGGTGTATTGACCTAGGCATGGATATAGGTTGATGATTCCAGATAATGTAAGTAAAGCGGAAAGAATGAGAGCGGACGAAAAGGGCGAGAAGGTGGTTAGCTTTCTGTGCTGAAAGAATCTTGTACATGAGAAGCACGTTCTTTCATCACATAGACCCACATGAATAAATGCATGTGTGTCGCAAAGAAGAGAGTAGGATTGATTTGTGACTAATAAGAAAGAATATGCTGTGGGGTGTATTTGTTATGACTGTAAGAGGCATGAGGTTGGGAATACCGAGCACATGATTGTCCTATGTAAGGGTGAATTGGTTGTATGGGTGAAAAGTCGTTTGTAGTTGCAGAGGAGGAGATAATCAAAAGTAAAGTTCTGTTGAATCTTAAAAGGGAAGATTACATGAGGACGCTTGAGAGTAGAAGCTGGTGAGTAAGTGAGAACATGTGAAGAGTGTAAATGTGGCACAAATTTCAGGTGAGTGAGTGTTGCAAAGGCTGTGTGCGGGTGCGCTAGAACTACAACGAGAAGGCAGAACGGGGAATAAAGGAAGGAAGATGTGAACAATGCAGTGGAGAGCAAAAGGGTAACTAACTTGCATATATTTAATAGTGTAGATGGATATGAATGGCGCAAAAGGAAGAGTGAAGCGAGTGATTAACCAGACTTAAAAACAAGAGGAAAATGAAACATTTGAACGGAAGATGAATGAGGATCCGAATGAGGACAGGAAGATGAATGAGTATCCGGGTGAGAACAGAGAGATGAATGAGAATCAGTATAAAAAGGGAAGATGAATGAGGATCCGGATGAGCGCAGTGTGATGAATGAGGATCCGAATGATAACAGGAAGATGAATGAGGATACGGAGGAGAACACGGGGAATGTTTTACGCGTCCTGTCTATGTGGTTATGGATACTCCATTGATGCGGGTTCGGAATAGAGACAGTGGATATGGCTGTGCTATGAAGAAGGGAACGCAAAGAGATACGGTGCTGTGATTACGATGGACGAGCCGAGGTGTGTCGGAGTTACTTAGCCTGGCGTGGGTAAGTGCATTCATTTACTTAAGTTTTGTGCCCGCGGTCGCTGCAAATAAACTCGGCGCCTAGACGCTAGAACTCTAAAGCGGTATCCACTAGGATAGCGAGAGCTCCCAGTGACTATAGCCACTACTACACCTGCCTTCCTATTTTCCAGACCTCTCACAGCACTAACAACCTCTTGTATACTTATCCCTTCACTCTGAATCAGAAACTGGCTTACACCTTCACAATCACCATATCCACATTCGATATACCTTACATACCCACATTATACAACTCATTAAAGTACTCTCGCCAGCCACTTTTGACCTCCTCATTGCTCACAACTATCCTGCATTCTCACCCTCGAAGTTTACGCAAGTATTATTTACGTGTTTCTCACTATGTTACTTTCTTTCGGAATAACTACGTGGATCAATCTAGAACCTCATTTATGTATCTTCCTGTTCTCATGCAGATCCTCATTTATCTCCCTGTCTAATCCGGATCCTGATTTGTCTTACTGTGCTCATCCGCATCCTCATTCATCTTCATGTTATCATCCGCATCCTCATTCATCTTCATGTTCTCATTCATCTTCCTGTTGCAATCCGGTCCCTCATTCGTCTGCCTGTTCTAATCTGGATCCTCATTCATTTTCCCGTTCTCACTTAGATCCTCATTCATCTTCCTGTTCTAATCTGGATCCTCATTCATATTTTTGTTCTCATCCGGATCCTCATTCATCTATCTGTTATCATTCAGATCTGCATTCATCTTCCTGTTTTCATCCTGATCCGCATTCATCTTCCTGTACTTGCACGGATCATCATTCATTTCCCTGTTCTCATATGGATCTTCATTCATCTCCCTGTTCTCACACGGATACTCATTCATCTTCCTGTTCTCATACAGATCCTCATTCATCTCCCTGATCTCACACGGATCCTCATTCATTTTCCTGTTCTCATACGGCTCCTCATTCTTCTTTTTGTTCTCATATAGATCCTCATTTTTCTTCTTATCCGCATCCTCATTCATCTTCCTCTTCTCATCTGGTTCCTCATTCGTATTCCTGTTCTAATCCGGATCCTCATCCATCTTGTCGTTCTCACTTGGATCCTCATTCATCTTCCTGTTCTTAATCTGGATCCTCATTCATCTTCTTGTTCTCATCAGGAGCCTCATTCATCTTTCCGTTCTCTCTTGGATCCTCATTCATCTTCCTGTTCTAATATGGATCTTCAGTCATCTCCTTGTTCTCATCTGTGCCCTCATTTATCTTCCAGTTCTCACTTGGATCCTCATTCATCTTATTGTTCTAATCTGGATCCTCATTCGTATTCTTGTTTTCATCTGGATCCTCATTCATCTTCCTGTTCTAATCTGGATCATTCATATTCTTTTTCTCATCTGGATCCTCATTCATATTTTTGTTCTCATCTGGATCCTCATTTATCTTCCCGTTCTCACTTGGATCCTCATTCATCTTCCTATTTTCATATAAACATTTTGGTGTATATTCTATCAATAACACTGGTCTGCGTTGTTTTCAAGGTCAAATATATAATATATATGATTTTACTTCAGTTTTTTGCACTGAATCTGAAAATCATGCTCATTTTACCCAATCAGGTCAGGTTTTTGAAATATGAGCACATACCAAAAACTCCTATATTTCCAAATATTTGTTGTGAATGAAACACATAATACGAGCAAATATTGGACCGATTTACTCACAGAAGGCTTATAGAATATTTTTAATAGATAACATGAATAGTACAATGCACAAAATAAGCTACTCATGGATGAATGGTCTCTTCAGTGACCTCCGATTGTCCGAAGCAGACACCACTCCCTCTTAAGGCACCAACAGTAGTCAGCCAGAAAGTTCACAGCCCATTGGCCTTGATAGCGTTCCTCCATTACACGGATGTCTTGGTGAAAGCGCTTATACTGTTCTTCACTGAAGTCTCCGCAATTTTCTGGAAAATAGTCCAGATGGGACCGAAGAAAGTGCATTTTCAGTGACATACGCGCACCAAGTTTGCGTAAATTCTCCATTAAGGCATCAACCATCTTCTGGTACTGAGGACTTCTGTGGTTACCAAGGAAGTTTGCAATGACTAACTTAAGGGACAGCCAGTCAGAGAATTCAGTAAGATTTAATGAATCATCAAAACTAGAGTCTTTTATGAGTTCTCTTATCTGAGGACCATCAAATATACCTGCCTTAAGCTTCTCCATGCTGATTCATTTGAACTTGTGGTGGATGAAGGCAAATCCTCCACCTTCCCTGTCCAGTGCTTTTACAAAGTTCTTCATTATGCCGAGTTTGATCTGTAGGGGTAGAAGTAACACCTTGCTCGGTTCAACCAGAGGGTGGGACAGAACATTGTGTGACCTGGGTTCTGACCCTTGTCTTGATAGCCACTCTTGTTTGACATAATGCTGGTTGTCAAGCTCGACTGTCCCACAAGCACAAAAAACATGGATACTTTGTGTACCCACCTTGAAGTCCTAGGATGAGTCCAACAACTTTAAGATCTCCACAAATCAACCATTTATGTTCTTGGTAATTAAGAGCAGACAACAGACGTTCCATGCTCTTGTGGGATTCTTTCATTTCAGCCGAGTGTTCAACAGGGATTGATGAAACCTTATTTCCGTTTTTCAGAAGAACTGCTTTGAGACTTCTGTTAGACGAGTCCTTAAAAAGTCTCCATTCCATGGCAACATGCTTCCTACCCATCACTTTCATCAGTTCAGCAATATTGTTACAGTAGATCAGTGAAGACGCTTCATCGAACATAAAGAATTTTCTGAATTCGCTCTCGCATTCCCGATACCAATAGAACGTTGTTCCTGGGGCAAGTAGATGTTTCTCTCGAAGACGAGAACCCAGCAGCTGGGCAGACTCCTTAGATAGGTTCAGGTCTCGTGTCAAGTCGTTGAGTTCGGCTTGGGTCCTCTTCTGGCTCGTATGCACCACACTCACCTGTATCAGTCATGTCAGTAGATTCGGAATCAGAACAAGATTCCCTGATGACATCCTGCTCAGGAACAGGAACATCTGGTCCATGGGGGATTGGCTTTAGGGCAGAAGGAACATCAGGGTATTAAACATGGTGCTTGTTCTTGCGATTGATGCCTTTTAAATTTGTAATGCAGAAGTAGTAGTCGGTAACGTGATCTTTTCCTTCCCTCCACACCATTAAGACACTAAATCGCATACTCTTTCTTTTCCTATTCCTCCAATCCCGTAAGTTCTCCACACATGTTTTGCAGCAGATATGGGGAGCAAATGCCTTATCCTGGTCCCCTAGTTTGACTCCAAAATAAGCGTAATAAGCCTTCTTCACAAAATCCGTGATTTTCGCTTGACGGTCTGGAAGAACCACGTGTCCGCAAATGAAACAAAATTTGTTAGGATGGTTCTTACACTTCCGATCCATTGTACTGCACAACTAGACCTGAAAAGAGAAAGAATAACTAGTTATTTAAGGTAACTCATGACCAGCTGTGGCAAAAACAAAGCCCATATACGCTTGGATGATAGCGCCATTTGGGAAAAAATATACTGTAATAAAAATCGAGTGTATCTTAGAAACCAGACCTGACCAAAAGAAATGAATGATATTTTTGAATTCAGCACGCAAAAAGGATCCTAAATCAGCTGGAAAAACCTTGACCTTTGAAAAAGTTTTGAAACGCAGGCCAGTGTAATTAATAGTGATGTGTCCTCCTTTTGCTTTTATAACCGCTTTTATGCGTTTTTGCATCTTTGAGACTAAGTTGATGCAGGTAATTGGATCAATTTTCTGCCACTCTTCATGAATTTTGGATGGTAATTATCTTTTTGAGGAGCATTTGTGCACCCTCACCCTTGTGTCCAAGTATGACAACAAATGTCCAATGGGATTGAGGTCTGTAGATTGAGGGGGCCATTCCATCAACGTCCCCCCTTTCTTTTCAAACCAACCTTTTGAGACTCTAGATGTGTGGCATGGAGCATTGTCTTGTTGCAAGATTACACCATCTGGTGTCATCGTTGATAATTTTACCTAAGGAAGGTTAATAAACCTGGTTTAACATGCTAGTGTAAGTGTTGGAATTCATTCTGCCCTCACAAGTGAATTTTAATCCTGGACCTGAAGACGACCTGCAACCCCAAACCATTACACTGCCAGCTCCAAATCTGACTGATCGGACAACACATCTCGGATTATGTCATAAGCTTCCCCAACTCTTCAACGAACATAAACGGCTCCAGGGGTTTCAAAGATCTAAGGAGAAATACAAATTTTACTGATCATTTTTGGTATCCAATTAAAATGTGTACAAGTCTAATAAATTGGTAAAACTAATGTGGAGAACTTACCTCTCGAAGATACTTTCATCAGTCAAACAACCTTAGCCCAATCAGCATCAGTCCAATCTTCATGCTCTTTTGCCCAAGCCAATCGCTTCTTCTTGTTCACCTGAGACAGCGACGGTTTCTTTCTAGCCCTACATCCCTTGAGCCCAGCTTCAAATCACCTTCTTCTCACTGTGCGTCTTGAATTTTTTTGTTTGTTGCTACCCGAAACTCAGCAGCTGCATCAGAAGAGGGTTTTTACCTATCGGCCAGAGATGTCCTTTTCAGCAACCTCTCTTCCTTCGGATTTGAACACCTTTTGCGACCTTGACCATCACGGTTTTTGAAAAAATTGGTCTCATTTAAATTTTCTTGTAAATTTGACGTGGGATAATCCCTCTTTGGACAATGCAATGATTCGAGCTCTTTAAGCTTTAGGAATCTGTTTCTTCGGAGACATTTTTATCCAAAAAATTACCACTTTTAAGTTAACAATAAGATAATCACTGAAAAAATAGGAATAAACGTTAGTATAACAAATGGAATGGCCGAAGGTTGCCCCAACCACTTATGCACAATAAGCAAAAATGCATTAAAGCGGTTATAAAAGCAAAAGGACACATCACATATGAATTATTTATAGAATCTACGCAAAAATGTTTATTTGTATTATGTCAAGTGTGAAATAAATGAGTTTCAATTTTATTCTTTACTTTTTCATACCTGCCCCATAATTTTGGCCAAGGTTATATTTGTGATGTGAATATACAAGAGTGTGGAGTGTCAAGGTGTACGAAGAGTTAGGATTTTTTTTTTTTAAGGGCTCATCAGCCCCGGAGAGCTGCCTGAATTCCTGCCATGTAATCGAAGTGAGGAAGAGGGAACATTGTGCCTTTATCCTTCAGCCTCGATCCGGGATAGTTCGCTGAGAAGAAGGTCAGCATCTACCCTGTGAAAATAGAGGCCGACCAGAGAAAGTTGTGGGAGAGGCTGTAGGAGAAATGAGGAAGTAGGGGAGAAATACAGGCTGACTGAAGGGAGGATAAGAGGCTAAGCTGGGGCCGGACGGGGCGCTGAGTCCCGTCAGCACGGCGGTCAGGAAGACAAATCACCGTCCCCCTTACGGGGCCAAGAGTTGGGAGAGCGCATAAATGTGAGTTGCTTATGTGAGAGAGAAAATTCTGATCGAAAGCAAATATATGATATAGTGTAGGTGAGATGTGCATGAGGTGGTCTGTGAGGGGATGGATGGGGCTTGTGGCCTGACCCTGGATGAACCCTTACTAGACCAAATGCCACAGGACATGGCCGCCATCGCGATGAAATGTCAATATGGCGTGGAAGAATGGTTGGTGTATAAAAGAGGGACAGGAGTTAGAGTTGTATAGGAGCATTGATACGCGGAAACCACACTTCGTAGAAAACCCGATTAAAATGATGAGGAGGAACAGATAACATTGTCATGATAGTGTTATAGTCGTTTCCTCCCCTGCGTCCCCTAAAAATTCATTTCCAAAAAATAATCGAATTTAAGGAGTCATTTCGAGGCTCTCGGAAAAAGACAGAATTTTGGTATTGATATTTTAGGTTCTTTTGAGACCTCCCCCCCATCGCCCCCTATAACACTATCGGGACACAAGTTAGGTGCTTTAGAACGACTGGCTCTATCCATAAGATGACCTAACATCCCTAAAAGGAAGTGTGTTAAGTGGCGATTTTAGCAGTCGCTCTCTTCATAGGAAACCCATTTGCTTGAGGAGCTTTCCCAAGGAGTTCCCGATGGAGTGGAATGGAGGCAAACCAAGGCAAACCATTGCTATAGCAACCGCATTTTACAGCTGGTCTATTGCAGCTTAATTTAAATCATGGATTCCAATAATTAGTAATTTATGTAATTAATGACTTGAGTCACCTTTTGTATCTGAGTAATTAAACTACTGCTAGGTCCAATTTTCAGTCCCTATAGGTTACTGGTCAAACCTGACATTGGTATTTCAGACTTATCAATACCATCGGCTCTGAATCAAAGGATTTAACAAGCTCAACAGACTTAAGTCGCGTGCTCTCAATTATTTCAATACTTTTGAAAAAAGATGACTTAATTAACAAACGTATTATCAATTAACAAACCTTTCATCTGACCTTAAAACCTTCTAAACTTTCAAAAAACTCCTTGAAAAGTAAAATGGTTACCCTCCGACCGATATAGTAATTTATAGAATCGCTTGTACGCGACTAAAAAGTTTTAAATAAATAATTTCAAAACATTTTTGATTTAAACAAAATATTACCATTGGTAAAAACATTAAAAAAAGATTGTACAAAATAAAACAGAAAAACTTCTAACCCAATACCAAAAAAGGTCTTCCCTAAGTAATTCTACCAAAATTTATTTTTCCATTTCTTTCGAAATTATTATTATTTTTTGGTACATATTTTTAAGATTTCTTTGGCTTGTTTTTTAGAGTGAGGCTTCCTTTCTTGGTGGGAACATTTCATCTTTTTATATTTTGTATTGTTTGTTATTATCTTTGTAGATTTCTTCTTTACCTCTGTAGAGCATAGAGTTTTTTTAAAGGTTTTTGCATGGAGACTATTGTTAATCGTGATTTTAATTATCTCGTTCATGATAATTACACGAGTGATTTGATAAAACCAACTCTGCTTACGAAAATAACCCAAATTTCTGATCTTCGAGATTGATCCTTTAGCATTCATTTAATTGATGGTTGGACGATCAGGTGTGAACGTCGTTTGTCAAAATACTACTTAGATTTTATATGTTACTGAATCGACAACTTTAAGATCTTGTATTTAGACGTCTTCATTGTAGAACCTTCTTTTTAGTGTCATTCCATCCCTTCAAGAAAGACTTTTCCTCCAAAACCCTCAAATAAAGTTCACCATACGAACGCTACGCCCATCACCTACTACCTAGCCCATAAGGATAGACCAAGGCAAAGTAAAGAAGCATACGTAAATAATAGGCCCCAAGGTAAACTTGACTGGGACATCTTTACAACTTAGTTCTAGATCCTTTGTTCTTGGCCAAAGAATACTCTGATTACAGGACATTGGTCAAACTACTATCCTTTTGGTAACGCTTTGTTATCTCAGTTGAATTTGAAAATTACTACTAGCGCCTAGTTCTATGTTGATAATTGTACAAATGTATCTAACTACTAGCTTTGTAATCCTAAAGTCTCTTTCTTTGCCTTTCCCTTAGATTTTTGCTGTTTTCATATAAGAAATAATTCTTTAACACGAGTTTTTTGAAGCCGTATCAAATGTATTTACTAGTAAAACTTAGCTTTAAATTGAAGTGATAAAATAATAGAAAATCCCAACACTTTTAATTTTCCATTATCTAGTTTTGCACAAGAATATTAAGAATTCGTAGAGAATACCTAAATTTCAAATTATTTTATAGAGAACATTAAATGTAGAGCAAAACTATTCCCTCGTATCTATTCGTTATTTATCGCTTTAAGATCTCGAGTTACTTTTATATATAATATCCTCTTGATATCAGCAAGCATGGTATTTTTAGGAGGCATGTTTATCAAAAATATTTTGCTAAGCCCTAAATTAAAACGGAAATATAGCGTAACTTAACGTTAACAGATATGAAAATTCAAATATTACCCTAGTTTGCTATCCGTTTTTTTATTATCATACAATCCTCTTTTATAATGCCAGTGAAATGCATGAATTCCTAATCCAACATAGATGTTTTGCGTAACTTCTTGATGTTAGTTTTCTTTCTGCATATTTATTTAGCTAATCGAAAGGTTGTTCTTTACCTGCAGCTAGATCTGAAATTTTTAAAAAAGTCTTGTTTTCCCTAATAACATGAATACTGAGCGGAATTAATTTCTAAGTAAAGTTTCACATTTTGTGATTCCTGATTACATTTGTTGATGCATTATCGATTTATTTTAAGGTTCCTAAGAGGACAATAAAGTGTCAAAATTCTAAACTGCTCCAAATTTGACATTAAACTGCAAATTATGTACAACTGTTCTATTCGAAAGTCTAATTGAAAGTACCGGATGTAACTATATACCGTTACGGGTACTATCAGTTATTCATAGTGCTACAGGAAAATAGATTGTTTTGGATAAAAAACTATAAATTAAAAAGTTCTATTCGATGAGAGTTTGCATTTCATTAAGACCCCAATACCTTTTTCCTGATGAGGTCGTGTAAAGTTACCCAAAGTATTTTATTGAGTATCATTTGTGTGGTATTTTCATTTCACATGTTATGTACGTATGTGTGCCTCGAAAGAGATATAAATATGGAGAGAAGCTCAGGACCAAACAGTAATATATTTCTTTTTCTTCCAGGGTCGACAAGAGTACCTTAGAGTCCCCGGAGCAAGGTTGCAGTCATCTGGGTCATCGAGCGATGGGTATAGTGTTGGGTCATGCTCGTACGATTTCCCCTTTGAGTCTACACCAATGGCACTCCTCAACGTCCCAGGAATGAGCGGTAAAAGTAAACCGCTTCTCCAAATGGGCGGGATTGATTGGGAGAATGAGCAAGCAACAGCCGAATGGCTTCAGACGATTGACATTAATGTCATCCTTCCAACGCCAAGTGTCTCTCCATGTGGATCAGTGAGGAATGTGGCCAAAAATATGTGCGAGGATGATTTACACAATTTAGGTGTGCCCAATAGAGAGCGTTATGGGTCATGTGTTTCCATCAATTCTCGTGATTGTGACACCCATTCCATTGGGTCAGACTCTGTCTTCTTTGACGAGGGACGCGGGGAAGGGGAAAAAGATTTGCCAAATCAAACTCCAGATCAGCTGGATAATAAAGAGTCTGAAAACCAGACAAAGGATAAATATTTATTGGCGAAAAAACATCAAATTCACTCCTTCCGTCTTCCGATAAATCCGAAAGCAGCTTTGTCTCCAATTCCAACAATACTAGAGGGAAAACCTCTAAAGATCCCAGAGATTCTTTCACCTGAGGCGTCGGCTCCGAACAAATTTCCCCTAACGTCTTGTCTGAGTATTCCTCTCGGGGGAAATCTGAGCGGCTCGTGCGAAAGGCTAGCAACACACGGGGCACTTCTGTCAGAGTATGACAATGTCTCGCGACAAACTTCATCGGGGACCTTGTGTCAAGGCAGTAGTTTTGAGGATGACCCCGTGATCACCGCGTACACTGTCCCGGTTCTTCGTCGTTGCAACAGCGCCACCGTTCCAGAAGGTCCTGAAGAAACCGATGAGAGTCGCTTCAAGCGGGCTGACAGTGACGTGCCGCAGGTTCAGAGAGGGGACAGCGCGGATGTAAATCGACAGAACTCCAGTTCGTCGAGCGGCAGTGAAGAAATCAGCGAGTCGGTGTCTTTCCACCTGTTGGTGCCCCACCTAAGTATGGACTGCCCATCTGCCGACACGTCAAGGGCATCAAGCCCTTCCATGAGTCCTAGTCCTCCTGGTAGCCCAGTTTTCGGCACCTCCTTGAGTGTCCCATCCCAGTTTCACCGGAGCTTGAGTCCTTCTAGAGGCCGGTTGAGGGGTGGCCCCTTAGAAGGGAGAACCTCCCTTAAGCGCCAATACAGCCAGTACATGCCAACGACGCCCCGCGAAAAATCCCCCTCTCCCTTTAGACTCCCGACGTCATTTGAGGAAGACGAAAAAGCCGAAGAAAATGAGGAGCGGATAACTAAAACGGAAACCTCGAAAGAGAATAGTTTAGAAATGGCGCCAGAACTAGAACCGATCTGTTTGTCTGATGATGCTCCACTGGTCATCCCGGCACCCGAAGGGTACCTCTCAAGCTCACCGGAGCTAGAAAAAATGAACAATTCGCGGACAAATGATCGTATTGACTCTATTGAAGGTGAGATGAAGTTTTGAGGAGGAAACATCTACATACAAATTAATTGACTTTAAAAAGGTCAAATTCCACGCGAGAACACCACAAAATTACAGCAAGAATCTCCCTTATATATATATATATATATATATATATATATATATATATATATATATATATATATATATATATAATGCCTAAATGTCCACTATTATCGTTGTTCTATTTTATAAGTTTAGTTTTTTTCTCAGTTATAATCCTAAAATTTAAGAGTTTATCGGCAAGGAAGTTAATCTCTTCCGATGTTGTGTTTGTAATATTCTATCATTGTAAACATTAGGACAACAGCACAGCGACTGTATTTAATATAGATTGTCAGCTATTCCCGAGCTATTAATTATTTAAAAATGCATGAATATCAGCGTGCATGGACAGTCAGAAAACAGTGTTTCCCAATAAGTGTGCCGCCAAATGACAATCTTCAACTCTATCAACAAATTTAAGCTCACCTCGAATCGCGTGGAATGAAGCATTTTGAGAAATTCTTTGACTAATAATAACGAAATCAGAATATTTTTGTAAGACCATTTATAGATCAAAATGTCTACCATAGACCTTCGTTAGATGTAGTTTGGATGATTTGTAGCAACAGGGCATTCTCTTCCACAACTTAAATAGGAGAATGAATTCAATATTCTTAACTGAATGCAATAATATTTATGCATATATAAATTGATGTTATTTAGTTGCCCCCTCCTCCCAACAAAAAAACCCAACTATATAAGCTATTTCATCATACGTACAAGGCAATACAAAAATAAAAATATATATATTGCTATGGTTTACATTAGATTAAATAAGTGTTTCAAATAGCTGGTAACAAATAGGTATTTTGATTGTGAGAAATAATCTTGAATTTATCAAGAACCAACTTAGCTCATGTCTGCGGATTTTGTATCTACCGAAACAAAATGCGTAGTATTCAGCTCAATTCCTTAGAAGAAGCAAAAAATCCTTAATTATGTAGAAAGGTTTTATACAAAAATAGCGAAGTGTACAAGCAATGGATCGAAAAATTCATTACGAAATTACTAACTTGTGATGTCTTACAGACCTCGGATACATGTTTTGCTCAAGTGATCTGTTAAAAATATGGACGCTGCTAGTCAAGAACAGGCGTTAACGAAGGGTTGATATGATGATTCAATGAAGTAGAAAAACCCAGTATCTTATTGTAAGTCCGAAAACATAACTCTCATTATATGAACGATTGAATCCAAACAAGCCCAAAACAAGCAATACTTGCAAATATTTCGTAATCCGATGTATCGTGTTTATCTAATATGCATAGAAATTTGCCTAAATTTCTGCTATACAGTGATTTATTAACCATAAGTTATTTAAATGGATAGATCATGGTGTTGGCTTCTTGGCAGGCTACAAATACAGAGGGAATTAGAGTTCAATAGAAACTCTATAGGACAATTAGATGTATTGAATATAGTCCAAGCTGAGTGGACTTGTCCTCCACTTGATACCCTGCGTTGCTTCCATGGTAATATACACCGACAATCTTCGATAATAAAGAGCCACAAGAGTAATCAATGGTAGATGAAGACTCATACCGGAATATTTCATGTCGACAACTTTTGGATTGCTATAGCAATATATTTATTTCTTTTTAATATACATATATTATTCGTAACCTCCCCCAAATCTTTGCTTCAATAATATGCAAAATAATGAGACTGAAATTATCCCCCTATACGAGAGATATTAATGGCTTCCGAATGACGAGTTGCGAATACCTTTTTGTGTCATGATATGCTACCTTTTTATCAATGTGTTCTTATTCCATGCTTCATCAACGTTTTTTATTGCTAAATTATTTTGAGATATAACTGAATGTAAGAAAAAGTTAATGACCGTCTCAAATGAAAATTACATACGACAGCTTTATGCTTGCACTACACATAAACTTAAAAACTAACTTACATGTCATTCTATTTAGAAAGTGTTTGAAGTAAATCGAGACATCAATAGCATAGTGAAAGATTTCAGATTCACTTTGTAAAAGGGAAAAAAATAGGATTAAGAAACCATAGGCCTATTCTCAGCAACAAATAAGACACTGAAATATCTTAACCAACAGACTGATAGAAACTCTCTATAGTAATTTTCACCCACCCATAACAGACCTATTTTAAAAGTAAATATAGTGCATATAATGACATGCAGATTATTAAAAAAAATATAATAGCGAATTATTATTAATACGAAATGGCTCTGTATTTTGACATTCGTTGACTATAAAAAGACTAATTCAGAAAATATTCTAAGAACACTTCAAAAACACGGAAATAGTAAGACCTATCTACATTATATACTCTCCGACACACACAGTAGCGCAACTACATAAGTGATTTAGGTTGCATTCACTCAGTAGATACATACAGATATATGAAAAAATTGAGACAAGGATATCATAGTCAGAGGCTTTAAATATAGTTGTTCGTAGAAAGGGAGAAAAGGCAGGATTACCTGTTTATAATAGTGCTTGAGATTTTCAGGACTTTGAACTAGTAACAAAATGAAATCCTAAAAAAAAAGAAGAAAATATCTAAGCATTCTTCACTTTACTGAGGTTTTTGTATTAGTTCTTTATATCCAGGGGAATTAAAGTTACTAATAAAAGAATTGTCTCAGCTCGGTTTCAGAGTCGAACTATAAATAAACTTTTCAAAAACGAGAAAAAAAGATGAACAATAGTTTGTCCGAACTTAGGGAATTTTAGAAAAAAACATTAAGTGATCTATGACTCCTAATGGCAGCATTGGAAAGGAAATCACCATTAAACCAAATTAGGCTGGAGAATGGCAGAAAGCTTAACTACATTTCCAGACAGCTCATACTTCTATGCTTAAAACGCAAGGAATTAAAAAGATGCGTTTAAGCAATTCAGCGACAGAGGGGTGAAGCGTGGAGATTGGATGCATGAGCACTCAAAACTAAGAATAATAATACAACTCTACCTCCTTAACAAAAGGACAATTCCGACTCCCAAACTAAGTTAACTATCAACTTTAACGCATACTGGGCCAGTCGCGGATGGCCCTAATATAATATTTTTGATGGAAGATTGTGCATAGAAATTTTAATATTGGACACATTTATACATATAGAGACTAAAAAGCCAACCTCATAAAACGTAAGGAGATGAGATTCGCTCAATTACCGAGGTAACAGAAGTTGTTCGTACTCGTTAATGACCGATGTTGGCAATGTAAGAGATCTAATAATTATAAAGTCTCGCATAGACAAAATCCTACTCGAAATGAAAGGGAGAATTATTCCCACCGAGATCTTTTTCTTAAAGTAAGAATAGTTCTTAATAAGCTAAGGTATTTGATAATTGCCTTTTTTGTCACCCAAAAGCTCTTGAATATTTTTTTATATTAAATTTATCAGTGCATACGCACGCCTCTTCATTTTGCGCAATTTATTGTCGATGCGATTTTCCTTTAGGTAACACTACCTCCTAAACGAAAGGAAAATATCAGTCAAAAAATATACCAACTTGAAAGGAAGTCTGTCACACACTGGCACAGTTATAGATAGTGTCAAATCTTTCCTACCCAACTCTTGAAAGTGAACGGATCTTAAGTTTTCTACTTGACCCATGATTCCATTCAAAGGACATTGGAAAGTAAGGGCCAAAGCTTTGTGTCCTCTATATTCTAAGTTGGAAAAGAGAGTAACAAGACAAATTTAATGATAGTGACTACTTAAAATGTAATTCAAATCATTACTAACTAAAAAGTCGCACCGAAGAGCAAATAGCCAATAGCATTTTAAAGGAGTCTAAATTGAGAACCAGACATATTACTACCTAGCTTGCAAACAAACTAGTGAGGTGTTTTATCCACATTTTTAAGCGACACCATAGGGCTACTCAGCTTTCCCATTGACCACGGTATTTAGTAGCTCAATTCTCCGGCTTAGACCGATATGTGAGGGTCAACTTCACCAACCCCATTCCACAGAACCAGGATTCTACCACCACTTTCCCTAGACGCTCATGCTCCTTGCAGCATCATCCGCCACAGTACCTTTACTTCACTCACACTGTTTTGGTTTTTTTTGCTTCAGGGTAAAAGGCCGATATCGCCTCGGCCCCAACGCCATCAACAGCCGTGGATATCGATTCATCTGCACTTGCACTGATACGATCCATTTCTATCCCGAAGCGTAGGCCATCGAACACTCGTACCAAATCTCCCCTTCCTCAAAGAGTGATATTTTCCGAGTGCCACCACTCCACGT
This sequence comes from Ceratothoa steindachneri, assembly GCA_963969495.1. Taxonomy (NCBI): domain Eukaryota; kingdom Metazoa; phylum Arthropoda; class Malacostraca; order Isopoda; family Cymothoidae; genus Ceratothoa; species Ceratothoa steindachneri. The sequence goes on from OZ018323.1 coordinate 130,737,356, forward strand.
TTGTCTCTTCGCAAGTGACCCAACATCCGCAGCCTTCGCCCTCGCTATCCATAAATAGCGAGACGGTAGAAACGGTGGCAGAAATACATATTTACTCCGCACTGCTTCCACTGCCCTTAGAAACGCCCACTAAATGTTTGAGAAGTCTCTTTAAAACATTCACTCTTCCAGACCATTTAACGCCTCCCCAAGCCAATTCCCCTCTATGAAAATCCCATCCCCTGCCTTTGTGTTCATTTCCTTTCACAGGCACAAGTGGCATTCCTCTATTGCCCAAGACGTCTTTCAACCACTTCCACGGGTCATATTCAAGGCATAGTGAGTGAAAATGACAAACATGTGTGTTGTTTATACATATCTAGGTAAACATATAACACTGGTTTCGACTAATCAGATTAAGAGCAAAATCGGATAGGTAAAAATACCTACCCTGTATAAGGTGTCACATATCGTCTAAAGGGCATTAAATCTTGTTCTGATAATGCTCACAGACACCCCATCACGATACAACGAGATTTGTCACTTCTACAAAAATTGATAAAATTTGGTTACAGACAAAGCAAAAAAGGAGCGAAGAATAATAAGACTAAAAGCAAGGACCTCGCCTGAAATCGTGAGACAACGCAAGATCATCTGCCAAAATTAGACCTCATCTTTAGCAAAAATAATTACGAAGACATTACAGATGAAATCGAGAAAAAACAAACCAGGGAAAAAGTTAAGATAGAAAAATTCGGCAAAAAAAACAAGCCATGTTAAAATAATTTTCGCATCTACTGAAATGGCTGTGATGGCAAAAACACAAAGGCTTATTGGTTTCTACTTACAAATCTCCCCGGACCAAATAGAAACAGAAGAATATGTGCCTCTATGTGTAAGCTACAAGTGGTAAGTGGTCGAGAGCCACAAAACCTTCGACTGGCCTCAAAGTAGAAAAAAATTATGCTCGAATGTGAGACGCAACAGAGCGAACAAAGAAAATAAGGAAAAGAAAAAAAACAGGACCCCGAAAGACGCACGAAAAGAAAACGAGCAACAAGCTGGTCTTAAATTCAAGAAATGTCGAACAGGAAACGTCATTCCACCAAGAAGAATTCCTCCTTCAGAACATCATAAACACGACAATACTAGATAAAGGTTCACATATGATGGCCCCAAAATGGGAAGAAGTTAATTTTCCTCTCAGTGTAGAAGTTTTCCCTCTGATAAAAACGCTTTCAAACCAACTGCGAGTCTAATAAACAAAGGGTTTTAATGGACGTTCGACACCCATTACAAGAAGGAAGTTAAAAAAGAACTACAAGGAAACATACACGTCTCCGAAAACAAATATTACATAATGAGTGTGGACACATTTAAATCAATTGGCAGTAGAAGCGTCCAACATACTCGTAACAAGGTAAAAGTGAAACAAAACAAGTGCTAACAATAAAAAAGGGATTAAAATCTAATGAGAATTAATGTAATAGTAGAAAGTTAATAATTATAGAAATATAAAGTGACAAAAAGTGATAAGTTAATAGTAGTGTAATAGGAATATCTCTGAAAAGCCGAAAGGAAAACAAATCTATACAAAGTTAAAATAAGAAAAAAAGAGCAAAGTTAATTTTTTTTAAATATAAGTTAAGATGTATGTTATAAAGCTAATAATAATACATATAATAAGAAAATTATCTGCATAAAAATAATATATTTGACATAATTAACGTGGGTACTGATGTAATTAAATCGTTAAGTTCAAATTTAGAAAATTCGACAACTAATAACAATCATATGTTAATCAAAATACAGGGAGTTTCTAAAAACTTGATATCAGTCGAGATGTTAATATCCCCAAACTAGATATTTTAAGGCAAATTAAACTGAGCAGGTTAAATGTTGAGCAATTTATGTAAGATTTATTCCTCGAAACTGAATAGAGTTTCAAAGGTGGGTCGATTCCATAAGCGATTTCACAAATTTTCAATATCTCAACCGCCCAAGACACTGGATACATCAAGTTGGTAGTCCAGTTCCTGCCAAACACGCTGCAGCATGTCATTTATAGCAGTCTCCAGTACGGCAGTGATGCTCTTCTTGACTTCCTCTAGGTTTGCAAGAAAAGGAGGGACTTGGACCAGTAACTTCACATAGCCCCAAAGAAAAGAATCCATTGAGATAAACCCACACAATTAGCTGTCATTGAGGTAGAGCCCTGTCCTGTTGAAAAATTAAGTCTTTATTCTCATTAACAATGAGCTCATCCATTAGCCAATTGTGGAGAAGTTGCAGATAGACATCGCCAGTCGCATTTGCCTTGAAGAAAAACGGGTCCTACAGACGATTCATTGAGATGGCACACAAAACATTAGCCTTCGGTGAGTCTCTTTCGTGGTCAACTGTGGCATGGGGATTTTTTTCGCGACAAATGCAAACATTATGCATGTTGACTTTGCCATTCGTATGAAATGTGTCTTCATCACTGAAAACAAGACGTTCTTAGAATTCATCTCCTTCCAGTTTATATTACATGTCAACACAGAATTGTTTGCGATTTCGCTGGTCATCTGCATTTAAAGCGGCAGATTGTAGGGTTTATTCGCAATCGTTTCCTCAAGACACGCCAAACTGTCGTTGGGGGAATCCACGTTGCCAGGTTTACTCTTTCCAATTGAGGTTTTGGGGGCTTTACGAGAGTTTTTCACGTCTCTTCCGATGCTGGATGTCATCCAGGTCACTTTGCCCTGCACAGGCAGCCTTCCTCTTTCAACCTTTTCTGCCACGTCCAAATGGGCATTGCTGTCGGTGCACGTTACACAGTCAAGTTCACCTGTGTTCAAGAATGCTCGAACACCCAAAATGCATTTTCTTTCCCAGTGAATGGCATTTCTACATATACATAAAAAGATAATAATAAAAACATTAGACATAAAATTTTATGCGTTTCCAGACATTCTATTAAAAATTTAGGTCAATTAAACGAGAATTGCGAAATGATAGAAAATATTTAGAAACCCCCTGGACTTGCAATAATGTAGTAAAAACTCTGACATAATGAAAGTAGTAGTAAATAATTAATAGAACAAAATATACTAAATTTAAAATAAATGCGCAACATGAAAGAAGTAAAATAGTATAGCAAATGATTTATAGAAAATGTTTTAATTAAGAAACATGTAAGTTAGAAATTATCAAGGAATTCAAAGCACTTCAATCTTCAGTCTCTTGGAATCTTTGTTTCTTCTTTCCTTCTTTCGAAACTATCCCTTCCCTACCTATCGATTCCCCATTTCCCTCAATTCCGAACTTATATTCTTGTATCTCTTAAAGATTTTGTTAATCAGTAAAAAAAGTGAGAAATTAATGTAATCGATAAAGGGGGCAAAGAGAAAGATAGAACAGATTATGAGCGGTTGAGAATACGACTGCGAGTGCTGGGCAAGCTGGTTTCAGGCTGGATTGGATGTTTTCCGTCGGCCTTCGTTGCCATATGGTGACGTTTTCAGACTTGCGCAGTCGTCTGCGATAACTCTGATGAAGAATAATGAGCGTTGTTAGAGTTGTTGTTGTACGAGTAAATTTAGACGACTAGGATGACTGAACCCGTTACTATATACCTTTCGAAAAACTTTTCAATGCATATAGATACAAAAACCGTGTAATTGAAGAAGATATACATATATCTGTTTAGTGCGAGAGAGAGAGAGAGAGCAAATAGATGTGGATGAGTGCATGAAACTATGAACCAGAGTTTTGTTTTTTTTTAAATCACCCATCTGACAACCTCGTTCAAGGTCATAAGTTATTGTAATTCAAATTCGAGCCTAGTACTAAGCCATTTTAAAATTGGCGAAAAAAACAACAAGAAAACAAGAAAACAAAAAATAATAAAACAACAAAAGCGAACAAAAAAACAAAGAAGGGAAACACCTTCTGGCGTCGGGGGTAGGGGGGCTGAGCAGGAATATTCGACCTAGAACAAAGACAGACAAATAAAATGGAAGAGTCCAACCTCCTCCAAAAAGTCAGATAGCCCACAAGTCTGTGCACATGAACCCTTCCCGAGTGCAAGAGAACCGGAATTTTAAATGTAATATAAAGGGACTTTAAAAGACACAAAGAACGAGGACAAAGGAAAACTCCTTTAGGGTTATTAAGGATTTCCGCCTTTCATATTAAAAATCATTGTAATTTATTAAATAAAATTGTCACATAACTTTCACTTTTAATTTTAAATTGTCAGCTTTGATGTCTTTTTTCTTCACAAAAGTTCCCGCATATGTGGTTGTGTGACTACTGGAAGCCCTTGAACTTATTCCATTTTCAATTCCTCCCAATAAATGGATAGAATTAATCTAACAATGTATCAAAAATTGCTCCTTTAATTTCGGTGAATGGTATCGCCAGCGCTATGGAATGGCCATGGGAGACACTCTCCCCCTTGTCGATCCGTTCCCCCCCCCCCATCCCCAGCCTTCCTAATAATATTATCTGGTAATGTTTTTGGGATTATATATTTTGTCTTTGACCTATTGAATGTTATGTATGTAATTCCCTTTGTGCTTTGAATATTCTCGTACCTTCCATTAAATTTACTTAGGAATTGGAAGGGCCGGTAAATTGCCATTTTTGGATTCCATGGGGCATCGTACGCTCCAAGGTTTTAAGTTTTCTGTCCACCGTAAGCTTACTCATGTCCTATCATATATTCATTTCTATTTTAACCATCGACTAAAAACTAAGAAATCTGTTTTTACTTATTTTTATTTGCGTATTCTTCGTGTGTGTCATCCTGAATTCATTGATAAAGAATTTGAGACACTAAAAAAATCAGAGGAAAGTTAAAATATTTCATAGGTGTACGCAGTTTAAAAAAAAAAGTTCTAAGAAAAAAATAGGATGGTGTTTACGCGGAGCAATAGGTTAACGCTTCCTTATAACGAGCACCTCTGCCATGTACCAAATTTAATGAAATATTTTAATATTAATATGTTTGGTTTTAATCAATTTAAAAAAAAACTTTTTAGAAATTCATCTCCCAATGAAGCAGCGTATAAGGTCCTTCGTAAATCCTGTAGTTTTTACATCAGACAAACTACCTAAGGATTAGATAATCGAATTAAACAGTATCATAACAGTTACATGGCTGTTTAATCCTGCAATGCTCTTTTTGTCCAACAATCCACCTTTAATCTTTAAAGGAATTGACCTAATGCAAAATCATTTATTTATCAAAGGCTATTGCTTGAAATTTAGTTGAGACAGCCATAATAAAATGCTCGGAAGCAACAAATTTTAATATAAGCGAAGGTTCATGAAAATTAGATAACTTCATAATTAATAAAACTTGCAGTCAATATAAATTTAATTTATCGAGTTAATTTTATACATAATGTATTAGCGTATGTTTACTTTTGTGTTTTTTTTCTTTTTTTTCTCAAAAGGCAATGCTATCTTCTCAGATCGATTTCTCCATCTAAAAGGTGGACATCCCAATAGACATATACATTAAAATAGACAGAAAGACTACAAACACCAATAGGTTCAGTTCCTAATTCTCTCAACGCCACTTGCCTGGAAAAGGAATCAAAGCGACCCGATGACATTAAACAGCAACACATCAATAAAGTCCAAGACACTCATTTGAAGACCACCTAGAAAAGACGAAATCTCACGGCCATAATGAACGATAATATTAAGAAAATATGAAGGAATCTACCACAATTAATTTGACATCTCCCAATATCAATTAAAAACTATATAGGCAGAAAAAAAAATTATTCTAAATTGGCTATTTCAAAATTTAACAATTATTCCAATACAAGATTGAGACTCCACCTGGATTTTATCCAGTAACCTCAGGTACGAAGAGTTGCGGACCAGACAAGAAAAGATGTAAAATACCTTTCGTTTACTTTTACAGCATAATATCTCAATGGTATCGCAACGCCCATACAGGAAAGCAAAATACATACTAGTTGATTTACTGAGTTAGTAACAACAAAAGAGAATAGCTCGTACACCCTTGCCTTGCGAAGTTTAAATTTGAACTGAGGCACGAGACTAACAGTTGCCGCAGCGGGCAAAACCGAATCGGTGTTTCCTTCTTTTATTTCAACAAATTTGCCAGAAAAAGAAGCAAAACACTCTAATATATAGTCTCAAAAATATACAATAGTTATTTCACACTAATATAATAAAATGACCCCATTATTGACCCATTAAAAAATTTTAAGTTACCTTTTACCAGAAAAATTTCGAATTTTCAAGAAATCCATAATAATTTTATAATTTTATCATTACTGTATATATATATATATATATATATATATATATATATATATATATATATATATATATATATATATATATATATATATATATATTAATCAGTTACAAACAAATACGCTTTATAAACTTGTTTATCTAACAAATAAATTATAACTAGCCCTGACTGTTATTGTATACACATGCATTTCCATATATCCCTAATATTCAATAATTTTCTTTCCAGTCAAAATATACAGCTAATGTACTTTTATTGCCATTAATCTAAATACTAGGTATCAAATGTATCTCGGAGAATTCAATTTTCCTGCAAAGTAATGACAATTCGTCTAATGATATCGTGTCACCTCAGAAGCGACGAGCAATCTAACAGCTGAGTGCCTTGAAACATTCTGAATTGGCCACTTTCTGGCCTTATAGTAAGAAATGGAGTGTAGATTTACACAATCGATTAGATACATTTCCTCTGCCTTTTCTGACCAACTACTGGCGATTAACCTTCTTGAGAATTCGTCGTTAAGGACCACTCTTACATTTGTATTTAATAGAAAAACGTTACTTCACTCAGAAAGGGTCACCGTGAATCAGCTTTTGCTTCTCAAAATATGACGTAGAATGTTAGATAGTCTTTACGAACACGATATTCATAGAGCAAAAAATGTAAGTTCATTTTTAGCAATGGTTATCATAATATCGCCTTGAAGAAACAGCTTCACCTTACAGAATCATAAAGGCAAAGTTTCCCATGCGATGACATTTAACTGGATGTTCTACTTAATTGTCCAATAATCTTTACTCTCTAGTTTCATTCAGTTTGACTCCATTTTTTATTGTTTTCGTGCACTACTTTTTATCTGTATTATGTATTAATATATTGAAAAGAGAACTCAAGCTCACGAAGTTCAGTTGTGGGAACAAAACTAAAATTTTCTACTTAATCTCAGTGTGCAAATTATCATAACTTGTCAGATTCTTAGATCCTCATGCTTTGGCGTGAAATATCTGGGTATTTAGTGTGTATGGCATAAAAATAGAGACTGGTCAACTATAATTTATCAGTCTCTCAAAATTCTGTTAGCCTTGATTGTAAATAAGTGCCAAAAAAATACTTTTAGATAATTTGTGGCTAGATATCTCTCATTTTTCAGTTTTATAAATGTGATCTAATTTGTATGGCAAAAATACAACTATGTAATAAAGAAATATTACTTTTCTAAAATGATACCCGTATGGATGTATCCTAAAGCAATTCCTTAAGAAGAAATAACATTATACTTTTTGGTTCAGTGAGTATCTGGTTTATTTATATTAATAGTGAACTGAATTCACTGACCTGGTATTATTGCCTCCTCATATTTCCATTGTATATTCTTTTAGTGAATGAATATTTTGAGCATTGATTTATTTGAATTCAACTATCAGTTACTAGGAACAGAATGCCAATAGCGGATCCAGAATAAAAATTGGGGCAGGGGGGGCTAACCTGAAATCCTGTCTCTGAAGAGTCTGAGAAAGGGGCATTGATGATTAATAATGCTTATCTTACACAACATTGATAATAAATAACAGCATCTCATAAAGGAGGGAGCAACAACTCTTTCAGATCCGATTTTTTTCCACACATCAGAAAATTATGAATTTTAGTTTTTGGACGTCAGCTAAAGTATAATACTGAATTTAATAATTACTTTTGAGATTTTTCCTGTATTTTAGACATGAATCATATAAGGTAGAATCAATCGCAACGTTATAATATATATATATATATATATATATATATATATATATATATATATATATATATATATATATATATATATTCTATAGTATTTCATAACTCTTTCTGAAGAGCAGAATACAATTAGGGCTTAAAAAAGAAATCTAAACATAATCGGGTCTGAAATTTGAGGGAGGCTTCAGCCCCCCCCCCACATCCCTGTATCCGCACCTGCAGAATGCATACATTTACAAAAATAAATCAATTACTTAATAAAAAACTTTTGGCATTTCCTTAACCATTTCAGTCTAAATTTCAACCTTAACCTTTTCGCCACCATTTAAGGAGTGATTGATTCCGAGGGTGATTTTATTAATTGCTTCGAAGGCAAAGCGTGACTGAATTTAAAACAGAGTTTCAGGCCAATAAAAAGTCTAAATTTTGACCGTCTCGAGTTTTGTCGAAGATTTTTCAAAGTACTTTTGCTTACAAAAGAGAAACCTATCTCAAATGGTCTTACAGTCTTGAATTGTGGTCGAGAGCAAATGAGTAACATGATTTCATCCATCATCTCATTTTTAAAAAATGGAAATAAATAATCTGATTAGCTGTGATTTGACCTTTTGTCCTCTCATACTACTTTTCTGTATTAATGCACATCAACGAGTTCTTCAGATTACCTTGTAAGAAAAAGAGTTCTTCAGATTACCTCTTAAGATAACGAGTGTTTCAGATTACCTCTTCGAACAAGAGTTCTTCAGATTACCTGGTAAGAAAAATAGTTCTTCAGATTACCTCTTAAGATAACGAGTTCTTCCGATTACCTCTTTGAACAAGAGTTCTTCAGATTAGGTCTTAAAAGCGAGTTCTTCAGATTACCTCTTCGAACAAGAGTTCTTCAGATTACCTCTTAAGAAAAAGAGTTTTTCCTACCTTTGAGAGGCCATTTTACATGAATGGATGATTCCTTCTAGAGAGCTATGGCAGTTAGTGAATGCGCGGAGGCATTTTCACGCCCAGCTACCGGGTTCGATTCCCGGCGGCGAGACGACCTAAGGTATTTCAGCCCTCGTAAGACGTTGGCGCTGATAGTCAGTGCGCTGAATTGGACGCAACCAATTCCTTCCACATACGTCATCACCCGTATAGTCAATCAGCACTATTGCCTCTCCCCCTCCCCCCTTACACACTTTCGCACACTCAATACATCACTCTTCCATCTCAGAAACTGACGGAGGATTTACGGGTCTACACTTCCCTAAAACGTAATGTGTGGCCCTCCTTTGGGCCACGTATATTTCTTTGCTAAGGGCAATACTGACAATGCAAAAACTCAATTGCACCACAGTCCGGTGGGCACATGACAAGCGTAAGCGACCCCGCTCGTCCTGGTACCATGACAGACACCGCTCATGAAACCCCCCCAAATAAGACAATCAAAAGGACTCTTACCTTCAAGGAGTCCAAGCAAAGGTCTCGGTGTGGTTCAGGATAGCGACCCGCCAAAGGCCACCGCGTCCCGCGAGTGTATGCGATTCCGTTATTGGGGCTAAGTCCATAGAAAAAAGTCTGGGTGCAATGACATACAATTTAAATTCCAGTTCGCCGTCTCTCATCTTCTTTGCCATACAGCCCAAAATGCTGACCTGATTCCTGTGATGTAGTCAGGGTAGGGGCAAAACATAATGAATGTCCAGTCGTTCAGTTTGTGTATACAGTCTGGTGCCCTCTTCATCGCTCTTATTTTAAGCAACCCATAGGTGTCCAGAAACCAAGAAAACAATCTCAATATATACCCGCGTCGCGGCAGCCATGGGGTAATTGAAACTGCCAACTAGAGGATGCGATTGACACCTCTCATATTCGGTTAGGGAAGCTTAAGTCTCCTTGGATATCCACACAAGCGGGAGCCTTATCTGAACCTTGCGGCGAAGGCCGGAGCTTAGCAAGGGATGGGTTAGACCCGTGTGAGCGACAGACTTAGAAACACCAACGAAGATTACTCGCATGTCCGCAAACTCACTTTTAGGAAGACAGGCATAACTAGAAAAGCGAAAGAGAATCGAATTCTTGCCTTTAACTTGAAAATAACTCAGGATCAGATAAAAAAAGTGACGATTTCATCAGCGTCTTAACCTGCTTCAACTGCTTCGCACTTGACAAGCATACCTCTAAAGATTGCCAAAACAAAGACTTCAAATGGACCTCGGAATGCAGTTCAAATTCTCACACTTTGAGGAATTGCAGAAGCCAGGGGAAAAAAAATACTTAAACTGCAACGCGAACCATCCGACAATGGCGATGGTGTGCCTAATAAAAAAAGAGGTTATTGAAAGGAAAAGGAGCCAAAAAGCAAAGAGAGGAATAGAAACTTAACCAAACCTATGCTAAAGTGGCAAAGGACACTGTTGTCTTGTTTCAGCCTACTAAGAACATCATTGAACTAAAACAGAAAAAATATTCTAGCATGCATACTACACGCACATGTGCTTAATGTAGTTAACCCAGGCTCCTACTCGAAGAAGCTCAACAAAATGCTAAGCAATAACAGACTTGAACCAATGTGGTTCTTGGACAATCTACCATTAGCGGAAGTACTGACCGTTCAATATAAACCACCGGCTTCAGAACATACTACTTCTACATCTGAACCCAAGACTCCAAGTCAAAGTAAACGACCCAATCCAAGTGCACAAAGAGACCAAAGGCTTAAGCAAAGAAAGTCCCAACCTTCCAATTTAATAAAGTAGTAGATAGCGAAGTAGTAGTCGAAGAGGTTGCAAGTTATCATGAGCAAGAAAAGGAAAAGGAAACAGAGAAATTCAATCTTATATTTTACGCCCAGGAAGACGGACCATTCTTTATAACACTAAGTAAATAATCCAAGACATAAACAAGGGTACTTTAAGTACGAATTTGAAGGACCATGCACAGACAGTGAAGTAAGCAAGATCATGGTGGGCAGAATTCTAAACGTCCCCAACGAACCGCCTTACACAATCAGAAAAAGAATTCAAAAAGAAAAGATGCGGAAAAACTAAAATCGCTGCAACCGTGAACTGAAAAAGCCAGAGGAAGTCTTCTATAAGCCAATAATTGCGTATAAAATGCGCCAAATAAGAAAACTGAAGATAATCAGCCACAACGTGGCAAGATAAGAAAACTGAAGATGATCAGCCACAACGTGGCAAGATAAAAAAAACTGAAGATAATCAGCCACAACGTGGCAAGATAAGAAAACTGAAGATAATCAGCCACAACGTGGCAAGATGGGACGCTAAAAGACACTCACGATGTAATGCATACATGAAAGAAGACCCTGAGGTGATACAACTAAGTGAAATTAAAATCGACCCAGATATTAACCCAATAAAAATATTCAACTATACAATCATAACCAAAACCACAATAGATATTAACTATGACGGATTATCGGGGGCAGTAAAAAACGACATAATGTTGAGCAAACTACAAAACCACGACGAAGTCTACTTGGCGGTTAAAATTGAAACCACCACAGGAAACACTCTTAATGACCGGATATCAGCCCCCAAGAAGAGATTTTGTGCCGTTCCATAATTTTATGGGAATATTTGGACAAAAGAATCAAGTAATTTTTATGGGTGATCTAAATTCTTGCACCTGCGCTTCTGGTTATACTAGTAATTTCAACAACATCGCGAAGAATCTAGATATATTACTGGAAAGGGGCATAATGGAGAGAATCGGTCCAGACTTTCCAACTTTCTTCGAACCGAGAAGGGCAACTAAACCGGACATTGTGTTAACATCTCACAAATTCCGATTCAACTACTTAATTGAAAAAGGCCCACCCTTCACCAGCGACCACGAAATGGGCGAAGTAACCATATGGACAGATCCTATTCAGGTTAATTGCCCGTTCAGAAAAAGCTTCAAAAGCACACAGTGACGCGGATATGCACAAAAACTGGCAGAATTTCAACAAGCAGACCTAAGCGAAGGAACTCTAGTGGAGATAGACGCCGCCACTGACAACCTAATCGAGGCACTAGTGGGAGCTGATCTAAAATATGTACCTAGAACAACATATCGGGCACTGCCCAACCCCGCTTGCACGCCACAAATAGTTGAGCTTGAAAGAGACTATAAGCAACTAAAAGAATCAATAGAACGCTACGGTCCCCGAAGAGGCAGCAGAGAACGTCTCCTACATATTAAAGATGAGCTGATAGCAACAATTTCCAGGGAGAAAGGTGCTAGATGGGAACAATTTATAGAATCAATTGATGAAGAAATAAACCTAACAAAGTTCTGGCAAAAGATTAATCCTAATCAGAGGAAAAAGACAACCCAAAACAAAAATTGCCATCAGATAAAACGGTAGTGATGCGAGAGAACCTCAACAAATTGAAGAAGCATTCCGAGACCACTAGAGCAAGATCTTTGACATTTCCGAAGAAGAAGACGAAGATTTCGATAGAGAATACGAAGTTATAATAGTGGAAGATTTAGAAATAAATATGCAAGAGATAACACCAAACCACTTTGCCTACTTAATAACACTGGAAGAACAAGGTGTTGAACCAGTGACACTTCAAGAACTAAAAGATACACTCAATGCAACCAAATAAAGAACATCCAGCAAATCGGGAAGATCAAGAGAAAACCTATTGACAACATCGGACGAATTTTTTTAGCAAATTAGTCAACTTATATAATGCAACAATTAGCGCGAGATATTTCCCCGATCGCCTAAAAAAAGGGAAAATAATATTTTTACCTAAGCCGGGCAAGCACCCAAACCATCCAAGCAACTTCCAGTCAATAACATTATTGGAAACAATAGCTAAGCTCCTTGAAAGGTGCACAAATAAAAGAATAAATTAGTATCTGGAAGAAAATGCATTGATAACACCACATCAACAAGGATTCACAAAAAAACAGAGGCATGAAGATAGCACTAGCCAAAATCGGCTTTTGCTAAAGTTTCGACAAGTACGAGAGCAATTATACGGACCTGGTGATTAGCGACGTCCAGAAAACATTTGATAAAGTTTAGTGGAGTGGATTTGAAATACAAAATTAAAGGGTTGGGACCTTCTATTCTAACTAAGTGTGTGAGGGAATGCCCTTGAAGGACCACCGTGAGAGGAAGCCCCCTCGGAAGTACCCCTCTATTCTTCCAAGACCACGAGCACCAGAGTGAAAATTTTAGAAAGTTCGAGAAAGAATCGGTTCCTCGCTTAATCACAACACAGTGGCATGACAACCACTACACTTTCGAGACGTTTAACTATGCATCTACAAAGCGGAGAGCCGAAGAATCATATGGAGAGTGTCCATAATATTAACCTAACGAGATATATGCTCGTTGATAACACCATTATTAAAAGAAAAGAGGTCAATAAAGCGAGGCTTAACATCTTAGAAGCCATATTAATAAATGAAGATAAGCCGGCCATCAAGAGTCAAGTGATAAGCTGGAATTGCACATTAAAACTATTTTAAAATTCCACTCAAAAAAGTGGCCCATTTCCTCTAACGTTACGTTTAACCAAGGCGGAATAAATACCCCTTAAAAATCGTTTCTTGCCAGATCCTCACTCCAATCATTACATCGATAAAGGAGGCAAGAACATTTCAAAACTCTCCGAAGATGATTGAATAAGATCGAAAGCTTATCAATTTAGTTTGTTTTTTACCAAACACATTAATTTAAAAAAGAGATGAATATTAGACAAGTAATCCACCATCTACAAGATGAAATAAAAAAGATAGTTAGAAGAAGAGAAAGTTGCCAAAGGAAATTAATTAAGGCAAAATACACAATGGTCTTCAACAAAATTTGCATTCAAGAAAGACTGCTACCCAACTACACTAATATATATATATATATATATATATATATATATATATACATATATATATATATATATATATATATATATATATATATATATATATATATATATATATATACCATTATCTTTATCTAGTGTGAGGTATAGTTGGGTACTTTTTGTAGTGAAAAAAAAGAAGATTTTTATCATTATCCTTATCTTTATCTGGTGGCAGATAAATTTAGGTTATTTTTTGCTTGAAAAAACACTTTCTTTTCAAGTTATTCCCTTCCCAAAGTTAAGTTGTTCAGTAACCAGTTTGCCAAGTTTGTTCAAGATTATCCAAAGAAAGTGGAAGAAATTTTTAAGTTTTTTCTTTCTATTTTTTTGATTGGTCATTTTTTTGGGGTGACCGTTTTTTCCCAATTTTATTTTCGTTGTGTGTGTGGGTTTTTTTTGGGGACGATCTCTCCTAAAAACCCTCTACTAATTTCCGTGCAGGACTAAAGGCCTATAATCATTCGTCACATAGAGATCAAGTTTTGAATTACTTTTTTATTTTTTTCTTTATTGAGTACAATTTTGGTGTAACAAAATCTCCGTTAGGATTTTAATACGATCATCAGAGCTTCATAATATTTTCCGTAAGTTCCTTGGACGCGCCGAGCGGTCAGACGCGCATTTACACCAACAAGATGTCCTCATTTGAGCGTTTCCATCAACAAAGAGAGATCCTTGGGTTGTCAGGCAAGGATCTAGGATGAAGAAAGAAATGAAAGGGCAGTAAAACGAGAACAGAGAGAAGTTGAAGAGAGAAGAGAAAAAGAACAGCGAGGAGCTAAAGAAAGAGAAATTATTCGTTAGCATGAACGTGAGCTTAACAGTAATCATTTGGAGACCCTTTCTGTTAGCTCTAGAAATTAACCCCCCCCCCCCAAACCCCATCGGTAAAGTTGCCAGTGTTTAAGGACGACGAGGATTTCAGCGCCTACTTAACTCACTTTGCGAAATTTTCGAAGTGAACCACTGGGATATTGAAGCCGATGGAGTCGCTCAATTACTTCCTCTCCTTAATACTAACCTCTGATAAATCTTCATCTCACTCCTGGCCTAGGCTACTCTCGACTACTCCTCCCTCAAGTCCAAATTATTATCGGCAGTTAATATGAATCCCGATTACTTTAGGTCAAAGTTCCTCCAGGCAAGAATAATACCCAGCCAGACCTACCGTCAATTTAGATTCACACTCCAGAGAACCTCCCAGTTCTGGTTGGACTCAGCCAAAGTCAACCGCGACTACGAGTCCCTAATTGATTTCGTTCTACGGGATCAGTTAATGGCTGCACTACCCTCTGAAATCCGAGCATTCGTGAAGGAAAGACGCGTCTTCTTTCAAGGAATGTATAGAAGAAGCGGATGTGCACGCATTAAGCCACCATCTTTACCCGGAAGACTCCAAGAAGTCTCATCCCCCATTCTCTCAAAGTAAAATAACCTCTCCAAATTTCCCCCGAAGAATTCACCCAAGTTTGCGAAGGTACCTGGTCCCTTTAAACCCAAGTACCATTTCCCGCCAGAATTGAGGGATAATAAGCCCCTCATAAATAATCCCCCAGCACTTGCTGGGGAAAAATCGCTCCCTCCAGTGGGCCCCGACCAAGATAAATTCGCAGTAGTCCATGACTACTTGGGACGTGCAAATCTATTCCCCGTGGTCCGCTGCTATCTCAAATGCGAATACTTCACTGGTTGGTCCGAAGTGATAGCAGCCCTCATTAAGTTCTGCACCGTGTTGATCGGCCAGAGCCCGCAGCTCTCCCCTAACCCCGTCGCACAGCCCGTCATCATGAGGGCCCAAGCACTAAAGGACACTCCCCCCCCCCCCCCGTGTTATTAGAACTCCATTATGCCCTCGAGTTTGCAGCCCTTCAAAACGGGACTTTTGCAAGCGCTCAAAAGGAATCCCCCACTTGTCAGTCCTTGTGGGAAAAAGCGATAAGTGACGAACGTGGACTTGCCCGTGGTTAAAGGGAAGTCGCCTACCTCATAGGCGACGGACTCCTTTATTGCTCCAGTTCGGCTGAGGGTAAAGCCCCCACTCGCTCGGTGTGTATCCCCCGTTCCCATGTTCCCCAAGTCCTCCGATTCTTACACGATGGATTAATGGCTGATCATTACAGTCACAACAAAACGTCTGAGAGAATCTTCCGTTATTTCTTCTAGACCGATGCTGCCAAAAAAATTACCGAGTTTTGCAGGTCGTGTGACATTTGCTAGAAGACTACAGCAAAAGGACGAATACCAACGGCCTTCTTCCAGAAGACACCGATTGTCTTGGAGCCTTTTTTAGAGTGGCCATAGACTTAATTGGCTCAATTCACCACCTCTCTAACGAAGGACACTCGTACGTCCTCACTCTTGTTGACTTTACAACGAGATTCCCAGACGCAGTCCCCCTTAAAAAAATTAATAGCGTGACTTGTGCGGAGGCCCTTATTTCTATCTTTTCTCGCGTCGGCATCCCGAAGGAGATCGTGTCCGTTATAGGTAGACAGTTCACCTTTAAGCTAATGAAACACGTCGGCAAGCTCCTTACGATCAAACCCTTGTTCACATCCCCTTTTCACCCGCGCCGCTAACGGCGTCTGTGAAAAGTTGAATGACACTCTGAAGACCATTCTGAAAAAGTTATGCCATGCTCAGCCCCAAGAATGGCATTGATACTTGTCGGTTGCCCTGTTCGCCTGCAGAGAAATTCTCCACAGAACTTTGGGATTTGCCCCTTTCGAGCTCTTGTATGGCCGAAATGTACGTGGACCAATGAGTATTTTGAATGAACCTTTTTCTAATCCCCGCCTAGATGTGGAGATCAAGTCCTCGTATTCTTACATGCTAGATCTTCGGAACCGCTTGGAAGAATGCGGCGATATTACGTACAAAAGTTTGGACCTAAATTTAGAAAAATATAGGACCTATTTTGACGTTAGGTGCAAAGAAAGGCGATTCAAGCCCGCTGATAGGTGCTGCTCCTCTACCCACGGAGATAAGCAAGCTCTTGTCCTAATGGAAAGGCCCTTTCCAAATCCTAGAAGCCCGCGGTTCCGTAGATTACATAATACAGACCCCATCAGGGAAAAAATTCTTTCATTTAAATATGCTTAAGTGCTATTACCGCCGTGACGAAGAAGCAGTAATGGTAGCCTCTTATCCATCTGAGCCTCTTAATTTAATCCAAACTGTATGTGTCGAAGCGGACGAAAAGTACCCTCTCCCTTCGCTCCCCAGTTCGATTTAAACCCCCAGTTGGAACCCCCTCAGAAGACGCAATTGACAATTTTGTTAACTGAATTTCCCGATGTAATTTCTGAGAAGCCTGGTTGCTCTTTGTATTTTGAGCATGATATAGCCCTAACCACCCAAGAGCCTATTAGATCTAAGCCCAACCTGTACCCACTCACTTGCGCCCTACTTTTAACGCAGAAGTGCAAAACTTGCTAAAGTTAGGAATAATTGAACCTCCAAGTCGAATTATTGCTCTCCCATTGTTATGTCAGAAAGCGGAATCAGTCATTTCGCATGTGCGTAGACTTTAGAAAGCTGAACGACGTAACAGTTTTCGACCGTAATCTTATCCCTTTGATAGACCAGAGCCTACATCTATTTGAAGAGGCCAAGTTTAGTTCAGAGATAGACTTGTGTAGGGCCCACTATCAAATCCCCCTTAAGGATAGTGCCCGGAAATACACCGCATTTCCCACAGAAAAGGCCGTATGCAGTTTAAGCGCCTACCTTTTGGTTTAGTTATTGCCTCTCTCTCTCTCTCTCTCTCTCTCTCTCTCTCTCTTTCTCTCTCTCTCTGAAGAAAGGGGGAGCTAGAGGGAGAGGTGACGCCCCTTTGTCGCGGGAAGAGAGCTTGTGTGTACCTTTGACTTTTCAGGCTATGCCGGCGGGGGTACCTCTTTTCTGAGTACCCCTGGTAGGGCTTTCCTTGTCGATTTGGTCGGAAACGAGGTTCCAGACTAAGTGCGTCGTTTTTTTTCTACTCTATCCTTCTCCATTTTCACTTTTATCCTATCTCTTCGACTTATTATGCAAAAAGAAAAAACTACTGAAAAAAAACCTACTACAATCATCTCACTCTTAACCTTTTTTCCATCTTTCTACCTCATGCGTCAGAAGAGAGGCTTTGGAACCTCTATAAACAACGCCAATTGACACTCTCTGGTTGCGAGAGACTAGGACTAGAGGTGCCCTAGGCGTTGGGGAACGATGAATAGGATAAGGGTAGTGCCCCATTAACCCCTTTCCTGGCGCGTAATTATTGACCATTCCCAGTGACCGTTGACGGGTGCCTCTGGTAGCATCGGTCCGAGGTGACGGCCATTTGTTCCCAGGTTGGTTGCCAGGCCAATAAAAAGCCTTGGGTTGAGTCTCTTGGTGTGGCGGGATATCCATTGAACGCTGCTCCGAGATCTTAACCGTCGTGAAGGGAACTAGTAGGAGTTTAGTACGTGGCGTGCTCCGTTGTTCACCTGGTGAGAAATCGATGGCCCCTTCGGGGAAGGTCAGTGCTGCTTGGTTGGGAGCCACGGCACACCGAGGTTTGACGACTCGGTCGGACGAACAGCAGCACATGGAGCGTACCTTCTGAAAGATCCGAAACGTCTCCGATGGATAAGCAGGAGCGACTTACGCGGGGAGAACTCACCAACCCCATTTTTAACTATTGATTGGTCGCAAAGTTTTGAGAGAAAAAGTATTCAAAACGACAGGACAAAAAGGTCCAGCTGCACTCAAATATAAATGTGCGATATGTCAGGATAAGTGGTGCGTGGACTTCCCGGGGGGGGGGGGGAGATGTTGTTCGAAATGCCACCCGGGAAGTATATGCACCGACTGCATCTTTAAAGGAAAGGTCCGAGAGGCAGTGGCATACTGCAATGAACTCAAAGATCTCTTTACAACCTCTGAAGAAAAATATAGGGCACTGGAAAGTAAACTAGAAACGCAGCACGCGCTTCAGATTCGGCGTCTTGATGAGAGAATCGTAGAGTTAGCCTTTAAACTAGAGGCCCAGTCAGCTCAAGCTCGAGACGAAACTCCCACTGACTTGGGTGGTTCCGCCGATGAGGCTCCAACTCAAGGAGCTGAAACTGCATTGGCAGGGCCACTTCAGCCTTGACTACTGTAACTCTCTGCTTGTGAATCTGCCATCCTCCTCTCTCCGCTCCCTTCAACTTTTACAGAACTATGCCGCCCGGCTTCTCCTCCGTCGCCCTCGCTTCTCTCCCTCGAAACCCTTGCTGCATGAACTGCACTGGCTTCCTGTCAGATCCCGTACTCACTTCAAGATACTTCTCTTCACATTTAGGGCCCTCAACAACAAGGCCCCGTTTTACCTCTCTTCTGCCCTCTCGCCACGCCATGTCCCTCGGGCCTTTCGGTCATCACATGCACCTCTTTTGAATATTCCTCGTTCATCCCTCTGCTCAATGGGGGACTGCTCCTTCTCAATCTGCGCCCCTAAGTTGTGGAATGCTCTTCCTGCTGAAATCAGATCTTTTCCCTCTCTTACCACATTTAAGCGTCTCCTGAAAACGCATCTTTTCAGTATTGCCTTCTCCACCTTCTTGAATTTTCATTGAATTTCCATTCTCATCTCAGCACAACGTGCGCTCTGGGAAGGCCTCAGGCCTTGAAGAGCGCATTACAAAAGTCCTAATATTATTTATTATTATTATTATTATTAATAAAAAAAAAGAAAAAAACAATGAACTTAATGCAGCTCACCCCAGTGTAGAGGATTCGAGCGTTACTGGTGCGCAAGGAAAAGTGGAATGAGAAGAAGAGAAAAGAGAAACAGAAGAAAAGTCAAATGAAGATCGAAAAAAGAAGAAAAAAAGAAGAATAAAAACAAGGGAAATACGGAGACGAAATAGAAAAGAGATAAGTCTCTGGCGAAAGAAAAGTGCAGACAAATGTGCGAGGGTCAACCTTATTGAGGACTATCAAGTACGAGCCCTGAAACCACTGCTAGCAGCAAGCCTTCGCACGAGTGCGAAGGTAAGTTGCCTACCAGGAAGGAAAAACCAGCAGATCAGAGTAGAGGCGGAGAAATCTCAGATTTCTGAGAACTCAGTCGTTGTCCTAATGGTAAGTGGCAACGACCTCTACCTCAGAGGAGGAAGGATAGGCCCCACAGAAAAGATTCTCAACACAGTCGTGGGTGCTGTGGACGACTGTGGGTTGAAGACACGCAGACGTGTAGTGGTCGGAATGCTCCCGATAAGAGGTCCAACCCGGACCGCTCACTCGAGGAACGTCTCCCTTAATCGACGCCTCGGAGATTTGTGTACGGCGGAGGGGGTCTTTTTTGTCGACCCTTACCGCACCTTCTATGGTAGAAATGATCTCTACCAAAGGGATGGAGTACATCTTTCCTTTAAAGGGAAGGCCATACTCTGCAACATGATACAAGTGGTCGTGGAACGGACCCTAATTAGTGTCAGGCCTAGAGAGAAGGCGGACGCACGCCAGTACGCCCGTGTCACTCCTGGAACGACCTTCTTGGAGGTCGCAAAGAGGAATGGTACCGCTCCAGCAAGCAAGCTGGGCAACGGAAGAGAGTAGGGAATCCTACATTCGGGCACTTCCTGAAAGTTCTTCTCTTCAATGCGAGGTCAGCCAGGAACAAGTTTCTTGAGCTCCGTGGCCTCGTAGAACAGAAGAACCTGAGATGGTGGCCATAACGGAGTCGTGGATAAAAATCTCAAGCCGAGATTTTGAAGGTGAATTCAGGATTCCCGGTTACCAGCTCTTCCTGAAAGATAGGCCAGACAGAGAGAGTGGCAGTGTGACTTTGTATGTCAAGGATACTCTCAACTCGACGGATTGCAACATCGTATCTGACCATGAACTACTAGGTGTTGACCTAGAGATAGGTCCTGCCAAATACAGGACCTTGGTGCTTTATAGACCTCATGCCCAACTCGATGTAAAGGAAGGGGATCTGTAACAGCTACTAGGAGAACTTTTCGAAGACAGAGTGTGTATCCTCATGGGGGATTTCAACACACAAGTTGACTGGAAAACCAGAGAACCCTGTGGCGAGTACACACTACTCCTGGAGTTCCCGGACAACGAGTTCCTGACTCAATGGGTGAGAGAGACAACGAGAGGAGACAATATTCTCAATTTGGTTTTCACCTCTGAGGATGACATCGTTGAGGACCTCTCTGTTGGCGAATAGCTCGGGGGCAGTGACCATCGACTAATTAGATTTGTAGTCAAAGTCCCCAAGGCAGACCTGCAACTAGTAAGTCGAGGAAACTTGATTTGAGAAGAGCAGACTTTGCAGGTCTTCGTGCTGGACTGACTGACGTGAGGCTAGAAGTGTGCGAGGCTGTTGAAGACTCGTGGAACAGTTTCACAACCACATTCATGAGTCTTCACTCACGTTTCATCCCTCTGAAATTCCCCCGTCGGTCTTCTGTTCAACCAAAGTGGTTTAATCGAGAAATCGGCCAAGTGCTTAGGGAAAAGAGAAATGTGTACTGGAAATCGAAGATCTCGAGTGACTTTGACGAATACCGGAGGCTATCCAGTAAAGTGAAGTCCAGCGTAAGGGCGGATAAGCGGTCTGAGGAACTCCGAGTGGCAAGACTCTGTAAAGATAATCCCAAGGAGTTTTTTGGATATGTAAACAGCCGTAAACCAATCCGTCGAACGATTGGCCCTTTGATGAATGTGGAGGGGACATTAAGGCACTCAGATGAAAAAAATTCTAACCTCCTGAACGACTACTTCTCTTCAGAGTTTACTGATAAGTGTCGTCCCATCCTCCAGCCAATGGATTCCTACTCGAGGGAAAAGCTGGAGGATATGGACTTCACCGAAGGAGAAATAAAAAAGAAGATCACTGACCTAATGACGAATAAGTCACCTGGCCTGGATGGGTTTCTACCTAGAGTGTTGAAAGAAGTGCGCGATCAAGTGGCACGACACCTGAGCGCAATCTTCAACATGTCAATCTGGATCGAATGTGTTCCTAGAGACTGGCGTGAAGCGGATGTGACTCCTATCTTCAAGAAAGGAGACCGTAGCCAACCGTCGAACTACCGACCTATCATTCCGACTTCGATAGTCGGTAAACTCATGAAAAGCATCATGGTGGACAAAATGACGTCGCATTTAGAGTCAAACCTGCTACTGAGGAGTTCCCAGCACGGCTTCCGAAGGCCACGGTCATGCCTGACGAACCTTGTGGAATTCTTCCACTTCGTCTTCAGTGAGCACGATCAGGACAAGGCGGTGGGTGTGGTCTACTTAGACTTTCAGAAAGCCTTTGATAAGGTGCCACACCGCCGCCTTCTCCGGAAAGTGCGAGTGCTGGGCATAAACGAAAAAGAAGCAGGCTGGATAGAAAACTGGCTAAGCGGCAGACGGCAACGGGTAGTGATGAATGGACAGGCTTCTGAGTGGGTGCCCGTTACTTGTGGGGTGCCTCAAGGTTATGTTCTGGGACCACTACTATACATCATCTACGTCAACGACATGGACGGTGACATGGTTTCCAAGATTTACAAATTTGCCGACGATACTAAGCTTGGTATGAACATTGCGAAGGATAGAAATACTTCCCGCCTGCAAGATGACCTTCGGAAGATTGGGGAGTGGTCTGATACGTGGCAAATGCCTTTTAACGTAAACAAATGCAAAATGATGCATATCGGACCCCGAAATCCCCAATCACCCTATATCCTTAAGGGCACTGCACTTGAATCCACCGACACTGAGAAGGACTTGGGCGTAACTATCAAGAGTGCCCTTAAGTTCTCAAAACAGTGTATTGAGGTGGAGAAGAAAGCTCAAAGGACGTTAAGGTATATAAACCGACAGTTTGGATATCAGAACAAGGAGATAGTACTGTGTCTGTACAACTCACTTGTCCAACTGCACCTGGAGTATGCCGTACAATTCTGGAGTCCTTCATTTAGAAAGGACATCGCTAGATTGAAACGCGTGCAAGCCAGGGCAACCAAACTGATTCCCTCTATCAGATATAAAAGTTATGAAGATAGATTAAGGGAATTAGATCTCTTCTCGTTGGAAACCCGTAGACTGCGTGGTCAGCTCATCGAAGTTTTCAAAATACTTCGAGGGTTCGACAATGTTGACTAGAGGGATATTTTCACACTTGTTGAAGTCAGAACAAGAAATCAAGGCTTTAAACTTGAACTGAAGCGTTACAACCACGATCTGTGTGGAAAATTTTTCACGTACAGTATTTGCGGTAGTTGGAACGCATTTCCAGTTGAAGTTGTCAACAGTGAATCTGTTGAACAGTTCAAGTCAAGACTAGACAGGGTCTTGAAAAGTGGCCGTTTAAGGACGCAAAGCATTTGAGCAGAGATGTGCCCGCTCGACTGCTAGTCCAAAGGTACTCTCATTGAGTGGACCGTAAGGTCTTCTATGGTACTTTCTTTCCTTGTTATTCCTTGTTACACACACATATATACTCTCTCTTTCTCCCCTGGAATCCCATGCACCCATTCCCCTGGAAACCCCTATCAACCCGGAGTTCCAAGCCCTCCGGAGCGACAAGTTTGCCCGCGCCCAGAAGGAGTGCGCATCTCTCCTCCCCCTTTAGGAGGTAAACAACGAGTGTTGTATCTCGTGAAGACGGACTTATTGCATCGTGCCTGCTCAGAAGCCACAGATCAAGAAACACATGTCTTGTGTGTTCCCCGTGAATACGTCCTGCAAGTATTGAAGCTCTCCCATGACAGTTTATTGGCAGGCCATTTTAGCCATAATAAGACCGTGCAACGAGTTTTCAAGTATTTCTTTTGGCCAGGTGCAGCCAAAGATATCGCCGAATATTGTTGGTCATGTGATATCTGCCAAAAGACGTCCGCAAAAGGGTGGGTTAAGCCAGAGAGGCCCCATCATCACCAAGCCCTTCTCCCGAGTGGTTATCGACCTGATTGGCCCTATTCACCCCCCTTTCAGCGAAGGAAATTGCTACGTCCTCACCTTGGTAGACTTCGCTACCCGTTTCCCAGGAGCAGTTCCCCTCAAGAAGATTGATAGTATCACGTGCGCCGAAGCACTGATCTCCATATTCTCGCGTGTGGGAATTTCCAGGGAGGTACTGTCAGATCGAGGGAGACAGTTTACTTCTGAACTCATGGAGTATGAAGGCAAGCTTCTGATCGCAAAACCTTTTTTTACCACCCCTTACCATCGGGCTAGGAACGGTATGTGCGAGAAATTAAACGGGACCCTCAAATCAGTCCTCAAAAGGCTCTGCATTGACCAGCCCCGAGAATGGCACCGTTACTTGCCGGTTGCCCTTTTCGCGTGCAGAGAGATCCCTCATAGAACCCTTGGATTCGCCCCTTTCGAGTCTTGTACGGACGGAACGTGCGCGGCCCCCTCAGCATCCTGAACGAACTCTTTACTAACCCTCAACTGGACGAGGAAATACAGACCTCCTACTCTTATCTCCTGGATTTGAGAAAAAAGTTAGAAATGTGCTGATCTAGCCTATAAGAACGCGGACGTAAATTTAGAAAGGTATAAGAGCTACTTTGACCTTAAGTCACGAGAATGAAAATTCAAGCCTGGTGCGGAGGTGCTGTTACTACTTCCCATGGAAAGAACAAACTCCTTAGCCAGTGGAAGGGACCCTACCCCGTCCTCGAGGCTAGAGGACCCGTGGATTACCTCATCCGTACTCCGGCGGGAGCGAAGGTTTCCCACGGGAATATTTTAAAAGGGTACCACCGGCGCGCAGGTACCCACAACTTTGTAGCCCCAGACGAAGAATCCCCGTTGGAAGCAGCATACCCCGCTGGTCCCCTCAATGTCGTCCAAGTAGTTGGAATTGAGACAGATAATGAATATCCCCTTCCGTCACTACCCAAATTTCCAAATCCATCTGAGGCGACCGCACTCAACGTCTCCCCCGGCTAGCTCCCTACTCCAAGAGTCAGCTGCAGCAGTTGCTGAACAGATTCGACGATGTCATTTCTAACACCCCCGGCTGCTCTAATCAATTTGAGCACAACAATGTCCTTATTACCCAAGAAGCCGTCCGCTCCAAGCCATATTCCCTCCCCATCCACCTTAGGAAAGCTTTCAACGAAGAGGTGGATAATCTGTTAGCGTTGGATATAATAGAACCCTCGGCGTCCGATTATTGCTCCCCCATTGTTATGGTTTGCAAACCCGACCACACTTTCCGTATGTGCGTCGATTTTCGCAAGCTGAATTCGGTAACGGTGTTCGACGCAGAACCCATCCCCCTCCTAGATGAAAATCTCCATTTTTTTTTAAGAAATGAACTTTATTTCTGAATTAGACCTCTGTAAGGCGTACTACCAAATCCTCCTTCATCAAAACGCCCGCAAGTATACCGCCTTTCCCACATATAAGGGCCTCATGCAGTACAAACGACTTCCCTTTGGGCTAGTCACTGCATGCAGCAATTATATCAGAATGATGCGAAGGATCGTGGACGGGCTGCCCCACGTCTCTTTTTATTTTGACAACCTGTATGTAGCGACCGCTACGTGGGTCCAGCACCTGATCGCTCTCCGCGCCCTACTCAATAGGCTTCGTGAGCACGGGCTCACCTTTGGGCCTACTAAGTGCCACTTCGCTTATGATACGATTAAGTATCTGGGATTCAAGATGAACCCCCAGGAAGAAAAAGTCCGAGCCATCGTTGAGATGCCCCTGCCCCGCACGAAGAAACAATTGAGGTCATTTATGGGATCGGTCTCATTTTACCGCCGCTTCATTCCCAAATTCGCGTCAATCGCCGCACGGATAACTGCCCTGCTTCAAAAAATTCCCCGGATCCCCTCTTGTGGGACCCCGAAACCTCCGCCAGGCTCCATCAGCTAAAGAACCAGCTAACGTCCGCTCCCATTTTAAGGCTCCCGAACCCGACTAAGCCTTTCGGCATTAGGACTGATGCCCGTGATGAAGGAATTGTATGTGTCCTCCTTCAATATGCTGACAACGGAGAGAGCCACCCGGTGGCTTACGCGAGTAGAAAGCTTTTACCACGCGAGCGAAATTATTCAGTAATAGAACGGGAGGCCTTGGCAATAGTCTGGGGGGCTACCAAGTTGAGTATGTACTTAATAGGAAAGCCTTTTGTAGTGGAAACAGACCACCGCCCCTTGTCTTTCTGAGAAATACAAAAAGTCAGAATGGGCGCAACATGAGGTGGTTGCTGATACTTCAACAATATCAGTTTGAAATATTGTATATCCACGGCAGTGACAACTGTGTTGCAGACAATTTGAGTCGCAACCCGGCGGCAGAAGAAGCCGACGAGCCACTAAATTAAATAACTGTAAATATGTTATTTCTCCTATAACCTAGAGGTTAAATGTTTGGCAAAAGTTTGCCGATATGATAATCCGCTATGTATATATGTACACCTGTCGTAGCAGGTCAAAATTTTCCTAGACACTTGATAATTCTAGTTCGACGGGTGGGATGATCCTTTCCTACGCAATGGGAGATGTGTGGGGGAATTCCACGTGGAATTTCTTTTCCAGCACAGAAGTGACGTCCATGCGTTAAAGAAAATTCTAGAATTTGGTTAGGCTTAAATTGGTAAGCCTTGCCCCCCCCCCCATCCACAAGCAGTAGCCTCGAACCGCGTCCACCCGGGACCACCTTTTCGCGGGTTAGAATCGCCTGGGCGTGAAGGTTCGAGGCCATTCGAGAGTAGCACTGGCCAAACACCCCATGTTTCCCCCATCCCTGCGGGAGGCCCTCGGATATATAGGGCTCGTCTTCCAGGTGGGAGATACAGAGTTGAGGAGTCCCGCCAGGACCCAAGAAGCATTCCCTCTAGTTCCAAGTCAGGTGCTTAACAACGAAGCAAAGTGACGGCTGAACTTTTCGTGTCGTTGGAATTAGCCCAGCCACTGAGGTATTTCCATTTGATGATCGCCACCGAGCGATTTTTCCGACTCCACTCATCAACTCTTGTAGAAGCCCACCTCGCTCCCTCCTCATCTTCGGGTGGCCAAAATACTCTCCCCTGGACCGGACGTTACCCCCCCCCCCTCCCTTGGAGAACCATCATCACGTCAACTTCCCGCTCAGAAGCTCCGAGTGCCCTCGCCGTCACGTTTATTGCCTGCAGAAGACATCCGTTTAACTTACCCTGACGTCTCACCCGGAATCCTCCGTAAGCCAATCCCTCCCCCCTTCAATAACCCATTTGAGTTAATCCTCCCCATTGGAATAGTCTCCTTCTGTAACGCATTAATTTCTAACTTCAGAGTCTGATGCATAACTCTTCAATCCCCCATCCCCCTCATTTACCAATATAATTTTGCCCATTGATTTTCTTATTTTATGTAAATATAATTATATTTTTGTGCATGCCTCTTTAAATAACCTTGAGCTGTGCCATTGCCCAAATTTTACCTGACCTCGTTTTGCACTCTATTCTCGCTGCTCCGCGCGTCGAAACTTGTGGCGTTCCGCCCCTTTGTCTGATCGTCTATAAGTTATTAATCCCTTCCCCATAGATATAATATGGTATTGATATAATATAATGTCACACCACGACAATGCATATTATTTGAATCACCGAATCCATTTGAGTTACAATTTCCTACATCATTACTGAATAGTAAACATCGCCAACAGTGTTGGCGTAGGCCTACCTGTGTTAATAATAGTTTCTATTATAATTAATCGCATTGAACTTCCTTTTGAATAATTTTTCAATAATCCAATCTCATTTTCTCCCAACTTCATTTGCATCCATTTTTTTAAAAAAGGGGGCTATCACTTAAAAAAATTAATAAACAATATGTCATACTTATTTGGTAAACAATGCAATCACACTACCTTTGCAGCTACTGATCTCAAAGATACGAGGGGTGACTCCGGTAGGTTGCCAGAATCCAGAGAAAATTCACAAAATGCTTAAGATACAAGAGCATAACCATACAGAGTTTATGCTATGTAACTGCTTTCATTCTCAGAATCAATATTTAAATATAACCTAAAAATTGTTTAAGCTTCAGAGCATAATAATAGTTACGTCATTGTGTCTTAGACATTTTGTTGCTATTTCCTAGATTCTAGCAACCTTGTCGGATCGCCATATGGAAGCCGCTGACCGCAAAGCTAAGTTTGCTTCCTTTTTCTTAATTCTAACACGGCGTTGAAATATCGAGATAAAAATCATAAAACTCTAATGACTGTATATTATTGCTAAGAAAAGCAAAACACCTTTTAAACTATTCATTCCAAAGCACCAAAAAACAGAACTATTATTAAATTAAGAGAAAAAAAGAGTAGAAAACTCGACGAAAAGGATGCATTTCTTCAATTGCAGTCGGGCTCATGTCTTTAAAAGTGCATTCTTGTATTCGACACCTTGATTTATCCCGTTAAAGTTAACGTGACATGAGCGAGGAGCACGGTGAAAGGCTTCATCAAGATATTGCAACAACTGAGAGAAGGTACCAAGGTATTTGGGATAATACCATGTTGATATGGGACTGTATATGGTCTCTAGTTAGAAAAGATGAAAGCGGATACAAAAGTGCGATCTTCAAAACACCTTAAATTTTTTTTTACATTTTCTATTTTTTTCTGATTTTGTCAATCTTTTAACACTAGTTAAATTCAACTTTAATTTATATTTAATTAACCACTTGTTAATTACATTTATTTATAACATTTAAAGACAATTAAACATGAAATTGATTTATTTTCCCTCTCAACATATGAATCAAAATGATGCCAGCACCTAGAGCTAAGGGGAGTTTGCAATATATAAACTATAATTATTTATAAAAATATATTACTGATAGGTTGAAACTGAGATTTTTTTAAGTTCATCGGCAAAAAAATAAATCTATAAACAGAGAAAAATGGTTATTTTTATAGTGGTATCAAAAATTTAATAGTAAGGGAAAATGTCCTGTTGCTGAAAGATAAATCTTCTAATAGATTGAGTCTGCCAACCTTTGATCTCAATTCCCAGGGCAATTTACAATTACCTGGGATCTCAGGTCAGGTGTAGCGTGAGTCAGAAGGCTGCAGCTGAGATCTGAGTATTGCATGCACAACCGTCTCCTTCCAAACTTTATGTAGGATATGTCCTCGCTGATTTTCGCTTTAAAGGTAATTATAAAAACTGTTTGAGCACCCTTTTGCCGTGTACGGTTGCCATATTTGTTTTATATAAGTTGTTGACAAGCCTCATGAGGAGTGAGAATTTAATAGCGCAATAACAACGAAGACATCTCTTGCAGAACGTTTGCAATGGGAGATCTGTAAAGAAATGAGTGAAACTAGAGAATGTGATAATATCTAGAAGATATATAAGATCTCCCTCCAAGGAGTGGGGCAGTGACAGTAAATTCGGGGTGCTGGGGACAGAGGGGGACGCAAAAAATCAGATCATTTAACGTCACTCCAAGACCATTCTCGAAATCCATTTAAGTTACAATTAAAAAAATCATCCAATGAAAAATCATTCGAAATGTTTATATTTTCTAAATATTAATATTGTGTGGATAATACTTCTATCCATTGCTTAGGATAAAATGTTGATTACTTTTATTCTTAATCGTCCTATTTGTACTTATTCGTTTCAGGCAAATATTAGATGTAGGCTAGAGATTAAGCTCATATCATTCCTTCCCTTCTTAGACAGCATCACAAAAACGTATGAAATTTTCATATTATTTTGTGATCTTTCTTTTAAACTGAGGGTTAGAAAAACTGGCCTACTTTTTTGGATCATTAAAAAAAATAAAACAACAAATTTATATTTTAGCTATTTCTTTGATTGAAAAGAATCAATAAATTTCTTCTAACGAAAGATAGAATCTACCTCATAGATGGCCATATAACAATCCTTGAACACATATGATGTCGTTTTTCTTCACTAATATACTTTTCGATAAAACATGCAACATTATAGCTAATACTCTACCCGATTCAGCTCTAGGAGTTTGGGGTCTTGACAAAACTCACTCTTTACAACTTTTAAAGTTAGCTGTTCAAGACATTGTTTCTTTTTCGAAGGTAAAATGTTTTACCTACAGGAGGGAATGGCAATGGGCTCTCCCCTTGGCCCATCATTCGTTGACATTTCCTCTTCTATTATGAGGGGCGTTAGTTGCTTTATAGCCTGCTAGAATTTAGACCTGTATTGTTTAAGCGCTTCATTAACGATTGTTTTGCAATTTTTAGGCAAAAGCACCATGCAAAACCTTTTCGATAATATATAAAGGACGATTTCAGCTTTTAGACCTAACTCATTGTTCGGGACCATTTGAGAAGGTACCACTGTTATATTGAATGAAGAACTGCGCGGGTTCCAAAAACACCGGGAGACCGAGATGGTCATAGACCTTATGTTTCAACATACCGCATCAGGGCGAGCAAAATGGTGCATGGTCAACCTCGTATGCAAAAGTGTAAAGAAGGCCTTCGACAAAGTTTGGGTCGATGGCCTGAAATACAAAATCTTGAGACTGAGACTCGCTCCCCACTGCGAAAAAATCCTCGTTAGAATCGGACGAATAGTTATGATGTTATTGCCAAAACAAAATAATTCCCGGGCTAAACTTGAGAAAACCTTGTAAATTATATCATTCGAAAGAGAATGTAAAACAACATAAGGGTTTCAAATTTCGTTAGAATTAGCTGAATAGTTATGATGTTATTGCCAAAACAAATAATTCCAGGGCTAACCTTGGAGAACTTTGGCAATTTTATCATCCGAAAGAGAATGTCAAATAACATAAGGGTTTTAAATTTTGTTAGAATCGGCCGAATAGGTATAGTGTTATTACAAAAACAAAAAAATCAGAACAGGACCGACCGACCGACGACATACAGTGCGGCCCATAGTATTAGTTTCGATAGTTTATGTTACCTAACTTTCCTTTGCTGGACTTAAATGTTATGAAATTCTGTTTAGCAATTGCTAACAGTAACATTATTAAGTGGTTAAAATTACTGAATGATGGAAACAATATTTTCCGATAACGCCCATGAGCAATGATACTAGCGTAAAATTACCGACCCACGATAATAGCATTTGGCAAATTAATCACACTTAAGGTGAGTCTACCATGGGGAAATGAAATATATTCAACGGAAAGGAACATTTTAATGTATACACATGCTTTCTGAACATTTAAATAACATGAAAGTGGTATTACAACAAGTTTTTATGAACATACGACCTGACGGCTGATGACCCCAATGATCCTATCACTCCCCGATTTGGTCAATGTCTTAATCATGGAGGCAGGAATTGATCCAGCCGCATCATGAATCGCCATTCGAAGTTCATCCTTTGGCGAAAACTGCCGACCGTCCGCATAAACTCGACGTTTGATAATAGCCCACAGGTTCTCGATAGGGTTCAGATCAGGCGAACAGGGAGGCCAGACCATGAGATTCTCACCGTTAAACCCTACAGTCTCAAAAACTGCAGTAGTAGCATGTGCAGCATGCGAAGGTGCGTTATAATGCATGAAAATGATATTCCGCCCACGTGTCAATGGGACTGATTCAAGCTAAGGTCGCAGTACAGCCTCCAGAAATGTGCAATATGCATTGGATGATATTTTAACGCCATCTGGTGTGTCACGTACAGGCCCCACCAGCTCATATCATGACACCTCTACCTCGTTGTTGACGCCGAAGTCTTCGTGGAGATGTATCAACCCCGGTAAACCCATCATCTCGCCCACCCGTCAGAGCCATCCATCGTTTCGCCCAATGCACCAACTCCAATGTGTCTCGCCGTCAGGGGGGGGGGGGCCTAACGTCACTTTATCTCACGTCCACCATGCTCTGGATCAATTTGTTGCGAGTAGATTTCGGAGTTTCTGGAAGTCCAGCTTCGCTGAAAAGTCGTCGAATGGTTGACCCGGGTCCCGTGCAAAGGGCTCTCTTCAATTTAGTCGCATCGTGCCTGGTTATCGACTTTAGGACGCCCTTATCTCAATCAGTCTTCCTCATCGGAGGATTCTCCACAAATCGTTTGATAGTCGCAACATGGCGGCCTAATTCAGAGGAAATAACTTTCACAGTAGTTCCTTTGGCCAATTCCTATATTTTCATGGCCTTTTAGCTTCATTTAAATCTTTTCCACGACCGATTTCGCTTCCACAGAACGATGAAATAATAGCATGAGTCACCTGGTCGACATAGTCTTATAGGAAACTGACGTAATAAGCAAACTAACCGCTGCACGTCACTGTAACCTATACTGCAGTGTTACCATATTGTAGGCTGGATTTCCCTGAAATTTGGGGGAAATCCAATGAAATTGAATAAAATTATTTTGGAATATCGAATTTAACTAATACCGTGGGTAAAGTCCTTCAGCGACATCACGACGTGCATTGGATGCTGGAGGCCTAAAACATCCTAGGCAGCGCCGTGCGCGCCACGACTAACTCCTTACCCTCATGAAATGAGAGAAGATCTGCACCCTGAATAGCCATGACTTCTTTCTCCAGGAGATATACACCACATTAGTTCAGTGAATCATGGTGTGGCTCTCCGCAATGGACACCTTTGGCTTTACACGATAGAGACTTATCGTGTACGGCCTTGGAACAACTTATACAGATTTCCAGATTTGCCTTCACGAAGTAGCGATACCAACCGGCACGTACTGACTCGAGAGCCTGTCATTATATATATATATATATATATATATATATATATATATATATATATATATATATATATATATATATATATATATATATATATATTTTGCTACTTTTAGTAATTCAACAGATAAAAATTAAACGTTTAGATAACATACTACCCCTAACCTTCTAGGTAATTATATATAATAGGTGTCAATCTATAATTGCACTTAAAGTTTATGTCACCAAGTTCATTTTTATGTGCTAAAGCAAAATCTGTTCTTCTTTTGTTGTGTAAATGCTTCATTTTAATAATAACCAAAACTAACCTAACCTAATCTAACATAACGTAAAATGACATACGAAGGAACTTAAAATGATGTCATATGCGAAAAAATATTGGAACCAAAAATGATATACGAAGGAAATTAAAATGACCTCATAGGAAAAGAGACATACACATACGAAACGAAGGTTGTTTGTAAACAAAACAGCAATTCATAATACGTAGCTATTTTTACAAAATTAAGCATTTGGTCAAAAAATGAAGGTACTACTTGAGTTCATGGGCGCACGCTAGGGAGCGTTATTTCTAGGCTACAATTTGGACCTTATGACGTCAGACGGTAGCTTCGGATGTGGCCAATCACAGCGTTGTATTTGTTTTGGGGTCTCTATTCTTTATTATTTAGTAGTGCCTGCACTTCTACTCGATTATATTAATTAGTAATATAATGAATTTTTCTTTGCTTCGTAATGGGATTTAGGGGTGGATTTCGTGAACCTATTTCGCTATTTCGTTTAAAGATATAATTGCACATCTTCTAGCCTTCAGAACCGTGTCTATAAATAGGGCCCGCGCCGTAGGTTTTGACAGTTTCGTCATGACTTCTTCGTCTATCAGTTGCACTTCGTTGCTCTTCGAATTAAAGCGAAGATTTTGCAACAAGTGTGGAAAAGAAGCGCGGCTCGATTATAACAGTGAAAGATGAAGATGGTTTAGTTTTTGTCGTGAAGGGATTATTTATTATGTAATTTAAGACGACGATAGCGGCACCGATATTTAGAAATCGCCTTTTGCATTCAAATCTGAGGTTAGCCTTTTGAATTAGGAATATAACGAGTTTTTTTAAAGTTGCAGGGGGGCAACCCGCCACAATTAAGTGGGAGTATGGGGCCGAAGCCCAGCATTTCGAAACTAACTAAAAAATGTTAATTTTTGGCGGAAATAACCTAAAGTAGGTGGAACTATCGTCTTTATTATTTCGATCGCAGAGCCGATCGCATTAATTATAGTCCAGAAATAGCGCCCCCTAGCGTGCGCCCATAAACTCAAGTATTACCCAAATGAATAACGGATATGGCTTCACCACATAAAAATGGACCTGATGATGAATGATTTTAATTTAATTCCAGGTTGACACATACATAATAACCACCTTCTACATCGTCGTTAAACTTGCATCAACGTTGGCAATGTGTATTTCTTCAATCGGTGCAGTGAAACCTTTTCTTTTCTGAAGCTCATAACTTCATAACAGCGGCAAGTATTAGTTTTATGCCTTGGGAAATACTACTTTCAAGTACCAATAACTCGAAAAATAGTTCTTTGCACGCCTGGTTATATAGCAACAGACAATTCAGATGGGCCTATATGTAGAATAGATTGAATGCTTTTTTAAACGTTGGAGTTGTTCATGTGTAGAATTACCAAACTTTATTCTATAGATAAGTTGTGGTTCAAAAGATAAATTTACAAACAAAAGGTTATGCGACGCCGAGAATCGATTTGCTTGGGGTAGATCAAGAGCCTCACTCAGGCATGTCCAATGGAGTGTGAAGGTGGCTTACCGTTACTATAGCAACTTCGTAGAATTCAACAATACAAAGTTTAATACATAGAAAAATGATTCTATAACACTTACCTTTTCCCTCTACACAAGTGGTTCCCAACCTTTTGGTATGAAAAGGCCAATTGGAAAGCAAAAATTAAAGGTGAACATCATTTTATATAGAATGATATTAGCATTTTACAGGGTGATCACAAAGACCCTGTGACAATATACCTTATTAAATATATATATATATATGGACATAAATATAATAAGGTATATTGACCATGGTCTTTGTGACCACCCTGTAACTAAACTCACTCAAACAAATCTTTTCAGCTTAATATAAACACTTTGAATTCCCAATTGACTGAGGCGCTTTTTCTTAACCAAACGAGGCGCTTTGCTACGACACTGTGCATTCACAACACGGGATTACACGAACTAAGAATACAAATTATACCACACACCTCACACCTCTCAAAAGCTGAGGTAAATTAGTAAACTAAGCCACTCCCATAAAAGTTATCTCCCTTGTCGAACAACCCTACCACACTTCTTTCTCTTTTCACCGCTTGTCTATTTTCTCTATCTATCCACACACCCTATCGTTCTTTCCTACATGCACTCACACTTTTAATCAGAGAGAGAAACAACCCGCACTGCTCGGAAGAAGACGCAGTATTCTGGCGCGACTGCCCGACCTTTAAGTTCGGGTCGTCACTGCAGTCACTCCGATACACGGCCTTCTCGAGCGGCAAGGGAAGAAGCAAGCACCCGCAATGGCGCCTCGGCTTTGGACGCTAACGCCCTATCTCAATCTGCTCCCGTTAAACGAACTCAGCAACACCGACTGCCCGCACCGCGATCTCGTCCGCCCCTTCCACCTTTCCAGCCGTTTGAGTTGATTTTCCCCCCAATACAGAATGCAACTCAGCTCCGATATCATTGCGCCCTTGGGTCAACTGAACCAAGGAGCAGTCCCCGGCGAAACCGAATCGCAGGCGGAAGCCCCGCACTTCCCCTCCAGACATTCTCCTAGCCTGCCAGGTCACCCCTCCTGCCAAGCGCCATGGTCACGGTAGCATCCCTATGTCACTCCTTCCGTTGGTATCTCTGCTCACGCAGTTCTCTCATGCCCTTATGGACACGGAATCGTTGGGGTGGTGTATGCACCGGTGAACCCAACAACTCAAATTTAACCCAAATTCAACCATCCCTCCTTAACTTCTCTTTCAAACGTCCCCATCTACGTAACCCCCTAAATCCATAGCTCCAAAGAAAGTACCCCCCAAGCCAACCCGGAAAACCCTCTTTACATCCCCTTCCCGAAATCCTTATTCCCGAGGCTCGCTATGAAATTTATACCCCTCCATCCACTGCATAAACCCTATCCCCAGGCTCCCCCCTACCCCTTATGAAAACCCTATCCCCAGCCCATATCCAACCACTTTTACCTAGCCCCCTAACAAAAACTCCAGACACTCAACTCCCAAGCCTTCACCTAAAGCCCAAGCCCCTAGACACCTTCCAAATCACCCCCATTCGCAGTCTCTTCTCAAGAGACTGGGTTTTGGCTTCCTCCAAAACACTACATCCCAGCAAATACCTCCCTCCAGGGCATGTTTCTCAATGCCATCCCTCTCCCTCCAATCTTGTGCAGATTTTCTATTCCCCCTCAACCCCTCAATCTACCCCTCCCCTGCCACTCTCCTCTCCAATGATGACACCCTAAGATAGCCCCCAGCCACCCCCTATTCCAACACCCCTGTCACTCTTGCCGTGATCCTAGAATAGCCCTTGGTTGATCTGATCCGCCCGGGCAGCCTATCCCTGCCCTCGTGTCCAAGCGTCAAGTCTCAAGTTTCGATTCTCATAATTTCCACTTCGTCTCTCCCACAGTTCGTCCATTAGAATTGCCGTGGTTTATTCACTCACTGGAAGAGAACTTGATTTCGTTTATCTTTTTATCAATCTATGTATTTGCATCTGTCTCCATGAACAAATTTTGGGTGGCCGTAAGTCAGAGCCGCAGCAATGTCTAGTGCCCCCCCCCCCAAAGCAAGATTATGGTGCCCCCATAAAACTATATCATACATTTACAAGTAGTGCCAGGCACGACAAATACTATTCTCAGCAGTCCCAATGCTGCGGAATACTTACAGAAAATGTGTATTCGATTATTTTATATTTTCATTAATAAAATAAAACATTTTGGCCACAGTAGGCCCCCTTCAAAAGCCCCATCCCTAGGCCGGGGGGTCGGAGGGCGGTTGCTACGGCTCTGCCGTAAAGTCTATAAGATCTCCGGTTACCTTCATTTTCTCTCCTTCGCTCTGGGCAATTCTGGCTTTGGCGAAGGAACCATCTTCTTCCCGGCATCAGTCCCAGTTCACCCTATCCAACCATACATCCACCATGCAATGGCTGTGTGCCTTTACTTTGTACAAATGTACAATGTATGCTAAGTCTACTTCCCTTCCCACGAAGGTCTTTCATTATACTTTATTCCAAACCCTTTCTTCTTTTAGGAAATGGTAACAGCAGAGATCCCTCCCTGGGCAACTGCTATCCTTTTCATGTATGAACGCAGGCTCGTCCACCTAGCGCATTCCTTCCACTGACACTCATTTGTGTCTCATTTCGTCTCTAACGAAGCACTGTTAGACTTCCCTTGGCCCGTGTTCCAACATTATTATGGTAACGACTACTTTCCAGCTTCTCTATCGCTACTCCACGCTACACTAACTGGCGCGAGCCAGAGATGGCACTTAAGGAAAGCAGCCTGGGCCAGTTTATCTAGTGGCATAGCTTGCTCCCATAAGGTATTTAATTCTCAAAGAATTGAAGAAGCCCTATCTTTCCTCAACTCACTAATTTTCTCATCTGCTCATTCTTATATCCCCTAATCTTTCATCATAGTGATCTCCTCAGTATAGTGAAATAATTCGCGCTAAGAATCGTTCAACTCACCTTTGCTACTGCATCATCTTCTTGAACATAAAGACAGATGAACCAGTCAGGAACAGTTATACATCATTGGTTTAGAGAGGCTTAGCACTCCGTTTTGAAGACGTAAGTCTGAGATTTGTACGTCCTCCTCATCCAACGAGTTCGCAGTGTGGAGAGAAAACTCACCAACTCTCGCATACATGTCCCCCTGGACGGTACCTCATTCCTACTTGAAGAGTGGTTGCCAAGATGTTGACTCTCGGTTGCATCTCAGTGTCAAAATACTCATCAGAAAACCCACCCTCACATCCCTTTTCGCCCTCTACAGATGATGGCTATAATTGGATATTTTCTATAAAAGAGATTCGTCATACACTTTCATTCTGTCGGCCACTGCTTATGGCCCTGATGAAATTCTATACTCCCTCATCCAAACCCTCCATATATCAGGGCTTCACCCCCTCCTGAATCTATATAAGCGGATCGTGCTGGAGAGTGGTTTTCCATAGGCTTGGCCTAGGACAGTCGTTGTTATGCTCTTAATCTGGAATCCGACACTTCGGCCGTTTCATCCTTTCGTCCCAGAGCCATGACCTGTTATTTGTGCAAAATCATGGAGAAGATGGTGGCTTCGCAGAGAAGCCACCAGAGAGTCAAAGTCCCTGTTCCCTGATTACCAAGATGGTTTCCGTCAACTTCGCAATGATCTGCATCCGATTCTCCGATTTATTCACGATGCCAAGGATTCATTCTTACACCGTTGTTCCACATTAGATTTCTTCTTTCGTTATTTCATGTCCGTCAAGGTTCTTTTTATAACACCATCTTATTACAAGAGGAGAGCGTTCCCTAGGTTTCCATCTTAACTGTCCTCTTTTTCTTGTTTGTGATGGACACCGTGACTTCCTCTCTTCCCCGTCCAATTCTCCACACCCTCAAGCCTGACGACCTAGTGATACAGTATCGGTATGTCTCTCTCCACGATCGTCAGACAGGTCCAACTAGTCATCACTACGGCTCTTCAGTGAATTACTTCTCAGAGATTCTCCTTATGGTTTTCACAATTCTCCATGTGTCCTCTTTCGCCGCCGATGCAACCGACACGCCGACTTTAATTTTATTCGAAAGCCCAATACTGGCATAGCAATGCATGAGGTTTTTAAGCTCTATCTTCAAGAAGAAGTTCTCATAGAAGCCGCACGTCTAGAACCTAATTGCCGTCGCCTGTCCACTCTTAACCTTCCAAGTCCTCTGAATCGCAGTATATGTATGGAGAAATGAGTGTCGCACTTTAATTTGATTTTTTAATGCCTTGGTTCAGTTTAAACTTGACTTTGGCAATGAGCTGTACAACTCCGCATCCCCCTGGCCCCTCTCCCACTTTAATGCAATTCTGAACCGGGCGCTCGATTAGCTACGGGGATTTTCGTTCTTTGCTAGTAGTCAACCTCCGCGTCAAATGTAGTGTCTTTTCTCTGTCAGACTGGCGCGCGCGCCTTAATGAATACCGCTGGCACTTCTCAAGGACA
This sequence comes from Ceratothoa steindachneri, assembly GCA_963969495.1. Taxonomy (NCBI): domain Eukaryota; kingdom Metazoa; phylum Arthropoda; class Malacostraca; order Isopoda; family Cymothoidae; genus Ceratothoa; species Ceratothoa steindachneri. The sequence continues at coordinate 130,776,155 of OZ018323.1, forward strand.
GTAGCCTCACTCTTCTCTGGTCTTACATTCCCTCAGCCTCAAATCTAACTTATTTCTTTCAAATCTGTCCCTCCCTATATGTTGTCTCCGATAAGTATTTGGAATCTCTTGGAGGATTCAAGTCTCTGAAACCGGTTAGGCTTATCTTATTTGAGTTTTTCACCAATGCAGTCACCGTCTCTCAGGGAACACCCATCTCCACCAATGGCTCCCGTTCACTCCATCGATCTTCATCTCTCGTTGCAATGAAGAAGAGACATCGGAGCTCTTTTTCCTTCCGCCTCCGCCTCAACACACCTGGTGCTCATCGTACATGGTAGAGATGTGCGCCCTCCTGGATGCCTTACATTCTATCTGCCTAATTCCCCCTACCGCATTCCAGCCTTTTAAATATTCGTAACCCCACATGGGTACTGTAGAAGAATTGAAACATAAAGCCTCACGGAGGGCCAGCCGGAGAATTGAGCCCCCATGAGGAGACTCGTGGGAACGGTAGCCGGCGAACAACAGTCTAACTGCCTACCCTGTTTGATCTATCCGCTGCATAGGTAGTTAGAGCGACAATCTTTGTTAAGGTAACGACCAAAGGCCCTTAAACAACGCTCAAAAGATCCGTAGGCCCGTGGTTATATCACCAAAAAGCGGTGCCAGTCAAAAGGCACGCCAAGGATGGTGACGGTTGGTGGTCTCTCTAATTAACAAGCCGACTTGGGTACCTCAGTGCCAACCTCCTCACTCCTCGCTCTCCCAAATGAGACCTCTCCACTCGCTCTCCTCTCTGCGGCCTCGCCCCTTCCCCTTTAGATGGGGCGGTGGTCCGCCTATAAGTAAGCCCCTGAAGGAAAGAGAATGGATTATTATTCGGTGAGAACGATATAGGATCAGTTCGAGAAGATCGATCCTTCAGCCAGTCAAGATTATTATTCGGTGAGAACGATATAGGACCAGTTCGAGAAGATCGATCCTTTAGCAGCCAGTCAAGATTATTATTCGGTGAGAACGATATAGGATCAGTTAGTGAAGATTTATCCTTCAGCCAGTCAAGATTATTCGGTGAAAACGATATAGGATCAGTTCGTAAAGATCGATCCTTCAGACAGTCAAGATTATTCGGCGAGAACGATATAGGATCAGTTCGTGAAGATCGATCCTTCAGCCAGTCAAGATTACTATTCGGTGAGAACGATATAGGATCAGTTCATGAAGATCGATCCTTCAGCCAATCAAGATTATTATTCGGTGATTACGATATAGGATCAGTTAGAGAAGATCGATCCTTCAGCCAGTCAAAATTATTCGGTGAGAACGATATAAGATCAGTTTGAGAAGATCGATCCTTCAGCCAGTCAAGATTATTCTGTGAGAACAATATAGGAGCAGTTCGTGAAGATCGATCTTTCAGCCAGTCAAGATTATTCGAGGAGAGACGATAAAGGATTAGTTTGAGAAGATCGATCCTCCCCTCCCCTAGTGCCGAATTAATATAGAACGTCAAGTTTTGTATCGGTGCCATACCGAAGAATCATTTTCAGACTTAGAAGAAGTCTGACTGGAGAAAAGAAAACCCACTCACACTCCAGTGACTCTCACAGCTCAAGCTCCGTAAGAGTGAGAGAAGAAGAACCAAGCCCCGACGAGGTTCCATTTGTTAAGTACGGTAGAAATCCCCTTGTACACCCCAAAACTAGTGGTGCACCCGGCGATAAAGAATATGACACAAATAGGCTTCGAGAGTATCCAGAAGAGGACTCTTTGAGCTAGGGGGCACAATAACTCTCTCCGTCGTCTTAACGTAACAGGAGGCAAAGTTGCAATAAGAAGTTAATATCGCCCCCCCCCCCACACCCCTCTTTTCCTCCATCCCATTTCGACGAAATTCTACCATCAGCAACTTCAACTCTCCGAAGCGCGAGAAAAGCCCTCCAGCGACATCCGGCAACCCCTGATCCATTCTGTCATGTAAGTTAGAAAGAACATTTATATTCATATTGCGTTAGTATGAGTTTATTACGTTTCACGATTTAACGGAAGTAGAAACAATTGTGCGTGAACCCCGTCATATTTACTAGTAGAGGAGAGTAATTTAATTTAATGTTTAACGCTAAGCTAAAAGTGTCGCGATAAAATAACTAATCGGCAATTGGTGTGTTTACGTGTAGCCTATTTGTTTATTTTTGTCATGAAGAGAGATTGAAATAGGCCCAGTTGCCAACCTGTTTAGCCTCGGTTAGCTCAGTATTTTGATATAAATGTGTTTACTATTTTTTTTTTTTTAGTTAATTGTTAAATTTAAAATATATGTATATTTTGGGATAATTCCTGTGCGTTTCTCTATATACTTACGTGTTGAAGCGGCTCTTTATTAAAAACAACCAAAATAGCATTTTTTGACAAAAGTATACTTAAAAAAAAGTATATCTCGACAAAAAGTATTCTTTGACAGGTACCCTCTTTAGCATGTTTCTTCCCCTCACTCACACCTGTGTTGAATCCTGGCCGATGGTCCCCTTTTTTTCGTAAATAATCTCTTCTCCTTCCTCTATGGCAATTGCAGATTCGTTCACTTGCCACCACTTGCCATTTCCTACCCCTTGACCGTGAAAAGTCTCTCTAGTAAGACGCATATGGGGTCGATGGCTGGATACCGAGCAAGGCAGACAGCCATCGAAATCGATAACATCAATCGACACGAACGCAAGTGGAAGATCAAGACCAACCGCCGAAAGTTCCAGATCCTTCCAATTAACCGCCGAAGACGTGTGGATGTCTTGGTGAACGGCGAAATATACCCATACGGAAATAAAGAAAGAGTCCTAGGTCTGCACTTTACATCCAAAGGATACAAAGTGCACATTAGCGACAGAATCTCCCTAGCCAAAATACAGCTCGGAAAACTGTATAGATTTAAAAACCTCAGCTCCAAAAATCTTAAAAAGCTGTACACTGCTCTGGTGCGCTCAACCTTAGTGTACCCGGCAGTGGTCAGGCGCAGGCGCAGGCTGCGAGTTCCACCTCTCTCAGTAAATACAGAGAGTGCAGAACAAAGCAGCCCTGCTTATAAATGGAGCACGAAGGACGGACTATATTCAGCAGACAGAACTGCACGCTAGAGCAGGTCTGACCCCATTGAATATAGAACTCCAAAGGCTAGGGAGAAAGACCTGGGACAAGATAGAAGACGAAATACTCCCGAATATGAACCTCAACCTAGAAATTCCGAGAGCGGTTAGGGGACGCGCCACCAGGCAAGCCCTATTCCCGAGTGGAAGGAACTGCTCCCGAGATAACCAAATCGGTATATATAAGTAATCGGAATATATACAGCACGAACACCTAAGTGCAAAGAAGAAGGAAGAAAGAAGAAGAAGAAATAAAACAAACAAACAAAAGAAAAAGAGGCGAAGTGCCCAATATTAAAACAAAATATACAAAACAGAAATAAAAACCTAAACCACGGCAGAATGAGTAATAAACTGTTAAGTAAAATAAAAGAAGAATATATATATAGCAGATAAAAAACTTGAAAGGCTTGAATGCCACGATGGAGGAAAAATCAAATCTATTTATCTATTTATGTAAGTTAAAAAAAATAAATAAATAAAAAATAAGTAAATAAATTAAAAAAAATAAAATAAATAAATAAATAAAAATAAATGGGAGGAAAAATAAAACCAATTAAGAAAAAACCTGAGAGAAGCACTCTACACCAGGGCAACACTCAACTTCTTTTTATCTTTATATACCTACCACACATTTCCTACTTATTACATCAATTTCAATTTCAATTTTTGGTTTAATTATTATTATCATTATAGAAAGCACTTAAGCTCTCAAACAGGGTGAAGGTCACACATGGCAACCACACAAAATACCCAAAGGCACTGTAGAGGAGCATTAGTAGCACAAGAAATAACTAGAATACACAAAGTTAAGACACAAAATTCCTTAAAATATAATAAAAACATTTTTTTAAAATTAAAATAATATTTTTAAATTAAACCAATAGGCGCCTAAACTCGCTTCCAGAAAAAAAATCCCTTGATTGAGAGCCTCTTTAAGCATGAGCCGACATCTTTCCTTTATATTTTTATTTATAAAATAGCCTAATTCGTGCTTTTGTCTATGAACTTCTCACATCCTCGTCAATTTTATTAACGTTTCTCTCCATTAATTGCCACCATAGGTAGACTTCTCGCACTTCCACGCCTCCAGGTAATGCCGTGGAAACTTTGAACGACTCGAAAGTCTTGGAAAGACGTTGATGTAAGTTTTAAAAGGCGTTGTTTTTCATCTGCTGTCTTTCTACTTCCGGATATATGTCATGTTTTAAGTAAAAAAAAACGAAATTCATATTTAAAAGTTATCCAAATAAAAATGCCAAGAAAAATAAAAATAACTCAAACTACATAAATACAAACAATCTGTGAAAGAGCGAAATGTTGCGAATTTTGGCTTTAATAACGCCAATCGCGCAATCCTGCGCGTCTATTATGTAGCCAATACAACAACTCGATGCCTAAAATATGCTCTTGACAAACTACACGGCTTAATGGCGCAAATTAAAGAAAAATCAAAATATTTCCTAGAAATAGCAGTTCACGTGAGGGCCGCATCCATTTGTTAGAAGGGTCGTAAGTTAGAGACCCCTATTCAGTCTTCTGTTTAACCCCCCCCCTCCCCCGCCCCATAATCCCGGAATTTCGCCTGTATGTGAGACGGAGAAATGCCCACAACGTCCTTTGGCGCGTCCAAGGCCTGATAGAAGCCTCTGGCGTGGGAAGTCGCGCTCTTGAAATTTTCCCCTTACTCAATTGTGGTAATGAGCGAGGGTGTCTCGCCCCCCCCCCCCCACCCAGTGTTATCGGCGGTGACGTTGCGTGCAGATCCCAATTCGTGGAAACTCCTTCAAGTTGACCTGAAGGACCTTGTTTCAGAGTATCTTTGTACTTTGTACCTCTTCAAAAACCTCCTGCCGGAGATGTCCTCTTTGGGTATCAAGTAATTCTTTTCTAATATACAAAATATACCATTTGGGGTTCACCTACCCTCAACTTTTGCAATGAAGCCTGACTTCCCTACCTTACAGACTCACCTTCCTTTACTTCAACACATTCATTCCGAATCTTAATTTTCAAGCCTGTCAGTAGTCTTCGTTAGCTTTCCTTTTTTTTTTTTTACTTCTAATAATAAATATCTTGGTCTTCTTTTTCTTTGTTTCTGAGCTATTCCAGTGTAAATAAGTTTTAAGGTGTAAACAATAGATTTGCAGCATGAAAATAAAACTACACGAAGATCAACACTGTGTATTTGTCTTTCAAAATGTCATAAATTAATGTCTTTACAAAACAAATAACAAATAAGCAACAAAAATATCAACAAAATCCAATTAAAAAAACATAACAGAATTTTTTTTATATGTAGCATTTATGAAAAGTTTTGTTTATAGTTAAAACCGTCTTTTTTTCAAAATAAATCCCTTAAGAAACCTTTCCTCAGTCAGCGGGAGTTGTAGGCATCCTAAAATCCGAGAGCAGATGTGGCAAAATTATGGCACACGTTTGCAAACTGGCACACGTGGGGAAAATTGCACACGTGGACAAACTGGCACACCTGTATTTTGCTTTCAGCATGTGAAGCTCAAGTTTAGCCTTAATGAATTAAAATTCATCACAGAGTTTAGGATTTCTCCATAATGGAATATATTTTAATGGCGAACAACGTCAATAAAAATAGGATAAACAAACAAGCATCCTACTTAATCAAGACTAATAACGTACAGCAGTAGTACTATCTTTGATTTTAGTTGAGGAGTTTTACCACGTCTTTGTTAACTAAAATTTTAAAAATAAATATTTTCTTCAACCGCCCGATTGGAACACAAAGGAAGTAAAAAGCTCTTCGCCGGATTTTGCCACACATATGCAAGAAGGCTCGCCAAGCCTGATAGAGGGTAACTTAAAATAGATCCATTAATATATGTATTAATCACCACCCTAAATAATATAGCTGTCTTTTGTATAGGGGTGTATTAGGTTACCTAAAAGCTACCATGGAGTAACACTACCAATTATTGCATATAGTGGAAAAACAAAGAATATACAATATCACAATATAGCTGAAATAGATAAACTACATAGAAAATTCAAATTGCAAAAGCCATTATTTTCTTTCTATGGTTTTTGATTCTATATCCATTAATTTGATTTTATTAATTAATTTAAAACACTTGTATGAACATGTATCTCTATCAAAAGAAGAGAACTTGTATGTCGCTATTTTCCTATTTACCGATCAGTGTTATTTTTAAGTATTACATTAATAAAAGAAAAATATATGTATATATTTACTTTTTAGAAAGAATATGTATACAATGCCATTCTTAAAACTTTCTTAATGTTTTGAAAGTAAAATAAAATAATCTCTGTTATTATTTGACACTTGAAGGATACACGGATTTTGTTAACTGTATATAATAAGAAAAATGTCTTGTTTAACATCGAATCATTGTGAAAAGTTATTTAAGACTTGAAACTAGAACATCAGCATTGTACTGTCAATGTCCAACAGGTTTCAATTATTTATATTTAATCTTTAACTTAAGCCTATTAAAGGTATGTTTCTGATCCACAGAAACATATTTATAAGGAACAAATTGACCTAAACATTGAAATTGTGACGAACTTTGTTGCCACGAAGGAGCAGGTGCATTATCAACATGGCGAGGAACAAACAGCATACTAAGAAAAATGTCAACCAACAAAGGTATGAATACATAAGTATGGTAGATGTCACTTCTTCTGTTTTAGGTTGAGGTCTCTCATCATGGTCACGACCATTTGGAATATAATCATTGGAGTAAGGAAGTAATGCCTCATCATCAACATGGAAAGATGATTCGCCCACATGATTTGGGGCATCATCGTCTTCTCTTCTTGGTAAAACCGCACCCACATTTTTACCGTTAAAATGCATGAGAAAAATGTGCTCCTGGTTTGGACTTCTTTTACCCCGTGGTCTCGGTTTTGGCGGTGGTTTGTACAGCCCTGGGAAACAAATAATAATTATTGATCAATAGTGGATACGTAATGGCAGGTTATACACCTTTATTTTCCGTTCTAGGTCTATGTATCTTCTACGCATTTTTTTTTCAAACACTTCACCAGGTATTTTACCAATCTGTTTTTTCTCAACAGCTTTCTAATTAGAAAAAAAAACCCTCGGTTGGTTTTCTCTCGAAAAACCAACCGTAACGACGCCTAATCTGAAACATTTGTCGAGATGTCCAAAAAACTTTCAAGGGAAAAGTGAAAACGAAGCTTAAGGAAATTAAACTAGAATAACACTTTTACTAAATCCTGAAAATGGGACTCGCAGAAAATGAGTCCCTCCTTTCAAGAGAAAACTACCAAATCTACTGAACCAAATAAAGCTTTCATAAGAACGTTATAAACCTAGAAAATCTTCGCGATTCAGGCAAGTGTGAACTGAATCAAGTTTGGCCGAAAAGGTAACTAAAATGTGTTAACAGAAGGTTAAGAATAAATAAATATTTTAGCAGTGGACATTTTGTAATTTGGAAAGAACACTTACAGGTGATGCCAAAATGAAAAAAAAGAGCTGAATCGAAGATATATAATATCCCAAAAGGGCAAATACGAAGAGAAAGTGAGTGAAAATATCATGATACTTAGAAATAGAAGGGAAATTCCATCAGGTTAGATTAACCCAGTGTATGTTGCTAAAAAATAAGTTAAAAAAAAAACAATATTTCTTTTCATCCGATTCCCTTTAAATTATGACATAATTTCACGGATGACAAAAGCCGCAAGGGCAAGGGCAAGGGCCTATTAAAAGTCATCCTCATCCGTCAAAACCGTCCCACAAACTGCATCCATAGGATTGTGTCAGATCATGCATCTACAATTTGAACCATCCACATGAATGAATCGAAAACAAAAAAGCATCATCATCAAGGCTCTTCAAAATCTAAATCACCCATAATATACAAAGGTAAAAATCTGCATCCACAGGAATGAGTCCAGAGGAGCCAACCCCACCCCCCCAAAAAGGTTACCCCTCCCTCCCCATATAATCATCTAATCTCCGTTTGAAAACATTCAAGTTCGGACTGTCTACCGTCTCAGATGGCAAACTATTCCAGTAATCTACCACTCTATTGGTGGAAAAATATTTTCTAACATCCAACCCCCACCTCTGTTTTTTTAATTTTTAAGTGGTGACCCCTAGTCCTATTACTACCTTCCAACTCAAATAACTTGCTAAAATCCAACTTATCCATCCCAGAACAGATTTTAAAAAGTTAAATCATATCTTCCCTCACACACCTTCTTTTAAATGAGAACATATTTAGTACCCTCAGTCTATCTCCATATACAAGGTGCTTCAGGAAAGGTATTATTTTTGTTGCCCTCCTTTGTACTGACCCTTTTCACGCAAGGAGTTGGAGTTGAGAAGACTAAAATATGAAAAAACGCAATCATCCAGGCCTAATATTCATCCAAAATCAATCACTAATGCCCAGGATAAATCTTAGAGAGTAAAAGTGATCAATAATTAGCAGAATTAATAGTAATTGTGCACAATCTCCAGCATGTTTAGTAACTGTGATAAACCTAAGCAAGTTATTCAAATTAATGGGTCATTTTTTATAGTTACCAAGCTTTCTCGGTATAAGTGATGTTTAACCAGATTAAGCAAATTTAGGTTAAGTCAGGTTAGGTTAGGAATTGGTGGGATTATGTAAAAATACAGGTAAATTTGAATAATTTGCTTAAGTTGATCATATTCACCCAAATATGTTGGTAATTATGCATAATGAGGGATTTATTTATAATTTCCAATTTATCACATTTGCTCCTATATTAATATTATTATTGAAACCGAACAAAGGGTGAGAAGCTTGCTGTAATGATTACTTAAAAGAAGCTCTTCCTAAAGGTCCCCGTAGAGGGAGTAGCGGAAAGGGGGATGAATTTGGGACAAGCGTTCCCCGCCGCTCCCTAGCCACCATACTCTTGATTTGTATCTTCCTCACACATTCTCAGTTGGCCTTGCTACTCTATTTTCTTTACAATCCCATTTTCACTTATTGTGTGATCGATCATTTTCCCTCAATAAAAATCCTAATTTGAGCCTCCTGGCTTTTCTCATCTAATGAGGCTGATGGCATTATGAAAATCGGCGAGGCGGGGGGGTGTAAATGCAGGAAGTTTACATGAGTGAAATGCGTAAAAAAAGTAGTCATGAAAATGCTTACATGAGTGAAAAGCGTGGTATCTTGGATCTTTGTCACCGTGAAAGTCTCCATCTCCTTTAAACATCATGGCTTGCTTGGAAGTTGGACGAGTGTGTGGTTTTCTTATTTTCTTATTCTTCCTCTGGGATTTTTCCGTTTTCCTCCCAAATGTGGGTTTTTGAGGTGGTGTCTTTTTGCATTTGGGATCATGTGATCCTGGTTCACACCTAAAAGTATCCGAGAGCTTACATCTTGGCTCATTGGATCCTGGGAAACATCTTTTCTTAAATAACGACTCGCGCGATTGGATGGCGTCCGCTGAAGTCGGTCGCAACCGTTGTTTCAAACATTTGGGCTCAGTGGAATCATCTGTGCATTTGAAATCCTTTGGATCATTTTCAAAATCTATCTTTTTCCCGAATTCACATCTGGGATCTTGAGAACCAGGGTAGCAGATTTGGTGTATGTCTAAATCTCTAATACAATCAGGGTCTGAAGACCCTTCGAAGCATGTAAGTGAGATTTGAGCATCTTTAATACATCCAGGTTCAGTAGATCCTGGATAACACCCTTTAGAAATATCAGACTCTGCAGTACAATTTCTATCCCCTTCAGTACATTTTTTCGAAGCTCCATTACCGTTAATGCAGTCTGGATCTTCTGATCCGGGATAACATGTTACTGACGAAGCTTCATCCTTTTTGCAGACTGGATCATTTGATCCTGGAAAGCATGGAGGGGTTGGTTCATGTTCTCTAAGGCATTCTGGACTTATGGATCCTGGATAACAATCTAAAACGTTTTGAGAACTTTTAATACATTCGGGATTTGATGAATTTTCATCACAAGGGTCTAAATGTTTTTGAGTTTTTTTACCAAATTGGCATAGTGGATGTAATGTATCTTGTGTACAGTCAAAGGGATGTTCAAATTTCTCTTGTGGCTGAGGCTTTTTGTGGCACCGTGGATCAGCGGAAGTAGGATTGCACTCTTTCAAACAATTTGGGTCTGCTGAATCTGCTGGGCATGGGTCTTCTTTAATATTTACAAATTCTGGGAAGCAGTTAGGATCTGTTGAATATTCTGTACATTGAATTGGATTCGTGGGATTTGAAGGTGTAAAGTAGTCAATTTTAGGCACATCACGAATTTGACACTTTGGATCTGTTGAATCATGACCACAATCTTCAATAGATAATTCATTCTTTGGAGCTTCATGACACTGAGGATCAGTAGAGTGAGGATCACACGGTATCTCATTAATTTTTTTCTTACAGTGTGGAGCAAGTGAGCCATCTATGCAGTCATCATATAGTACAACGCCTGCCGAGTCTTTGAGGTCACTAGTTGAGGGCACTTCGCCACAATTTGAATCTTTAGAATTTGGATCACATTTTTTCGGCAAAACTCCTTGAACGCATTCTGGATTGGTTGAATCCTCAGAGCATTCGCTAACGGGGTGTTGAGTAGGCCAACAAAGGGGATTATTTAATTGAACACTACAATCAGGCGTTGCCAAAAATTCATTCTGACATCGAGCGTCATTTGGATTATCTATGCATTTGAAGCTCCTAATTTCTTCAAGCGCTCTCACGGGCTCAAGTGGGAATATCTGTTTCACATTTTTGCACCGTGGATCTTCGGATTGTGAATCACATTCCCTGCCAACAGGATGTTCAGCAATACATTCTGGATCCGTTGAATGGACACTGCATTTGCCTTTATCTGTCTCTAATCCTGGTTTTTCTTTTTTACGAGACTGACAACGTGGGTCATCTGTGTATTCGCTGCATTCTTCTAAGGAGTAGCTGGTTTTTGTGCATTTTGGATCTTGAGATTGACTATTGCACTCGTCAAACTTATTTTGTTCTTTGCATTTGGGGTCCGAAGAGTCCTGGACACAATCACTTAATATTCTTTGGCAATTCGGTTCTTCTGAACCGGGGTAACATTTACCAGTATTATGTATTCCAACACACTCAGGACTTTGAGAGTCTGGCCCGCATATTTCTTTGGGATAAAGATTTTTTTGACATCGAATATCTTCAGGATTTAGAATACAGTCAAGTAAAGTATCATCACGATAACTTTTCTGCGAGGATGTTTCACTAATACACCTTTGATCTGTAGATCCTGGAAAACATTCAACATTGGGAGCTTTTATTTCTTCTTTCAGGCACTCCGGGTGAGTAGCAAACTGTGAACAGTCAACAGTCTTCTGAGGAATCAAAGGCAATCCACATCGAGGGTCGCTAAACCCAGATAAGCAATTGAATAGGATTAAATCTTGCTGTTTTCTTTCTCGGGGTTCTATAGACCGGTAACAATCTTTATTTTCGGAGTCAGGATGGCAAAGGGGAAGCGGAATATGGTCGATGTCCCCAGGATTTTTGCAATTCGGATCATTAGAATTAGAATCGCACAGGTAGCAGCTCGGATTTAAAGATCCTGGTAAACATGGATATGGTACTAATGGTGTGGGATAACCTTCGACGCTCTTTTCCCTATCAGTTTCTAAATCTAAACTTGTGAAAAACTCGCATCTCGGGTCATTGAAACCTTCATCGCAAACTGGCTTATAATATATTTCTTGTTCTTCTGATTCTTCCTTAGGTTTTGTGTCATATTTGAGCCCCTCTGGTGTCTCCAGGTAAGAATTTGGTGGAGGTAGGGTATCTTTCTGATTGACTAAATTTTCCAAACATGTTGGGTCCTTTGATCCAGGCAAGCAGTGCGCTTCCTTGAGAGATTCACCTGCTACGCTTGTTGGAACAAACGCCTTACTGTGTGGGAGAGCAGTTTTTCTCTGACCAAAGCACTTAGGATCGAGTGACCCTGCAAAGCATTCTTGGATATCACAGTCTGGGTGCTGCATGCCATTTTGACATAGATCACCGGTCACTTTTATTTGTTCAGTTATATCTGTTCTTAAAGGTGACTTATTTATATGGGATAGTTGAACAAAGCAATTGGGATCGGTAGATGCAGGATGACACTGATTCTGAATGGGAAACGGTCGATCTCTTGAAATGAACTGTGGGAGTGTTTTAGCATCATTTACTGGCACTTGCGGATCTTCAGCCACTAAAATTGCCTGCACTGGTGGCTTACGGATCAAAATGTCAGGTTGAATTAATCCTGATTCTGGATTTATTTGATTTATTCCAGATAGGTTAGGAACCGGTTTAATCAATGGATGGAAAGGAGAAAGAGGTATTTCTTCAATAGGCTTGTCAGTGACAAAATCAACGTTACCCTTTTGAAACTCCCTAAACGCAAAATCTTCTGGATGTTTTTGACGTGCTATCGTTATTAGCTCTTGTTCAGGTAAATGCGTCGATGGTTTTTCATATTGTTTCTTTCTTGGCTCGATGTTGTTTGATGTACCAGTCGTCGAAATATCGACCTCTTTAATGTGAAGAGCCAACTCGAGCAGAGAAAGATCTTCTTCGCTGTGGCACTGCTTACATTTTTCGTTGCAAATCTTGGAAAAGAAGAAGATGAAATTCTAATGCATGACAACCTCAAAAAGAAATAGTTGAATTATAATTCAGGATATCTTTGAAGAGAAGTGGATGAAATTTTAATTCATACTATCTTCGAAAAGCTGTGGATAAAATGTTAATAAAGCGGCAAAATAATGTTAGTTTATAATGTAAATGAGTCTTACTTCAACGTTGCAGGTCATATGAACGTAAGCTCGATCCGGGAATTTGAACGCAGAGATAGTGGCATGTGCCACCAGAGTTGCTTTGCCATTGATTACTTCATAAACCTTTTTCCATTCTGCCATTAGTTTAGGGCGCCTGTAAGTTTTATTTTTTTTAATAAACTCGTAGTGGTACACATTCTCATGTCTACTCTTATTATTTTTAAGTAATAGGCGAAATCAAAGGTTAATAAATATTTATTGCTCTCGAAATCGGTACTCAAAATTTAGTTACCTCCGATTTTATGACTAAAACAACGATAAGTATATGGTAGTGGATAAAAACTGAGTAGGATAAAGAATATAGTATCAAGTAAATTACCTAGTCTCATTCTATCTCACATTCCGACACCAAAATAATCGTTGGTCTGATGCTGGTGCTAATGCAGAATTACCGGGAGGGGGAAAAATTGCAAAGATCTCATATTCTTTATTTTCCAACGAGAGATGGGAGAGAAATGGGTGAATTAAATAAAAAAATTGTTAATTCAGTCATCAATGAATAATGAATTAATAACAATTTAATTGGCTTCATCTCTAACAATTCGGAAACGATACTACCGAATCCCTACGCACTAAGAGGCGCAAATCGAGACACCGAGAAATAGGCTTCGTTCCCTTCCATAAATCCCAAATTCCCACGTCATTGACTCCTGAAACCATAGCTTTAATCTATTCATATTTAGGCCTATTTTATGAATATTGGTACGTCTTTACTACCTATGACCTATTGACGCCAAAATAGTGCGATTTACGAATAATCACTTTATTTTGAATGGGAGCAGATGGCATCTATGCGCCCTCCGACCGTTTGGGTTATTAAGGGAGAAAGGCTTTGAGCCTACAGCCTGTACTGTAGGCTCCCATCAATTTTACCGCAATTAAGTAGGGCCGCGCCTTCTGAGAGACTGTCCTGAAGGACATGGTTACAGTGAAGGGAGGCTGTTGCATGCTGTTGGCACTTTTATATATAGCCTCCCCCGTATGCTAGCAGTATAAGCAACTGCTAGGAAGTGGAAGTTCAATTGCAACAACCTCACACGGATTACATGCGAGTGAGGTGGACGTGCCATACCCACTTGGAAATGACTGATCACTCTACAACTCTTTTTCTCTTTTCCTACAGGGTGGCTAGAATTAAAACAAGGTCAACAGACTTAAGTCGCGCTCTCTCAATTATTTCACTAATTTTGAAACAAAAGAGATTTGATTATCAAATGTATTATCAATTAGCAAACAGATCATCTGACCTTACAACCTTCAAAACTTTCAAAAACTCATTGAAAAGTAAAGTGGTTAGCATCCGACCGACTGACCAACGACCGACGGACCGGCATAGTAACTTATAGAAACACATCCTCCCTCGCCTGCTAGGCTCCTTTAATAATGAGTGCGATTATTAGTTGATTATGAATTAATTGAGTATGTGTTTAACAATTATGAGTTTAACAATTTTTATCTAAAAAATAATTAATTTGACTAAATTACGAAAATACACCCAAACGCGATTTGCTTTCAAGCGTCCTATTTAATATTTTCCCAAATTTGACCTATTCCTTATCTCATATTTTCTCCCCATTTCGTTTCATTAAAATCAACCAAAACATTGTTAAAGGTCAGAGTGGTTAAGGTAAAAAAAAAAGAAGAAGCATTTTCATCTTACAACACGCAACCTTCTTCTGATGTCAACTGAACTTGTAACCTCCTATCTTTGTCTTTATCTTCGCCTCCAGATGCCCAGCAATCTCTAATCCCAACATCCGCTTTGTTTTCGGAATCCTGAAGGTAAATGAGGAGAGAGACAGACTCTCCTATACTGACGGTGTCATCTAATTCCGTTGTCTACAGGGAAAAAATACATGGGTGACATTTTTTTAGAAATTTGTTATAGTTATATTTTTGTACGTTATAGCTCGATCCAACCACGTACCACCAATTAAGGTTACCTCTGGGTAGACTCCTTTACGGATATCCATCCAACATTTGATATCATCGCCTTGAAATGTCGTGGAAACAACGTCCAACATGGATACTTGGAAGGGCTTGAAGTTGACCTTCTTCTTAAGCTGCGTTGACCATACACAAGAAATTCTTTTCGCGGTATCCCAGATTTCCTACAGAAAGTAAACAAATATGAACCGCAGTAATGGTATTGTTTACTCAAATCAGATTGCTATTAAGTTTGTTAAGTAGTATGTGGTTAGATTTATATTGAACTATATACCAGTACATTTCTAGAATACATATCTAAAAACTCTTTCCCACAGGCTTTCCCCTCTGGAATGAGCTTAAGTCACAATAGGCTTTGCATCTTTGCGTCAAATTCTTCATCTTTCCGCTAAATAAAATGGTATTACACGAGACTTTAGCGTAGGCTATTTAATACTAGTAATTTTAATAGGCTTTATTATTGTTTTTAATACATAAATGAAATCAAGGTTCCCCCATAATCTTGACTAAGGAGCGAATACGAATTGGGGGACTAAATATCTATAAGTTATGGTTTGGCTGTTGGTAACCAGAAGGAAATTAAGTGGCAAGTGTAATTGTACTTGTAACGAATGCCACATAAGACTTGTATGTGTGACTTAATTATATCCATACCGGCGTGTGTCATAAGAGGTGACTAATCCTGTATTTGGGTGACCTGATAGGGTAAGGTTGTAAGTGACCTCATCAGGTCAATCCGATTAATTCGAATCAATGTCTGAATGGAGTTATGGAAAGCGAGTAGTATATGTGATGGGTGAACAGGGGTGAGGGGTGAATGTGTTTTAAAGAGGGATATTGAGGATACTTGCGTTATGTGAATTTATGACGAGTTTATGTGGGATGGAGTAGAGGGAGTAACTATCAAGTGTGATTCGTGTTGGGAGGGACAGAAGAGAGTGGTTGTGAGATTGATTGAGAGGAGGCATAGTGTAAAGGTTGTGGATGAATTTGGGAGCTCGAGAATTGTGTGAGTGAATTTGAGATTTGCAAGGACGAAACTGTGGGCGGTTGTAGTGTAGTACCCTTGTAATGATAGAATCAAGGTTGGTAAAGGAAGATTGGTAAAGGATTCTGGAAAAGATGAATGAGCAATGGAATCGTAAATGCTTATAGTTGTATACTGTGAAAGGATAAAGAGCGTACATGATGAGAGGAACAGGTTTTTAAGTAGTACAGAGGATGGAGGTTGCTGTGCTAAAACGAGAAGTCTAATACTGAATGAATGATGTGGAACCTGGAATGGAGAATATATTGTAGACTTGCAGACTTTCATAACAAATGCAAGTACACGAAATGTGCATAAAAGTATTCAAGGAAAAAATAACTGTGATATAAGTGATTAAATAGAGTAAGAAAGCAGCGAATGTAACATCTTGAAAGAAGCTAAATGATGATCCGGAGTGGAGGTGTGGAATCATTTTAACATGTGAGAAAGGATAGAAGCCAAGAGAAGTTATGTGAACATTAATTATAAGAATAAAAGGCTCTCATGTGTAAGAGATCAAAAGCGAATTGCAAAAGTGGTTGAAGAGATGTATAACGTGGTTATGGGAGAAGTAAAATGATTAGCTCTGAGTATCGGGCAGATAAGGATACAAAGAGGCTGGAAGTGCTATGGGAGGTTTGAAAAGGGGGGAGAGTAGCTGGTGTGGATGATAGAGTACTCGATTTGCATAAATACAGTATTGTTTGTATGTTGAAGGGCATTTTAAAAGGCAACAGTGTCTAATGTGTGGAAGAATGATGTCATAGTACCACGGATTTAGGTGGAAGGAGAAAAGGTGAGTGCAAGAATTAGAGGGGAATAAGTTTGTTGAAGTGCTGTAGTCAAAGGTTATGGAAGTATTTCTATACAAAGTGTAGGAATGATTAATTATTGAGCTAATGATAGTGGTATCAATGAGATAAGCTATACACATCCTCCCAACTCTAAGCCTAAGTGTTTGCACTGAGACTAGCAGAGAAAACAAGAGATAACATGTAGTGTGTAAGCTAGGTGTACTAATGTGAAGAAAAGGTATAATAGGGTCGAGTGGGAGGCACCGGTGATGGTTTCTTAGAATGTATGAAGAGAATAGTGAACTCTTGGATAGTGTAAAAAATATTATGTTGGGTGTAAGGCGCACTTTCGGGTGGAATATGGTTGGAGTGAGGGAGAATTTCGACTAGAAGTGGGAAAAAAAGTGTGAGATGAATGAGGAATAGTAAAAGATAGGTCCTGCCTGCACTGGTATATGGTGATAACCTGGTAATAACCTTTAACAGAAAATGTGTAAGGAGGAGAGTGATAGTAAATGCAGGTAAGACTAAGATAATGGTAGAGGAATTTTTGTGACAATCAGCGTTAGTAATGCTAAGGACTTGAGTGTAGAATGTGGTGGAAACATGGTGGTACTGTCGTTAGTGCAGGGAAGTGAGAAATTGTCATTTAAGATGGGATGTTTGTTGAAAAAAATGGTACACAAGGGAAGAGTGTATAAGCATGATATATATATATATATATATATATATATATATATATATATATATATATATATATATATATATATATATATATATAGAGAGAGAGAGAGAGAGAGAGAGAGAGAGAGAGAGAGAGAGAGAGAGAGAGAGAGCAAATACAAGTTCTGCGCGGGTGGGTACAATCACCACAGGGCTTCGCCATATTTAATTTCTGTTTTCCAAAACCTTTTGAAGACAGAAAGACAGATGCAGAGACCTTTATATTGCATACCATATAACAATAGAGTACAAGAAAAAGAGAAATCTGACGTGAATGAGCAATTGAGACAAGAAACAGGAGTTTTTAAAGGCAGGAGAAAGGGACAGTGGAAGAACACTAGGATCAAAAAGAGCAAAAGATGGGACAATGAAAGCAAGAAAGCAATCCATACTGATAAAAGAGAAATAACGCTAGAGGTGGAGATCGAACCAAGCACAGGGAGGCAACAAGCAATCCCTTTGCAACCGCGTAGGCGAGCAGTCTAAGGAGCCGCTTTAATTGAGATCAAAGCGGTTGCTCGCTGCATCCGTGTGCTTGGTTCGATCCCCGCATCTGCACGGATTTTGTTTGCAATTTGGAAAATTAATTTTTCTGATGAAAATCTTATTCCGTTTATCTTCTCTTTCCTTGCGGTTTGATATATATATATATATATATATATATATATATATATATATATATATATATATATATATATATATATATATATATATATATATATATATAATGTGTGTGTGTGTTTGGTAGTAAGAAAGGTGTAATGAGGGTGTGACTGAGAATGTAACGGGTAAATGGATGAAAATAAATGAGGAGTGAATATCAATGGACAGAGGAAGAAGTGTAAGATAATGTGTATGGTAGTTATTCATGAAGGGGGGGGGGGAACTGGCCTGACTGTGGCCTTAGCACCCCAACACCATGCCATGAAGGATCATTGGCGCGCAAATTCGGATTGCTGACGTTTTGTTTGATAGCGCATAAGGGGGGAGGGGGGAGTTGATGTGCACAGTTCACATCCACATGGATAAAACTTATAGAATATTAAGAGTGTCTAGTTAAATGATACCCCCCTCCCTCCCAGCAGGTCGGATTTATTCATCAGAGCGCAGAATTGATCTCTGATCTCCCCCAGCCAACAAACGTGTACACATACTAAAAACACACACGCTTGCGTTATGTAAGTTTGGCATTCAAAATCCACTAACTTCCATGATCCTTCCAAATTGCTGCCCTCAAACCTAGTGAAATATTTCCCCGCAAATACCTGGATGTTTTCATTCATCTGGATGACGATTGTGTTGGCCACGGTTGCTTCCTCGTCTGCTTCGACGTCCGACCCGCAGCCATTTCGCGGGACCAGGAGGCGATACCTTGTCCTTGAGCTTCCAGACTCCACATACCTTTCGTGATGTTTCGAGGGGGAGGGTGAAACGCAAGGCTTGGCTCGTTCATACAGTGAAGCAGTTGCGAAAGCAAAGATTTACATGTTGCATGAAGTAGATCGGTGTTTACGTGGATTAGTTAAGGACCAAAATGTAAGGGACTCATGCTGCCAAGTTCTATAGTGTGTAGAAACAGCTAAGTTTTATGCGTAATCCGAACTTAGCGGTGGAGGTTGAATAGTATTGCCCATTGTTTAAAACAAAAATGTAATTATAGAGGTGAGATAAATGTTAAATAGTTACGGGGTTTCAATTAGAAGAGCCTTGCAGAAATATTGGGTTTCCATAATTTACTTTCTACTGCAGTGTAACAAATTTATGCTGAAAAGTATCTATACAATTAGGTGAAATATATTACTGCAAAGCGTAGAAATACCGGAAAGATCCATTTTACAGAGCAATTCATATTCCAATAATACAATTTTGAAAGTTTCCTTGTGTTTCTCTTTATTTTGCAAATCTTTACAACGAATGAAAAGGAAAATTACAGAACTCAAGAATTACCAAAGAAAAAAAAACAGAATCTCTTAAGGCGACTTCAAAAGACACTGACTCAGGTGTTTTCAATGACTTGCGCCAACAAATTATTCCATTTAGGGGTAATTCTATACAAGAAAAAGCTTAAAGGAAGAAAAAAATAAGAGGCACGTTGTGTTGCTTTTTCATTCAAAAAAGATCTAACACAAAGTCCAACGAATGGCTAGAACTCATTGGTAAGAACAATTATACGAGTTACGAGAGAAGGAAAAGAACTGTTCAAACTGGTACGTCCGAAGAAAAAGTCCCCCTAACGCATTACTCTGGTCATGGCAGTTTACGGAAACGTTCAAAAGAGTTTCCTTAAAAGTTGCAACTCGGGCAAGAGAAGATACTCGTGAGACTTGAAAAAGGTTAACCTCAGAGAGGGTTGATAAACGGTCTTTGAAGTGAGGAGAGAAGCCGGTAACACACTGAAACCAATCCATACAAAGAAAAGGCAGAAATAGCGTATTGATAACATATCCAATGTGGTGACTGGCTCGATTCCGGGTTCGAAGGAAGAAGTATTAATTCAATGGGGAAATATATCTTTTTTTAAGGCGAAATATAACCTGCAATTACTGAAACTAAAGAGCGAAATGGCTACGGAGTGATTTGGGTTCTAAAGTTGTGTCCGTATTTCGCCGCAGGACATCATATCTATTTACTAGGCCTCATAATGTATAGTTAGTTAGTTCGTAGTTGAGGACCTTGCAAGAGGGTAGTCAGGTGTAGCACGCCCGAGCATCCTGCTGCCAACTTCTGGACGATTGCGTGCGCCCCCCTGGACCCCATTACCGGTAGGCAAATCTACAGCTATATATCATGCGTACATTTTCACTTCTACCTTGTAACACTTCCTTTACCAATCTATCTTTATAAACTTTCTTTGCGAGAGATGTATTCGTTGTCTTTTGTTTTCTTTTTTTATGTATTGTAGAAATGGTGATTTAGAACTGCAACGGCCATAATGGATCTAAAGATCTACGGTCATTAAAGTTACCCTTCGGCGTTATCATTAATTATTGTTATCCTGCTCTTACGTTCTGATATCCACCCTTCTTGTTAAACCGCAATGCTTTTCTTCTTTCGACGCGCTATTGAATTTTCTTACCTATACCGTAACCATAACATATTTAGGGACCATTATTTGGTAGTCGGTAAGTCAAATTCCGATGGGATCGATGCACTAATATATGATCTTTAATATATCTTTTTTCTATTATTTTTTCGCTACTTCAAAGCTCTTCTGTTTAACCCTTCAGAAGATGCTAGAGAATATCTCTCTTCTCTAGAGCATATAACAGGATAGGAAGTTCCAGTTTGCGCAGGAAAATGTACTTATTTAGTCAGCTTTGGATAAAAGTGACTTTTCCATGACTTGTATTGACATATTTAGTTTTATTACAAAAAATTTAGTCTTTGCTGGCGTACATAAGATTTTGGCTTATAGTCTTTGCAGCGGAGTCAAGTTCGTATAATTTAAATCAATGTTATCCTTGTATGAGTTTTTCTAGACATCCCTTTAAAATGTTCTCATCGATCTTATTTCACTGTATATGTTCCTGTCACACATTTATCTTATTTCATCCGACATAAGATCCATCTGTTAATTCTTGAGAGGGGTTTGGAAAGGGTTCCTTAGGATTACACCAGTTTATTTACCTTTATTCAATAATTTAGAGAAATTCGCGTGCGGCCATTATTTCTTGGATTCATACAACATAAGGGAATATTTTTTCCTATCCTTCTCCACAAACGAAATGTATTTAATTGCATTAATAAATTTCTTGCGTTATTATTATTTTTGTGTCTCAAACGAAACGATATGTGTAGAAATCTTAAAAAAAAATCCTTCCTCTTGAAGCCCACATGCCTCAATAGAGCGCGAATTGATATTCACGAGTGCCTGAGCTCCTCGGATTTGGTTGCTTCAAAATTCCGCACAAGGGTACAGAACTACCCCCCCTCCTTAACCAACTGCTTAATAAACTAAGCTAACATAATTTGAATTAAAAATTTAAATTTAGAAAATCTGGCCACTTGGCTCCGGCGAGTTGGTCACGGCCAAATGACCAGTTCCGTCACCACCCAGCCCCAGCATTAAAGGTTAACGGAGATATCTAATACATTCCTTTTTGATCGTTCAAGTAAACATTGCGTTCGTAATTGTTTGCTTTTCAGTCCTAATAACGGCCTCGACCTCAGCGAAACATCTGCAGAAAGTAAAAGAAATTGCGGAGAAGAGAAGCGGCCACAAATGATGACGAATAGTCTTAAAGAAGCGATGTCGACGACCAGTAGCCGAAGAGACCTCCCTGATCGTCGGGTCAGAAGGGCGGATTCCTCCTTCACGGATTCAGAGACAGGATTTTCTTTTGTAAATATATATATATATATATATATATATATATATATATATATATATATATATATATATATATATATATATATATATATATATTTTCGAGGCACAAACTCAAAGTCATAAGAGTTCCTCTCTCTTAATTTCGACTCGTCTCTTTACTACAAGCATTCTGGAGACTCAAGGTCACTCGTTGCAACACTCATAAAAGGGCGTAAACGCGTATAATTTGTTTCGTTAGTCATTAATTTTGAATTTTATTCATTTGGGCTGACAGGCATGAAGAGAAATTTGCACTTTAGGGTTAACTCAGGCACTCCGTCTTTTTTTTTCAAAGACTTAAGTGGCACAGTAACTGATAAAAATGAAAATATAAAAGATTAGGTTTATTTTTCTTCGTGTTTGTCAATCCCACCTTTCAATTGGCAATGCATTAAGGTTTTAACTCATCCAAGATTACATTTAAACTGAGGGATGAACAATGTTTATTTATCATGGGATGAGGCAAGTGCCATTGGAAGTTTGTTCGCTTCGTGAACCTGACACAACTACTTTGCACTTGATAGATGTCAGGACAAAGATAGTCATTTGATTCATGCTACTTAGTTGGTTTCTAGACCTTTTTAATTGCAAATTCCCCAATTCTTCTTATTTAATCAACATTCTGAATGTTGAACCACAGCGATCTTTGTACCAGAGACACCACAAAAGAGGTATTAGCAAATGTTTGCCTAGACAAATGCTTAACTCAATATATATAAGAAGTTTACCGAGAGGTTCAACAGGGATATCTCTGTTCCTCTTATTTGATGTATATTTCACTTTTTCCTCAGCTCAGATTCAAAGCAGAAGTCGATTGCCTTAAACCAGGAAACTGTTGTACCCTGATTGTATAATTCTGAATATGGAAAATGCATGTACTACACATCTCTACCTTCAGGAGGGATAAGGTCTTGTTCACGAGCTACAACCATGTTTAAATTCAATTTTCTTCCCTTCATCCGTACCTACATATGCACAACGAAACGGTCAAACCCAAATTATAAACAGTCGCAAAATAATTTCGAAGTTTAGTAAATAGAAAGCAATATGAGACCTGAAATTTTGATTCCGCGGCCACTTGCCCCAACTTTCAGCTGTAAAATAAAACATGAGTAAAGGCGAATGCCTCTTAAATAGGCCACCAGTACCTATTCACATTATACTTGGACACATTTTAAATGAATACGAAACAACAAAGTGTAGCAACTGCCCATACAACCTACAGTTCTACAAAGTAAATATGTAACTAGTCTTAATTTATATCGGGTCTGGGCACCATTGTAGATAGAGGGAAGTAGGAAAGGGGCAAAGAAAAAGTAAAGAACGAAAGTAGCGTAGGCGAGTTGCGAATAGCTTCCCGCATCGCAGGAGCACTGTTAGCGAGCGGCAAATCCACTGCGCCATCCGTAGTCTCAAAAGGACGCATTCAAGCGAAGCTTTTAAACAACTCGCTTGCACTTCTTGTCACGCTACAAAAGTAATGAGTGAAAATATTAATAATTCCATGGTAGGTAGCGCCATTCGTATCGAGAACGAGAATCCCCGACCCGAGGCACCATTGGCCGGTCTTCGTTCGGGGAGTTACCGGGCTCCTCTTGTCTTTTTACACCAACCCTTTGTGATCCCAGGGAAGGGACACCCGTTCCCCGCCATGGGCATGTGGATGAGTGCTCCCATAGAGGACACAAGTACTCCATCGGTAGGGTTCCGGGAGAGGGTATTGCTGTGCCTTAAAGACGGGAGGGAAATTGTAGCGGTGTTATGTGCATGCTGACGTGTGTAGAGCTACTTACCACCTCTAGGATATCAGCGTATCCGCCCAATGGGCGGAAAGCTCATGACCCTGTTGAAAGTTTCGCGTCGGCGCTCGCTGTGATAGAACCCCTTCCCTTAACGTAGCAAATCCAACGCAGTTTGCCAGCGAGAGCTTCCTACTCTGAAGGTAGAGATGGGTCGAGGCCTAACATAAGGAGCTTGCTTTTAATCAGAATGGCGTCACCAGGCTGCCTTGTACTCATTTAGTGTGCCTATGTACATATGTCAAATACACATGTCATTATGTGTAAACAGGATAGTATTCTATTAAAAAGCTTTCGGGTATTCCTTATTCCATTGTACAACTAAAAGATGGGAGGGGGGGCTCGAGACAAATAGTTCACGTCACATTTTTATTACTTGCTTTCATTCACTCTCGCACTGTTGTGATTTGATCGCACCCGGTTAAACTCCGAATATTACATTGAATTGCAACCATAACAAAATCTTGTAACCTTCCATTACGCGGCGTCAATTGAAAGAAATAGGAACTCTCCTTAAAATGATTACCATCCAACTTCATCTCCACCCAGGAGCACCTTCTGCCGCTATCCTGTTCATCTCTCACATTCCACGTATTTTCCCACACTCACCCATCCTACCCCGACCCCTCCACATGGTCTCTTCCTTCTGTCCTTGTAATGGGGCCCGATTCCTCCGAGGACAACAAAACAAATCACTCGCTGACCTTCGCATAATCTTTCACACTCATAAGGGTCTACAAGTCTGACAAAAAAAAATTCTGTCATGTCATCCTCACATAAGGAAAGATCTATCAATCCTAAAGGTCAATTTAGCCGTAACGACGGATAATCCTCTGAAAATCGAATTAATTCAGTCAAGAAACTTCTTTTCATGTAATTGCAATTTTCGAAATTATTTTCCCGTAAATCTTTAATGTGTTAGAAAACATCTTTGTTAAAATAATTATTTTAGCTAATTAAAATAATTTTATTATTGTAAAATTACGGTATCCTTTCATCAACTATTCTTCTAAAGCGTAGAGTAAAGTTAAAAAAATGCTGATTTTCGGAAATGTCCTTGATGAAAAGAATGTCGAAAGGGAAAGGATGGGATGAAAGTAATACGTTGGATGAAACGTTAAAAAGGTAAGGAATAGCTTTTTAAAATCTTTATTCAAACCCTGTATTATTTGATGTTGTTAAGTTCTTTTAGTTCGGGTTTTTATATACATACACAAAACGGTGCTCAGCTAACAAAAGAAAAACTTCCGCAAAATTGGTCACGATTATTACAATCTTCGTCGAGAGATTTTGAAATTCAAGAATTTTTCTAGCGAAGATTTTCCGACATTGACCAAACTTCCTAAAAAAAATAATAATAAATCTAGGCATGATAAATGTCGCTTATATATAGATTTTAATAAGTTATCTTTCTTCATTGATTCAACCTGTTCATAATTACAATGCAATCAGGTGCAACGTTGATTTATGCGAGCCGTGTAAAGATTAGCTTTGATCGCCAGAATATCAATGGAGCCTGATGTATAATTATTGAGCCAGTAGAAAAATAAAATATTTACTCATCCAAAATAAGACGAATAATTGACACTGACTAGTGAACTGAAAAGAGTGCACTAGTACAATGAAACTCGGTTATCCAATATTGCGGATAATTTTTTTTTGTTGATTAGGTAACGTTTCACTTCATTCGTCGAGTCTATTCAGTCATTATCAGGTGGAACGAAACTAATGTCCTTTGTTTCTATAAAAGAGTTTCAGATGGTATTTATTAAAGTAGAGCCTCTTTATAATCGTGTAGGAATGCTACAATGAGTAAATTATACCTTTTCCTTTCAGATTCTAAAAATATTGTTCATAATCTTCTTCGGTATTCACGCCTATGTCCTCACATCTAAAGATCGCATCAGACAAGTTTTACTCTATGAGTTTCATACAGCGACAATATCCATTTAGAGAACTTATTGGGATGATGTAGTAAATGAAGTAAGTTGCAGGAGGTGGTTTTCCCGTTTCCAGTGTGGATTTCAGTCTAAAAGATGGAAGGTCGTTCAAATAACTTCATTCCGAATAGTTGTAAGCTTTTGTCACAACAAATCCTGCTACAACTTCTAGGAAACTGGCAGAATATTTTAATGTAACGCATTGGACAATACTACGCCAAGTGAAAAGGATTGGAAAGGTTCCAGCGATGGATAACTCGGTCACGCATGAATTGTCTAAGGTGAATCTGCCACAGGTTTTTGCTTGATGAGTCATTTCTTTCACATCTTCAGGCACCATTTTGGTGCAGGTTTGTTACTGGTGATAAGAAGTGGATCCTTTATCCTAACGTTAAACGCCCCCGTTCGTGGATTAATCGAGGAAGCAGAGTTTCTCAACAACGAGAGGAGGACTTCCTCCAAAAAAGATCATGTTGAGTGTATGGTGGGGTATTGAAGGAACTGTCCATTACGAATTGTTAAACAACAATCAAACAATTAATGCTTATCTTTGCTGCGATCAACTTTGTCGTTTGAAAGCCACTTTGGGCCAAAGGCAACCCCCCTTATTCAACGGAAGTGAAGTAATCCTTCATCACGTTAATACGCGTCCTCACACAGCTCGAAGGACCAAAGATCTTTTTGAGGAGCTCGAGTGGGAAATATTGCTTCATCTTCCATACTCTTCTGACCTTCCTCCTTCTGATTATCACTTGTTTAGGGGGTAAGAGGACCATTTGGATGGTCTTAGGCTGACATCAAGAGAAGAGGTTCAAAACGAATTGGATTCATATTTTGCATGAAAACATAAAGAATTTTACAAGCGTGGCATTTATAAGCTTGTTGACAGATGGAATGAGGTTCTAGAAAACAATGGAGGTTTTGTTTATGACTAAATATTTCTCTAGTATTTTTTTTTTTTCATTTTTAATAGAGACCCTAAAATCGGACCTTACTTTAGTTCTCAGGGCCGGTTTTGAGATTATTTGACCAATTTGATCAAATAGGACCCTGCGCTTGATTAACTGACACCACAATAAAACAGAGGACTGATGGAGAGGTAGTTCCTGAAACAACTAAAGACATGGATCTGTTAGCAGAAGAACTTGAAGCTCTGAAAACTTTTCTTCCTTCCAGTGCCTCAAGCCCTGTTTGAATACCTTGTAGTAAACAATCGATTTACAGCACTTCCTAATGTTTTTATTGCTTTGAGGATTTACTTAACAATGCCTGTAACAGTCGCAATAAGTGAAAGAAGTTTCTCAAAACTAATACTCATTAAAACATACTTACGGTCAGCAATTTCACCCATTAGACTAAACAATTTGGCGATGCTATCCATAGAAAATGACATTGCTAAAACAATCGACTTTAAAATCATTTTGAAATTTAGCAAATAAAACGGCCAGAAAAGTCTTTTTCTAAAAGACCTGTGTATAAACAGTATGTTTGTAAATGCCTTACATTGTATTAAAAATTTCGTATTCTCTTTCGATATTTAGTATATTACTTGAGGATGGGGGGGGGGGTAAAACAAGTATACTACAGGAAATATAAACATACATCAATTTTGACTTTTGTAGAGTAAGGCTAAAGCCCCTACCATCAATTCTCTAAGTGGGCCCCGCAATTCCTAGCACCGGCCTTGTTCGTTGAAACTTGATATTTAAATTTAGGGAAAACCGTGGATGTTTTCGGTAAAGTAGTAGAGGACACTGATTTCGATTTATTTTACATTTCTACCTTATACCACTTTGAAATATTGAGTGGTGTGTGTGTGGGGGGGGGGGGGTCTTATTTTCCTTTTGCTATCATTCTTCCTATTTTTGTTGTTACTCCTTTTATATTTTCTTTTACTATTTTTTTTTAATTTACGTCTATATGCTTGTTCTTCGTCTATTTATTTATTCCTTATTTTTACTCTTTCAAGTGCCTGCTACCTCCTTGGATTACGCCGTTAATTTTTATCCTAGTCTTCTGAGATACTCCTCTTTGACCTACTATTTAAAGTTTACGATATTAGCAATAGAATTTTTTTTTATTGCCCATTTCTTTCATGTCCATTTCGAAATATATTTTTTACTCGTATTCCTCTTCATTGTTTCAGTGAGCACTCGCTCATTCGATTACACTTCCTTAATTAACCATCGTTTTATCGTAATTAATCGTACATTCATTTACAGATCTTTATCTTTAGGGGATAAAATATTACAAATAAATGTCAGCCCAAATGGAGGAAATTTATGAAAGTTTCTACTAACAGTTCAATCAGCTCTCCTTCCCAAGCCTATTATTAATCGTGCTGTCGAATTAATCCCAATTTGTTGGTTTTTACCCAAGTATGATATAAGCAAATAATTTACAAGGTTTAATTACCTATAAAACTCTTTGTAAGACAAGTTTTTTTAAGCTAAAATTTATATTTACGAGTTTAGTTATATTAAAATGTCACTTATTTTAATCTGTTCCGCTACACTTAATTATAAGTGCTTCGAAATATACAACTTCATATGCGTAGGATATATTTCTCCTTTTACCATTCTTTTACTATAATTATACCACCTTATTTCCACAAATTTTACTTGTTTTTAGCAATAGTGAGTCATTTACGGTTAAATATAGTATCATCTAATAGTTCGTCACATGTAACGTGACATAGAAAGAGAGATACGGAACCCTTTTTTTATTTACTCGTGCATTGGGATTAAACTATCAGGATTGTAACCAGGAGAAAAACCATTTATTTTCCCACAAATATCTTTCTTTGAAAAGATATTTCCTATCTTTTTAAAAGAAAAATATATTCACAGTAACCCCAGTGCAAATATAATATACAGTAAATGACATATTTAAGATAATAAACTACATACGAACTTAATATTTTTTATGTAATTCTTGCCATATGATTCCCAAAATATATTGTGCAGTAAATTCCTTATATTAAAGATGATAATTTATATACGAACAACTTATTTTTATGTAATTTTTGCCATATGATTCCCAATATTTTTCTGTTCCAGGATTGTTGTCTCTCTTCCGCCTTGATGAATGCCATTTTTGTAGATAAACATCATAACATCGCTGTCCCCCCCACCTCCGTTCATTTCCCACTTAATAAAGATCTCATCAGAGTATTATATCTGGTAAATATGGAGGATGGACATATGGTGGGCAAGTGACGTTCAGAGTTTCAAGGACGTTTCCCATGCTGATCAATCTATGGGGTTTCACTAAAATGGGGTTCACTGTGTGTATTTCTACGACTTTGTTCATGGAAGTTTCATGACATTAGCAGACAATTTTCATAGTATAATTTTTCTTATAATCGTCAAGCGATTTCACTACTTCATTTTTTGTTTTTCTCTTTCTGATCATCCCTCCTCCCCATAAATGAACATGTCTTCACTGAATAGTGGAAGTTTCTTTCTCTAAATAATCATCGTTATCTGTATGCCAATTTCGACCTAGTCTATTTCCATTATTGATGCTAGAATTCCTGAAAATATTCAAGTCATTCTGTACGCCGTCTTAATTACCGTGGTTCTTTTCTACACAAACCTATTCTAAAATTACTTTGCCCCCCCCCCCTCCCCAATTCCACACGCCTTGTTAAAATAATTTACTTATATGTGATTGCAACCAACTTTTGGCATTAAATGGCAGGTAAGCCGTCACCTGTTGTAAACCCATCTTAGAAG
This sequence comes from Ceratothoa steindachneri, assembly GCA_963969495.1. Lineage (NCBI taxonomy): Eukaryota > Metazoa > Arthropoda > Malacostraca > Isopoda > Cymothoidae > Ceratothoa > Ceratothoa steindachneri. The sequence goes on from OZ018323.1 coordinate 130,805,459, forward strand.
CTGACCAGTGGTACCAACCTTTTGGAAATTAAGAGACGCGCAAGTGATACATCAGGAAAATGATACATAATATTAGCATGACTAAAAAAATATATATTATGTACTTATATAGGTAAATAATAGTTTTTTATGTTTGGTTATTTTTTTTCGGGGATAGAATATCTGGCTGATATTGAGTCAATGATAATAGCGTATAAGCAATGTTCTCGTGGGGGGCCATAGTGCCCCCGAGTATCAGAGTGTGTACCCCTGCTATAAACAGTTAAGTTCCGACCTGGAACTAAATAAACCAATTTCAGCTGACGAGACAACCAAGGATCCCACGTTTTAAAAGATACTTGCGAGATTCCTTGATATGATTTTTTCTGTTTTGTTTTCCCCTCATTCTTTTCCTCATAGACACTCGCAATTACAATAAAGATGAAATTAAATTCATTTTAAAAAGTCTAATATAAATTAGACATAAAAAAATAATCAAATAATTAGGCTAACGTTACCAAGTGATGCTTTTAAATAAAATTGTTACGTCAGAATGACAGTTATATTTGATTTTTGGTTATCTAATAGTTACTATGAATGAAAAGATAATGTGAGAATATTTGGTAATATAAGATCATAATATTGACATAAAAATGATTGGATTGTACCTTTGTATGTATCTTAGGCAAATTGTAAAATATTAATCAAACAATTAATAAAACTTTTTTTTTATTTCATTCCCAAAATAGGCAACTCCATTTTCACAAATGCCAGTTCATATTAATAAATCTAATTTGTTCATTTTCCTTATATTATTCCTCAAAGCAATTTGCTAAAATTTATGTTTGTGTCGAAAATAGGGGTTAACTTTGAATCATATTTATTTTTGTTATTAATTCTATTTATTAACTTCAGATATTAAAACCTGGTCACAGCATCTATTCTTCTATGGAATTATAACTTAAGTGATGGTCTGTTTATATTCTTAACGTCTTGAGATGTTTGTGATCAATAGGCTTATTATTACTGACTCCATTTTTATGTTTTATCCACACGATTCTTCTAATTACAACATATCAAAGATCGCCTCCAACTTTCTCATGCAGTGACTACATAAATTAGACATGGAAACAGATTTTTGCAAATTACATTATAATTGGTAAAACACTGGAGTCGATTATTGCCAATTGGAAGCTTCTCGTTTGTCTTCTAGAAACGTAAAAAATAAAAACTAGTAATAAAACCCGGATCATTTTAGTTAGCCTGTCTTGAAGCGAAAGTTATGTCGGGTGGGAAAGAAAATACTAATTCACCTTGACCCAAGAAGACCCGGGATAAGTTGAGTACTTAGGGATGAGTGTCGGGGATGGGGGGATTACCTTCCAAATATGCCCTTGAGCCAGTGATGAGCGGTGTGGAATTGTAGTCACATGGTAGGCTTTCTGCGGCTCGTCACAATCATGGTTCAATCGCCCCAAGAGGTCTCAACGCTCAAAAATGTTCAAAGCCTTTAATCAGTGTTTCCCAACCTTTTTTCCCTCCAGGCCTCACTATAACTCAGAAGAACGTAGCCCCACCTGTGGTTGAAAAAAGTAGCCTAGTCCCTTTTTAAAATATAAACCCCCCAGAGGTACTGCAGTGGATGAATAAAATTACATAATTTATCGGATGAGAAAAACCACAAGGGCCTATCATAGGTCATCCGAGTCAACCACAACCCATAAACTCCATTTACAAGGTTGTCTGAATAAAAAGGCATCACCATCATGGCTTATCGAAAACTAAATCATGTACGAGTAGCTACTACTTGGTCCTCTATCCTTGGTTTTCTTTCTATTCCCCCTGTTTTCCTTTCCATTTCATTCGCTTATCTGTCCCGTTTCTCTCTCTCCTCGAACACTGAAGAACACTGGTCTATGCCCGCCCAGACACTACAACTAAACTAGAAAATACGGTGTCAATCATAACTTACTACAGATGTCAACAAGCAGGTTGAAGCGACAGCTAATGAACAATTTTTTTATCTCATTTCATATGCTTATTGCTTGTCAAGTTGCCATTTAGTAAAAAAAAACACCCAAAACAGGGTTGATCATTGTCAAAACTATATTCTTGGATCCCACACCCACGACCCACCAACATAATTAGTGAAAGTATTTTTTTTCAAAATAGAAATATATATTTATAACAAAAGCACCTTTGCTACCTATTGTGTGCCTTTTGTCATCCATGTACAGCTAAACCCAGAAAGATTTTATGTAATTTTCTAAAACAATAAAAAGGTAGCTAAGGTAATCCAACCGAGTATGTTCATACAACCAGAAAGAGAAGGGATACGAAAGCATGGTGAGAATAGCAAGGTGATAAGTACTGCAGCAAATGCCACCTAAATAGTGGCTCCGTCGGGCCTAACCAGAAGTCTGTTCCACATTCATTCCTGTTGGTTTGAAGTTTAAATGTGTTACCCGGAATTTCACTTGGTTCTTAACCAACGTTGTTACTAAATTCTGACCAAGTACTTTATTTAATTTGTCCCAATCTACACTAGCGCACCATTTCAAAAAAGAGGGATACGGTCCCCCAAAGCCATCACATGATTATGGACCTAACTGAACAGAATGGGATAAAATATCCAAAAACTCCTCCCCGTTGCTTACCTACGTAAAGCGGAACTGAAGGCTGCAAAATACATCCATGATAGGAGCCACGTGGCGAGTGAAAACCAAACTCAATCTATCCATGGCTTCGAAAATCACATACAGGCGCTAACAGGAACACCAATTGTTGTGAAACACATCACTGAACGTATCTGACATTGGAAAGAGTCGCCCTTGCGCAAACAGATACGAAGAGGATGTGTGAACCAACAAAATAATGGCTTATCTCAATTCGGGGGCCAAGTGCCCGTAGATCTCCATCTTCCCGTCCCCAAATCCCTGCGGGTAGACCAGCAGCTATACATCTTTCACTATCTTCACTTTGTCCTACCTTTACTACGTTCTTTACAGAGCTCTCATCCTTCCCTCGTTGCTATTTAGTTTTAAAATTCGAGTAAAAAAAAAACTTGCAAGTTCGTGATGCCAGCGGCCTCCAGGGTTCGACTCATGGTTGACATCATACGAACAAACGCCCACCATTCTTTGCAGAGAAGAATTGGAGGGTGCTGAGATGATTTACATGGAATTCTAGCCCTTTATTGGCGCGTTGGGAAACTCTTTCCTCTTGAATCTCTTGTAGTCAGTTAGTTAATTGCCCCCCCCCCCGTTCTTTTAATTTCGCATATGTTCCTCCGACCAGATAAGGAAATTCGCATAAAAATTAGAATGACAATCATTTGTAAACCCATGGGCATTAGCGACCCGTCGTCGTTTCAGGGGAAGATGCAGGAAGAGAGGTAGCATTGTGCTTCGTAACCGTATATCTCCTATGTATACGGGTGAGGTGGGGGTGGGTTCCCCCTCATCTCCTTGGTCGACTCCACCTCTATCAGCGCCCCGCCCCCTCCTTTCATTTAACAGGGAACCGACAAGAAAACAGTCAGTCGTCCAGGAATCGACCGCTCGCGGTGAGAGCGGCTCAATAGGGCCAATACCCTTTGATGGACAAGGGATAGCAGTGCCCCTCAGATCGTGCCCCCTGCATTCCTGCATATTGAGTTTGCAGGGGTCGGCGTGCCTTACCCCCTCTTTTCCCCAAGGGAGATCGGCCCACAGACCCAAGACCAGATTGAAGAGCCTCCGATAGGGATCCGAGAAACCTTGGGGGAGAGGGGATGGCTACATGGAGGCCTCTCTAATCTTGACATGATCCTTGAGGTGACCCAGCACCAGATAGCAGGATCTTCCATAGGGGCGAACCTGGGCTGAGTGCTAAACACCGAACATGAGTACGCCCCTGTGTTAGTTCTCGGGCGGATCTGGACCCCGAAGATTCGAGGAGAGAGGAGGGACCTCTTACCCGACTAATGCCCCCTTGGCTATCTGTCCCACGTAGGGACGTCCTCAGGGAGTGAAGAGAAAGTGGTTCACTCCCCGCGCCCAAAAAACTAGAACAAGAAGAAGACAAAGAGGACTAGGTGGTCCTTTCCGCCCGGGAGGGCTCAGGGAAAGGACGGGGCCGCTGCCGCTTGGGCAAACAAACGGGTCAAGATCTGCACGTACGGCCCCGAGACGCCCTCCAGCGGAGAGCCAAAGTGCTCTCAGCACTGGCGTTTTTGAGTCCGCTGGCTTGAAACGCTTTCTTATTATTATAGCAGCATGCTGACAAGGCGGCAACATGATCCATCGGATGAGAGCATTAGCTAGCTTGATTGGTATAGAGCCGAAGGTGACACGTTCCTCAGATAGGAACCTTCTGGGTAATGCCACAGACCCTCCCGAAGAGGTCATGATTAGTGCCGTTCGGACACTTAGAGCTGGCCGACAACACGGCGCTCAAGGTCGAACGTGTGATGAGAAAACGGGAAGGAGCCTTGAGACCCACCCCTACACTCATCGTTACGTTCGACCTTGATAGGCTCCCCGAGTCGGTGCGTGCCGGTTGATATCGCTATCACGTGAAGGCATTCGTGCCATACCTGCGGAGATGAGATGCTACTACTACCACTATTTCGGTAATATGAATCGCTGGTGTAGGCGTACAAAGTCTGGTTTATCTAAAATCTGTATAAGTTGTTCCAATGCTGTACACAATAATTCCCTATCGTGTATGACCAAGTATTTTATTTGCGGAGAGCCGCAACCGCTTCTTCGAAGCAATGTGAGGCATATAAGAACATAAGAAAAGAAGGAGACTGCAAAAGACCATTCATGGCCTACACTTGGCAGCTCCTGGCTGTTCAGGCGATGGATCGTCTCTCATTTCGCGAGACTAAGGATTTGGTCTTGGCACGCCCGGCGCTGCTTGAAAAGTCTTGTGCCTCAATGTTAAATAAGGCCCCCTTTGCTCCTGGCCCCTCCAGGCTTACCTGAACGGTCGTTTCTCGCCCATTTGGAACTCTTGTGCGGATGTTACTCCCGAGCCTTAAGGTGCCCCTTAGTAGAGCTGGTAGCGGCACAAAGGGTTCATACCAAACCTCAGCTAAACTAAAGGAGCTTCGACTCCTACGGGCCCACCCGAGGCTGGACTGGTGTCTAAGAGGCTGTGGATTTTCTAAAGAATGGACTCCCGCCTCCCGCCAAATGTTTCGAGGATGAGGGAAGAAAAGACTCGCATAGCGAGCCTAACCTCCCCCGACCAGTCCTCGAAGGCGACAGTCCCTTCAGTGCCGTTGTGTTCTGCCTCCTTGAAGCGTACGGTCATTCTCGTGAAGGTCTTCTCTTCGAATAGGGTGCCTGCATCTCCGAGCTAAGCCTGGAGGGCATATTCTTTCAATGGAATTACCGCGGACTCCAGGCCAACTGGAAAGAGGCGCAGAGGCTCGTCTACTTCCCTTCCTCGTTAGCTATTTTTTCTACAGGAGACCATGGTGGGCGCGTGCACCATGCCCACTTTCAGGAGTATAATGGTTTTGCGACCCCACCACGACAGGATGGAGCTGGCAGGAGGATGCGCGATTTACACCCGGCATGATATCTCTGTTCTATTTCTTATAAATACATCATTTCAGGCAGTAGCAATGCAGCTGTACCGGGATAGGAGAAATATTGTTATTTCTGCGTACTTTCCATCGCCACTCTTCTTCGATGCGGTGAACTTCCGACGCGTCTCTTAGGAGGCTATTCGATCAATCCCAAGTGTTAGATCCTTGACTAGCTGGAGATAGGTGTCCTAAATGTGGCTGAGTTTGCGCATTACTCCCCGCTAACTGCTTCATTTACCTGCCTTGACCTACCCCTGTGCTCTCCGGATGAACAGCCTGATTTTGGGTGGGAGTTGATCGATGACATCCATGGTATTGATCACTCATTCAATATCATTTTCTGAACCATTGCCGCCTGAAAGACCACTACGGTAGTGCTTGGAGAGGCCGCGCTGATCCGCATTTTAGGAAATGACTAATTACTCTATCAGGTTCGAGGAATTTAGGTCGGTGGATGGTGCCGTTAAGTCCTTTTCCGGTATCCTCGTCACCGTGGGCCTAACTTCTATTTCTAGAACGTCTGGCAGTTTCCGTGGTGTTCAGCCGATTGTGAAACAGCCCTTAAACAAAAGCATTATGCCTACATGCACTATAAGTGCCACCGAAACGATTTCAGTGTCGATGAATTTTGTCGAGCTAGAGCTAGGTTCCGGTATGTTTTGAAGCACGCCCGCCGCTCTTCCTGGCGGGCCTACCTGTCTTTACATAACGGGAACACCGCTCTTACAAAGGTGTGGAAGCAACTCAAAAAAATTCGGGGTAGCTTCTCGCAGAACCCCCTCCCTTTCTCCAGGAGAATGGCTGAGTCATTTGCGACCGCTTTCTCCGCATTCGCTAAAGGCCATCGACTGGACTTTACCTCCAAAGGTGGAGAAGCCTTCAACGACAGGTTTGCATTGAGTGAGTTGATTTCCGCTCTCGCTTCGTGGCTTTGTTTGTGATGTTGATAACATGAGTTTTGAATGTCATATGAGTTGCTAGTGTGATTCCTAGGAGAGTGTTTTTTTTTTTATTTATGGGGGGATTTGTGTGATATGTGTCACTTGGCCTTGTCTGCCAAGATGAATTTTGTTAGCCATTTTTTGTCGTTTTTGGTGAGGGGGGTGTTCAGGATTTTCTTTTTGCGCCACTATGTGTTTGGTAATGTCGAGGGCTTTGTTTATGTATATGGTAGCAAGCATTGTGAGATAGGGGGCTGGGGCGGTTTTTTTCGAAGCCATCTAGTATGTATTGTGTGAAAGCAGGGTCCAGGGTTGTGGTTGAGTGGCCTTTTCGGAAAACGTGTTTGCAATAGAGGGATATTTGGACTTATTCTTTTGTGTATAAGCTTCTCGCCTGTTTTGGAGTGTGCAACATAGTAAAATGGGATGGCATGGGTGCCTCGCTTAAGTATCAGTATGATGTTGTTTTTTAAATTGAGTGGATTGTGTTCAGGGTTGGCAGATAAAAAAACCTGGGTTTTACTACCGGTTTTTTTTGGGGGGCTTTTCAAATGAAATTTGAAAAAAAGTTGTTTATTTTTCTAAAATTGCAATTCTTTTTCAAGAAATGAACGCTCCTTATCATTATTTTATTCAAAATTCGTATTTATGTTTATAATTTCAACAAATATGCATCAAATTAAGGTTATTTCTCTGATACTGACTCATATTTCATCTCTGCTTCTACAGGTTATGGCTACCATGGGTACCCACAATTCTCAATCAGTGATCTATTAGTGATCTTTTCTTACCTTAATATAATTATTAATCTAATTAATTATTAATATATAAAAATAGAGATAGCTATTCTTTTTCTATGTTATTCTAATGCTTGTAGCATTTGTTTAAAAAAAACCCAGAATAAAACCCTGGCTTTATTGGGCTTTTTCAAAATTTTCGGTTTTTTGCCAACCCTGATTGTGTTTACCAAGGAGTAGTCGAATATTTGCGTGATTGCAGAGTTGCCCTAAGTGTTTAAGGTGTATGTTAGAGCTGCCCTGGTCCGTGTCTTTGTTTTTTTTTAAGGATTTGGCAAACCCGGAAAAAGAAGTTATGACGTGACAATTCTGGTGATCCGGCGGCAAAAGAAGCACTGATATTAACACTCTTAAAACCAATCCTTCATCCACAGAATGGATGAAGGGGCGCTAGATGAAGTCGCGCCCAATCTTGCTGAAACCATTCATTATGTGTTTCATTTGCTAACACACAACGGATAATCATAATGAATTAACATATCTTCTGCATGAACTAACTTGGTTTGTCTTGTTACAGAATCTTCAAAAAGGTATGGGTCCATAAATTCTGTTCCCACTCCTTCCGCACCAAACAGTTGCCAATAGTTTTTCACTTCCTTCCTCCGATTATTGTTCCCATAAAGATTGACATGTGTGTTCATAACTAGTCACATTTTAACTGGTTGACCTTATATTGTATTAAATTAGTCCCCACAGAAGTGCCTCCAACCACCTCCTTCCCGGATTATATTTTACCACTTTGTGAATCCCTGATTTAGATGGAGGTCTTCTAGGACTTCTTATCTCACTCCTTTCACTTGGGTTGTGACTTCATTTATCTAAACTTGGGGTACGCGGACCCTCTTCATTCTTAGGGCACCTTAAATATCGTTCCAAGCATATCCCCCCCTTTAATCGTTTTTCAGCACACGCTACATTTCCTGAAGAATAGGGACTATTTTTCTATTTTTGTCTGTTTTTTTCTGATCATCAAATTGAAGCGGGAAGAAGCGCCTTTGGTAATATTGAAACTGAAGCGTTTAATAGAAATAGAATTATGCAATGTAACCCATCGACGTTAAGTCGTATTTAATAAGGCCAATGTACGGATGATTTTGACCAAAGTGGCCTCTTCTTGTGTAGTTGCGAGGGAGGTTGTGGGTAGGGGTTGTTTCTGTTACCACTATCTTGTTTTAGCAGATAGTATAAATCAAGAAAGCAAACCGTGAGATATTATTTGTTCCCGGTTTCACGGTTAATGGATTCGACGACACTGCCGAGATTTTGACGCGACCAAATTTAAATTTTAAAAAGACCAGGCAATGGCTTCGCCACAGGAGGCGAGGGGGCTTGTGCTTCGCTATTAAGATTAAAATTTAAAATCTAAAAAAAAGCAGCCATGGTTAAATTTTTATAAATTTTCTGAACTTTGCCAATTATAATAATTTTAAAAAGCAACTCTTAACTAAATTTCCTCCCTTTCAAAATATCACGTTGCTAAAATATAGTTATAGAAGAAGATATATAAAAATAAATTTTCTGAAGTTCACCATTTGTGATTCTTTGGGTTTTAAAAAATTCACAAAATTTCGATACTTCTATTTATTTCTGAACTTCACCATTTTGTCTTTTGATATTATAAAAGAATTATTAGAAATAACTTTGATAAAAAAACCTGTCATAACCAAACTAAGATGAAATTATTATTCAAATACTCAAAAAATTCCCCTTCTTAAATTATAGAGTTAGTGATGATGATGATGATGATGATGATGATGATGATGATGATGATATTCCAAAGGGGAATGAGGAATGAGTATTGCGAAGTATTTGGAACGCAAATGTTTTCTTGAAAACATTGATATTCATACGGAAGTAGTAAGATGCATTAAATGCAGTTTGATGACCTCATACGAGAGTAATACACTTCGAGAGTTATTTTTTTAAATAGTTTAATAGTTTCTTATTAGCGTCGCTTAAATAAATTATTAATTTGCGTTAAATCTTGGTCGATATACCTTACGAGCATAATTAGGAAAATTGATACAACATTCAAATAGTATTCATTACCTTTATTTATGAAGCTTCATAAGATCTCAAACCGTATAAAATATATGTACATATCAAGTATATATTTAAAAAAAAATATATATATATTTATATATATATATATATATATATATATATATATATATATATATATATATATAATATATATATTAAGTACAGTATCCTTTCTAAATATTAACAGAATTCGTCAATAATTTAGTTTATGTAGAATTTTATTCTGACTGGAGCATAGACTCAAAATGACATAATAACCTTTACATAAACCCTGAATGGAAATGTGGCCCGCACACACCATAATAAAATTGTGTGAATCTTTAAAATTCAAACTGTAATTGCTTTATTACTATCCATTGAATACCTAAAATATTTTTTAAGAACCAAACTAATCAGTAAAGAGAGTGAAATACATAATAAAATAATTACAGCAACAAGTAGAGGAGGACCGGAGATACCAAGATTTAGTTTCTTTGCTGAATTATTAATGTCTATATTTATGTTTCGTTTATTGCCTACTAAAGATGGAAGGTGATTAACGGTATGGAATTCATTGCTGACAGTTTCTCTCTTTTTTCTCTCGATGTTTCTGATTTTTTTAATCAGTTCTGGGGTAAGACGACCCCCATACGGTACACGACGTCGTGGGGTAATGGAGGGTGGACTGTATAACCAAGCGTGGAAGGCGTGAGTTTTCAAATCAGGAACAGAGTCTACAGGTTCGAATGGGCAACCAGGATAGTTAGAATTAGAAGCACAACATTCTTTTGATCCTGGGCTGACTACACAAGGATCAGGTTTAGGAGTAGTAATAATTGGGCAACTAGGATGCTTGGGATTAGTTTCACAGCAGTCAGAAGATCCAGGCCTTAGGGCACATGGGTTAGGCTTTTTAGGCGTGGTTGAACAGGCTTGATGATTAGGATTATAGGCACAACATTCAGGAGAGCCCGGTTTTAATTGACAAGGATCTATGAATCTTGGCGTTGTAGAAGTCACACAACGGGGATGATCTGGATTATACCTGCAGCATTCGCTTGATCCTGGTCGTAGTTGGCAAGGATCCTTTTGCGGAGATTTCGTAGTCAGCGTGATTGTAGTTTTCTGGCACGAGTGGTGATTTGGATTTTGAGCACAACACTGCGTCGAGCCTGGCCGAGTTTTGCAAATGTCTGGCCGTTTCGTGGTCGTGGTGGTTCTGCATGCACGATGATTTGGATTGGATTTGCAACATTCGCGAGATCCGGGGTTCAATCGACATGAGTCGACGGATCTCGGTGTTGTAGTTAGAGATACGCACCGCGGATGATTAGGATTATATCTGCAACATTCGGTGGATCCCGGTCTTAGTTGGCAAGGGTCCCTTTGCGTAGTTGTCGTTGGTTTACATGTCGGGTGGTTCCGATTAAATCGACAACATTGTCTCGATCCTGGTCTAGTCTTGCAGGGATCGGGTAGAGGTGTGGTGGTCCTAGCACATAGTCTATGGGTAGGATCGTATTCGCAGCACTGACGTGAGCCAGGGTTCCTCTTACACGGGTCCGTCACCTGAGTGGTTGTTCGTAAACAACTGCGGTGTGATGGGTTTTGTGAGCAGCACTGTATTGAGCCAGGGCGTGTTTTACAGGGCTCTGTTCTCGGTGTAGTAATAGTTGGGCAGCTGCGGTGGCTTGGGTTGTAACGACAACATTGTGAAGAACCAGGCGCTCGTTGGCAAGGGTTTGTAGTCGCTGTTGTAGTTTTCTGGCAAGTGCGGTGATTTGGATTTTGGGCACAACACTGCGTCGAGCCTGGCCGAGTTTCGCAAGGGTCTGGCCGTTTTGTAGTGGTGGTGGTTCTGCACGACCGGTGATTTGGATTGAATTTGCAACATTCGCGAGATCCGGGATTCAATCGACATAGGTCTACGGATCTCGGTGTTGTAGTTGCAGATACGCAACGCGGATGATTAGGATTATATTGGCAACATTGTGCGGATCCCGGTCTTAGTTGGCAAGGATCCCTTCGCGTAGTTGTCACTGGTTTACATGTCGGGTGGTTCCGATTAAATCGACAACATTGGGTTAATCCTGGTCTGGTCTTGCAGGGATCGGGTAGAGGTGTGGTGGTCCTATCACACAGTCTATGGGTAGGATCGTATTCGCAGCACTGACGTGAGCCAGGGTTCCTCTTACACGGGTCCGTCACCTGAGTAGTTGTTCGTAAACAACTGCTGTGTGATGGGTTTTGTGAGCAGCATTGTGTTGAGCCAGGGCGTGTTTTACAAAGGTCTGTTCTCGGTGTAGTAATGGTTGGGCAGCTACGGTGGCTTGGGTTGTAAATACAACATTGTGAAGAACCCGGCGCTCGTAGGCAAGGGTTTGGCGTCGCGGTTGTAGTTTTCTGGCAAGAGCGGTGATTTGGATTTTGAGCACAACACTGCGTTGAGCCTGGTCGAGTTTTGCAAGGGTCTGGCCGTTTCGTGGTCGTGGTAGTTCTGCATGCCCGGTGATTTGGATTGAATTTGCAACATTCGCGAGATCCGGGATTCAATCGACATGGGTCGACGGTCCTCGGTGTTGTAGTTGCAGATACGCACCGCGGGTGATTTGGATTATATCTGCAACATTCGGTGGATCCAGGTCTTAGTTGACAAGGATCCCTTTGCGTAGTTGTCGCTGGTTTACATGTCGGGTGGTTCCGATTAAATCGACAACATTGTCTCGATCCTGGTCTAGTCTTGCAGGGGTCGGGTAGAGGTGTGGTGGTCCTAGTACATAGTCTATGGGTAGGATCGTATTCGCAGCACTGACGTGAGCCAGGGTTCCTCTTACACGGGTCCGTCACCTGAGTAGTTGTTCGTAAACAACTGCGGTGTGATGGGTTTTGTGAGCAGCACTGTATTGAGCCAGGGCGTGTTTTACAGGGCTCTGTTCTCGGTGTAGTAATAGTTGGGCAGCTGCGGTGGCTTGGGTTATAACGACAACATTGTGAAGAACCAGGCGCTCGTTGGCAAGGGTTTGTGGTCGCTGTTGTAGTTTTCTGGCAAGTGCGGTGATTTGGATTTTGGGCACAACACTGCGTCGAGCCTGGCCGAGTTTCGCAAGGGTCTGGGCGTTTTGTGGTGGTGGTGGTTCTGCACGACCGGTGATTTGCATTGAATTTGCAACATTCGCGAGATCCGGGATTCAATCGACATGGGTCTACGGATCGCGGTGTTGTAGTTGGAGATACGCACCGTGGGTGATTAGGATTATATCTGCAACATTCGGTGGATCCCGGTCTTAGTTGGCAAGGATCCCTTTGCGTAGTTGTCACTGGTTTACATGTCGGGTGGTTCCGATTAAATCGACAACATTGGGTTGATCCCGGTCTGGTCTTGCAGGGGTCGGGTAGAGGTGTGGTTATACTAGCACATAGTCTATGGGTAGGATCGTATTCGCAGCACTGACGTGAGCCAGGGTTTCTCTTACACGGGTTCGTCACCTGAGTAGTAGTTCTTAAACAACTGCGGTGTGATGGGTTTTGTGAGCAGCACTGTGTTGAGCCAGGGCGTGTTTTACAGGGGTCTGTTCTCGGTGTAGTAATAGTTGGGCAGCTACGGTGGCTGGGATTGTAAATACAACATTGTGAAGAACCTGGTGCTCGTTGGCAAGGGTTTGGCGTTGTGGTTGTAGTTTTCTGGCAAGAGCGATGATTTGGATTTTGAGCACAACACTGCGTCGAGCCTGGCCGAGTTTTGCAAGGGTCTGGCCGTTTCGTGGTCGTGGTGGTTATGCACGACCGGTGATTTGGATTGGATTTGCAACATTCGCGAGATCCGGGGTTCAATCGACATGGGTCTACGGATCTCGGTGTTGTAGTTGCAGATACGCACCGCGTGTGATTAGGATTATATCTGCAACATTCGGTGGATCCCGGTCTTAGTTGGCAAGGATCCCTTTGCGTAGTTGTCACTGGTTTACATGTCGGGTGGTTCCGATTAAATCGACAACATTGGGTTGATCCCGGTTTGGTCTTGCAGGGGTCGGGTAGAGGTGTGGTGGTCCTAGCACATAGTCTATGGGTAGGATCGTATTCGCAGCACTGACGTGAGCCAGGGTTTCTCTTACACGGATTCGTCACCTGAGTAGTTGTTCGTAAACAACTGCGGTGTGATGGGTTTTGTGAGCAGCACTGTGTTGAGCCAGGGCGTGTTTTACAAGGGTCTGTTCTCGGTGTAGTGATAGTTGGGCAGCTACGGTGGCTTGGGTTGTAACGACAACATTGTGAAGAACCTGGTGCTCGTTGGCAAGGGTTTGGGGTCACGGTTGTAGTTTTCTGGCAAGAGCGGTGATTTGGATTTTGAGCACAACACTGCGTCGAGCCTGGTCGAGTTTTGCAAGGGTCTGGCCGTTTTGTGGTAGTAGTGGTGGTTCTGCACGACCGGTGATTTGGATTGAATTTGCAACATTCGCGAGATCCGGGGTTCAATCGACATGGGTCTACGGATCTCGGTGTTGTAGTTGCAGATACGCACCGCGGGTGATTAGGATTATATCTGCAACATTCGGTTGATCCCGGTCTTAGTTGGCAAGGATCCCTTTGCGTAGTTGTCACTGGTTTACATGTCGGGTGGTTCCGATTAAATCTACAACATTGTATTGATCCCGGTCTTGTTTCGCATGGATCTGGTTTTTTCGTGGTTGTAGGTCTCGCGGTTGTGACCCTTTTGCATGAGTGATGCCTTGGATTTGCGTTGCAACATTGTGTAGATCCTGGTCGAGTTTGGCAATGATCCGGCTTCGGCGTAGTAACAGTTACGCATCGGGGGTGATTAGGATTGTATTTACAGCACTCTTTCGAGCCAGGTCTTATGCTGCATGGATCAGCGGGCCTCAAAGTCGTCGTTGGGGTTATGCAACGAGGGTGATTAGGGTTGTATCGACAACATTCCTTCGACCCAGGTCTCGTTTTGCAGGGATCTCTGGGTTGTGCCGTGGTTGTAAGTTTTGTACAACTTGGATGCCTCGGATTCGCCCCGCAACATTGTAGAGATCCTGGCCTTCTCTGGCAAGGATCTATCGGGGGACGTGGCGTTGTTTTCGTGCGTGGGCAGGTAAAGTGTTTAGGATTTGTCTGGCAGCATTGTTTCGAACCTGGTGAAAGTAGACAGGGATCACTTTTGGGTGTGGTGGTAGCAAGTCGACATCTTGGATCTTTGGGATCGTGAGCGCAACATTCGTATGAGCCTGGGTTTCTATCGCAGGGATCACTTGTGGGTGGTGTGGTTCTGCACGTTTGGTGTTTTGAGTTAAACTGACAACAGGCATCCGATCCTGGATTACGCGTGCAAGGATCAAGAGTTGGAGAAGGGGTTGTTATCGTTCGGCATGTCCTATGATTCCTGTTATATAGGCAACATTCCCGTGAACCTGGCCTTGTAGTGCATGGGTCGACTGGTCTGGCGGTGGTTGTGGTGGTTACGCACCTTGGATGATTAGCATTATATCGACAGCAATCGCGTGAGCCCGGTCGCGTTTTGCACGGATCTGGTAGGGGTGTGGTAGTTCTAGCACATAATCTATGGGTAGGATCGTATTCGCAGCACTGTCGTGAGCCAGGGTTTCTCTTACACGGGTTCGTCACCTGAGTAGTAGTTCTTAAACAACTGCGGTGTGATGGGTTTTGTGAACAGCACTGTGTTGAGCCAGGGCGTGTTTTACAAGGGTCTGTTCTCGGTGTAGTAATGGTTGGGCAGCTGCGGTGGCTTGGGTTGTAACGACAACATTGTGAAGAACCGGGCGCTCGTTGGCAAGGATTTGGGGTCGCAGTTGTAGTTTTCTGGCAAGAGCGGTGATTTGGATTTTGAACACAACACTGCGTCGAGCCTGGCCGAGTTTTGCAAGGGTCTGGCCGTTTTGTGGTGGTGGTGGTTATACACGACCGGTGATTTGGATTGAATTTGCAACATTCGCGAGATCCGGGGTTCAATCGACATGGGTCTACGGATCTCGGTGTTGTAGTTGCAGATACGCACCGCGGGTGATTAGGATTATATCTGCAACATTCGGTGGATCCCGGTCTTAGTTGGCAAGGATCCCTTTGCGTAGTTGTCACTGGTTTACATGTCGGGTGGTTCCGATTAAATCGACAACATTGGGTTGAACCCGGTCTGGTCTTGCAGGGGTCGGGTAGAGGTGTGGTGGTCCTAGCACATAGTCTATGGGTAGGATCGTATTCGCAGCACTGACGTGAGCCAGGGTTTCTCTTACACGGATTCGTCACCTGAGTAGTTGTTCGTAAACAACTGCGGTGTGATGGGTTTTGTGAGCAGCACTGTGTTGAGCCAGGGCGTGTTTTACAAGGGTCTGTTCTCGGTGTAGTAATAGTTGGGCAGCTACGGTGGCTTGGGTTGTAACGACAACATTGTGAAGAACCTGGTGCTCGTTGGCAAGGGTTTGGGGTCACGGTTGTAGTTTTCTGGCAAGAGCGGTGATTTGGATTTTGAGCACAACACTGCGTCGAGCCTGGTCGAGTTTTGCAAGGGTCTGGCCGTTTTGTGGTAGTAGTGGTGGTTCTGCACGACCGGTGATTTGGATTGAATTTGCAACATTCGCGAGATCCGGGGTTCAATCGACATGGGTCTACGGATCTCGGTGTTGTAGTTGCAGATACGCACCGCGGGTGATTAGGATTATATCTGCAACATTCGGTTGATCCCGGTCTTAGTTGGCAAGGATCCCTTTGCGTAGTTGTCACTGGTTTACATGTCGGGTGGTTCCGATTAAATCTACAACATTGTATTGATCCCGGTCTTGTTTCGCATGGATCTGGTTTTTTCGTGGTTGTAGGTCTCGCGGTTGTGACCCTTTTGCATGAGTGATGCCTTGGATTTGCGTTGCAACATTGTGTAGATCCTGGTCGAGTTTGGCAATGATCCGGCTTCGGCGTAGTAACAGTTACGCATCGGGGGTGATTAGGATTGTATTTACAGCACTCTTTCGAGCCAGGTCTTATGCTGCATGGATCAGCGGGCCTCAAAGTCGTCGTTGGGGTTATGCAACGAGGGTGATTAGGGTTGTATCGACAACATTCCTTCGACCCAGGTCTCGTTTTGCAGGGATCTCTGGGTTGTGCCGTGGTTGTAAGTTTTGTACAACTTGGATGCCTCGGATTCGCCCCGCAACATTGTAGAGATCCTGGCCTTCTCTGGCAAGGATCTATCGGGGGACGTGGCGTTGTTTTCGTGCGTGGGCAGGTAAAGTGTTTAGGATTTGTCTGGCAGCATTGTTTCGAACCTGGTGAAAGTAGACAGGGATCACTTTTGGGTGTGGTGGTAGCAAGTCGACATCTTGGATCTTTGGGATCGTGAGCGCAACATTCGTATGAGCCTGGGTTTCTATCGCAGGGATCACTTGTGGGTGGTGTGGTTCTGCACGTTTGGTGTTTTGAGTTAAACTGACAACAGGCATCCGATCCTGGATTACGCGTGCAAGGATCAAGAGTTGGAGAAGGGGTTGTTATCGTTCGGCATGTCCTATGATTCCTGTTATATAGGCAACATTCCCGTGAACCTGGCCTTGTAGTGCATGGGTCGACTGGTCTGGCGGTGGTTGTGGTGGTTACGCACCTTGGATGATTAGCATTATATCGACAGCAATCGCGTGAGCCCGGTCGCGTTTTGCACGGATCTGGTAGGGGTGTGGTAGTTCTAGCACATAATCTATGGGTAGGATCGTATTCGCAGCACTGTCGTGAGCCAGGGTTTCTCTTACACGGGTTCGTCACCTGAGTAGTAGTTCTTAAACAACTGCGGTGTGATGGGTTTTGTGAACAGCACTGTGTTGAGCCAGGGCGTGTTTTACAAGGGTCTGTTCTCGGTGTAGTAATGGTTGGGCAGCTGCGGTGGCTTGGGTTGTAACGACAACATTGTGAAGAACCGGGCGCTCGTTGGCAAGGATTTGGGGTCGCAGTTGTAGTTTTCTGGCAAGAGCGGTGATTTGGATTTTGAAC
Organism: Ceratothoa steindachneri; assembly: GCA_963969495.1. Classification (NCBI taxonomy): domain Eukaryota; kingdom Metazoa; phylum Arthropoda; class Malacostraca; order Isopoda; family Cymothoidae; genus Ceratothoa; species Ceratothoa steindachneri. The sequence continues at coordinate 130,822,774 of OZ018323.1, forward strand.
ACAACACTGCGTCGAGCCTGGCCGAGTTTTGCAAGGGTCTGGCCGTTTTGTGGTGGTGGTGGTTATACACGACCGGTGATTTGGATTGAATTTGCAACATTCGCGAGATCCGGGGTTCAATCGACATGGGTCTACGGATCTCGGTGTTGTAGTTGCAGATACGCACCGCGGGTGATTAGGATTATATCTGCAACATTCGGTGGATCCCGGTCTTAGTTGGCAAGGATCCCTTTGCGTAGTTGTCACTGGTTTACATGTCGGGTGGTTCCGATTAAATCGACAACATTGGGTTGAACCCGGTCTGGTCTTGCAGGGGTCGGGTAGAGGTGTGGTGGTCCTAGCACATAGTCTATGGGTAGGATCGTATTCGCAGCACTGACGTGAGCCAGGGTTTCTCTTACACGGATTCGTCACCTGAGTAGTTGTTCGTAAACAACTGCGGTGTGATGGGTTTTGTGAGCAGCACTGTGTTGAGCCAGGGCGTGTTTTACAAGGGTCTGTTCTCGGTGTAGTAATAGTTGGGCAGCTACGGTGGCTTGGGTTGTAACGACAACATTGTGAAGAACCTGGTGCTCGTTGGCAAGGGTTTGGGGTCACGGTTGTAGTTTTCTGGCAAGAGCGGTGATTTGGATTTTGAGCACAACACTGCGTCGAGCCTGGTCGAGTTTTGCAAGGGTCTGGCCGTTTTGTGGTAGTAGTGGTGGTTCTGCACGACCGGTGATTTGGATTGAATTTGCAACATTCGCGAGATCCGGGGTTCAATCGACATGGGTCTACGGATCTCGGTGTTGTAGTTGCAGATACGCACCGCGGGTGATTAGGATTATATCTGCAACATTCGGTTGATCCCGGTCTTAGTTGGCAAGGATCCCTTTGCGTAGTTGTCACTGGTTTACATGTCGGGTGGTTCCGATTAAATCTACAACATTGTATTGATCCCGGTCTTGTTTCGCATGGATCTGGTTTTTTCGTGGTTGTAGGTCTCGCGGTTGTGACCCTTTTGCATGAGTGATGCCTTGGATTTGCGTTGCAACATTGTGTAGATCCTGGTCGAGTTTGGCAATGATCCGGCTTCGGCGTAGTAACAGTTACGCATCGGGGGTGATTAGGATTGTATTTACAGCACTCTTTCGAGCCAGGTCTTATGCTGCATGGATCAGCGGGCCTCAAAGTCGTCGTTGGGGTTATGCAACGAGGGTGATTAGGGTTGTATCGACAACATTCCTTCGACCCAGGTCTCGTTTTGCAGGGATCTCTGGGTTGTGCCGTGGTTGTAAGTTTTGTACAACTTGGATGCCTCGGATTCGCCCCGCAACATTGTAGAGATCCTGGCCTTCTCTGGCAAGGATCTATCGGGGGACGTGGCGTTGTTTTCGTGCGTGGGCAGGTAAAGTGTTTAGGATTTGTCTGGCAGCATTGTTTCGAACCTGGTGAAAGTAGACAGGGATCACTTTTGGGTGTGGTGGTAGCAAGTCGACATCTTGGATCTTTGGGATCGTGAGCGCAACATTCGTATGAGCCTGGGTTTCTATCGCAGGGATCACTTGTGGGTGGTGTGGTTCTGCACGTTTGGTGTTTTGAGTTAAACTGACAACAGGCATCCGATCCTGGATTACGCGTGCAAGGATCAAGAGTTGGAGAAGGGGTTGTTATCGTTCGGCATGTCCTATGATTCCTGTTATATAGGCAACATTCCCGTGAACCTGGCCTTGTAGTGCATGGGTCGACTGGTCTGGCGGTGGTTGTGGTGGTTACGCACCTTGGATGATTAGCATTATATCGACAGCAATCGCGTGAGCCCGGTCGCGTTTTGCACGGATCTGGTAGGGGTGTGGTAGTTCTAGCACATAATCTATGGGTAGGATCGTATTCGCAGCACTGTCGTGAGCCAGGGTTTCTCTTACACGGGTTCGTCACCTGAGTAGTAGTTCTTAAACAACTGCGGTGTGATGGGTTTTGTGAACAGCACTGTGTTGAGCCAGGGCGTGTTTTACAAGGGTCTGTTCTCGGTGTAGTAATGGTTGGGCAGCTGCGGTGGCTTGGGTTGTAACGACAACATTGTGAAGAACCGGGCGCTCGTTGGCAAGGATTTGGGGTCGCAGTTGTAGTTTTCTGGCAAGAGCGGTGATTTGGATTTTGAACACAACACTGCGTCGAGCCTGGCCGAGTTTTGCAAGGGTCTGGCCGTTTTGTGGTGGTGGTGGTTATACACGACCGGTGATTTGGATTGAATTTGCAACATTCGCGAGATCCGGGGTTCAATCGACATGGGTCTACGGATCTCGGTGTTGTAGTTGCAGATACGCACCGCGGGTGATTAGGATTATATCTGCAACATTCGGTGGATCCCGGTCTTAGTTGGCAAGGATCCCTTTGCGTAGTTGTCACTGGTTTACATGTCGGGTGGTTCCGATTAAATCGACAACATTGGGTTGAACCCGGTCTGGTCTTGCAGGGGTCGGGTAGAGGTGTGGTGGTCCTAGCACATAGTCTATGGGTAGGATCGTATTCGCAGCACTGACGTGAGCCAGGGTTTCTCTTACACGGATTCGTCACCTGAGTAGTTGTTCGTAAACAACTGCGGTGTGATGGGTTTTGTGAGCAGCACTGTGTTGAGCCAGGGCGTGTTTTACAAGGGTCTGTTCTCGGTGTAGTAATAGTTGGGCAGCTACGGTGGCTTGGGTTGTAACGACAACATTGTGAAGAACCTGGTGCTCGTTGGCAAGGGTTTGGGGTCACGGTTGTAGTTTTCTGGCAAGAGCGGTGATTTGGATTTTGGGCACAACACTGCGTCGAGCCTGGTCGAGTTTTGCAAGGGTCTGGCCGTTTTGTGGTGGTAGTGGTGGTTCTGCACGACCGGTGATTTGGATTGAATTTGCAACATTCGCGAGATCCGGGATTCAATCGACATGGGTCTACGGATCTGGGTGTTGTAGTTGCGGATACGCACCGCGGGTGATTAGGATTATATCTGCAACATTCGGTTGATCCCGGTCTTAGTTGGCAAGGATCCCTTTGCGTAGTTGTCACTGGTTTACATGTCGGGTGGTTCCGATTAAATCGACAACATTGTATTGATCCCGGTCTTGTTTCGCATGGATCTGGTTTTTTCGTGGTTGTAGGTCTCGCGGTTGTGACCCTTTTGCATGAGTGATGCCTTGGATTTCCGTTGCAACATTGTGTAGATCCTGGTCGAGTTTGGCAATGATCCGGCTTCGGCGTAGTAACAGTTACGCATTGGGGGTGATTAGGATTGTATTTACAGCACTCTTTCGAGCCAGGTCTTATGCTGCATGGATCAGCGGGCCTCAAAGTCGTCGTTGGGGTTATGCAACGAGGGTGATTAGGGTTGTATCGACAACATTCCTTCGACCCAGGTCTCGTTTTGCAGGGATCTCTGGGTTGTGCCGTGGTTGTAAGTTTTGTACAACTTGGATGCCTCGGATTCGCCCCGCAACAATGTAGAGATCCTGGCCTTCTCTGGCAAGGATCTATCGGGGGACGTGGCGTTGTTTTCGTGCGTGGGCAGGTAAAGTGTTTAGGATTTGTCTGGCAGCATTGTTTCGAACCTGGTGAAAGTAGACAGGGATCACTTTTGGGTGTGGTGGTAGCAAGTCGACATCTTGGATCTTTGGGATCGTGAGCGCAACATTCGTATGAGCCTGGGTTTCTATCGCAGGGATCACTTGTGGGTGGTGTGGTTCTGCACGTTTGGTGTTTTGAGTTAAACTGACAACAGGCATCCGATCCTGGACTACGCGTGCAAGGATCAAGAGTTGGAGAAGGGGTTGTTATCGTTCGGCATGTCCTATGATTCCTGTTATATAGGCAACATTCCCGTGAACCTGGCCTTGTAGTGCATGGGTCGACTGGTCTGGCGGTGGTTGTGGTGGTTACGCACCTTGGATGATTAGCATTATATCGACAGCAATCGCGTGAGCCCGGTCGCGTTTTGCACGGATCTGGTAGGGGTGTGGTAGTTCTAGCACATAATCTATGGGTAGGATCGTATTCGCAGCACTGTCGTGAGCCAGGGTTTCTCTTACACGGGTTCGTCACCTGAGTAGTAGTTCTTAAACAACTGCGGTGTGATGGGTTTTGTGAACAGCACTGTGTTGAGCCAGGGCGTGTTTTACAAGGGTCTGTTCTCGGTGTAGTAATGGTTGGGCAGCTGCGGTGGCTTGGGTTGTAACGACAACATTGTGAAGAACCGGGCGCTCGTTGGCAAGGATTTGGGGTCGCAGTTGTAGTTTTCTGGCAAGAGCGGTGATTTGGATTTTGAACACAACACTGCGTCGAGCCTGGCCGAGTTTTGCAAGGGTCTGGCCGTTTTGTGGTGGTGGTGGTTATACACGACCGGTGATTTGGATTGAATTTGCAACATTCGCGAGATCCGGGGTTCAATCGACATGGGTCTACGGATCTCGGTGTTGTAGTTGCAGATACGCACCGCGGGTGATTAGGATTATATCTGCAACATTCGGTGGATCCCGGTCTTAGTTGGCAAGGATCCCTTTGCGTAGTTGTCACTGGTTTACATGTCGGGTGGTTCCGATTAAATCGACAACATTGGGTTGAACCCGGTCTGGTCTTGCAGGGGTCGGGTAGAGGTGTGGTAGTTCTAGCACATTGTCTATGGGTAGGATCGTATTCGCAGCACTGTCGTGAGCCAGGGTTTCTCTTACACGGGTTCGTCACCTGAGTAGTTGTTCGTAAACAACTACGGTGCGATGGGTTTTGTGAGCAGCACTGTGTTGAGCCAGGGCGTGTTTTACAAAGGTCTGTTCTCGGTGTAGTAATAGTTGGGCAGCTACGGTGGCTGGGATTGTAAATACAACATTGTGAAGAACCTGGTGCTCGTTGGCAAGGGTTTGTGGTCGCTGTTGTAGTTTTCTGGCAAGAGCGATGATTTGGATTTTGAACACAACACTGCGTCGAGCCTGGCCGAGTTTTGCAAGGGTCTGGCCGTTTTGTGGTGGTAGTGGTGGTTCTGCACGACCGGTGATTTGGATTGAATTTGCAACATTCGCGAGATCCGGGGTTCAATCGACATGGGTCTACGGATCTCGGTGTTGTAGTTGCAGATACGCACCGCGTGTGATTAGGATTATATCTGCAACATTCGGTTGATCCCGGTCTTAGTTGGCAAGGATCCCTTTGCGTAGTTGTCACTGGTTTACATGTCGGGTGGTTCCGATTAAATCGACAACATTGGGTTGATCCCGGTCTGGTCTTGCAGGGGTCGGGTAGAGGTGTGGTGGTCCTAGCACATAGTCTATGGGTAGGATCGTATTCGCAGCACTGACGTGAGCCAGGGTTTCTCTTACACGGATTCGTCACCTGAGTAGTTGTTCGTAAACAACTGCGGTGTGATGGGTTTTGTGAGCAGCACTGTGTTGAGCCAGGGCGTGTTTTACAAGGGTCTGTTCTCGGTGTAGTAATAGTTGGGCAGCTACGGTGGCTTGGGTTGTAACGACAACATTGTGAAGAACCTGGTGCTCGTTGGCAAGGGTTTGGGGTCACGGTTGTAGTTTTCTGGCAAGAGCGGTGATTTGGATTTTGAGCACAACACTGCGTCGAGCCTGGTCGAGTTTTGCAAGGGTCTGGCCGTTTTGTGGTGGTAGTGGTGGTTCTGCACGACCGGTGATTTGAATTGAATTTGCAACATTTGCGAGATCCGGGATTCAATCGACATGGGTCTACGGATCTCGGTGTTGTAGTTGCAGATACGCACCGCGGGTGATTAGGATTATATCTGCAACATTCGGTTGATCCCGGTCTTAGTTGGCAAGGATCCCTTTGCGTAGTTGTCACTGGTTTACATGTCGGGTGGTTCCGATTAAATCGACAACATTGTATTGATCCCGGTCTTGTTTCGCATGGATCTGGTTTTTTCGTGGTTGTAGGTCTCGCGGTTGTGACCCTTTTGCATGAGTGATGCCTTGGAATTGCGTTGCAACATTGTGTAGATCCTGGTCGAGTTTGGCAATGATCCGGCTTCGGCGTAGTAACAGTTACGCATCGGGGGTGATTAGGATTGTATTTACAGCACTCTTTCGAGCCAGGTCTTATGCTGCATGGATCAGCGGGCCTCAAAGTCGTCGTTGGGGTTATGCAACGAGGGTGATTAGGGTTGTATCGACAACATTCCTTCGACCCAGGTCTCGTTTTGCAGGGATCTCTGGGTTGTGCCGTGGTTGTAAGTTTTGTACAACTTGGATGCCTCGGATTCGCCCTGCAACATTGTAGAGATCCTGGCCTTCTCTGGCAAGGATCTATCGGGGGACGTGGCGTTGTTTTCGTGCGTGGGCAGGTAAAGTGTTTAGGATTTGTCTGGCAGCATTGTTTCGAACCTGGTGAAAGTAGACAGGGATCACTTTTGGGTGTGGTGGTAGCAAGTCGACATCTTGGATCTTTGGGATCGTGAGCGCAACATTCGTATGAGCCTGGGTTTCTATCGCAGGGATCACTTGTGGGTGGTGTGGTTCTGCACGTTTGGTGTTTTGAGTTAAACTGACAACAGGCATCCGATCCTGGACTACGCGTGCAAGGATCAAGAGTTGGAGAAGGGGTTGTTATCGTTCGGCATGTCCTATGATTCCTGTTATATAGGCAACATTCCCGTGAACCTGGCCTTGTAGTGCATGGGTCGACTGGTCTGGCGGTGGTTGTGCTGGTTACGCACCTTGGATGATTAGCATTATATCGACAGCAATCGCGTGAGCCCGGTCGCGTTTTGCACGGATCTGGTAGAGGTGTGGTAGTTCTAGCACATAATCTATGGGTAGGATCGTATTCGCAGCACTGTCGTGAGCCAGGGTTTCTCTTACACGGGTTCGTCACCTGAGTAGTAGTTCTTAAACAACTGCGGTGTGATGGGTTTTGTGAACAGCACTGCGTTGAGCCAGGGCGTGTTTTACAAGGGTCTGTTCTCGGTGTAGTAATAGTTGGGCAGCTACGGTGGCTGGGATTGTAAATACAACATTGTGAAGAACCTGGTGCTCGTTGGCAAGGGTTTGGCGTTGCGGTTGTAGTTTTCTGGCAAGAGCGATGATTTGGATTTTGAACACAACACTGCGTCGAGCCTGGCCGAGTTTTGCAAGGGTCTGGCCGTTTTGTGGTGGTAGTGGTGGTTCTGCACGACCGGTGATTTGGATTGAATTTGCAACATTCGCGAGATCCGGGGTTCAATCGACATGGGTCTACGGATCTCGGTGTTGTAGTTGCAGATACGCACCGCGTGTGATTAGGATTATATCTGCAACATTCGGTTGATCCCGGTCTTAGTTGGCAAGGATCCCTTTGCGTAGTTGTCACTGGTTTACATGTCGGGTGGTTCCGATTAAATCGACAACATTGGGTTGATCCCGGTCTGGTCTTGCAGGGGTCGGGTAGAGGTGTGGTGGTCCTAGCACATAGTCTATGGGTAGGATCGTATTCGCAGCACTGACGTGAGCCAGGGTTTCTCTTACACGGGTTCGTCACCTGAGTAGTTGTTCGTAAACAACTGCGGTGTGATGGGTTTTGTGAGCAGCACTGTGTTGAGCCAGGGCGTGTTTTACAAGGGTCTGTTCTCGGTGTAGTAATAGTTGGGCAGCTACGGTGGCTTGGGTTGTAACGACAACATTGTGAAGAACCTGGTGCTCGTTGGCAAGGGTTTGGGGTCACGGTTGTAGTTTTCTGGCAAGAGCGGTGATTCGGATTTTGAGCACAACACTGCGTCGAGCCTGGTCGAGATTTGCAAGGGTCTGGCCGTTTTGTGGTGGTAGTGGTGGTTCTGCACGACCGGTGATTTGAATTGAATTTGCAACATTTGCTAGATCCGGGATTCAATCGACATGGGTCTACGGATCTCGGTGTTGTAGTTGCAGATACGCACCGCGGGTGATTAGGATTATATCTGCAACATTCGGTTGATCCCGGTCTTAGTTGGCAAGGATCCCTTTGCGTAGTTGTCACTGGTTTACATGTCGGGTGGTTCCGATTAAATCGACAACATTGTATTGATCCCGGTCTTGTTTCGCATGGATCTGGTTTTTTCGTGGTTGTAGGTCTCGCGGTTGTGACCCTTTTGCATGAGTGATGCCTTGGATTTCCGTTGCAACATTGTGTAGATCCTGGTCGAGTTTGGCAATGATCCGGCTTCGGCGTAGTAACAGTTACGCATCGGGGGTGATTAGGATTGTATTTACAGCACTCTTTCGAGCCAGGTCTTATGCTGCATGGATCAGCGGGCCTCAAAGTCGTCGTTGGGGTTATGCAACGAGGGTGATTAGGGTTGTATCGACAACATTCCTTCGACCCAGGTCTCGTTTTGCAGGGATCTCTGGGTTGTGCCGTGGTTGTAAGTTTTGTACAACTTGGATGCCTCGGATTCGCCCCACAACATTGTAGAGATCCTGGCCTTCTCTGGCAAGGATCTATCGGGGGACGTGGCGTTGTTTTCGTGCGTGGGCAGGTAAAGTGTTTAGGATTTGTCTGGCAGCATTGTTTCGAACCTGGTGAAAGTAGACAGGGATCACTTTTGGGTGTGGTGGTAGCAAGTCGACATCTTGGATCTTTGGGATCGTGAGCGCAACATTCGTATGAGCCTGGGTTTCTATCGCAGGGATCACTTGTGGGTGGTGTGGTTCTGCACGTTTGGTGTTTTGAGTTAAACTGACAACAGGCCTCCGATCCTGGACTACGCGTGCAAGGATCAGGAGTTGGAGAAGGGGTTGTTATCGTTCGGCATGTCCTATGATTCCTGTTATATAGGCAACATTCTCGTGAACCTGGCCTTGTAGTGCATGGGTCGACTGGTCTGGCGGAGGTTGTTGTGGATACGCACCTTGGATGATTAGCATTATATCGACAGCAATCGCGTGAGCCCGGTCGTGTTTTGCATGGATCTGGTAGGGGTGTGGTAGTTCTAGCACATAATCTATGGGTAGGATCGTATTCGCAGCACTGTCGTGAGCCAGGGTTTCTCTTACACGGGTTCGTCACCTGAGTAGTAGTTCTTAAACAACTGCGGTGTGATGGGTTTTGTGAACAGCACTGTGTTGAGCCAGGGCGTGTTTTACAAGGGTCTGTTCTCGGTGTAGTAATGGTTGGGCAGCTGCGGTGGCTTGGGTTGTAACGACAACATTGTGAAGAACCGGGCGCTCGTTGGCAAGGATTTGGGGTCGCAGTTGTAGTTTTCTGGCAAGAGCGGTGATTTGGATTTTGAACACAACACTGCGTCGAGCCTGGCCGAGTTTTGCAAGGGTCTGGCCGTTTTGTGGTGGTGGTGGTTATACACGACCGGTGATTTGGATTGAATTTGCAACATTCGCGAGATCCGGGGTTCAATCGACATGGGTCTACGGATCTCGGTGTTGTAGTTGCAGATACGCACCGCGGGTGATTAGGATTATATCTGCAACATTCGGTGGATCCCGGTCTTAGTTGGCAAGGATCCCTTTGCGTAGTTGTCACTGGTTTACACGTCGGGTGGTTCCGATTAAATCGACAACATTGGGTTGATCCCGGTCTGGTCTTGCAGGGGTCGGGTAGAGGTGTGGTGGTCCTAGCACATAGTCTATGGGTAGGATCGTATTCGCAGCACTGACGTGAGCCAGGGTTTCTCTTACACGGATTCGTCACCTGAGTAGTTGTTCGTAAACAACTGCGGTGTGATGGGTTTTGTGAGCAGCACTGTATTGAGCCAGGGCGTGTTTTACAAGGGTCTGTTCTCGGTGTAGTAATAGTTGGGCAGCTACGGTGGCTTGGGTTGTAACGACAACATTGTGAAGAACCTGGTGCTCGTTGGCAAGGGTTTGGGGTCACGGTTGTAGTTTTCTGGCAAGAGCGGTGATTTGGATTTTGAGCACAACACTGCGTCGAGCCTGGTCGAGTTTTGCAAGGGTCTGGCCGTTTTGTGGTGGTAGTGGTGGTTCTGCACGACCGGTGATTTGGATTGAATTTGCAACATTCGCGAGATCCGGGATTCAATCGACATGGGTCTACGGATCTGGGTGTTGTAGTTGCGGATACGCACCGCGGGTGATTAGGATTATATCTGCAACATTCGGTTGATCCCGGTCTTAGTTGGCAAGGATCCCTTTGCGTAGTTGTCACTGGTTTACATGTCGGGTGGTTCCGATTAAATCGACAACATTGTATTGATCCCGGTCTTGTTTCGCATGGATCTGGTTTTTTCGTGGTTGTAGGTCTCGCGGTTGTGACCCTTTTGCATGAGTGATGCCTCGGATTTGCGTTGCAACATTGTGTATATCCTGGTCGAGTTTGGCAATGATCCGGCTTCGGCGTAGTAACAGTTACGCATCGGGGGTGATTAGGATTGTATTTACAGCACTCTTTCGAGCCAGGTCTTATGCTGCATGGATCAGCGGGCCTCAAAGTCGTCGTTGGGGTTATGCAACGAGGGTGATTAGGGTTGTATCGACAACATTCCTTCGACCCAGGTCTCGTTTTGCAGGGATCTCTGGGTTGTGCCGTGGTTGTAAGTTTTGTACAACTTGGATGCCTCGGATTCGCCCCGCAACATTGTAGAGATCCTGGCCTTCTCTGGCAAGGATCTATCGGGGGACGTGGCGTTGTTTTCGTGCGTGGGCAGGTAAAGTGTTTAGGATTTGTCTGGCAGCATTGTTTCGAACCTGGTGAAAGTATACAGGGATCACTTTTGGGTGTGGTGGTAGCAAGTCGACATCTTGGATCTTTGGGATCGTGAGCGCAACATTCGTATGAGCCTGGGTTTCTATCGCAGGGATCACTTGTGGGTGGTGTGGTTCTGCACGTTTGGTGTTTTGAGTTAAACTGACAACAGGCATCCGATCCTGGATTACGCGTGCAAGGATCAAGAGTTGGAGAAGGGGTTGTTATCGTTCGGCATGTCCTATGATTCCTGTTATATAGGCAACATTCCCGTGAACCTGGCCTTGTAGTGCATGGGTCGACTGGTCTGGCGGAGGTTGTTGTGGTTACGCACCTTGGATGATTAGCATTATATCGACAGCAATCGCGTGAGCCCGGTCGCGTTTTGCACGGATCTGGTAGGGGTGTGGTAGTTCTAGCACATAATCTATGGGTAGGATCGTATTCGCAGCACTGTCGTGAGCCAGGGTTTCTCTTACACGGGTTCGTCACCTGAGTAGTAGTTCTTAAACAACTGCGGTGTGATGGGTTTTGTGAGCAGCACTGTGTTGAGCCAGGGCGTGTTTTACAGGGGTCTGTTCTCGGTGTAGTAATGGTTGGGCAGCTGCGGTGGCTTGGGTTGTAACGACAACATTGTGAAGAACCGGGCGCTCGTTGGCAAGGATTTGGGGTCGCAGTTGTAGTTTTCTGGCAAGAGCGGTGATTTGGATTTTGAACACAACACTGCGTCGAGCCTGGCCGAGTTTTGCAAGGGTCTGGCCGTTTTGTGGTGGTGGTGGTTATACACGACCGGTGATTTGGATTGAATTTGCAACATTCGCGAGATCCGGGGTTCAATCGACATGGGTCTACGGATCTCGGTGTTGTAGTTGCAGATACGCACCGCGGGTGATTAGGATTATATCTGCAACATTCGGTGGATCCCGGTCTTAGTTGGCAAGGATCCCTTTGCGTAGTTGTCACTGGTTTACATGTCGGGTGGTTCCGATTAAATCGACAACATTGGGTTGATCCCGGTCTGGTCTTGCAGGGGTCGGGTAGAGGTGTGGTGGTCCTAGCACATAGTCTATGGGTAGGATCGTATTCGCAGCACTGACGTGAGCCAGGGTTTCTCTTACACGGATTCGTCACCTGAGTAGTTGTTCGTAAACAACTGCGGTGTGATGGGTTTTTTGAGCAGCACTGTGTTGAGCCAGGGCGTGTTTTACAAGGGTCTGTTCTCGGTGTAGTAATGGTTGGGCAGCTACGGTGGCTTGGGTTGTAACGACAACATTGTGAAGAACCTGGTGCTCGTTGGCAAGGGTTTGGGGTCACGGTTGTAGTTTTCTGGCAAGAGCGGTGATTTGGATTTTGAGCACAACACTGCGTCGAGCCTGGTCGAGTTTTGCAAGGGTCTGGCCGTTTTGTGGTGGTAGTGGTGGTTCTGCACGACCGGTGATTTGGATTGAATTTGCAACATTCGCGAGACCTGGGATTCAATCGACATGGGTCTACGGATCTCGGTGTTGTAGTTGCAGATACGCACCGCGGGTGATTAGGATTATATCTGCAACATTCGGTTGATCCCGGTCTTAGTTGGCAAGGATCCCTTTGCGTAGTTGTCACTGGTTTACATGTCCGGTGGTTCCGATTAAATCTACAACATTGTATTGATCCCGGTCTTGTTTCGCATGGATCTGGTTTTTTCGTGGTTGTAGGTCTCGCGGTTGTGACCCTTTTGCATGAGTGATGCCTTGGATTTGCGTTGCAACATTGTGTAGATCCTGGTCGAGTTTGGCAATGATCCGGCTTCGGCGTAGTAACAGTTACGCATCGGGGGTGATTAGGATTGTATTTACAGCACTCTTTCGAGCCAGGTCTTATGCTGCATGGATCAGCGGGCCTCAAAGTCGTCGTTGGGGTTATGCAACGAGGGTGATTAGGGTTGTATCGACAACATTCCTTCGACCCAGGTCTCGTTTTGCAGGGATCTCTGGGTTGTGCCGTGGTTGTAAGTTTTGTACAACTTGGATGCCTCGGATTCGCCCCGCAACATTGTAGAGATCCTGGCCTTCTCTGGCAAGGATCTATCGGGGGACGTGGCGTTGTTTTCGTGCGTGGGCAGGTAAAGTGTTTAGGATTTGTCTGGCAGCATTGTTTCGAACCTGGTGAAAGTAGACAGGGATCACTTTTGGGTGTGGTGGTAGCAAGTCGACATCTTGGATCTTTGGGATCGTGAGCGCAACATTCGTATGAGCCTGGGTTTCTATCGCAGGGATCACTTGTGGGTGGTGTGGTTCTGCACGTTTGGTGTTTTGAGTTAAACTGACAACAGGCATCCGATCCTGGATTACGCGTGCAAGGATCAAGAGTTGGAGAAGGGGTTGTTATCGTTCGGCATGTCCTATGATTCCTGTTATATAGGCAACATTCCCGTGAACCTGGCCTTGTAGTGCATGGGTCGACTGGTCTGGCGGTGGTTGTGGTGGTTACGCACCTTGGATGATTAGCATTATATCGACAGCAATCGCGTGAGCCCGGTCGCGTTTTGCACGGATCTGGTAGGGGTGTGGTAGTTCTAGCACATAATCTATGGGTAGGATCGTATTCGCAGCACTGTCGTGAGCCAGGGTTTCTCTTACACGGGTTCGTCACCTGAGTAGTAGTTCTTAAACAACTGCGGTGTGATGGGTTTTGTGAACAGCACTGTGTTGAGCCAGGGCGTGTTTTACAAGGGTCTGTTCTCGGTGTAGTAATGGTTGGGCAGCTGCGGTGGCTTGGGTTGTAACGACAACATTGTGAAGAACCGGGCGCTCGTTGGCAAGGATTTGGGGTCGCAGTTGTAGTTTTCTGGCAAGAGCGGTGATTTGGATTTTGAACACAACACTGCGTCGAGCCTGGCCGAGTTTTGCAAGGGTCTGGCCGTTTTGTGGTGGTGGTGGTTATACACGACCGGTGATTTGGATTGAATTTGCAACATTCGCGAGATCCGGGGTTCAATCGACATGGGTCTACGGATCTCGGTGTTGTAGTTGCAGATACGCACCGCGGGTGATTAGGATTATATCTGCAACATTCGGTGGATCCCGGTCTTAGTTGGCAAGGATCCCTTTGCGTAGTTGTCACTGGTTTACACGTCGGGTGGTTCCGATTAAATCGACAACATTGGGTTGATCCCGGTCTGGTCTTGCAGGGGTCGGGTAGAGGTGTGGTGGTCCTAGCACATAGTCTATGGGTAGGATCGTATTCGCAGCACTGACGTGAGCCAGGGTTTCTCTTACACGGATTCGTCACCTGAGTAGTTGTTCGTAAACAACTGCGGTGTGATGGGTTTTGTGAGCAGCACTGTGTTGAGCCAGGGCGTGTTTTACAAGGGTCTGTTCTCGGTGTAGTAATAGTTGGGCAGCTACGGTGGCTTGGGTTGTAACGACAACATTGTGAAGAACCTGGTGCTCGTTGGCAAGGGTTTGGGGTCACGGTTGTAGTTTTCTGGCAAGAGCGGTGATTCGGATTTTGAGCACAACACTGCGTCGAGCCTGGTCGAGATTTGCAAGGGTCTGGCCGTTTTGTGGTGGTAGTGGTGGTTCTGCACGACCGGTGATTTGAATTGAATTTGCAACATTTGCTAGATCCGGGATTCAATCGACATGGGTCTACGGATCTCGGTGTTGTAGTTGCAGATACGCACCGCGGGTGATTAGGATTATATCTGCAACATTCGGTTGATCCCGGTCTTAGTTGGCAAGGATCCCTTTGCGTAGTTGTCACTGGTTTACATGTCGGGTGGTTCCGATTAAATCGACAACATTGTATTGATCCCGGTCTTGTTTCGCATGGATCTGGTTTTTTCGTGGTTGTAGGTCTCGCGGTTGTGACCCTTTTGCATGAGTGATGCCTTGGATTTGCGTTGCAACATTGTGTAGATCCTGGTCGAGTTTGGCAATGATCCGGCTTCGGCGTAGTAACAGTTACGCATCGGGGGTGATTAGGATTGTATTTACAGCACTCTTTCGAGCCAGGTCTTATGCTGCATGGATCAGCGGGCCTCAAAGTCGTCGTTGGGGTTATGCAACGAGTGTGATTTGGGTTGTATCGACAGCATTCCTTCGATCCAGGTCTTGTTTTGCAGGGGTCTCTTGGTTGTGCCGTTGTTGTAACTTTTTTACAACTTGAATGCCTCGGGTTCTCCCCGCAACATTGTAGAGATCCTGGCTTTCTTTGGCATATATCTTTCGGTGGAGGAGGGGGTTTAGTTTCTATTATTTTTATTTCCTTTTCTGTCTTAATGCATTTTTCCTTGCATTTTTCTTTGCATAAATTTACCTCGCAAGTGAGGTATACTTCCTTTGTGTCTGGAAATTTGAATGCATAAATTCCTGCAAAGGAAACTATGTCGGCTCCAGTGTTGCGTGTTTCTTTTGTTTTACTAAAACCACTCATTAATTTCGGCTTTAATGAACAACCTTGTTCGTCAATAAGCTTTATTCTTTTTGTTCCCTTCTCTTCGTATTTTTCCGAGTCATACGCGAAACAATTTGTCACAGACATATCATAATCATGCCCATCATGTTTAATATATATCACCACAGCCATCTCTTCCCCAATTTTTACAATCCCTTCAACTTTGGGGGAGAACGGCCCCTTTCCTATTTGGATTTCCATCCAACATCTTACATCACCGGTGTATGACAGCTCTTTTGCTTTCAACATATCCACAGCGAACGGACTAAAAGTCACAAATTTTTCTATTCTATTCTGCCACGCGCAATTTATTTTTCTCGATGTGTCCCAAATTTCTTGAATATGTTCACTGTTTTGTATCATAATTACGTTTTCAAATCCTGATTCGTCTCCGTTTTCGTACGATGTCGTTCCGCATTTATGGGCTGGGATTTGGAAGCTGAATCGATTTTGTTCGGACTTTACGTCGACATAGCTGTTTAACATTAAGTATGTAAGTCTATATATATATATATATATTTATATAGCTCTAGTGAATTTATAGAAATGTTTAATGTTTGCTTTTCATATTTCCTGTGATTTAAATTGGTTACTGCATGCTCTAGAACCTTTAAATAACTACTTTACTTCTTTAAAAAGTTTTATTATTTTACGATTTAGAATTAATTTGCTTGTGCTTAATTGTGGCACATTAAACATTTCTATATACGGGAGGTTTTTTGCTAATTTTAATACTGACACATTCATTGAAACTATTTGGGAAAATTGTTATATTTTTAGAGGAACAGCATACTATCCTATGATTTGTTCATAAAGCCCTTAAGGTTATTTATGATACCCAGATTCAACTATTTAATACTAAGAATAGAATATAGTCTGAAGAAAGTACAGTGAGTCATAAAGTAAATGTCTGACACAGCTCATTATGAGTCAATCCTGCCTAAAATGTCATCAGAAAGCTCCATATTATTAAGTAGAATGATCACAAATTATTTTTTGCTGACTTTTTCTTATTCGTCCGACTAAATTCCCCAAACATTTATTTAAAATTTAAAAATAGAATTTTAAATTTTGTTTTGATAGCAAGACATTTCCTCCAGTTACTAAATCATTTCCAGACAAATGATGTCATAATTTTTACACGGTGCTATTTTGTCATTCTAATTACCATACATGCCTTTTAAAATATCAAATTCTTTTATTTATAATACTGAATTAATAAAAGAGGACTTTCATAGGATGGCATGATCAGGCGCAGAAACAAAAAGTGAAGGAAAATGGAACAACAAAATTTCACGTTGATATTCTACTTCTTTAAGCGAATAAGCAAAGTGGATATAATAAATGCACTTAGTAGGAAAAAGAACACAATGGAAGATAACCCCACTATAAATACTTGCGTTTGTATGCAAACTGAATCTCTCATTTTTAATGAAAGCAAATTATTGATTGAGTTAATTTCTTTAATATCCGCTACTGTCGGAATTTCTCTCTTGGATTTAGTAATCAGCTCAGAAGACATCGGTGCAACGGCTACAACTTTTCCTATTCTCATTTCTTTAGTCTTGTCGTCCATACCGGGGACAGCTGATCTGGTTTTTCTGGTACGCCTCCTCCCAAGAGAAATTTTGCTTTTAATTCTCTCGTTTCTCCTTCCGTCACCCTTTTCGTAGTGGAATCTGTGAAATGCGTGAAAACGCGGCTCTCCTTTCCATTCCTCGTCCAAAGGCTCTGGTTTTGACCTTGGCTCTTTTATACTAGTAGGAACACTCTTACGTACTGTGTTGGATGGATTTGGCTTTAGAGATGGGGAATGAAGACTCGAACCTTGAAGTTTTACTTTGGGCTTTTTGCTGGTTGTTGGTGCTATGAAGTGGTCTGGATCTGTCACTGGAGAACCGGTTTTCCTACCTTGAGGTTTAACTTTTGTTTTTTGGGTTGTTGTTTTGAAATAGCTTGGATCTATTGGTGAGGAAACGGCTTTCGTACCTTGAGGTCTCGCTTTTGGTTTTTTGGTTCTTGGTGTTGTCAAGTGGCTTGGATCTGTTGCCGGGGAAACGGTTTTTGGCCTTTTAGGATCCGAAAATAAGGTTGATCCCTTGTGAGGAGGTTTTGACGTTGTACATTTCGGATCTTTGGAACCTGGCGAACAGTTTGGTCGGGAGTTGCCAGCAAGTGTTTTTTGGCATTTAGAGTCTCCAATTCCCTCTACACATTCTGTAGGATCCACTTTCGAACATTTAGGATCATTTGAGTCTGAATTGCAAAGCTTAGATGGTTGTCCTTTTAAATTTACACAGTTTGGATCTTTTGATCCAGGGTAACATTTATTCGGTGCCTTTCGACACCGAGGATCCCTCGACCCAGGAAAGCACAAATTGGGAGGAAGGGTTGATTTTCTATAGCAATCGGGGTCTCGATTGCCTGGGTAGCATTTGTCAGTTGGTTTAGCTCGGGGAATTGAACACCTTGGATCTTGTGAACCTGGGTAACATTCGAAATTGACGTCTTGGATTGGTTCTTTACATCGAGGATCATCAACTTCAGGATGACATTCATCCGGATAAATTTTCTTTCCTTGACACCGTGGGTCATCTATTCCCTCAAAGCAAATTGGTGGTACTTGCGTACTAGGTGTTCTGCACCGAGGATCGGCGGTGACTAGATGGCATTTGGGTAAAGAAGCCGAACTTCCCCCAAGACATTTGGGGTCGGTTGAACCTTTAGTACAACGTACAACATATGGACAATCTACATCATGGGGATTTTCATCGCATTTGTTGTTCTTTTGAATATTTGGTTTAGGTTCATTCCCGGAGTGCTTCGTTTGGCAGTCCGGATGTTCAGGTGTATCAGAACAATTGCTTTGCTTAGGAATGGCTGATTTTTGTTGGCATTCACGGTCATTAGAGCCAAGTTGACACTTTAAAGGCTTCGAAGTAGAAATGGTAATACAATTTGAGTCTGTTGACCCTTCAACACATGGGTCCGGGTGAAGAAAAGGAGCCGGAGAGGTCGGACATGCTGGATCATTGGACCCTGGAATACATTTTTTACTTGGTGGTGTATAGATCGGGTCGCTGAATAAGGTGCTTCCTCGCGGTGGTAGTTTAGTTGTAATAGTATTAGTGCCACACTTTTGCTGGCATTCCTCCTTGCATATTTGCATATTGCAAGACATGTAAACATCCGTTACATCCGGGAATTTAAATGCATTAATTGAGGTGTACGTCACAATTACTGAACCATCAACATTTTCTTCTCTAGTAGTCTGGAAATCACGTATCAATTTGTCTTTGAGGACGCAACCATCTTCATCTGTCAATTGAATTTTGAGAGCTTCTGTCACTTCATAATTGGAGTACGCATAGCAATCTTTAACACTTACATCATACATCTTCTCGTTATCTCTGAGGTAAATAAGTAGTGAAAGAGTATCTCCAATTTGAACAATGCTATTAATGTCATGGGTGTCAGGGTAACTTCCTAATTTAATATCCATCCAACAATCAAGTTCGTCCCCCCCTTCAGAAACGACTTGTTCTGCGTCTAACATTCCGACTGATAACGCATCAAACTTGATTTGCTTGGTGTAACTTTTCACTACCTCACATTTTAAATGTCGAGCGACGTCCCAGATTTCTTGTATAGTTTCGTCATTTTGGATCACGATAACATTGGATATTTCTAGAGAATCGCGATGGCTGTCCATTTCCGAGCCACATTTCTGACTAGGAATGTCAAAAACGAAAGATGTCTTCCCAGTTGAAGAGGTGACGTACCTGATATAAACCAGTATTATAGTCAAGGGACAGATTTCTCAGAAGAATTTGCTTTTTTCATATAATAGCAGAAAAAAAAAGGATAAAACAGGATCGATGGGGGGAAGAGAGCATTCCAAAAGTTTGGTTAGATTAAAATTGGTGGTGTTAATTTTATTTGACATACAAATCAGTATTGCTACAAGGAGTTACTGTTTTCTCGACGGTATATCGACCAAGTAACGCTGAGAAAAATGTTCCATAAATTGGTTTTTATTCGTTTGTAATAATGAAAGAACTTTAAAGCAAACAAAATAATTGCCCAAGTCCAAACATGTACACCAAACCTATAAATATCAAAACGCTTTAGACGCATTACGGAGATATATATATATATATATATATATATATATATATATATATATATATATATATATATATATATATATATATATAGGCTCTTGACAGGTAAGTAGGTACTAAGAAAGCTGGTTGCAAATGAGATGTTTCTCATATATGTGTTCATTGGGTTTATTAAGGGTAAAATTTTGTTTATTTGTAAAGGTTTAATCCATTTAAGTTTTATTGACAAGGCTATTTTATAAATATTTATTTTCTCTTGTTACTTGCTCTATATTCCATCTAGAAGTGTGGATACGCCTACTAAAGCTCCATTTTCCAAGCGCCCCTGCTCACCTATGAAGAAGGAAAGCGTTTGTGTATTCATGAAATCCCGCTCCGCCTAAGGTGTGATGAAGACAAATTTCAAGGAGGTAAAAATAGTAACGTTCAGACGATGTAGGCTAGGCTGAGAGGAAGGCGGAAGCCTATTTCCGCAATCATATTCCTATGGTGATACTATCCTTTACCGTCACTACTTTATGTAAAGAATGGAAGATGTTTCAGTGGAAAAATATAGATATTTCTATGAATTTTGGAAGTTTAAATAAGAGATTTATCTTTTCGAATATATTGGTAGAATAAACAAATTATAATTTATTCTTGCTTTAGTTGATTATCGTAATCATCAAGCATGTTGTTACCCTTCATGATTCGTTAGTAAAATTTAACCATGATGATGTTTAAAATCTGATAACTGGTTCCTTTAAACATTAGTACATTTAACAGCCCTTTTACCAAGCACTAATAAATTTCTTCTGACCCGATAATGAGCAGTAAGCTTTGCTAAAGCCGTAGAACTCTTAAATCGCTCTTCAGATTTCACAATCCAATCTCCGTATTCCGAAAATCTTAATGCTTTTAAAGATAATGAGCACACATTTAAGCTTGATTTCCCCTTATAATTATTTACAGCTATATTTTTAAAGAACGAAAAATGAATCCCTACAGAACGTAGCAAAAGATGTTCAGAAAACGGAGAATCTTTGGTCTTATGATCAATAACATGGTTTACAAGTGAAAAGCAAAGCAGAAATTTAGTTTCAGTACAATTATTGTTGGGAAAGATGAACAGTGGGTACTGGTTGAGAGCAGTTATGGCAGCTATTTTAAAGATTGAGTTTCCTATATAAAGGTGATTATTTGTTCAGCATAATTTAGAAAATGGCAAATTTGAAGTTACATTTATCGCTCCTGTATATAAGGAAACTCAACTTGTATTTATATAAATGGGCAATTAATGGTTTAAAATTTGTCCATATTTACGAGTAACTGTCATTTGTCCATGTTATAGGTTTGAATGGTATCGTAGTTTTATTGTAAGATTTAGGCCAGTACCCAGAGAAGGAAGTAGTCTCAAGAATAGTGTAGCATTTCTACCACTACCTATGTTATACATACATAAAAGGAAATATTTTCTTAAATATTATTTTACACAACACGCTACTCCACTAGTTTATCTCCATTATTTTATTGAAATAAGAGCCTCATTAAAGTATTCAATAACTAAAATTCCACTGCGGTCTCGTGGTATTGTTCTATGTACAAGAGAAAACCACATGGGTCATTCAGTACTCACCGACATGATGGGTCGTTGAAGAAGCCTTTGCTGAAGATGATGCCATTAAAAGGGTGCGAGAACTCAATGTCCACTGACATGCCCTTTATGCCGCAGTCGACATCCAAGTTAATGACCTGGGGCATGTTCATCATTGCTCCAATACCAAGATCTTTTTGTGACGATCCAAGGTGGAGCTGGCATGACGATGCCTGCCAGAGAAACAAACAATCTTAATCTTTGAGTTAGATATGATCCGATTTTTCGAACAGAACAAAATCTTTTGGGTCTTCTTTTTTTCTCGACTCTACTCTAATTTTGGTAACACTTCAGTTTCGGGGCGCACGGTAGGTGGCGCTGTTTATAGGCTACAATTTTGGGCTACAATATATGTCTTATGATGTCAGACGGTAGCGTTAGATGTAAACAATTACGTCGTTATATATTTTTGTATATGAGTATATACTGGGAGGCTGCGCCCCCCAGACCCTCCCAATTAATTGAAACTCAGGATCATCGCAGGGTAGTCCTCCCGCAGTGATATCTCCCCCACAAGCAGTCCCCTTTAATCTACTGGGTTTTTTTCCCCCAACAGCTTTTTACTGGCAGAAAAACCTAACCTAATGACAGACAATACTTACTTTTATAGGTTTTTTGATTAGTTTATTCGCCTCTAAATAATCTAAAAGTTTTTCGTAGTCATGCAAAATAAACCCGAATTCGAATGACGAAGAAGCACAGCTAGAGCACGAAAAAGCCATAACGAAACATAAACAAATGCTAAGCGGGTTCTATTTATAGCTAGGACGTTGCCAGTAATAAGCTCTTATCGTTCACTGAAAAACAAACTTAGAAAAAACTATAAACGAGCAGAGGCGCAGATATTTATTAAATAATACAGACTAAAAGTTAAAAATCCCCAAAACAACAAAAAAAATATAACGCCGTCATTGGTCACATCTGAAGCTACCGTCTGACGTCATAAGAGATATGATGTAGCCCAAAATTGTAGCCTGCTAACAGCGCCATCTACCGTGCGCCCCAAATCTGAAGTATTAACCTAATTTTAAGCCACATGGCTTCGTTTATTTTTATTATTACTATTTGTATTACTATTTTATTATTATTATTATATTTATTATTTTTTACTATTATTAGCCAAACTTGAGTGGAGTCGAGTAAACAAAATTGACCCAAATTTTTTATACGAGACATTTTTTTAGCTCTTGATTTACCACTATCTGGTAGCCTATGTTTGTTTAAAAGCCTATTTGAAGAGATAGGCCTATGTGAATTAAGACAACATTCGGAATTTGCCTGTCTTCCAGCGGTGAAATTTTGTTATTAAACTCGCGAGCTATTTTGTATGTCTGTTCTTTTATTGTCCGCTCGGCGCAGGACCCATTTATTATCTGTCTCAAAATCTTTTTGTAAAGAAATTTGGCTCATTCATTATAATGTTGCGAGCTATAGCTTAAGCCACGCCCAGAAGGCGCCGCGTGCGCTGCAGTCAGAGCCGCGACATTTATTGCTGTCACTACCCAAGAGACTTCTCATCACACACATAGCCAATTACAACACTACCTTCTTTCCTCTCCCATCTTCGTAGCACAACACACACACCCACACTATCTGTTCCAAGGAATCCTGCCGGTGGGAATCTATATCCACATGCCTCTGACGCAGAACAGCTCCCTCTGCCCCGGGACCACGAAGGTTCGACCCGTGCGCTGTTTAGTGTCAAAACATAATACTTCCTGGGCCCCCAAAGAGGTCCGGCCCCTGGTGCCTTTGGTTTTACCAGCCAATGTCATACTAACCTTTATGTCTTCCATTATCGACACGACTCTCCCCATTAAAATAAGCCTTGAGACTACTAAATCATTCTTTCCTCACTATGACTGGACATTGCTACGAAGGCCCGATGGCTCGCGGAAAAAAATAGTAGACTTTTGGGGGAAAATACAGTTTAAGGAGGAATCCACACCATGATTATTTCCAGGGTATAGAAAGTCGATATTAGAATCCCTTTTTTATCAAACTATAAGCCATTTCTAAATTTTAATATTACTTATTTCCTACTTTTATTTACTTAGTATATTCTGCACCATCAAAACACCTACTATTTTATTATCAAGTCAATCAACTTTTCCCTTTTTTCTATTGTATGTGTATATACGAGTATGCATGCATATGTGTATTTTTATGCTTGGTTCTTTGTAAGTAATACTGTATTTGTGAGTGCCCGGGACTGGGAGAGGGGGGGGGGAGGCGTAGATCATGACCTAGTTTTTTTACATATAATTTGTACGATTTACTTTTTATTTTTGTTGCTGATTCTCAAGTTTGCTGAGCGAGCAGCCCTCCGAGACTCTGAAGAAGGATATTTCCTGTAGCGAGGTTTCCCAGAGCTCTCGGAGGGGATATTGTGATGGCATGTATGAATGTGTGTAGTGCAGTCTTCAATAATGTGTTTGTGTGGGGTGAGGTGTTGCATTCTAGACAGGTTTCCGCCAAGGTTATTTCCAGCCTTTTCTGGTAGCTCAGGGAGGCTGGTTGATGTCCATTATACACTGCCATCGCGAGAGAGGCGGGATTCAAAAGGGTGGGTTTCAGGGAGCCGTGCATCCATAGCCAAGTTGAACATCGCAAAAGTTTCATGGTGTCTAATGATGATCAATAATTTCAGTAAACATGTTTACCCGTGTAATGGGGAATATAGTTATTTTAATATGGGGATAATGTTTTGTGGGTTTATCTCTTTATCATAAGTTTGCTTCTTTTTTTATTTGAAATGTGTAATCTTGCTCCTGAAGGATCAGTGATCGTTACCTGTGTCAAAACAACTGATAAATAATATGTCAGGAATTTTTTCCTGCTGAAAAGTATGTAGTCGATCTCATTCTTTGTTCCATTCATGTACCACCCATGTCCATTTCCTCTTTTCTTTTGCAAGATCGTAATGTAAATATTTGCATCTGCAAATTATAAAAATTTGTTTCCACGTTCATTTGTACAGTAAATTTCTTTACTAATTGTGATATTAGGTACGGGGTATGCTGGGTCGTCGACTATTCACCGCTTCCAGCGCGCATATAAGATGGCAACGCCGGCGCCATCTTTTTTGTTTTAAAGCCCCAGGGCTTTAAAACAAGGATGGTTCTAGGTGCTCTTGGGGGCAATGGAATATCCGCACCACCTCGTTCGCAGTATTTGTGAACCTACGGCTACCGGGAGCCAGAGGGATGTTAAGAGTGTCATCTGCTGAGTTCCTGGATGTGGGGATTGCGGGAATTGAAGGCGCCAAAGAGTCCGCGGGGACTGGGCGGCCAGACCAGCGTTTCGCTCTTCCCTATACTGTCTAAATTGCAGGAATACGGGTAGCTCTCTGGGCTGCTTGGCAAAGAAGATGGGAGACGTCCGAAGTGAACCTAAAGTTGCGCCGCTACTGTTCCCATGGTCTTACCCTCGCCAATGCCCCATGGCTGCATGCTGTTCTGCCGTCTCCGAATCGGGCATAATTCCAGGACACATCGCCATTTGAATGAGTGCTTCCCTGCATCTTACTGCGACCACTGCATCGTCACCCAGACTGGTTGGTACATTCTTGTTGAGTGTCACGGTACCGGGATTGCTTATCCCATGTGCTCCAGATGGGTTCGTGCACACTTGATTGTGGCATAATAAAATATTTGGAGGAGGCAGAGGCCGACCACTCTACTTTTTTGTTGTTGGTTGCATGCTCGGACGCGGAGGGAGGCTTGCCTTTTGGTTTTGATTTTTCTTTAATGTAGCCTAAGAATTAGGCTGAATATATTTTTGGCGACCATGCCCTCGGGGGCGGTCGCAGGCAGAACCCTCTTGAATAAAAAGTCCTCGCCAGAAATCTCACCGATCTGGCCTATTTCAAGAGATGAGTAAATGATTGCTTTATGAATATCAGTACTGTCTTAACATGTGAGCATACTTAGAAACATTGTCCTTATATTCCCTCATTGAATCTAAGGACAGCAGTATTATTTGCTAATAATAAACGCTCCATTTCTTTACAAATTGAGTAATGCTTTGAATCCTGAGCTATTTTAGAAGGCTGCCAATGGGAGGGTGCGCTTATTTTCATCAGTTCCACTTTCTAGTGATGGAGAGATTCATTGTTAATTTAATTAAGACACAATAACAAGCCTCTAGGTCAACTTCTCAAATTTCAGTTACCTTCAATAATGGAGCCTGGTGATGAGCCGTTGGACAGTTTCTGAATGTGCCAGAGGCACTAGCGGAAAACCAAGCCTTGGGGTGGCATCGCCCGAGTTTTCCAGTTGTTTGTATTTAAATTATGTCAATTTCTCTTAAAGAAGTAGGGTTCCATCACCAGCAATGGCAGTGACCTCATCTTCTCATGTGTTTATTGCTGATTTTTATCCTGTTAAAAATTCGGTGGTCTAAACTTTCACTTGCATCTATTTTCTTGTTCGTTATTTCATTGCTGTCTAAGCTTTTTCCTTTCGCAGGGGCGCACACGTAAGCACCCAACCCATCCTTCGTTTTCTGTGACTATACCCCTCCCACTCTCCCCCGCACACACAATGGTCGTGTCTAATGCCATTTATTAAAATGGAGAAGAGTGAAAAAAACAATAGCCATCGAAGTAGCTGAGAAGCATTGTGAAGGGTCTCGAAGCAAGTCCATTTACGCTGCTCGTTTCTCCATTGTGGTGACTTAATGGGGAATTTTGTTAAGGTAATTGTCTAAATAATCAACTATGACTTAAAACCCTTTTTGCTTCTATTCAAATTCGAAGTGTTTGTTAATTTTAAACTCAAATATGAGTTCGTGTTTTTCTGCCGAACGAAGATCATGATTTTCATTCTCTTTGGGAATGTTCGGAAATTACTCAAATTGCAGCTGAAGAAGGTCCCTAAATATTTGGGCTAAAGGTCATTACGAAGTTCACTGCTCTAAAGGTTTGACGCCTTTTCAATCCTTTTATCCAGGCGTGGATCAATGCGTCGATGTTGTTGATCGCTCATTAGCCCCTACATTGCATGGACTTAGAAGGGGGAAGTTGTATCTTCAAGCTCAGCGTCCGTAAGGAGGTCACAGAGAGAAAGGAATCAGCTGGGAAAAGGAGACAACCTGTCCGCAGGAGTTTCGAAGGCCCCTTTGCCTCTCACAACTTATTGAAGGGGCATAAAATGGGCACGATTGGAGTCGTCAGCCGCGTTCCAGTTACTGCGTTCTACGCCTACTCTGTACCCCTACTGGGCCGGTGGGAGGGGGGGTATGGACAAGCAGAGGGAACGGATGATTGACAGCAGTGAATTTGATACAACAATTATTGCTTTCTCTTTTGTAAATCCTACTTTAAAATAGGAAGTTATCGAAAATTTCACTCCTAAACATTCACACTTATTACATGAATTAAAAAAATGCTTCGTAATTTATGTACTTAAAGCAACGTTTCATCATCCACAACTTTCATATTCCCTCTTGCCATATTTGAATATACCATGAGCACTAAAGTGATGTAGGTTATGTTTGTATTTATTTTAGGCATAAATTATATTCAAAGTTCTCAATCATGCAATTTGTTCTTATAGTCGTTTTTACCACTGATATGAAACCATTCTCAATATTTGATTTTAAATATCTCAATAAATGTCAATATATTGCAAAGACATGGTAGATAAGGGTAGGGAAACCACATGTGAGTTTAAATTCGTGCCATTCGTACATGTACTATTAATTCGAACTTAATCCCGGTAACAGCATTTAGCAGTGTTATTTGCATGTTTTATCCCTGATATTTTTGCCTCTATTCTCTGTTCATTCGCTTTTTCTCCTTTATTCTCCCTCTCACTTTCACTTACATGGATACTCTCGATTATAAGGTGAAAGAGGGTAGTAAACCTCTCCCGAGAAAAATGGGGGACCTCTTGCCTCACTCCTTGACCAGCCTAAGAGAAAAAAGGATGCCTTGCTCGGAGTTTGAGAGTAGATCGGTGCCTTATTAAGTACCGCGCAAGAGTCAAACGCTGGTCCAAGATTTTGCTTGCATTGATTGCAATTGGAAGGCGAATAAGGTCTGCGCAACAGAACGCACCCTTCATTGTGACTCGACTCCCAAGAGGTCTTGACAATCAAAGCTTTACGACGCGCTTTTCAGTTATGTTCA
Organism: Ceratothoa steindachneri; assembly: GCA_963969495.1. Taxonomy (NCBI): domain Eukaryota; kingdom Metazoa; phylum Arthropoda; class Malacostraca; order Isopoda; family Cymothoidae; genus Ceratothoa; species Ceratothoa steindachneri. Next base: position 130,849,742 of record OZ018323.1, read on the forward strand.
CTTCCAATGTTTTACTGCAACCTTTTTGTCATTTATGATATTATGTCTTCTTTCTCTGCATTTGTATTTTATTTTGCTCGTCCTGTTCCCCCTGCGCCGTGCGAACATTTCTTCATCGGACTAGTGAAGTTTATGTGTGAATAATCGCATCCTTTCAGACGATTCTACCCTTCAAAAATGACGCATTGAATCAATTCGCGTGTGTAAGGCGACGATATCCTAGAAAATGGGTTACATCATAATACAATCAATCAATCAATCATTTCCTGTGGCACCCACGGGGATGCATAGGGCCTCAATGAACTCAAGCCACCACACGTAAAAAAAAATACGCTCGCAAGAAATAAACCTCAGTTCGTCGATCCTCCTTTATTTTTAAACACGACAAACATTATTCTCCCGAATTTCGAACATTCATCCGTTCTAATGTTTTGCCAAGCTTCTTTACATTCTTCTCGTAGCTGAGCTTTGTTGGAAACTCTGCGACCTATCTCGATTATGGTTCAGATGTCAAAGGTGTGAGTTCCGATTACAATCAGAGAACTGAAATGGCTATTTGGAGATTTCGAAACGCTAGTCAACAAGGAACATGGTGTATAGGAGTTCGTTGTCGTGTTAAAAAAAAAAATCAGCTCCACAAATCTTCTAACCTCTACAACATTAGGTTCTGCAAGAAATTGAAATATTGGTCCGTTTTTCCAATACGGGCCAAAACACATTTCCGTGCCATTATGCTTCCCCCGCCGTTCTTAACGGTGTCAAGGATGTCTTTGAGCATAAGACGCTCTCAATGCCTCTTCTTCTAAACATCTATGATCCAACTCAATCATTTGAGTATTGACTCGTTACACAACAAAACATTTCCAATTTTGCAGAGCGCAATCCTTTGGCAAAAACAAGACGTGGTTGACAGAATTAATGAATGTATTCCCTAGAGTTGCATACCCTCATAAATCGTTCTCTCGTCGCTGAGGCCTTGCAATGCAACATATAATGAGAATTTTCTCGCCATTTGGGACTCGTGGAACTGTTTTGAAGCAATCACGCATTAAGATAATTTAGATCCCCGGGTTAAACTTACTAGTCATCTTTGGTCGGGCGCGATGTTTTACATCATGCACACGCCCTCACGATGTTTTGGAAGTATTCACCAGACAGAGACATCATTCACATCCACCAGGCGAGCGATATTCGAAAACAATTTATCAGATTCCCCCATTTTAACGTTGTCGTCCTTTGTAGCAGTGGGTTGGCTCTTTTCTCTTGATCATTCCCATTAAAACCTACAAAATAACCCCTAAAGGATAGCCAACATCTGTCCAATACTTATTCCTTCATATGTAAAAACTATTGACTTGAGAAATGAGTACGCACTTAGTATGGTAGCTTGGCCGCCATCTTCCATTACACCTCGAGTGCAGGAAGTTTGTAAGTAGAGGTAGCTAAATAAAGTGATGAAGATAGACGAAGCAAATATATGTGGAGGATATATGACCGCAGATCTTCCAAGAGGCATTGGGGCGGGTAGGGCGAGCAACTGCGAGCGTTGGGACTAGAATGGCACTGCAACAATTGAAAGGGTGAGTCCTTTGGTTAGGTTTACGCTACAACCAATATTATATAATTTGGCTACAAAATCAAGTATTTGATTAAAGAGACAAAAGTGATTTTTCATTAACTACATCACTTTTGATCCGACTGTAGATTAATACAGGCCCGATAAAGGATCTCGAATTAGACACAAGCCCAATAAAGGATCTCCAATTCGATACAGGCCCAATAAAGGACTCCTAATTCGATACAGAACCAACAAATGATCACCAATCGAATACAGACCCAATAAAAGGTCTCCAATGAGATACAGACCCAATAAAGGCTCACCAATGAAATACCCAATAAAGGGTCTCCAATTCGATACAGACCCAAGCAAGGATCTTAAATGAGATACAGACCCAATAAAGGTTCTCTAATTAGATACAGACCCAATAAAGGTTCTCCAATGAGATACAGGCCCAATAAAGGATCTACAATGAGATACACACCCAATAAAGGATCTCCAATGAGATACACACCCAATAAAGGATCTCGAATGAGATACCGGCCCAATAAAGGATCTCCAATTCGATATAGACTCAATAAAGGATCTCCAATGGGATACATGCCCAATAAAGGATCTACAATGAGATACAGGCCGAATAAAGGGCCTCCAATTCGATACTGACCCCAAAAAGGGTCTTCAATTCGATACAGATCCAATAAAGGATCTCCAATGAGATACAGGCCAAATAAAGGGTCTCCAATTCGATACTGACCCAATAAAGGGTCTCCAATTCGATACAGGCCCAATAAAGGGTCTCCAAGTTCGATACATACCTAATTAAGGATCTCCCATGAGGTACAGGCCCAATAAAGGATCTCCAATGGGATTCACCCAATAAAAGATCTCCAATGGGAAGGATACAGGCCCAATAAAGGGTCTCCAATTCGATAAAGGCCCAATAAAGGGTCTCCAATTCGATAAAGGCCCAATAAAGGGTCTCCAATTCGATAAAGGCCCAATAAAGGGTCTCCAATTCGATACAGGCCCAATAAAGGGTCTCCAATTCGATACAGGCCCAATAAAGGGTCTTTAAATCGTACCTTTGCGTAATTTATTTCATGTACGATTTTTTCTGGAGGGTTTTCATACTCAGTATTCAACAAGCCTCCATTGCGCTCTTTTACTTCCAACCCCACTTCCTCTATCTTTAACACTTTCCCTACACATCTCTCCCTAAAAACTTTTCCGGTAGATGCCCTCGTTAGTTTTCGCTTTAAATTTACTTAAAAAAAAAATAATCCTCGATTCTTAAACCACCCGATCGCCTTCCGTCCACGCGCCGAAGCAACCATTCTCTCACAGCAAACAAGCCCTTCCACTCGAGCTGTCCTTTATCAAGCAACGCTCGCAAGCCACGCAATTTCCCTCGCACTTCCATGCTTGCATTCGCTCTCACCTCTTTCACCCTCGTCGAATAAATACAACTCGAAGCAGCCACACAATGCTCACCGAACGCCCCGCCCTAAAAAGAATTTCGAACGCCACTCTTGGTTCACCTCAAGAGCGACCCATCTGAAACGACAGTAATCTACTACTCTCCAACTCTTCAACATTTCGCCATTTTACTCCAACTCAACTCTTTTGTTAATTAACTTATTTAAATAAATATTTATTTTCTTAGGCGTGAAAGCAATACAAATCTCATATTTTCATCACATCTTCACTACGGATTCAAATTGATGTTTGGTTGCTGTGAATATATTTACTTCTAAATGCTTTAAATACCCCCTGTCCCAAAGCCCCCAGTTGTGTCTTCCCACACACTTTCACGCCCTCCATCTTCACCACTTTTCTTACAGATCTCTTCTTACAAACTTTAGGGCGGAAATGCTCTCGATGAGTTTCACTGCATGCATTTTCATCCCTTAACTTTTTCAGTGTTATTGTCTATTCTTTCGTATTCTTTTTATCTTTTCGTCTTCCATTTTCTCCTACGCCTGTATAGACCCTCATTTAATCCCCCCATTACGCCCCCTGCCCTCAACTCTCAGCCCCTAAGCCCATAGTTCCATCTATAGTTGAGGAATCTGCCATTCTTTCTGACCAAGATTCCACCCAAAAAGGCCTGGGATTTCTGCCTCCCTTGATCCATGTTAGAAGAGTTGCGTACCCACTCCTTAAGCCCTCATACTAGAACTCTGAATTGTCTCTGCATTTTCACCTTCCCTAATTTATCCTCTTTTTTTATGAACCTCTTTTAAAAATAATATTCTGAGGATTCTCTAAGTTATTTTGCTATATGATTCCACTTGTGGATCGTCTGATATTAATCAGACCTTTTAATTAAGCCCCCAATTGGCAACAACGTTAATTTTCACACTAAATCGACTCAGATCAGAAACTTCATCTTTCCTCTAAGCGAATATTTAAATAAATTCCCATTTCACTTTTCTGCTGAGATTCATCGACGCTTCGTTTGGGGTTGGATTCTTCTTTATTGCTACCTCACGACGGCGACACTCATCCTTAAACAGCTGCAACAACTTTCTAGCGAACATTTAGTACCCCCTCCCTGACGATACTCGTTGGCATTAAGCCAACAAAACACACCTCTAGGCATCTCTTGTGCTGGGAATATAAAATACAAAGATTGGAGATGTTTCTGGAATTGGTCACAAGAATCTCACTGTTGATGTCATCATTACTAAATTAGTCTCCTTTGGTCACTGACCTTAGGATAAACGCATCGGATCATGGGCACAAAAATATGCCAGGGCCGATTTGTAGCTACCTTACTTCTATGAAAGAGGAAATTTAGAATATTTATTCACCTTATTAAGATGATGATAATAATGATAATATTTGTAAGCTACTTTCAGACAAATTGGAAGCATTGCGCATTATCGTCAATAACGTGCCCTTCTGTCCCACCCACAAAGCTACCAATCCATTTTGCTCGTGATGGGGTGCTCTATTGTGTAACATCTTGTGTATTAAAGGTTCACCCCTGGGTATAACATCCCAAGCACCCTCCCTCACCATACACACCCAGCATACACTTATCATCTGTAAGTTCCCTTTCTCTTAAACATTCACATAATCACTCCATCTTTTATGCTGTGTTTTAACTCTTTGCGCACCAGAGCTCAAAATCCCATATTTTTCATTCACAATTCTCTTCCCATCCACTCTTCTTAGATCCCCTCTACATTTTAGAACATTCTCGGTTGCAACCTCACACAAATTTGTCCTCACATACATAGTCAACCATTGGTTCCTTACTCTATCTGACTTTCTTCCGGCCAGCATCCATTTGCACTGCTTTCATGATCATTCAATTTATTTCCATCCAATATGCTCACTCACATTCACTCACGTCAAGATCATCATGATCTCACAGAATCTTTACAGCCCCCAATCAACGCTCTAGCCTTCATTAACGCTCTAATTAGTCTTTAGGTCCTACCTTGTTATCGCAACCTGCCTCCTCCGTACCAGTATAAGCTTTCACTACTTTACCGTACTCTTATTTCCTCCCTACCTTTCTTCACTGAGAGGGGTCTACCTACAGGCCCCAAATGAGGAGATGGAGTGTATCGTGTTTGTGCGAGATTAGGACAGTCGAGGTGTTTTGTGTCGTTTTTATGTTTGGTGTTAAGAAGTTTCTTCGGGGCTTGGAATTTTGGGGGATAGGAGTGACCTGATCTAAATTGTGATGACTCTGTGTATTCTGTGTTGTGATTCGTATTTTTGGGGAGCTGTTTTGTATAATACTAGCAAAAATCCGCCCTACCGGCGTTTTGGCAAGCCCTGCGGCGCTTGTTCGCTTCGCTAACAAAATTAAGAAAGTGTGCAAAAGCAAAGGTTTTTTTATTATTTCACAGCAAATTCAAAATTGATGTGCAAGAAAAAAAAATCACAACAGTGTCCCGTTCTCATTTTTTTTAAAATGCACAGACGGACACACATACACACATATACGCTAGGATAATTATAATAAGATACTGTTTGGACGAAGTCTTTTTTGCGGTTTAAGGGAGTGAAGATGTTTTTTTATTAAGTATGGTTTGGCAGGGAGGACAAAAGTTATTGTACTGGAGTTGTTTGTTAGGGTTCTTTTTTGACTCTGGGTGGAGGCGGTGGTTGGTATGGGATTGGTTTTGTACTCTGCTGAACTATTTGGTTACTATCATGTTTATAGGTGCTCCAATGGGTAGTATTTTCGTTTCTGTGAGGTGGTGGTGGGGGCAAGGGTGCAAGCTGTAGTGATTTTGAGTTTTGTTTTGTGCTGTTTGGTTCTTGTCGGCATTAGTTGGGGTGGGGTACTCATGACTCACCCTAAATACTTAAAGAAAAAGATTTTTTTTTGTATAAATTGCCCCACAGCAGAAGGTAGTGACAGACAAAGTTTTCAAGTAATATCATGAACCCCTACATAGCATTTAAAGTGACGGGGCTTCGAAGACTCGAGTCTTTCGAACTGGTCATTCTGATTGTTTTTAATGCCTGTCCACGGAGTGAATCCTTAGTTGCCACGGAAACCGCGATAAAGTTTACATTGATCCAATCCCCCAACATAATGGCTGGATGGATATATGTACCATTCTTGCATTTAGGATTTTTCATGAACCAATACTCTAGTGAAGGATGTAGGAGAGGTCCAAGCTACTACCCCTTTCCGTGCCCACAAATCCAACCATCGAACACAACTAGTTATATAACTGAATTCATTTTCGTTTTGTTACTGAGGCAAAAACTCGTTTCTAGTCGTGGCTGGCGAATTGTCTTTCACTTTTTACTATCTTTGTGACCTCTTTATTTTGACTATATTTGGGCGGAAGACAAATTGCGAGCGAAACACGTTTTTTAAATCAAGTTAACACCTTTTAATTTAATACCCGATCGTTCGATTATCCGTCGTAACAGACCGCGCTGAAAAAAATTAAAATATCTAAGTATTCGGCCTATAAAGGTGTTTGTAATATAAGTATTTGACCTATAAATGAGCGATCTAATGTGGTATTTAAATTGCCTCGATGATGTATAAAGTGATAAGCCCCTCCAAAGGAGTCGATAAGAGCTTTCAACTACGAACCACCCAATAGCCGTGAAAGAATCTTATATTAATTTTCTTTCCTCGAATTTAAAATGTAATAACAACGAGGCCGTATCACGCACGGAAAAAAAGAGATATGTAAAGAAGTGAAGATAGAATAAGTTAAAACGTGTGAAAGATATTGACAATGAGTGGGACTGGGAGGATCATTAAATGATTTTTAGGTATGGCACATTTTTTTTAATGAAAGTAAGAGTAATTCGCGAAACTACTCACATTTAAGAGAATTAATCGCCCATTAGTTGTGTATCATACTTTGCCTCGTTCTATTTATGCCATATTCCATCACGTAAAGAAGTTTCCTCAAAGAGCCATAACACATTTTTCAAAATGTTTCGCACAAGAGTAAATTAATTACGATATAATTATTGTTCCTCGCCCATTAGGTTCGGAAATGAATTATAGCGATAAAAAAATGGATAAATGTTAATGCTAATATTTTGTGTGATATTTGTGATTAAAAAAATAAATAAATATATAAAACTAATTTAATTAATCTTGGAAAAGACGAATTTTCCTTAAATTTAGCTTCCCTGTTTTAAAAAACCCCCAGGAAATATCACTAAATTTAATTTATTTTATTGGTAAATGTTCTATCTAGTACATTTATAACTAAATATTTCCCAAACAATAAATATCTCATCAAGTAATAATATATTAAAGTGTCACTGAGTGAATTTCAGCATTGTGACATGAATAATTTGATCAACTGTACCTCAATTCTAAATTGAATGCGGTTTGAAATTTATCCATTCTCCTTGCAAATACTGCCTTAAAAAATGCTCTAATTCTTCATTTGGCCCTAAGTTCTAAAGTTTGAACCTAAATACCTTTGCAATTTGAGAGAATGGTGAGATTATTCACGATAAATTGCGAATACGTTGTGAAAATAGTAGCAAAACACGAAACCAACCTTATCTGAACCTCTATGAAGAGCTTCTAAGTTTTTCGCACCGACTTTTCTACGGTTCAACAACCGAACGCTGAAGATGGCAACTTTCACAAAGGTTAAGTACCCTTTTGTGGACTGCGACAGAATTTAGTAGTTTTTGTTACCACTGTTCTGGAACCATTTTAAGATGCTTTTATTTCAATAGGGACATAATGCTTAACATGGGATCCGAACCATTTATGGCAGCGGCCGCGAAATCGACCCGAGAAGGGATTCCATCAGGCAACTTGCCACGTACGATGTCGCTTAACTCTGCTTAATTCGTCAGCGGTTTTTCCCAGTCTGCCAAGATATAGCCCCTTTTGGGATGAGGTGAAAAAGTAATTGTGAAATAGTAACTCCCGCCCGATAACCCCTCTCTACCCCCCCCCATTTAGGTTACATATTATTTTTTTACGACTGTTTACTAACAAAAAGTATGCAAAAAATATCCCTGTAGGTTTTTCTCCTTTCCTGCGATTGTGGCGGTACTAATATCCCGGGTGTTTTCTCGGTGTGTAGTAGAGTAAATTCAACTGCATACATGAGGGATATGGGCGAAGACGCTGTGTTTAGTGCCATATATAATAATACCATGAATATATTTAATTACCTTCGGTTATTTTAGGAAATTTACTCCTTAAAAATTTCCCATTCTCTACTTAGTTATCTCTTCTGATGGTATTGGCGCTTATCAACGCCCAGTTAAAATAGTTAAAGAGCATTTACAAATGACGTTACTTATTTCTTGTCAATCATGGCACACCTTTAATTAGTTAATTGGACCACCCTTCTCTTTTCAATCGTAGTTAATGAAATTCACATAAAGATTAGAACGACGATGGCTGGCAAGCCGGAAAAACATCAGACCGACAATGGCTGACAAACCCGAAGGCACCATGGGCTGGCCCTCGTTAGAGAGAGGGATATACTGTGTTTTGGCACCAAACAATGATCACAGAACAGTTCGTGCCCCAATGGAGAGCCACCCGTTCCGCGTTAGGGGAGTGTCGACTTGAAAACCCCGTCGAGGGGTTCTTAGTCTGGTTAGTGATGTATTATTTATTGTCCGTGCGAAAGGGGTGTGTGGTGAAAAAGACTTGTGATTGACGACGTACGTGGCCGGAATTGTCTACGCGCATGCCTCACACTCAGCACACCGCCAATAGACGATTCCTACAACCCTCGAAATTTCTTGTATCGGCGCTCGCCGGTATTCGAATCCGGACCGAGTCGTGGAAATCAAGTGCCTTATCCACTCGGTCTAGCGAGAACTTCCCCACCTTTAATTAAAAACGGGAATTAACATTAAATTATGCCCCCCCCCCCTCTGGGTTTAATTCTCACTATTGTAATATTCGTGGTTTCGAACTTAACAAGGAATAATTAACACTTAATGACAGGAGAGACAAATAGAAGAAAAGAGTTTAATAGGAGACGAGATTCGGAAGTGCATTATCCACTTCCATTTTGACTCCAATAAATGAAGTCAGTCCATTTCCGAAACTTGTCTCCGATTGAGTTGGGTTTTGTTTTTTTTAAATAAATATCGGTGTCTCGATGCACATGAAGTGCGATTTCATGATCCATATCCCGGGGTATAAACGGGTATCGAGACGGGAGTCGATCAGAAAATAAGAAAGCGAAACGAACCAAATTTCTGCCACTCCTTTTTGAGTTTCCAGTGATCCCTACCCTATAAATTCTCCCTCCCCCTCCCCTCCAGCCATCCATCATTTAACCACGAGTAGAATATAAGCTTTAGTTTTTTAAGGTTTAAAACCCTTATTTGTGTCGATCAGGGCTTGTGTACATAGTGTTTCGATACGAAATAGTGGTATTTTTTTACCCATCTCCTTCGTTTGGGGGCATTTCTTTACCTCTTACTTTTTCACATTTTCCCGCTCCCCTAACGTGGCGTCATTTATTTCACTTTCACAATTGCATTATAGACATGTTGATTTATATGAATACCTAACTTATTTACTTTTCAAATTTTAGACTGAACAATTATCATCCCGAGATATTTATTATATAACTCGGTCTTATTCCGGTTATGAAATTGAAATAGTTATCCTTTACATGCAAGTAAGAGAAATTTGGAAGAAAATGTCATAAATGTATGTCAAACTTGTAAAATGCAAAATATTGAAGCAAAATTAAAATAATCTTAAGATTAAACAATTTGTGAAAGTAAACTTCTGAATATAAGTAATTGGCTTTTTAATTCAGTACCAAGCTTTCAAATAAGTAGGAAAACACAGTTTACTCATATGTAATAAAATTCAATTGCTTAGAAAACGAATTGAATCAATTATATTTTTAATTAATATGTACAGGCAACTCTGGCTTTTTATCCGTTAACATTTCAAATTTTGTCTCATTGAATGGAGCTTTATAATTATGTAAACCCCCACACTGTCAAAACTGAAAATAATTAAGTACAATTGGTATTCGTTTCGTCAAAAATGATCAAAATATTTAAGTACTAGGCAATGGCTTCACCACTGGGGGGAGCTTGCGCTACTAAGATTAAAATTTAAAATCTAAAAAAAGCAGCCATGGTTAAATTTTTATAAATTTTCTAAACTTCATCATTTGTAATTCTTTCTTATTTTTTAAATATTTCTGAACTTCACCATTTTTTTTTTATATTATAAAAGAATTATTAGAAATAACTGATAAAAACATAAGTCATAACCAAACTAAGATTAACTTATTAATCAAATACTCAAAAAATCCCTTTTCTTAAATTATAGAGTTAGTGATGATGATGATGATGATTAAATGTCATTATTATTACAGTCATTATTGACAGTTTCAATCTTTAATCACCTCTTTTTTTTATCGTTGCTAGCAAAAATTACTTTGATATCTCTTCAAAATGCAACATTGGTAGTTACAATTAAGAACATACACAGCTACTGAGAGTGAAAGATAACCAAAATGGTCTACCTGTCTTTTTTTTTTAAATCTCTAAGGATGGAGTTGAGAAAAGTAAAAGTTGGGATGACTATGTTGGTATATATATATATAGATATTCATAACTTAGTATATGTGATTTGGAAATATTGTCTTAATCGCTTTATAGCGTATCTAAGTACGAATCTGAAAGCATTAACAGAAAAAAATAAATATTTTTCTTGGTGTGGATGGGATAAAATGTGCTGAGTCCTTAGTGTACGCTTTGATCAAATTCAATTTTTAATTATCTAACGCACCGTGATTGGTGCATGTGAGGCAGATTAGGACCAAAATATAACCTAAATCACACGAGAGATCGGAGGTTGAGTCCAAAGAGTTCGAGATTGGAATAGGCCATCAAGTGTCCCATATCAACCTTTGTATGTGAGTGAAACTATGCGAAGAAAAGAGCACATGTTGAGATTGATAGTAGGATTCGCTCCGTCCTCACTTCTCTTAGTGTGCTGAAAGTGAGTATATATACGAGTACATACGGTATATATGTGGTCTACCAAACCAAATAAACTAATTTAAAACAAAATAAAAATAAATAAAAGAGGCGAACAGCCCCTCAAATGAAAACGAAATAAAAAAGTACAAACTAATGTAGGAATAAAATAAAAAATGAGCAAAAGAGGCGAAGTGCCCACAAAAAGAAAGAGAAACAAAATAATAATAGAAGAAAATGAAAACAAAAGAGGCAACATGCCCACAAAAGACAAACTTGAAAGGCTAGAAAGCTACGACGGAGGAAAAAAATACCATTAAATAAATATTATATATTTAAATTGAAGATTCAGAGCCGGTCTAAAATGCCATCGGTGGGAACACTAGAGGCAAAAAAAAATAAAAAAGACAAGAGAGGAAAAATATGGTAGTAAAACGAAGGCGATGCCCTCGCAACCAGGGTAACAAAAACTAATAAACTTCTTCACCCCTATCACACCTACAACACATTTCACCACCTAGCTCATCAAATCAAATCAATGTGTGGTGTCTGCATCTTTGGGAGCACTGAAGTTTCGAAACAAAATATGGGATTGTATACAAAGTTTATCCGATAAATAACATTTATTTAAGAAAAGCAAACACTTAACTTTGATTGTTAAAAAGTCCCAAATATGCAGTAGCCTACGCGTTGCATATTAAATAAATCAACCGAATTTCCGTTGCCATAGAAATCACATAGCCTACGCATAGCGATAACCAAATTTCCGAAGCCATGGAGACCCTCATTACAAGACTGTGTGTTTAGTGACAAAGCAAAGCTTTGCATACAAACACACTTCTGTTTACATATTTTGGCTGCTCTTTATATTTCTAGCCCAAGTGGTGTAGTTGTAACTGAACCAGGATTAGATTTCCTTTATTCTATATTTTCCCGAGGTGAGTAATATCTAGCATGGGCAATCCAAACTGCAGGTGACATCTGGAGTATCTTATTGGAATCCATATTTTATAGGTTTTTCCAAGCCAAATAGGCTAAAAACACTTAATATTGTCCTATGCGTAATATTTTGATGGGGAAGAGGGTGTATCACACATTTTAAAGTCACGAAAAGTCAATATTTCAACCTGATATAGCAACGTAAGAATGCTTCGACATGGCGAGGTTACGATTATTTTCGATTCGGTTTTGTTGTTGTTATTGTTACATAATTGAGCTATTTAACGTTTAGGCTGGTTAATTTTGTTTTGTTATTTATTTATATATAATGATTATGTGTTGCTTGCATTTTCCCTAATTTCACCGAAAGTTTATATAAATAATCTTAAAACGGACAATTTTCTGTTAGTTACGACGTCCTTTTAATGCCATGAGACGGCCTAGGTTACGCTTACTCGTTTGAAGATAGCGAGACAATTGAGCTTGTTTTGAAGGTTAATATTAGTTAACACAGAGTTTAAAAAAATGTGGCTCATCTTCCAGCTTAATTGACACATTTTTACTGCATTCCAACACCATTAAAAGGTACTTGTCTTCCATGACCCGAGAGTGGGAAACAATCGTTTCGTACAACTCGTTTGCTGAACTCAGCATAATTTCTTATATATATATATATATATATATATATATATATATATATATATATATATATATATATATATATATATATATATATATCCCTCGCCCTCTAAAAGTGTCTCTCTGTCTCTCGCTCTATCTACTTCTCGTGGTACCTGACGTCCTTGGAAGGTTGGACAATGCGTTATTTGAAGAGGGAATGGAAAGCAACTGAGGATTCCTCCCAAAATTCACTTATATGACCTCTCCTAAATATTTTATTAAATGACCCTTAAATTCTTCGAAGCTTATCAAAGCAATTGCCGTTTCTACTGTGTATGTGTGTTAGCATATTTGGAAACAATTCTGCACGTACCTTAAGCATCAATAAGAGGAGTAGCCAGATCATCTTGGAGTGTTTCTGTTGAAAAAAAGAAAGAAAATAGATGAGTTACCTAATTTTTTTAAATAAGTATTTTCATCATTTTTTTTAGAAGTTTAAAATAACTTGGAGTCATTTTATTTTTACTTCTGGAATTATTTTTTTCCTAATAAAGTTCTTGTTGGTGAATTAAATTCTGATTGTTTATGCAGATCATCCCTTTCATAAGGATGTCAACCTCTTGACCGAAGAAGCACCTTTATAAAGTTTGTGGTCGCCTGCTGTTCTTGCTCCTATATTCACTTTCACTTTTTTGTTATCAATTCATTTTCCTTTTTATCACCTTTTGCTCTTTCGTTTTTTATTGTCGGGGACTAAGTCGAAAGTAAATTCTTGCCTCCTTTGCCCAATGTCCAAAGACGTAAAAAAAAAAATGGCCCCCGTCACCTTTCGCCTCATGCCCGGAGTCACAATGAATTATAGCTCTATTATTAGTGTTATTTTCTTAAAACTAAGAAGAGGAAACCAACGAGGTACATAGACCAAGCTTCTTTTTTGAGGAGAATATTTGGAGATCGAGAAAGGGGTACAACTTGACGCAATCTTCATAATTATGGCACACTTTCCTATGGGTTTTGGAGTCAGGAGTTCGCCTAATACCCCTTTCAGCTGTGGTGCAGCCTTATTAAGAAGGCTTTTTGAATTGGGGAGGAGATTCTTTCTTGCCTTTTCAACCATGGTTATGGTGAACGTAAACTGAGGTAGATAAGGAAGACTATTTTGCAAGGAACGTCGTTAACATCGCGAATTACTGGTCTTTTTCGATTGCCTTTTTTATTTTTTGTCATTTAAGTTTATGTTGGAATTCTGATTGATTGTTTACATGAAAGATGAGCGTGGCATCACGCGAGACATTTGAACGTCCCACGAGGGTGGATGGGGAATCGAAGGTTAGAAATATGAAAGGCAAACAAGAAAGGGAAGACAAAAGAATAGTGCTAGGGAGTGGTATAAAAAAAAAAATACCCCAAATGAAAGAAGAACGCGTTTGGAAATCCACATGTACAAACACGCCATAAAGAAACCCTTTTCATTATTTACTTTGTGTTGGAAATCTTGCTTATTACAGGACGTTCTTATGCTGGGAAACAAATTTCCTCATAACAAATTAGATGTCTGGATACTCTTCATTTGAAAGATTTGGAAATTGTGGAGACGCTGATGATTTCCAAACATGTTTTAAGGACGGCGTTTGAGACACGAAAGACTTGATTAAGTATGGAATACGTGCGTTGCAAAAGGAGGGAGGGCAGCTGGAAAACGGGTATGACTGGGTCCTTCCATTCGGGGAGTTAGAAAGGTCAGAGGAGAATTTATTCAATAGGGTCGCGAAAAGAAAAGGATGTCTAGCCGTATCGACTATCTCAGAGAAACCCCAAGTTATGGAGACTGTAAATTATGAGGTAAAAGGTTTTTTTCTTACCAAGGATACCTGGACAAGGAAGGGAGGGAAGATATTTTTGTCCAATAAATGAACTTGAAAGAGTAAACTGATAATCGAAGTAACAAAGAAAATTATTTTTTTCAAGAGGAGTAAAGTTCAATTGTACCCATTTAGAGCTATGAAATGACCCATATGACCATGGGACATAGGGTTATTCACCCTGGAGATTTCAAATCTGCCATCGGATTTTCCGCTCTGTGACGCCATAGATAGGCAGAAGCCTCATTTAGCCATTCAAAGGCACTTGTAAGTGATTTGAACCACGGGAAACCATCAACGCAATAACCATTTATCATCTTATCACAAAACGCCACAAGTCATGGGAGGGAATTTCCCTCATGTTGATGAAGACAAAGACCATAAGTGACTCGTCATGAGATAGACAAATATTGACATTTTTCCTGTTGCCACGGCGTCGGGGTTTTGTGATAAGGTATATTTCGACGGACAGCTGATGAATCTAAGTCGAAAGATTGTAATCTTAATTGGTATTATGGTGTGTTTTGATGGGTCAAATGGTTTCGGGGAGAGAGTGAGATAGTGTAAGAGATAAAGTGTGAAGAGTTGATAATGAAAGGATCTTCGTGATGTTAGTCAAAGGTGCATTGCATGAACCCCAATGACGGGAACCTTAGACAAGACGATGACTCCAAATCAGACCTGTCGAACGGGCTAAAATTGTAGGCTATTTAGACCCCTTTCCACTCCTTAGCAACCAGAACAACCATTTCAAATGAGCAGAAAATTAGATTAAAAATAATAAACTGCTAAACTTCTCAAAAGGTGGGCGACCTCAGGTATATTCGAGATAAAGTGTTTATCCATTAATGCATAACGCTGAATTTTCATTCTCTTTTAGGCTGAATGAAAAATTAAGATTTTTAGTGATATTAAAAGATATAAAATATATTAATAGTTAACTAAAAGAAAGTTTAGATACCAAATAATTATCAAATATTACCTAAATTTCTGATTGTCCTGTTCTAAGGAAAATACATCATGGATTTTAATATCTCTTCCAAAAATTGAGAAATTTTGAAGCTGTTTATTTAATTTAATAGAGAAATTTATTCTTTGTTAACGTGGAGATATTTAATCCTGTTTAAGTGATTTAATTTTGGAAATTTCTGCTTTTAACTAAAGGGTTCCAAAAAATGGATTGGGCGGAATGGATCAATGAGAAAACTAATCTACGTAAGGAAAAGATTGATACATCATAGATATCTTTACGTAATTTTAATACATACAAAGAAGATTTTTCGTTGTTCATTATTGCAATTGTTATACTTGATTCCTTTTTTTTTCAGCATCACCGCGATTCTTATCAATACAAATCTGGGCTCGAGTTCTTAGCCTCCCCATCACTCTATCGATAAGATCTGGATTTTTTTTAACAAGATGATTTCAGCTGTGATGCGAGTCCTCAAATCATCTAAATTGATAAGTAGTGGCAAAAAACTTTATTTTTTTAAAGGATCACAAAAAATAATTGCATAGGATCAATTCGGGGTATCTGAGAGGCCATTTAATACCATGACCCATAAGAATTGCTCTGATTGAAGATTTCCTGCAGATGTTCCTTCACAATAACTCCTGTGAGCAGTGCCTCCGTCTCGCGTCTACCAAATACGATTAAATCGGTTTCCATAGACAACTTGTAGTTGTGGAAGGATTTATCTGTCTATCAATTCGAGGTAAGCTTCACTATTTAGATTACTATAAAAAAAACAAGCCAATTAACGCTCCATTGCCGCACAGTCCTACCCGAACAGAAAGCTTTGTCTCAACATTTTTTTCGTAGATGTGATTTCCCGGCCTCTGTTTTTTGGTTGCATACTGACGGCAGATTTGCCTTTTCGCTAGACTATTCATAAAAAACTTCGCCTCATCTGTAACCACTAACTGTTCTGTGAATCTTTCTAGATTTTCAAGAAACCACGTAGGGAGGAACTATCTGGGGGATGGACGCAATCTTGCACTTGTAACAAACACCTCTAATTGGGAGACACATAGTGGGTGGACACACACTAAAACAATAGAGTTTTTACAGTCCCAACTAGATTTTATTTTTTTATGATTGACAAGCTGAAGGGAATAATCTCAGCAACTAATTTAAAACATGTATAGTAGAAATATATTGCATGAAAAAAACCCCCACCGAGATCTTTGTGGATCAATATTATTTCAACGTATAATACAACATTCTGGTAAGTTGCGATAAGGGCTGTGGCCCATTCTTTGCTAATTATATGGGCTGTGCTAATAAAAAAGAGCTCGTTGAAAAGAGGATTCTCAAACATATATGATCTGATCTTCTGCCCGTTCCTTCTTCGTTCCTTCTTCGTTCTACTTCCGAACATTCCTCAAAAATAACGTTTTGGTTGGAGAAGCTCTATCGGAAAAGTGTTGTTCGAAGCTATTCTGAACTTGTTTTAAGGTTTTAGTTTTTAGATGAAAACTCGTTGCCTTCGTGTTAACTGCATTAAAATATTTTCAAACAACATAAAGTTAGTCATTTAAAATCTGAGTTGCATAATTTGTGTGTATTGCTCGTATCATAAATACGAACCCGCCGTATTTGAGAAAAAACTTTTGAAAAATATTTCGAGTTAAAAAGTAGTACAATTATTAAAGCCACATCGGGCCGTAGCTGACCCCGGAGAAAAGACCGTTCTACGCAATCCATTTTTTGGTACTCTTCAGTTAAAAGCAGAAAACTACAAAATTACATCGTTTAAACGATTAAATATACATGTTAACAAATAATGCTTTTCATTATTAATTTCAACAAAAAGCTTCAAAATCTTAGGTTTCAGAATAGATATTAAAGTCTAAATTTGGTTATATCTTTTTGTGGGACAACACGGATGTCTCGCCCCCCCGTCCCGCTCCCCTTCTCATTCCTTGCATTTAGGGCCGATGAGATTTTTTTTATTATTATTCTTAAGCTTTTAACTATTCATACACTCAAAAACTCTGTTCCTTGCCCTCTTAAAGTTCCCATTTAAAGTAACCTACATTTATCGGTTGATGAAAACCCATTAACCTTTGGCCGGAATTGAAACCGCTCGGATGAGAGCAGCGGGTGGTTAATGACTCGGCCGCGATGGACTAAGAGAAAAACCTAACCTGAGCTCTCGGCGCTAGGTGAAATATAAGTTGGCATACAGATGCGTATGCCATGGCCCTCCAGGAAATTTAGCTGGCACGCACAGGCGGTAGCCATGACGCTCAATGTGTTAAGGGTGTCGAGTAAAAATTTCTTTGCTAAATGGTGGGATGGTCCGTGTCTCCGATGAGAAATGGCGTTTCATTTCCTCGTGGAGGCTGATGCTTTTTCACGTTTCGCGAGACGCGTTATAATGCTTCAGTAAACTTAAAACTGAATATAAATTGGCAAATCAATTCCTTCCTGTCTTTCTCCTGAAAGAATTATAATCTTATTACTGGTTTATTTTCATTCCGTACCTTTAGAAGGTCATTGGTATTTTGGTTTTATTCTTAAAATGAGATTTTATTCACTTGAAACAGATTTACATTTATACATTTTAATATGTTCAGTGTACGAGTGTGGTTTTGGTACTTTTAATTCCCCCCCTTCATTGGGCCAGTATTAAGGTTGATAATTATGATTTGACGTTCTTACACACTCCCACCCCATCGTACACTTTCATAGTGGCGGATTGGTAGATTCAAAGCGCAAAAGATGCCCTTAAAAATAAAAATAAAATATTCCTACTCCAACCCTGTCAAACCCATTAAAGTTCTAGGATCGCTGGTTGGTGTCAAAAGACTATGCAACCTCATATCTTTTCAGGGTTGGCAAATCCAAAAACCCGGGTTTTATTCCAGGTTTTGGGGAGCTTTTTCAAGTGAAATTGGAAAAAACCCGGGGTTTTTTTCAAAATTACACTAATTTCTTTTCAAGAAATAAATGCTACTTATCATTATTTTATTCAAAATGCATATTTGTGATAATTTCAACAAATATGCATCAAATTAAGGTTATTTCTCTGAAACTGACTCATAATTCATCTCTCCTTCTACAGGTTATGGCTACCATGGGTACCCACAATTCTCGATCAGTGATCTGTTAATGTGATCTTTTCTTACCTTAATATAATTATTAAACTAATTAATTATTAATATTATATAAAAATAGAGATAGCTATTCTTTTCTTACGTTATTCTAATGCTTGTAGCATTTGTTTTTTGAAAAAACTGAGATTTGAAAACCCCCCAGAATAAAACCTGGGTTTTATTGGGCTTTTTCAAAATTTGGGTTTTTTTGCTAACCCTGTATCTTTTTCCTCAAACGAGGCACATCATGGTGCCCTAGGGCTCGTCATCGATTGTCATTTTGATCTTTATGTGTATTTCATCCGGCTGGGGCTTCTCCACGATTGAAGACGGGTGGCACAGCTTACTTACGATCTTCCATGTTTATTATTATTCGCGGAAAGCATCAGAAAGGGAGGGGGGGGGGGAGAATCAGTCGTGTTTTCCATAGGATTTGCCATGGAAATTGACACCTTTGTATCTTAACTCAAACCTAACAAAATGTCGCGCCAAAATGTACCTCTGGGCAAAACCTTGACACGGACTCGGCTTCTACCCACAATGGGGTCCTTTGTCCATCCTCCCTGAGTGGCTGATCTCGTGTTCCTAACAAAGGTGTTTTCCTTGTGCCCATTAAAGGATTGGGACAGGAAAGCCTCGCCACCCCACGCAAGATTTCTGCCATCATCCAAAGCCTCACTGCATTTAGATACTCCAATGCATCCACACATACAGTATAGTATATGCTATGAAGCTTTCCAAAAACCATCTCATTGATGCTACTTCACCAGTCAGCGCAGAACAAACACCCCAACTCACGTCACAAACGGGTCGCACTGGCAAGGCTCCGATGCGGTCACTATCCAAAACTTAACGCATACACACGCCACACCGGTCTGACTGACATATGCGCCCTTTCATACCAGGAATCAGACATGACCTAACACATACTTCCACACGCACATTTAAGTATAATTCGTACACATATTCCTCTTGCTCTAGGTTTATACTCTTCAACGGGATATGAAGTGACACATGGAGGATTGTGCGCCCTCCGGGCCCCAACGGCCGTAGTTTGTTCTCCCGGCCCCAATGTGTGGAGGAGGATTTTCTGCCCTATATCTTTCATATATTTCCTTTTTCTCCACCACCTTCTTTACAGATCTCTAAATTATTATATCCTAAATCCTGTTAATAAGTCAATTTAATTCGGATTTTTATTTTTTTATTTTTTCATTTAAAAATTTCATACATTGAACTTGAAGCGAATAGAAATTGGTAAATTTGAAGATAAAAGCTGCTCGGCGGCTAATTTGTATTTAGAGATTATTCGTATATGCGTTTGGTTACTGGAAGCCGGTTTCGAGCCTGGCTATGAGTTACTCTATGCCGCCCCCATACCCCCCAGCTCGCACTCAGGAACAAGTAGCCGAGCAGCTTATCTTCAACTTTGATTTAAGAGAGTTGCGCCTGTATTTCACCTCTTACGTCTAGTTAGACCCGACTCAGGGTGAAGGAGGCTGTTAAGTCCGTTTAAAATAACCCTTCCGTCAAGTTGTGCGAGAAGGGATCTGAACATGAAAATTGACCTCGTAGGATCTCGTATTAAAGAATGAATAAAGAGCGAAGGCGACTGTGTTGTTCAGAGCATTATTTTCTGCCTTTTTAAAAAAATTCGCAACGAGGCAATAAATTAATTTCTCTCAACACGTAAAAATATACACAACACATTTTAATCCACACAGTGTGTGAGTGTGTCAGTAGAAGAGTGGGTCTGACCCAAGGTTACCACTATTTAGTAACTGGCTGATTCAAGATGTTGCGTGGGGGTGGTAATTTAGGAACTGGTCCTTGATGAAGGCCATCCTCCTCATATCCGCGTCCTCCTCCTCCTCCTCCTCCTCCTCCTCCTCCTCCTCCTCCTCCTCCTCCGAGTTAAATATAGAAATTGATCGTCGCCGCCATCCGAAAGCCTGTGAACGACGACGGCGAACTCATCTTTGGGCGTCGTTCATCGTCTCCTTGTAGGCAGTGGAGGATGGCATCTCCTAAGAGTGCCTTCCCTTAATGCCCAATATATATATATATATATATATATATATATATATATATATATATATATATATATATATATATATATATATATATATATATATATATATATATATATATATATATATATATATATATATATATATATATATATATATATATATATATATATATATATATATATATATATATATATATATATATATATATATATATATATATATATATATAGTAAAGAACTGTTCGTTAAATGACCGGCCAACCCAACGCAACTTACAGTCATATATTATTAATCAATAACCTCAAATTAGCTTGAGATAAACTCAGTTGAAACTTCGAGTATAATGTACAAAATCTTTTCTTACCAGTCATAAAATAGAGCCCGGTCACTTTCCGGAGCCATCTTGTCATTGATAACTTGTTTTGAACCACCAAAAGAATGGGTTAGGTAAGGGTTTAAGTAGGTAGGTTAGTTCTTTTTATTTACTTTTTATGTTATGTTAATTTGGGGGGTGGGGGGTAGTTTTTTTTCCCGCAGGAAAGGAACCAAAGAAGAAGCCTATTCTTGTGACACGCCTTTGCATAGCCTTTAGTCTGTTCTTTGTGATAGTTGTCAATTAACTGTTCTTACATTCGCTCGTGAATATTATGTTCCTTTCGAAGCTACAATTGATTTTTTTTTCATTTAGGTATATTGGCCTAATCCGAAAAGAACATGTTTGTGAACGGTGCAGAGATTAGGCTGAATTAGATTTAACGAGAATGATCTGGAATATGCCAGAGAAATTAGAAGATTCAAAGACAAAATAAAAGGAAATGTAACTGCTCGGAATCATTTTTTAAAAACACAACTAAACGTACTTAAATAACCTACAATCCATAATTTTCTATATCGTAGTTAAATTTGCATCATCGTTGGTGATGTGCATTGAAGCTATTTTCCATGAGGCTTATGACGTCATAGCAGCAGCAAATAATATCTATGTATTGGAAAATACGGTAATATGAGACGACGATAGCGCCGTCATTTCCAGGATTTTAGACCCTTTTAATCAATAAAAGTTATAGAAGAAATGTCATTAAGCTCATCAAATTACATAGGAATACCCGTTTTGGGTGTAATTCTGATGAAATTATGTTTATCGATACTTTGTTACTTTTTCTAAGTTCCGACCAAAAAAATAGATAGGCCGCCATTTGGGGAGCCAGTAGCCACATCGTTATTTATGAATAGCCTAATATTATATTATATTTATATCATTTTGAACGGAATTATTTTCCGAATTAAAATATGACATGGGCATTTCATATTAATCAATTTAAAAAAAACTTAGAATTGATTTAAATAGCATTCTAGGGTGAGGGTTATATCTCTGATGTCAAAGAACATGGTAGAAAATCTAGAGGCCTAACGACATTTAGCAATCAACGTTTGAATTCGTATCTAATGTTAGGCTTTCGAATTAGGTTACTTGTTTATTTAAAAATTGTGGGGGTGGGGGTGCAACTCCCCACAATTAAGTGTGGGATATGAGGGGTGAAACCCCCCATTTCGAAATTACCTTAAAAATGGTACTTTGGGGGCGGAAATAGCCTAAAGTAGGCAGCGCTATCGTTGTCTCAATTATATATATATATATATATATATATATATATATATATATATATATATATATATATATATATATATATATATATATATACAGAGGTGTTCAGCGAGTAACAACAAAACGCTACAGGGCTTTCGATCGCCATATTTAATTTCTGCCTTTCAAAAGCCATTTGAAGACAGAAAGAAAGATGCAGAGACCTTGTATTGTAGTAGACTATATAACCATATCATAAAAGTGAAAGAGAAATTTGAGGTGAATGAGCACATGAGACAAGAAACAGGAGTTTTTAAAGGCAAGAGAAAGGGAGGTTGGAATAACACAACGATCAAGGAGAGCAAAGGAAGACACAATGAAGGCAATCATCTTTTAAATTTGGAAGTCGAATCTTAAAAGAACATCTTGTGTAACATTGAATTACCGCGCGATCCCCGTGGTATGTGCGCCATGAGACCAGCATCAATACATCCATCCATCAATCCATACTGAGAAGACATAAATAAGCCATGGAAAAAAATTTAATTATCCTGGCGAGGAATCGAGCCCGGTCTCCTGATTGCTCTACCATTAAGCTTCCAGGCTTAGTAAATCCAACTCACTCAAAGCGGGTTAAAGATATGGTATAAAACCCCTTGGAAGTTTCGTCTAGCCTAGAGAGATACTGGGTTTGATTGGGTGTTGTTGGTGCATGTGATTGTGTGCAGTGCACTCCTTCATAATGTGTTTCTTTGTGTGAGGTGAGGTGTTGCATTCTGGGCAGGACTGAATAGCTCACATCCAGCATTTTCTCATAATTCAGGATAACTGGATAATGTCCTCTTCCCAGCCTGAACAGGTGGACTGTCCTGGCGAGGTAGCATGGAAATAACAGGGTGTTGTATAAATGACTGGATAGAGCCAGGGGTGAAGTGGGTTTGGGGAGTGCAAGATGTAAGATTTGACAGCTTATCCCTAATATATTGGGTGTTATTTTAAATGTTTCTTTGTGAGAATGAGCTTTCTGCCATGTAGTATAGGGGGTGCTCTAGATTTGTGGAGGCTGAGGCTAGTGTTTGTGCCTCACGTTTAAGTGATTCTTGACCTTGAGGACTTTGGTTTTCAGAGTGTAGGGGTCTGTGGTTGTAGTAGACGTGTAGCCTGTGATTGTTTTTCAGGTATTTGTTATATATCGTCTGTAGAGTGATGAGGAATTTGTGAGGGAAGATTGACACGTCGAGAAAAGCCTCCAACTCGCCGACCGGCGAAGCTCACAGAACGACGTCAGATGATTCAGCAGCGGCGCTGCACTTTCATTTCAGGAGGTGAATGGCGGCAATTGCCGGTGGTTATTACCCTTCTGGTATACCGGTCCTCGTTTCTCTTCAATTAAATGTGATTTATGTGGTCCCAGACCTGATCTGATCAAGGCCTTATGGGGTAAGAGTGACCGCCGATGTATACAGTCAGTCATGTTTGAACACTTGTACCAGTAACAAAAGGCCTTTACCTTGTGTGTGTACGCGTGTGGATGATGTTTTCCTTAAGTCTAAAATTAGAGCTGATGGTAGTACCACATTCCGAATAGCATTCGAGTATAGTGGTTGTTTGGGGTCACTTGTCTCAATTTAGACATTAAGAAAATGGGACAATGAAATCCGTCGATTGGGCTTCCTTTTTTCTCAATTCCCAAATTAATAATTGAAGATTTCAGAATTCTTCTTCTATAATCCTGCAGATTAAACTCTTTTTGTAATCGTCGCATTGTAATTACTAACTCCAGGATTAAATACCGCGGTTCACTTTTCATTTCTACTTAAATTCTTTACTAAAACTTCGGCGATTTTTTTTAAGGCATTTTGCGGTTCCAGAGTTCGTTATTGGACTTAGTCAATACTGTCTATAAAAAAAAACCCCTCTACTGGATGTCGTGGTTAGCTAAACCAGAAAACCTGTGTTGCTCAGGAGTGACAGCGGTTGATTTCCCCCATCTCTTATATTATTCTTTTATCCTAATGTTCAAAATTGGATAGAAAATGGGTGTTGGAGATGAAGCCTTCCTTTTTAAGTGGATTAGATTACGACTCTTTGGATTACGCTCGCTTCAAACGGGAAAGAGGCAGGAAACTCACTGAACTGAGTGATGCGTAGGACGGAAAATAAATAATAAATAACAGGAAGAACACATAATTAGCGTTACTCAAGGGTGCTGGGGGGAGAGGTCACTTTGACCTCTATGACCTAGTTCGTCCCCCTACAGGCTACAGGCTGTCAGGGGTAGCATACGTAAGCATATCCCACCTCCCATTTGATCGCGTGCCCTTCCCTGATACAGAGATCCGCTGTATCGTGACACCCACTCCTCCGGCTCCAATGACCGGTGGTAGATCTGCGGCTATATAATAAACTTTTCTCCGGAGATGCTCTCGTTAGTTTTCGCTTTAAATAAAAAACTAAGGCAAGTCAGATCTCCCCTCTTTAACTTTCCCCTCTCTTCCTAGCTCTCCTCTCCTTTTAAAGAAGCTGGAGTCGTAAGTGCTCCGAGTAGGTTCCTCAGGCTATGTATTATCCATACATTCCCACTTCCCCATTCTTTAATGCCTTCACTTTTTTTCCCATTTCTATATAATAATAAAGCTCTTTCT
This sequence comes from Ceratothoa steindachneri, assembly GCA_963969495.1. NCBI lineage: Eukaryota > Metazoa > Arthropoda > Malacostraca > Isopoda > Cymothoidae > Ceratothoa > Ceratothoa steindachneri. Next base: position 130,874,526 of record OZ018323.1, read on the forward strand.
CTGGTTTGTACTAGGATAGATTATTATAGGTCAGGTTGCAGCGGTTTCTCGTCCGACCACTTGGCCCACGAAGCGTTCGAAAGCGGCGAAGATGCCGGTCGCGTCCTCTCGGGAGAGGGAACGGAAGAGCTTCAGGGACGTCGTAACAGGGTCAGACGGTTGAAATGGAGGTCGTAGCGACCGGCACCGGTCTCCCGCGGTCATCCAACTCGAGATCGGTTCCCACCTGGCCGGTGAAAGGGAAAGTGAACGAAGCGCCTCTCTCCGCAGGACATCCAGACGCGAAAACAACAAAGCTCAGGCAATGCGCCGATCGCATCATACTCACATTCGAGTCGCAATCACTCTGCCCCGGCCTCCCCCCCCCCTCCCTCCTAGTTATACACTACCCTTAATCTCTCACACACACATTCCACCTGGATAGCTTCCTTTTATCATAGCAACAATGGTTGGGACAGAACTCTTAGTTTGTCAGCTAACACTTCAAAGGTCTTTGTTCTTTTTCTTAGATCTTTTTTTATCGCAATCCTTTTCGTGTTAGGTTTTGTCATTTTAGTTGTTAGGTCCAAGTATTTATTGCTTTTGCAACGGCATTTATGACCATATTTAATTGTTGTTTATGTTCCTCAAATAATCTTTTTTCTTTCATTTTTTTTTTTGCACTTTTTTCTTTCTTTCAATAGTCTTTGTGGAATAAAAAAAAATTCTTATAGCTGTGTTTAGGTTCTCTTCATATGGTTAATTGCTCCCCCCCCAAAAAAAAAGAATATGTGTATTTCCATTCCCAAACCATTTTTTTTCTCATGAAACGAAACGATAATCACCGAATTTATAGTGAACTCTTCGCTTTTCTTTCGATTATGCAATCCACGCCCTGTCTCAACCTTTATGTGCATATCACTCGTTAAACCAGACATACCTTCGTTTTGTCTCAACATTCGAGTGCCAAGTCAAGTGAAACAACCCTGAATTCATTCATAAGTTCTAGCTTGAGCTAAATGATGTAACAGAGGTTTTCTTCCTGTTTACTTTAGCCCTTCCCATAATTTCTGGTCTCGAAGGTCAAAAGACGGTGCGCATCATTTCTGCCATTTACATTTGTATATATTTTCTTGGCCATATTTTGAAGGGTTTTTTTAAAAATTATTTTCGCCGTTATGTATTTTAATTCTAAAAATATTGCGGGAACTTGAATCAACTTTAACAATTTAACAATTAGAGGAGTCGATAAAATTGCAAATTTGTATCCGGTGTAATTCTGGCACTTATTTGAATCGTAAGATAAATGAAATGGTCCCTATCTAGAGTTGATTCGTACAGTTGGACCATTCATCGGTAATTTTCTAGGAGAGCGGCGCACGATATATTAGCAATTTTTTGTTTGTCTAGATTTTAGCTTCTTTTTTTAAAGTTAGTTTTTAGGTTAAGTTAGTTTATATAAATTTAATATAATTACTTAAGTTGAAAAAAACTTTTAAAGCTGAAGATATCTAAAATCTAGCAATAAAAAACAAACCGCTAAAATATTGTGCGCCGCTCTCCTTGAAAATTACCAAATGATATCGCTGCCAAGATTTTCGAAGTATTTTTTTTACTATTTTTTTTGTGTTTGTGAGATTTGGAGAATTAGTTTCATACTATCTTACTCAAACCTTCACCCCATCTTCTAAAAGCTAAATCACAAGGTTGGCTTTCGAAGTGGTTTTGTTGCGTGTGCGAAGAGAGGAGAGAAGGAGAGACAGTTGTTGCGGTTTGTGTTTATGTGTGAATGTATCTCCTGCACCCACGCACCATATTCAGCGCGCCGCCAATGGGTGGCGAGCTCCCCACAAAGGCCGATTTGAAACTTGCTGAGGATTCCTCGGAAATGTGGTTGATCGAAACAATACTCGATGAGAATAAAACGCTGCCTTTTAATACTTAAACTTTTTAAACGTAAAATCGCTGCCTTTTAAAACGTAAAATCGCTGTCTTTTAAAAAGTAAAATCGCTGCCTTTGTAAATTAATATAGGAATGATTTTATCGTATTTTGTTGCCACGAATTAGTCGTTCTGTTCGTCCTGGGGGGATAGAGTGAGTTAGTAATTAATAATACGATGTTTACTAGCTTCCTTTAGGACTTTAAAACCTTCGCAGAGCGCAATTGGGGCTAAAAAGTAATAATTGGAGAGCAAAAGGATATAATTACTAAAAGGCGAGCACCTTTATAAAAGCAATGACGAAGTGCGACTCGTTTTTGTGTAGTTTTATTTAGAGTTAAAAGCCCTCGCAGAGCGCGAGGTATGAATGGACAAACAAGGGACAATTGCTTAAAGTACAATGACTGTATTTCATTTGCAATGACACTAGCAAATTGTTATTGCACATGTTAAAGCAATATTTTTATTATTTATGTTCTTTCCGCATTTTGCCTATGTTTAGCGTTCTCTTTTAGTTTCCTTTGAGCGTCTATCGTTAAATTTCGTGTTTAGCTGATGATGGGATATACTGGACACTTCTGGTCTCTTCTTATTCTTTACACTTCATCAGGCAGTGTTCCAACGTCTCTTCTTCCTCTTTGCCCGCTTGCTATATAGTTTTTTTTTCATTTCTGCCTCTATTTTTCGATCGTAGATCCAGTGTGTTTGTCCTACTTCTGAATAGCAATATTGAATTGGTCATTGTTGTATATTGAAGAGACTTCTATGGTTGTTTTGCTATTTGAGTACACATTTATAGTTGGTGTATTATGTTATTTAGCCAATTTTCTTCTATTTTGTTGATTCTTATTTTGATTTACCCGTGGTTTATGCCTTTTAGTTGGAAGAGATACCTCGCCCCTATATTCCTTCCATCTTTTCCATTTTTTTCCAAGATATGAAGGTAAAGAGATGGCCAGCAGAAGTCTATGGAAGAGGATTGAGACATTGCGACTCGTAAATAGGCTTCAAAGTGATCGCACCTTTTGCGTGGAAACGAATAAACACGTTTCGTTGCGAATTCAAATTAAAAATTTTGAGGTCTGTTTTTTTTTTTTATATACGATTTTTTCCCATGGGAATTTGTGGTTCTCTTACGATTTAAATATTTAGTGTTGACAAAGCATTTCTAGTCAGTCTGATCTCTTTCATTTATATTTATTGTATTACTATTTTCTCCTGTTTGCCCTGTCCCTCGTTATCATGGCAGAGGCACAACTAATCCGTGCCCAAAGGCCTCGTCTGGTTGCCCTCAGATGTTTCATCCCATGGTTTGTATCCAAGACAGGGAAGGATTGAAGAGGGTAGCATACACTTATAGCTGAATTGTGAACACTAAGACAGTAAGATAATAGATGAGTGAAAAAAATGAATAACCGATAAATCGGTGCCGTTAAAATGCAAAAACGCAAAACCAATCTGTATCTGCAATTCGGTGGGCAAAAAATCCCGACCCACATTTACAGTTCATCTGTTAGGTCAAAATATTTGCAATATCACTTTAGACGATATTTAATTATCATTACGTTCTTTCAATAATCTCTCGTTTCTTCCACTTTGGGGTGACAGCAGTTCTTTCTTGCTTTCAATATTATCTTTCGTCATATGGTTAAAGTCTAGTGAGCTCGCAGCGGATCCCTACCAGGCTCAATTTCCGAAGAACTTTCAATTCCAGCGCTTCCGACAAAATATGGGAGTACAGAATCATCGTGGGAGTAATGATCCTAATAAGAGGCCAGGATGCAAAAAAAAAAAATCTCCGAGGACAACCGAAAACAAGTTTTCGCTTTACTCATGTGAACTTATCTCTTTTCTTCTGCAATGAAAACAAGTTTGGCGGACGTAAAAGTGGTCTCCGAGCGATCGGTCGCTCTGTTTCCTCTCGCTGAATGGACGTCTCGACCGGAAAAAGTGATCGGATCAAGATCTATTGCCCGGTTGTGCTTATTTTCAACAGAACCGTACTTGACGCTTTCCTCTTGTCAAGCTTCCTGCTGCTCTCTTCCACTTGGCTCGTTTAGTAATAATTTTCTTATATTGCACAAGCAAGAAATATTTTTATATATTGTCACCTTTCTCCTTAACAATATTTCAATTCTTTGTTTCCCTTCTACACTAAATTTCCTTCTCACTGATGTGAATGCGCTGTACGAAAGGTTCCTGTCTCCTCAGAGTTCACAATTCAAATCTCCTCCGCCAGGTATTGTATTGGGGATTTAAGTTCGTATTTCTGAGTTTCTCTACTCGTACGAACCTATCCCAGTACAGATGATTTATGGGGGTTGCTATTATGATCTGTGAAGTTCTTAAATCCTTAATCTTTTCCTCTTTATTTCACATTTTCCTTCTCATTATTGCATGGAATGTCTTCATTGATTACACCAATTTTCTTTATTTTCTCAATTGATAAATCACTTATTTCACAAATTGTGTTTTTTTGTAATTACATTTAAACGAAAATCAACAAAGGCATTTGCACCGGAATGTTTTGTAAGGATAAATCCTTAAAGAAAGTGGGGATATTTGAGGAAGTGAAATGTGTGAAAGACATAACTGCAGGTCCTCCAGGCCGCAGTGGGGCTAGGAGGGCACACAATATTACGTTTTATTTCGGTCGATCTCTTACAGTGTACTTGGTAATGGATGAAGTGGGGGAGGGGGGACTGGATGAGGCGAGACGCGCGCTCATCCTGAGATCGATTCGACCTTCACGCAACGCATCTTCGAGGCATGTGTCGGGTCGTCGAGGTTGTCATTTTTGCATCTCGTCCCGTTTGTTCGTTCTTTTGGGTATCTGGCTTCTTTCTACGAACTTCTTGCTGTAGGTTTATAATACGAGCTTCTGGGAATGGGGGAGAGGGGGTGTCCCTTGCCTTCGATGGTTACACGAGTATCCACCCCTAACCATTAGAAAATATCGACATCGATTTCACTAAAAAGGGAACCTCTTCTTCTTACTCTCCCTCTCACACACTCACAGCCTGGCATTTTCTTGAGCATTCTTTGGAGACAAACGTCATGCGCTCCCTGTATATGCGGTTGACCTATCACGTCACAATTCACTCCATTTCTGACACTTGGGATGACAGCTGTAGTGGTGTACTCTGATGTACGAGCGACCGCGCAATCAAATGCATCCTAAACTTGTCGATTAAACACGTTTTTCTCTTTCATGACGTTTCGATCGTGGTCCAATCCCGGATCGAGTAGGCCCATCAGTGTCACAGTGACTAAAAGTATCGAAACCAAATCCAAAACCGATAATTTCTGCTAAATTTGAATTAACAAAATATTAGGGGTGCGAAAAATTAGTGCCGATGAGTCGAAACAAGGATTAGTCGTTCAAGAAACACAGTTCACATTAACGAACGTGGGTACGATGCCCCTGTTTGTGTGCCTACCTTAATTCATCACGCTCCGAGTCCTGAGTGCCAAACACCAACGAAAGAGCAACAATGGAAGTCAACACAATTTTCGCTTTTACTTTTATATCAGGGGTGCAATTGGTGAGGTGGGGGAGGGCGGTATGGGGTCTGCCTCTCCATCACTGCTACCCCCATCTCCATGCATTTTGGCCACACCCCCTAATTCCATCCGAGCCCGTCCTGTGCCTCCATGCCCACCCCCGATTGGTCACCCCCCCCCACTTCTACATGCTAACCTCATACCCTGACGACGCTGACCCAGTCTGGCGGTGGCGCTTTCGGTTTCATCTAAGTTTCCAGTCCCCTCAGTGTGCCAATCAGCGCTGCGCTTTCAATTCGGCGTGCAACCAATCGCACCGCGCGTTGCATATTCGCCACCAGAACATTCACTTTCATTTCACGATCAAATCAATATCCTTTTGTGAAAAGAACCCTCGATTATGCGAGAAGGAACCAAACCACAATTTTAACTGGTCGAGGTATAGATATCGTCTCTTCTTAAGGAGAAGAGGTTGCGTGGAAAGAAAGTAGTCAACCTGCACTTAGTGCAGTTCTTCGGACCAGAGACGCATTTACAATCGTCCTTACTTCAAGGTGAACAACTCTTATTATTTCCCCATTTTGGAAGGGGGATTCATCCTCATATTTTCATCTTCCCTCCATACCATATATATATATATATATATATATGAATCATTTTGGTGATAGAAAAAAGGAAAAGAACATTTGTCGCCTGCCCTTTTTGTTAGCATTTACAGCTGTCAAACATTTGTCATAGTTTCCTATTATTTTACTGCTGTTTTCCATTCCTACTAACAGCACAGTCGCAGCTCGTCCTTCTTCTTTAGATTTCTCTGGTGGACGCCGCGCTCTTGTAATTCCCTCATATTTTCCATGGGATTATTAAGTCTGCCTTTTAGATTAATCATTTAAAAAAAATAATTTGGGAATCTTGAAACAGTTTCTTCACTCCAAAGGCCGTATGTTAAAAATAAAACTGCACACCCAACTTTTTGTTTTCCTGCTGATGGTAGATTTTCTTTCAGAATAGCTAAGTAATCTTTCATCATTGTTATATCGATTTGGAGGTGTTTCTTTAACATTAGCAGCTAATAAACCTATACCATTATGCTTACTTCACTTTCTTTACGATTTGTATGATATTTTTCGGAAGAAGCTCTTTACGAGCTTTCCACCAAACATTTCTTTTTCAATTATGACCAAATATTTTTTTTCCCGTTTTGTCTTTCCATAATACTTTCTTCCAAACTTTGAGACGTCGAACGTGCCCCTTTGAAAACGGTACACTTGCCTCACCTTCAATTTTACAAAAATGTAGCTTCTTTCTAGTCTTTGGAGGTCATTTTATTGTAGGAAGATGTTCACTGCTATCTCTGAAACATAACTACAATTGCTACTAAACCTTGACATGTTTGTTCTTACCTGGGTTTTTGTAAACTGTAACCTTCTCTGCAATATTTCTAATATCAGTCGGTAATAATTTAAGCTTCTTTCCACTTCTTGGCACAGTTCATTCACTGTCGGTGTCTATATATACAGGGTGACGCACAAAAAAGGAAACTCAACTTTAATACCTATAAGCAGCTGAACAACCATTCGTTATTTTTGTTCGCAGTAAACGACCTTTTGCCTAACAATACTATTTCTATGAGATAAAATGTTTATCAGATTGGTTTATTTAATTTAATGGCTGAACACATTGCTGTGAGTGAAGAAAACCAAAATGGGTATTGCACAAAATAAGTGAATTAATGAAATGATAAACATACGTATTGTTGTACGGTGAATTGTTTTTATTTTATTAAACCTTTAATCTATTATAAAAATACTACATCCTCTTGCCCTCTACAAGTCCTCCATTCCTATCTAGGCAAAAGGGAGCTTTAGAACTCATTGCTTACAGTGCTCGTTTAATTAATAGCGGGTTGACTTCGAATTTTATTCTCGTAGTTCATTCAAATCGGCTGGAAGAGTTAAGTAGACTTTACTTTTGAGCTATCTCCAAAAGAAAAAAAAACACAGGGCGCCAAACCTGGAGATATAGGAGGTCACTCAATAGCATGGCTAACTGCAATGATACGTCTGTTGAATACTTCAATGAGTCTATTTTTTAAAGGCAATTGACCTATGCGCTGGAGCTCTATCTTGTATCCACTAAAGTCAATTAAAGCTGTATCGTGAAGGTCTGGAAGAATTTTTTGATTTATCATATTAAGGTAATTCAAACCATTTAAATTATTATCATAAAATACAGGTTCGATTAGAGTGCCATTTCCACACATTCCGATTCATAGAGACAGACACCTTATCTATGCATATGGTGCGGTCAAAGTTAAACTCTGGAGAACTGTGCAGTGCTTACCTTAGTGAAAGTAGAAAGGCAAGAGAGTCAGGGCTCATAAGGGGTGCCTCTTCTCAGTTTACGTTCAGTCTCAAACTGGTCATATCTATTCTTAACTACTGACTACATACTCAGTGAGACTGTTCCATTTGTTTACCAGCCTGGAGCTGAAAAACTTGTTCCTCTTTGATGTCATGCGGCGCGGTTTCATCAGCTTCAGGCTGAGTCCCCTGGTTTTAAGGTGCTGGTCTCTAGGAGCTAAGTGTAGATAGTTGTCATCACCAATCTTGTCGAAGCCCTTTAGGATCTTAAAGGCTTCAATCATATCACCTCTGGTTCTCCGTTCTTCAAGGGTAGTGAAACCTAGTTGGGTTAGTTTCTGTTCATATGTGTATCCCACTAACTCTGGGATTAGCCTGCTGGACATTAGTATTATTGACATTTACATCCATAAAAAATGCTGCTTTGTCACCGATAACTAATTACACTGTCCAAAAAAATATTTGATTTACTGAACCCAGATTTGTTTCTTAATGGGGTGCGCCTGGATGTGGTTGAGTCGCACCGTTTCCTTGGTCTTGTATTCGACCGACACCTCACCTGGGAGGCTCATATTCGCAGCCTTAGGGTCTCTTGTACCCGCGCCATGGACATTCTCCGTTCCGTGACGTTCAGCGCTTGGGGCGCTGATAGGGCTACCGCCTTACTTTTTTATCGATCCTTTGTTCGCTCGAAGCTCGACTACGGATGCGAGTTTTATGCATCCGCAGCCGAGCGTTTATTGCGGAAGGTGGATTCAATCCACCACACCGGCCTTCGCCTTGCGACCGGTGCCTTCCGCACTTCCCCCATTGAGAGCCTGTTGGTCGATGCTGGGGAGATGCCACTCGCTCTGCGCCGCGTGCAGTGCATCACTCGCCTGTACGCGCGAGCCCGGCGCCTCCCTCAGTCGCCAACAGCTCTCACTGCATCTGCAGCTGATCTCGATGGTGCCTATGCCGCCGAGAGACGCCAGTCATACCCTAAGCCCTTTGGGTTTAGGGCCAGGAAACTCCTTCGAGAGGTAGATATAGCTCTCGGGCCGGTGGCGCCCCTGGTTCTGCCCAGGACGCCACCCTGGAGGGTACCACATTTGGCTATTTGTCGCCACGCCTCTGCTCCCAAAGCTTGTACTGCGCCGGGAGTATTGCGTTCGACCTTTTTGGAGCACACATCGTGTCACGCTGGTACCGTGCCAGTGTATACGGATGGCTCCAAGTCCCAAGAGGGGGTCGGCTTCCACGCCGTATCCCCTCTGTTTGAAGTCAGCGGGGCTCTACCAGGTGCTGCGTCTGTCTTCACGGCCGAGCTGGTGGCAATACACCACTCGGTACGGGAGATTACGCGACGTGCCCGGTTCGGAGACCGGATTGTGATCTATAGCGACTCACAAAGCGCCCTGAGTGCTCTCGGGGCATTGGAATCTCCGCATCCCCTGGTTCGCGATATCCGTGACGCCACGGTTTTGGCGAGCCGGGCAGATGTCGAGATTATCTTCTGCTGGGTTCCTGGACATGTAGGAATTGCGGGGAATGAGCGCGCCGATGAGGGCGCCAAAGAGTCCGCGAGGACTCTGCGACCGAACCAGCGTTTCGCTCTTCCTCACACCGACTACATGGCAGGAATACGGGCAGCTCTTCGGACTGCTTGGCAAAGAAGATGGGAGACGGTCGAAGGGAACTTAAAGTTGCGTGCCATTGCGCCGCGACTGTTCCCATGGACCTATCCCCCAATGCCGCGGCGGCTTCAGGTTGCTTTCTGTCGTCTCCGAATCGGACACACTCGTGTGACGCATCGCTATCTGATGGAGCGCTCGCCCGCGCCCTATTGCAACGACTGCGTCGTCCTCCAGACTGTTCGGCACATTCTTGTCGAATGTCCCAGTCTGGGTGATCTTCGCGCACGACACCTGTCCCGGTACCGGGATGGGCGGGGTCGCTACCGCCTGTCCCTTGTGCTCGGGACGAGTGCGTGTACTTTGACTGGTGGACTTATTGACTTTTTGGGGGAGGCCGGCCTTCTCCCTTTTATTTAACCCGATTTAATTGTTGTTGTTGTTTTTGTAATTGTTTTGTTATTGTTATTGTTATTTCTTTTTATTGTTTTCTGTTTATTTTTTTAAAGTAGCCTAAAACTAGGCTGTTTGTTTACGGCAACTTATGCCTTAGTCGGCAGTCGCCAGATAGCCCCTTAATTAAAAAAAAAAAAAAAATGATTTACTGAATGAATCTCCGAGGGAAAAGGTCAGTATCCGGGTGCTTATGGAGAATGTGCATTTGGTGAACTTTTTCGATATTTTGCTCTTACTGTTTTAAATCGTCCTGAAAGACCTTTATTCAGATTTAAATATGTGACTCGTCCGTTGATTTTTTAAATATTTCTTTTCCAAATGCAAGATTTTGTAGGAGAACGTTTATAACGGCAACGTACCCGAAATTCTTCCCGTAGTTGTTGAAAGCTACCATTTTTCATCCAACTTGTGATGATAAAATTCTCAGATCTTTTGTTAACTGCATATTGAAGTGTATCTCAGATGCATAAAAGTAAAGTTTCTTTTCAAAATTTATTATTATAATAGCGTATTGTATCACGCTTACAGGAAAAAATAATAAAACATCTTCTAGGTCACTACTTTATTTTAAAGTTTTCGATTCGAAATTCCATTAATTCACCTATTTTCCGCAACAATCAAATTTGGTTCTCCTCCGATAAACATTCTACCTCTTATAGAAAGAGTATTGGTAGGCAAAAGGTCGTTTATTACGTACAAAAATACCGAAAGTATTTAAAGTTGGGCAGCCTTTCATTTGGGTCACCATCTATATATATATACATATATATATATATATAATATATATATATATATATATATATATATATATATATATATATATATATATATATATATATATATATAAACCATTGGTTTTATTTGAGGTAGCAAACAGTCCTACTTTACACCGTAAATTGGTTTGCAGGCAAACATCATAGTATTTATTTAGGCAGCAAGTATTTGATTTAAAGGGTATACAAAAGCTTATTTGCGCACAATTTGTTCACTGAGACAACAATGCCATGTAATATTGATTTAATAATAAAAAAACCCATAATAATCTCAAAATAATCAATCCTTAATAATACTTAACATTTTCTTTATTATTTACTGCAAACCTATATCTTTATAAACATTACGGCCATTTCTCTTTATACAGACACGGGCTCTATCTCTCATCGCCTTCATCAATCTTTTGATAACATCCGGTCTGTCCTTTAAGATGTTTATTTCATTTGTGATGCGATTCCTCTAGTCCTCTAAATTGAGAGGTGGTGTTGAAAAGACTGCTCTCTTCAAATGACCCCATTAAAAGGAATCACATGGGGTCAAATCAGAGCTTCTATGAAGCCATTCGGTTTTATGGCCCCTTGCAATTATTCGCTTTTGGAATACTTCCTGCAAGCGATTCTTAAATACCAGTGTTCTGTGAGCAGAAGCACCGTATTGAATCCACCAAAGGCGATTAAATTTGGCTTCATAAGAAGCATGTAATTGTGGAATGATATCTTGATTTAAAATTTCTAGGTATGTTTCACCATTTTTGTTCTCATTAATAAAGATTGGACCAATTAACGATTCATTGCCACCAGTCCCACATATACATTTCTCTACGGATCTTCAGGCGGTTGGTTGTTTGGTGCATAGTGCCGGGAGTTTTGTCTGTTTATCTGACCATTCACATGAAATGCAGCCTCATCTCCTACAACTAACTGCTCACTGAATCTTCCTGGACGTCCGAGAAACCATTGAACAAATCTGAGACGGTGAGGAAAATCATTTTCAAGGATTCGGTGTTTAATAACGGGTTTAAATGGATACAAATGCAATTCTTTACTAAATATTCGCAGAAATGACATTTGTAAAAGTCCTTGACCATTTCTTTCGGAGGATACTTTAGGATTTTCTACTAATAACTGACGAACACTCTTAATGTTGTCTTCGTTTCTTACAGTTTTCCGCCGTCCTGAATATCGTTTATTTAAATTGAGAATAGTTCCATTTCTTTTAAACTTTTCAGCATTTTTCCAAATAGTACGTTTAGTAAGAGATGCTCTCTGGGGAAATTCCTGTTCGAAATAGTTCTGCATTTGCATTAAGCTTTTGGTTTCTAGATAATTCTTGACGATGTAGAGGCGTTGATTTTTTGTCAGCTGCATATTAATAGTCTGAAACAATTCATAAATATAAAAATTAAGACATCTTCCAGACGTGATGTAATTACGCGGTAATTTCCTAGAAACGCATTTTTTAAAATCATAAATAATTTATGTTTAATAAAAACAGCGAACTACAAATAATCCAAAAATTGGATGCCACATTACACAAAACAAACAGATTCAAAATACCTCAATTTATGAAAAAGTTAATTAGATTTAAAACTGGTATACCTTTTTGTATGTCACCGTATATATATATATATATATATATATATATATATATATATATATATATATATATATGAGGAAATGTTCCTCATACACTGTAACAGTATCTTTCAGAAGGGAATTTTCATTAATATCATATAGATTAATTGAATTTGTAATTAAGATGAAATACTCTACATATACCCAATCCTACCCGACTGCTAAAACGTTTTACTTAGAGGAAGAAGCTGAAGTACTTTATGCCCAATCACAAGGAAAACACCAAGATGATCATGTGATCTTTCATCCAGAAGATTGATGAAAAAAAACGCGAGTCGATCGATGCGAAATGCATCGAAGATAAAAGGATTCCTTGTGGCATTTTATTAGGAATCTTGGAAGACGAAACAAAGCTTCAGATTATGGATTTTTTTCTTTCTTCCAAATGAGACAACCTTGAAGATGAACATGGATGGGACTAAATGAAATAAAACTGGGATTGATTATATATTCTCCAACAAGAATTTTTTTCATTAAGAACGGATCAGTTATCAGCTTTAACAATACAAGTTGTGATTACAAAATAATAATAATAATAATAAGTATTTATAATGCGCCTTTCGGGGCTGTTAGCCCTCACGGAGCGCAGGTTGTGTAGCGAGTGTAGAGAATGTTTACAGGGAAGAGAAGGCAATTCTGAAGAGATGAGTTTTCAGGAGACGTTTAAAAGTAGCAAGGGAGGGAGAGGATCGGACTTCTGCAGTAAGAGAATTCCAGAGTCTAAGAGCACAAACTGAGCAGGAACGGTCACCCATCGAGCAGAGGACAAAACGAGGAGTGTTTAGGATGGGAGCGAGGTTAGACCGGAGTGCCGGAAGAGTTTGACGACGGGAGAGGGCAGACGAGAGATAAGGTGGAGCCTCGAGGTTTAGGGCCTTGTAGGTGATGAGAATTAACTGGAGAATGAGGCCAAACAAAATGTCATCGAAAGAGTATAAGAATTGTATCAAGAACTTTAAAGATGTACCAAATATTGGTCGCAGTTAGCAGCATGAAAAATGGTAACCATATAAACTTGATGTCAAAATTGACTTATAAAAGCTAACAAGAATGTCATTTACCTAATTCTAATTTTTTAAAGCTTAAGTTAGATTTGGGAAGCAGGAGCAATGAACAAAATTTTTTTAAATCATTAAAGAAGCTATTTTACTTTTTAATCTAGGGTGTTTTTGTGGTGTACGTTCATGTACGTAAGTATAAAAGGACGGGTACTTCGCAAAATGTATGTAATTTCCGTTTTTTTTCCGCTACCTCTCAAAATATTTATGGTTTGTATGGGAAGAAACAAAGAAAAAAGTGCAGGTACCCATCACGGACTGGTCCTATTTGGCACTGGTAAAGAGGTAAACCTTGTGTTACCATGTAGCGTAACAGTTGCGTGTGTATTTTGCTTGTGCTCTCGAGATATCGTTTCCAATCACAACTGAGCGAAACTCATTCTGCAGCGAGTCTCAAACGCGCGAAAGGAGACCAAGAACCCAATAAATTCCTCTTTCCTCTCTAGGCGTTCGGTACCTGCTGTTGTGTCCCCAGTGGAGGGTGGGAGAAGTTTCTGAAGGTGATCCGTATAGGGGTGGCGAAAGAGTTTGAATCCCCTGAAATGATGAATACTTTCGCACAAGGTCATTTGCCTCATCACTGCTGCACGGGCCTCAGGGCAAATGGGAAAGAGACTCGTTTTCTCAGCTTCCAAGTTTAACTGCAATTGCGGCATCGCATCCTTCGCCCTCGCAGTCGATATGGACATTGCAAAAACACAAATGATGAGTGTTGCATGTGAATGAATGTATCAATAATTGTACGTACTCTGCATTCCTCCTTCCGAGGCAGTCAATGAGAGTTGCCTGCCTCATGGTCCACAATGCCACGAGGAGTCTTGTTTGGGCTACTCGACTTATATGCTCTCACACATCTCCGCAAACGTTACCACTTTCTTTCACACGTCTCGCAAGGAGGAGGTATCTAGTCTTTGGGAACTTCACAAAGGTTATAATAATACAATACCAATAAAGCGGCTGCCGCCGTGAGAAAAATCGGCATAAAACTTTGACGCTTTGTTTTTTTGTTCATTTTTTCCCCTGTCTCTGTCTGTCTGCCTCTCTCTGTGGGTAGGGTTCCTTATGGTGGGGGCTTGCGGTGGTGCTGGTGGTGGGCAGAGGTTATGGCAACCTCCCTTTTTAAAAAAAAATCATCCCTCAACTTGGCCTAAATTTGATATTTGGGGATTTAATTTAAAATCGGTCGATTTACCCAAGTTTAAGAGAAAATAGCGACACAATTTCCCCTTAACTCATTCTATTCTTGAGATCAATTCGGAAAATGGGAACTTTATTTCTTTGGCAAAGGTCAGAAATGTGGCCAAATACTCGAATTAATCTACAGAATGGATCTTAAATTACGAATGTGGCTCATCTATCGTTCATTTATCAATTTTCATCATTTGTGCGATTAGTATATGGCCTAACCATAATTTGTTTTAAATAGAAAAGACGTGTTTGTGTCCCCTCTTCTTAGTTATATAAAAGTGAAGGTGCTGAGATTAATAGCTAATTTTTAAGGAATTTTTATTTAAAGTGAAAAAATGAAAATTTTATTTTCATTTTTTAGGGGGAGGGGGAGTCTACGGGATTCTGAACCATATTTTAACGTTCTTTTAAATAAAAATATTCTTCAAGGCTAAACTACGAGTATTTTGCTTGCTAGCAAATTTTCTAAAAATTAAATTTGGTACTAGTCCCGTAGATGGGTTCATTAGAATCCCATGATTTCGTCAAGATTCCCCAAACTCTTCCAGCAAAAAAAAGAAAACCTGATTTTTCCACTGGGACAAAAATCGGCATAAGAAAAATTAAAACTTTTCGCCTCTTTTTTTCGCTAAAATAAAAATAAATTTAATTTTATGCATTCGTGGGAATTGGTAAAGTTTTCAATTCATAGCATTCTCCGTTTGGTAAACATAAAGTAGTCATATTTTTTCTAATTATCGGTAAAATATGTTTTCTACACTTTAAACAACTGTTCACCTGGGACTTGGCTCGTTCATGTCTGGGAAAATGGATGGTCTTTTTCCTTCTACTTGGCTCGTTCATGTTTGGGGAAATGGATGGTTTTTTCTGTCTACTTGGCTCGTTCATATTTGGGAAAATGGATGGTCTTATTCTAGCTCCTTGGCTCGTTCATGTTTGAGAAAAATGGATGGTCTTTTTCTGTCTCCTTGGCTCGTTCATGTTTGGAAAAATGGATGGTCTTTTTCTGTTTCCCATTTATGAAAACTTTCGATTTTTCGGCCTTCCTTGACAACTTCTTTGGAAACTGAGTTCTTGTTTCGGTCAAGGTTAACCAACTATAACAAGAAAGGACTCAAAGACATATCTTATTTTGTCTCGGATTCAAAATTTTAATTCAAACATAACTTAGAAGTGTATGTTTCCACTTCTCTGTTGTTAGTGAATCTTTTTTCTATTCATTTTTTTATGGGGCCTTAGAATGAATTATCCTTACACCTGGAATCACTCACGTTAAGTGCGTCTGTTTCTTTGATATGGTTGCAGGGTATCTATTAATATATAATAATAATAATCTTTTAATATATACTTTGGAATCCAAAGTATAACCAGCATCACTAGATTAAGTGGTGTAGGCTACAGTAATTGGTAGGATTGTTGTCTCACTTACTTACAACTCGGTGATAAAGGTTGCATTTTATCTCTGCCATTCAAGTCGACCCCTAATTTTGGAAAGACTTTTTCAGGCTTGAAGAGTCGACTTGTAAGCCGCAATTTACAGTAATTCGAATATCAAAAGTTTAGATGTTCGATTATCTTAATTAATAGGCCTATTTAATCTAGTTTTTGATTTTTAACATAAAAATTATTAATTTTTTTTTCTAATTAAACTTTTTTATTGCCCTTTTTCAGATTTATAATGGCTCCCAAAAAGATAATATGATGATTCATATTTGAAATTAGGTTTTACTCTAAATAAAGTCTAGTGGGGAAGAGAAACTACAGTGACCACAGTATGCTTTGTGTTCTGAGGTGTTAACATCCACTTCTCTAAAGCCCAGCAAGTTAAAGAGACACTTGGAAACGAAACATCCCAGTTCAATAAACAAAGATGTCGACTTATTTAAACGGAAAGCCGAACAATTGCACAAATCCAGGGTTGATGAGACAGGAATGTTTTCGCAGAACATTAAGGCCGGTCTGAAAGCCTCCTATGAGGTTAATATTAACATGCTGCAAAGATATCATATCGAATGTGCTGGAAAGTTCTGAACTCCAAAAGCTAAAGCATGTGTCCCTGTCAAACGATGCTGTTAGGAGGCGAATAGCGGAGATGTCTGATAACATACTGTCGCAGGTGGTCTCAAAGATTCAGAATTCGACTTTCAACTTTTTTGCGATCCAGCTTTTGATGAAACAACAGATGTCGCCAACTTAGCCCAACTTTGTGTCTACGTACGATATGTATATGACCTATGAGTGTGAGACAAGGTTTTCCACACTACTTGCAATCAAAACAAAATCCCAAAACAGATTAGAAGCGACAAAAGACATGAGAGTTGCACAGGCCAAAACAAAGCCAAACCTAGAATAACTGGTTTAGTCAAACCAACTGCACCCATCCCATTGAATGTACATTTGATGATTTAGAGTGCCATTTTCTCAATAAATAATTATAATTGATTGCAAAAAAATGTCTTTGTTTCAGTAGATTAAGGTTGCCACTTTTTAATAAATAATTGTTTGCCAATTTTTTTTCTTTCAGTAGCCAATATGTTAATTGTAGTTAATTTAAAAGGGTCCAGGAACCATCTAAAAAATTGTAAAGAGACCGCCACGCAATAAAATAGTTTGAGAACCACTTGATTAGATAATATTACATTGGTATTAAAGATAGGTATTTTAACTTCAACGAGAGCAGGTGCTGTATTTTACACATCTAAAATTATGCAAGTGGCTAAAGGTTTAAATTATGGTACATCGACATTTAGACTTAAGTCTATATAATTTTGTGAATAAAAGAGAGAGATTAACAAATCATAACAAATTTTTTTTTAGACTCTCTTCAAATCGTCAGTGGTGAAATAATTAAAATAGTGATAAAGTTTCTAAATTGATCTTACTTTTCCCAAATAAATTCCGGTTATTATAGAGCAATCAGTATTATCTAAACCTTAATTAAAAATAGTTTTATTTTAAAAGTTTCTTATTAGAAATTTAAAGATTTCTTGTCTAATATACCAGTAATGTGTCCATCTTCAAAGCAAGGGTTAATTTTCAAAGTTGATGATGATTAGGCCAATTTAACAAAGGTTAATTAAAATTTCAGACTGAATATTATTGGTAAAAAGAGATATAGGGGGGGGGGAGGGATTCTCTTCTTTGAAACTAGTGATTATCTACAATCAAGCTGACCCACATTCACAAGTATCCTTGGATATTCAATAAGTGTGGAAGAACCGTTTCTTCACACCGCACGCTCGTAATGCCAGGGATAATTATAATTAGATGCTTCTTTCTGACTCATATTTAAAAGTTTTCACATTAAATTTATATGATTCCTTATAAATGTCTTGTTCCCGTTAACCCTTTGATACCCGAATTGGAATATATATATAATATAATAACCCTCAAATCAATATATATTAAGAGTCAAAGTGGCTTGGAATTGTGGTTTCACATGGTAACATCGGCCCTTAAAGAGTTAATCTTTACCTTCTCAATATAAGTGGCGTGGCACAAGACACTTTTGGCTAAACTTCAAGAGTATTTCAAAATTAAATGAATCCTATTGGGGAATTTAAATCATCTCTTTGTTTAGCTTGTTAAATTCCTAATTCTACTAATTTTATCGGTTATGTTAATTTTCTTTCGTTATATCGAAATAAAGAATGCATTTTGATATTAGGTTATCAAGAAATTAATGTCGTATAATTTTTTTTCCTAGAGTAAAAAATTGCTTCAAATTTGCTGCCAGATATTTTAGGTTGACTGTAGTGTCGTGGTTCGACCTTTTTAAGCTGTAGTAATGCCTAGGCCTTTATTGATCTACAAAAATGGTGTCTGGATGCTTTGAATATTGCTTAATCTCTATTGATTCTAAATACCCATGAACCATTGTTGTACAGAATTGTTATGGGAGATAAAAAGTATCTACTGTAAGTCCCGTGTGTGAATGAGATAGTTAATGAAGAATAGTCGCTTAAAACTGAAGGAAGTAAGAAGTTTTCAAATAGATGATAGTTTGCCTGGAGTTCATGCTAATTTGTCATTTGTAGGTAGTTATAGTTAGTGTGATTAAATTAAACGTTTGTTTCGTGTGAGAATTACACAATTCTATTTATTTATCTGTGTTTATTTGTAACTTTGGCAGTGTAGTGTTTGCTTATATAAAGCGTTGATACCGTTATTAGTAATTCTTTCTAACCTAGTGTAGGATTCTATCTCGCTAGCTATTCTTTCTATTCCTATTCTGGTCTTAATGCCTCTATACTTTTCTCTTGTTGATACTTAGTTATCTAAATAATAATAATAGTCGTCGAGTAATCTTCTCATTCTCTCGGTGCATATGTATATCTTCTTCTTCCTCTTCTCCTCTTTCGTCATTCTTTGAGAAACTTGTAAATAATATGTGTTCTCAACCTTTGTCTTTGGGAAATTTGGTTGGGTCTATCATTTCCTATTTCGTTTGGCGTCTTTTATGACTTTCCGAAATCACGCTTTTTGGAATTATTCTGTTGAGTGGTTTTATCTACGCCTCCAATGAAGGTCTCTTGTCTTCTTAGTTCTACTCTTCTAGTGTTTGTTATTATGTACATAGTTTTGTTCTATATTATTAGGAGTCTTAGTTGGTTGCTCTTCAAGATCGTGTAGATCTCTATGGTTGAATAAATAATCGCGGATTGTATGTATTATGGGGTAGTAAATCTTCCTATTGTTCTCCATGCTGAGGTAACTTAACCTGTACATTAATACCAGTCCGCTTTTCCCCAAATTTACCTTCTCAGTAACGGACTTTTACTAACCTGATGTAATGGTTAGTCGGATCAACTGAAGAATCCGCCGCCCAGATGTCTTGGGCGGCGGATTCTCCAGTGGGAACATTTCTAGCAAATATGGGATCAACTGGATTCTCCAGTTGATCCCATATTTGTCATATCAGTTATATCTTATCAGTTAGTCACTAAAATAAGACAAAAGATACGATTTGAAATCATAAAAGTTGGAAATACAAATATGTAGTTGATAATATGCTTAGAAATCTCTATAAATATAAGATATCCGCCGAGAATTTAGAGCCTATAAGTAGTATACTAGTGAATAAGGTGACAGTATTTTTTGCTCATAATTTTTAACCCATGGCAGCTAATAACTTTTACCGAGATACACTCCTGCCATTATTAGTACACGAAGATGCCATGCCCACCATAGTATTTATGAAAAATAAAGGCGTTCTCAAGAGTCAAATGAACTCTCTTTACTGCAACGAGCAGTTAAATTTGTGTAAGCGTAAATCTTTGAAAGACGGCTATCAGTGGCGTTGTTACAATCGACAGTGCCAAAGGCATAAAGCATGTGTTACTTCAATCAGAAAAGGATCTTTTTTCGAGAACTCCAATTTGAAATTAAGTGTTTGGTTGCACATAATGTATATGTGGTGCATCCAAGAAAGTGTACAAAATGCAGTTAATATGGTGTCAATTTGCGAAAAAACTGTCATCGACATTTTCAATTTTTTTCGTGAAGTGTTTCAAAAGTACTTTGAGAGGCAAGTAATTCAACTGGGAGGACCTGGAATCATTGTTCAAGCCGATGAATCCTGCTTTTCCCATAAAGTAAAGCACCACAGAGGACGAGGAAATGAAAAACCTATTTGAGGTTTTGGACTAGTGGACACTAGTTTCACTCCAGGTGTTAGCTACATGGAAATTGTAGAACGCAGAAATTTCATTACGCTTCTTGGAATAATGGATGCTGTTGTACGACCCGGTTCTGTTATTCACACGGATGAATGGAAATCTTATCGCCATATTCGACGAGATCTTGGACTTAAGCACAGGACAGTAAATCATAGCATTAACTTTGTAGATCCTCACACGGATGTGCATACCCAAGCTATTGAGTCATATTGGAATAAACAGAAACAGAAAATTAAACAAATGCGAGGTTGTCGAAGAAATTTATTAGCAACCTATTTAAGTGAAATGATGTGGCGAGATAGGTTTGGAACCAATGATTTCCAGTATTTATGCGAACATATAAGCGAACTATATTCATGATGGTTTTTTACTCTATAAAAAAGTAAAATCATTCACTCTTTTATAATTATTTACTGTTTATTATGTTAGCTTACATATTTAATTTGTGTATAATAAAGATAAACATTATTTGCTTTTTGCTATTCTATGCCTTTAAATTATCTATATAAGCTCGGGTGGCGAATTCTCCAGTTGATTAATTCTGGGCGGCGGATTCTCCAGTTGAGTAATTCTGGGCGGCGGATTCTCCACTTGAGTAATTCTGGGCGGCGAATTCTCCAGTTGAGTAATTCTGGGCGGCGGATTCTCCAGTTAATCCGGTTAGTCTAAGCAGAGGCACCATTTTAAATTAATCCCCATTGGTTTTCATTTTTCTTCGCATCTATTGATTCTTCTTATCTCTTTTGCCGTCGTTCTAGCTTGTATCGGTCCGTTCTTGTAAGGAAAAACTATCAGCTGCCTGATGTCGTCAGCGAATTGAATGTTCAGGCAACCCTCATTTCTGAGTGGCGGTATATCTGTTGTGTAGATTGAATAGAGAAACTGACTCAGACATCCGCCCTTGGGCAAACCGGCATCGCGGTCAAATTCATCTCCCTGATGCCGTCCTATTTCCACATAAGCACGTCTTCAAATTACCCAATCGCATAATATTCTTTCAATTTTCTTAGTCCCAGTCTGAGTATCTTACATACCCAAATCCAAAACTTTGTTGAAGGCCTTGGACACATTCTAAGAGACGAATTCCACGCTTATTTTCTTTTTATTGCTTTCGCAATTTTCTCTAGGATGACTCCTAGGGCCATCTCCGTGCTTCTGTTTTTCCTGAAGACAAATTGGTAGGGACCGAAACTGGTTCCATAAAATAGTTAAAAGGTAGATTGGAGTTAGCCAGGCAGATATCCGGTTTCGTAGCAAAGTTTACTCGTAGGTATGTAGAGAAGTTCGGTCCCAGTCTTTGCAGTATCCGTCTGTTGATGAGTGTATTAAGTTGATTTCCGATTTTGTTTGTATATATGTACTCGGATGTCCCGCAATAGCCGTTTAAATCCCTTATCAAGATGAACGGTGCTCTATTGTTAAAGAGGTTGGTAAAGTCTTGCACTGGTAATTGGGGGCGCCTGTGTGGCTGGTATCCTGTTGCGACCCTGATGTTGCTTAAGTCCATTTGAAGTTATATGTATAGCTAAATAGGCATCTTCCATTCCTTCTACTATTTTAACTTCAATATTTGCTTGATAAATATTGCAGCTTCGTCGTGTGTCTCTCCTGAAGGATTTTTGCTATAACATTTACCATAACACTATATTTTAAGAACAGGATTTTTTTTGGAGGGTTGAATAATAATAGATATTTTTAGTAGCGAGCGACTCTACATCTCACTATGTCGGTCCGTTCCAGTTTTGCTCTCTATTGTTTTTATAATAACATTGTAACTATTCGGCCGATTCTAACGAAATTTGAAACACTTATGTTGTTTACATTCTCTTTCGAATGATACAATTGTCAAAGTCCTACATTTCGCCAAAGTCTATATTTCTTCCAGCTTTTAAGGTCCTGACGTCACATCAGAGCCTTCAAAGAAAACTGAACCGCAAAAAAACGGGACTTAAAAGGACAAGGTATAAAATTCTTCTAGCTATTGATTTCTGCAAAAACTCATTTTTTTTCTTTTTAATTACCAGTCCGGAGTACGGAATATCACTCAAATAAATCAACTGAAACATCCATGCATCTAATTCATTAGCGAAAACCCTGGAGAAAATGGGTAAATAGCCCAAAAATACGTCACGAAAGGCAAAGGGGCCGTCCATTGCAATGTAAACAAACCTGACTAAGCAAAAATTAGGGAATAACAAAGGAAAGAACCTATAATAAATTAATCGCAGCTCATGGCGATTGCCAAATAATTTTGAACATTAGTCTACAAATCCCTGAAATTATTTTAACATCCCAAACTCAGCGGGAAAACGATTAAATAACAATAAAAAAACACCAACGTGACTAAGCAAAATATATGAACTAACCTTATAAAATAACAATATCCGCTCATAATCATTTTAAAATAATTTCGAACATTACCCTAAAAATCCTTACTGTCGTTTTAACCTCCCAAACCCAGGGGGGTAGGGGTAGAGGGGCACTTACATACTCAAAGAAAAAAACAACAAAATGGCCGACGACGCGTTTTTTCGTTTAGCCTATTCATATAGGAATTGCTCTAGGTGCACATGATTAAAGCTATTTTAATTTTTGACGGCCGAAAATCCGTTTTACTGCGTACAGCTGAAGAACTTTGGATACAGCACTTTTTACTTGTTTTAGTGTCTGATTGACTTTTGAGCGCTGCTACAGAAACGAGCCTATTCTGGAAGTCTTAAGGTAAACCCAGATTCATCCTTCAAAAGAGAGCCATATTTTTTACGTCGAAGATTCATAATTCAATGAGGGCTTAAACACCTTACTGCCCCCGTCCATCGCTCTGCGTGTGAACCCCCTCGGATGTCTGCCATTCATTAATTTCGTCTTAACTATGCCGGCCACTTGGTACGGCATAATTAAGGGCCTATGTGAACACTGGTTTGAGACCTAGCCCACAGCAGAAGCATAAGTCAGAAATCGTCTCGATACTGGGGCATAACTGCGAGTCCCGGACGGAGGAGAAATCCTCATCGCCCGGGGAACCCGGCCAGAATCATAGAGGGAGTTACACCCGTCTCTATGTAGTTGGATGCAGTTATGGCGTATGTACCCGTGAGGGGGTGGCCAAAATTTAGCGGTCGTTGATTCGGCCGTTATGCATTAAGTCCACCAAGCTCAACCCTCTGAGGTCCCCATCCGAGACCCACCCCATCACCCTATCATCCCTCATACTGGCAGCATACGAGCGGGAGAGCAACAGGAGAAATGGACGGGGGCGTTCCTCTCAAGTTACTTGAAACCCATTACCAGCCCCACTCGCACCATCCCATACCTCCTTTACCACACCCTAACTTTTTTCACACATAAAAAACAAAATTAATTACACTTTGTTACAGGGAAAGAAGGAACAAGAAGAACAGCAAGACCATGGAGGCCCTCACTAAGAGGGTCCCCTTAAGGACCATAGCAGGAAGACAAGCACCAACGAAGAAGAACCTATGCGAAACCCTCTACATTGAACTCAAGGTGGCACTGGTGAAACTCATTGAAGTTTCGACAGGCTTCATCGCCATGTGTGCCGAGACCAGAGATGTAGATCAGCGACTTTCAGAAGAGGGAGAGAGGGTATTAAAGGAGACCGGTCTGGAAGCCAAAACCCCCCCACAGGTGGCATCAAATAGAAGCGTCATCTGCCGCAAAGTTGAAAGTTGGGTAGGCGAGCACAATATGGAAGAGCTCAAAGAGGAGATCACGAAGAGCAACCAATGGGCACAAGTTCGCGAAATCATCAAATTCCGTGAACATACCCATGTTTTTAAATTAACGTTTGCAACCACGGACATGGCAAGAAAGGCTACCCAAAATGGTATTCTCGTATTTAATATGAGAATACTGGGCGAGAATATCCAGCAAGAAAAATTCAGTAGCATACAGATGTGCTTTGTATGCTACAAACTCGAAACCCATACTTCCACCACCTGCCCAGACAAGAATAAGCTATGGTGCAGTGAATGCGCCACGGAAGGGCACCGATTTGACAAATGCGAAAGCAACACGAAGAAGTGCCTAAACTGCAAAGGGGAACATCGGACGATGGCTCTTAATTGCCCCAAGCGCAGAGAGATCATTAGAAGAAAAGAAGAAGAAGACAGAAAAGCAAAAGAGACGACGTACGCGAGCGCCGCTAAAAAGAGTACAGTGACGAACACTGCACCAGGACCTGCACCTTTCAGCGTATCAGGAGATCTGAGCGCTAAAATATTGATCTGCATAACCCATGCAAATGTGGCAAATGCAGTGAAGCCTGGTTGTTATAACCAGGTGCTCAATGCGCTCCTGAAAGCAAATAACCTCCCAGCGGTAATCATGCCAGAAGACCCCGAGTTCTCACAGGCCTTCAAGAACTCAATCATCCAAAACAAAAGCACCAAATCCGGTTTGGAGGAGATGATTGGAGCACCATCAGAAGAAGAAACCGAAGAAGAAGAGGAAAAGGCTGGAAGTGAGGATGGATCATCCTCATCTGACAGCGAAGAGGGCCCCTGCACTCGCACGCGAGCAACCAAAAGCAGGTCAAAGACCCCGAGCCTCCCCCCGAAAAAAGAAAACCCTGGGCCTAGCAAAATCGCCCAACCAGCCCCCAGACCAAAAAAGGGGAAGAAAAAGCATAGGTAAAGCAACTCATCATGCTACGTAACGGACTGAAAATAATGGAAATCAACACCAACGGCTGGACGACGAAAAGAATTTTTTACGGAAATGTATTCAGAGAAATTGATGCAGACATCATACTGATCTCAGAGCACGGGATCGACACGCGTAATACAGAAATGAAAATCTGGAACTACGATGTGTTGATCACGAACTTTTCGCAAGAGCGGTACGATGGCGCCGCTATTGCAATAAAGAAAGGGATCAAATACAAGCAGATAAGAAACTTAGAAGAATCCTACCTCGCGATTGAGGTCGAGCTCGACTTAGGAAAGTTGGTCATTGCAACCGGATATCAACCGCCAAGGAGAGATGTGTTGCCTATTCACACTCTCACTGGCCTATTTGGCAGAAGAGCCCCCACCATACTAATGGGGGACCTAAACGCCAGATGCCGAGAATCTGGTTACAGGGCCTTCAACGGAATAGGGAGAAGCCTGGACCTGTTGCTGGACAGAAATATTGCCCAGCGGATAGGCCCCGACTTCCCCACCTATGTCAGAGAACGATGTGCCACAAAGCCAGACATCTGTCTGGTGAATCGTCAGCTACCGTTCAATTACCTCATGGAACCAGTCCAGGTGCCATGTAGTGATCATATAGAGATCCTACTCACAATCAATAGGAACCCTATACAAGTCCCAGCAGTAGTCAGGAAGAACTACAGACGAGCAGACTGGGCACGGTACGCACACCTTCTCGAGGCCTGTGATCCGCCCAACCTGGACGAGGCAATTCTCGAGGAGATTGACGAGGCACTCGATGACCTCAATAACCAAATCATCGACGCAGATAGGGCTTGTATCCCTCGTTCCTCATATAGGACCATCTCAACCTACGAGTGGACCGAATATATGAAGGAACTATACCGTGCACTGAAGATAATGTATGAACACAACATCGTGAATGCATCAGTTCACTCGATGCAAAGAAGTAAAGAAATCAAAGAATAATTGAACCAGTTGATCCTCGAACAACAAAACAGAATATGGGAGGACGCGATCAAGAGCATCGATCACGAAGCAACTCCCAAAGAATTTTGGAAGAAGATCCGAATTCTTAAAGGATCAACTGGAAAGAAGCACAAGATCGAGCTACAGAAAGAAGATGGAAACATCGAAGAAGAGGAAGAAAAAGTTGAAGAGATATTCCGAAGTTATTGGGAAATGATATTCAGTATAACTGAAGAAGAAAACGAAGACTATGACCTATAGTTCGAAAACAACATCATCGACGAGCTTAACGAAGAAATAGAAAAGACGCATCCTCATCACCAGGTGGATAGGCAGCGCGACGGAGTCGCCGAGATTACAGAAGAAGAACTACTCGGCGCGCTTCGCTCATTCCAACAAAAAGCCCCAGGACAATCGGGGCTTACAAAGCTTAACTTTGAAAAGGCACCAGCCTGTGTCATCGAAGGAATGAGAAGAATATTCAACGCCTGCCTAAATACGGGGTACTTTCCAGACGCTTATAAAACGGTGAAAATGATTTTCTTGCCTAAGCCTGGAAAGAACCCCAAGTTGAAGGAGAACTACCGACCAATTTCACTACTGGAATTTGGTGGGAAGCTCTTCGAGAAGATCCTCAACAAAAGACTGGTGTCTCACCTAGAAGATAACTCGCTCTACAACCCACACCAATTCGGGTTTAGGAGTAAGCGAAGTACGGAAATGGCGATTAACGTCATTACGGAAAAGCTAGCCCAAGCAAAACGGGAAAAGAGTTACGTGGACATTGTTTGTCGGGATGTATCAAAGGCGTTCGATAAGGTGTGGCAACGGGGAATGCAGTACAAGATCTTACGACTGGGACTAAGTGAAAGCTTAGAAAGAACTCTCTGTGACTATGTCATGAAGAGAGCGGCGTACATCAGTTTAGGGTGCACGGACGGACCAAAGTTTCCGCTCAATGCGGGCCTCCCGCAAGGGGGGCGCCTGTCTCCCACTCTCTACTTGATTTACACCGCGGATGTCCCAGTCCCTGTAAACCCCACTTGCCTCAACTTACAATTCGACCATGATTTCACCCGGATAATCACTTCTCCATGGAGGAATGCGCCTATGCAAGCTCGCATGACAGCAGCAGAAATCGACAACCTGAACACTTACGAGGCCCGGTGGAAAATCCGCACCAACCAGGATAAGTTCAAAGTAGTCCCCATAGGCAGGAGACTACTTGATGACGTCAGGGTGGGGGATAGACGATATCCCTACACCAATGAATGCAACGTACTCGGCATGAAGTTCACCTCAACCGGGTACGCAAAGCACGTCCAAGAACGAATCACCAAGGCCACTGCTGCAGTCAAGACTCTGTACAGGTTCAGAAATCTTCGTCAAAGCAACAAAAAGAAGATCTATACTTCACTAGTTAGATCAACGTTGCTATACCCCGCTTCCGCCCTCTCATGTGTCTCAAAGACACAGAAGAGGAGACTAAAAGTGGTGCAGAATAAATGCGTGTACCTAATCACAGGTACACGCAGAATGGAAAGAAGATCCCAAGAAGAGCTGCACCGGGAAGCGGGGTTAACCCCCATTAACGTTGCCATCGAAGAACGGACAAGGAATATGCTGGAAAAGGTCAATCGCTTATTGGACGAGGATATCGTGCAAATGATTGACCAAAACAGAAGAGCAGTATGTCGCGCCAGATTTCCAAGCTCCGCTGGGATTTTAGCTGGCGGAGCAGAAGTACCGTTCTACGCTAGATGAGTCAAATTTACCCCAGAACAAGACTAGAAACACCAACTATGAAACCAACTGAATTCGACAAAACTCACCGATATTGACAAACCAAACTAACTATGAAAAAAAAAATACCGAAGAAGGATACACACTCAAGAAGATGATACTCACCGTACAAGACAGCAGGAAGAAACATTATACACGAAATACACACACGACAAAAGTAACAAGAAACAAAGAGACTAATACAAGCACAGTAAGTTTTATTAACGACTTACAAAAACAACAGCTAACGCGCACAGCATAACCAAAAATATTAACAATGAAGACAAATGGCTTGAACGCCAATTATATGTAGTATATATACCTGTATATATATATATATATATATATATATATATATATATATATATATATATATATATATATGTATAAACAAACAAAAAAACAACAACGGAATCACAAATCAAAAAAATTTGAAAGCGATAAGCCTGATCACCAGGCTCTAGCATCACTTTGCACCCTACCACACTTCTTTCTCTTTTCACCACTAGTCTACTTTCCGCTATCTATTCACACACCCTTTCTATCCCCTCACCTGCATACTCTCACATACACGAATTCAATTTTAATTTTGTTTTCAATGCGGGTTTCGATATTTGTAGCTAGTTTAGGCTAGTTATTGTACTTTTCTCTAATTGCGGTATATTCCTTACATATTTCAACGTTGCAGCGTCACATTTTAGCCTATTTCTATAGGAATTTCGCGAATTTCACCCGATTAAATCTATTGTAATTGGATTTTCGATAGTGGGAGCTAGTTTCAGTTTAGTTCCTCAATTTTTGGCCACTGCAGGCTTAGTTCTTTGAGTGAAATTAGGAATTACTCTAATTTCACACGATTGAAGCTATTTTAATTGTGTTTTCGATTCGGGCTTCGATTATTTTAGCTAGGTTAGGTAGATTTTTTTTCTAGGTTTTCCCCAAATCAGTTAAATTCGATCTATTTCTTTGAATTTTTAAGGTCATGACGTCACACTAAAGCCTCTTTATATATGAATTTCTCTAATTTCACACGCCTAAAGGCATTTTAATTGGGTTTTCGATGCAGGATTCGATATTTTCTTTTAAGGTAGTTTGTGATAGAATTGCCTAAGGCGGCCGTGCCTCGCTTCTATCACATATTGAAATTCATGCTTCCCACGTGCATCCTGCGAGAAGAGAGTAGCATAACGTCCTTATCGCCCAACATCCCCAAGTATTATCTTCCCCCGCTCCAAGTTTAATCAAGGAGGTTCAATCCCCCGTTTGCCTGCAGACGTCGATCTAGGCAGATTGAATTAGGCTTATAGGAAGATAAGATTGTTCCAAGCGCTACCGGGACATTCCATGGAAGTCCCCCATGGTCCCCTACTCGAAGGGCTGGCAACGGCTATTTATGTGATAGAATTTCGCGTTTGAATCAGATCGAGATTACCTTCGTCAGGCATCACGCCGATCCGGTTCCCCTTGTGCATCTAGGAACTCTCTACCTCGAGAACCCCCTTATTGTCCAG
Source organism: Ceratothoa steindachneri (assembly GCA_963969495.1). NCBI lineage: Eukaryota > Metazoa > Arthropoda > Malacostraca > Isopoda > Cymothoidae > Ceratothoa > Ceratothoa steindachneri. The sequence goes on from OZ018323.1 coordinate 130,903,652, forward strand.
AAGAGGACAATATCCTTGAGTGCTAAGATTTGTGCCCCTCGAGACGCCAAGTCAACAAGCCCCCCCCCCTTCCTCTGTTGTTCAATTGTTCAGAAGAGAACAACTTTAGAACAGTCATTGTTCTTCGAGCCCGTTCAACAAGAAACGGTTATCGCTTCCTTGATATCACGTTAGTGGTAATTTAATCCCCCCCCTCCTTTTTAACGCTCTTCAAGAGAACGCTTGGTTACCCCGATAACCTCAATTGTTCATCCAGAACATCTCCGGTATCCTGTCTCAAGGATCGCTCGTACTTCCGAGCCCCACTTCGCTCATACTCCTCGAAGTCTGTCCTTCCCCCCTCGTTAAGGACAATCCCTCAAAAGCCTTCCTCCTGGGAAGGAAATCGCCAGTTGGACCGAAGCCTTTCCTCCAAATCGCCTTAATCTGCACGACGACCTTATAATTACGTAAGCTACGAATTGCATTTAACTTTGTGCCAACGTAACTCGGTGCCTTAACATGGATTTAGCCAACCCTTTCCCTTCTTGTTTGTTTTTTCCTTTAAATCCCTCCAAATCTTAATTCTCCGCTTAGTCAAATTTATCCCATGACCTTTTTCATTTCATGTGTATCTCCCATTTTAATCCCCGGTCATGTAAATATTTTCCAAGTGTTGTTTTGTTAGATTAATTAATAAAATTCTATTTTATTAATGCTTGAAATATTATTTATCCTTGGGCTCCGTTCCACTTCTTAAGTATATTGAAGATAAATAAGCCCTCTCCAGGCCTATTTATTAACGTAGAGTCATACTCGGCCATCTGATTAAACCCCGCACTCGAATATAGAATAATCCCCACAAAGAATAAATATATAGTATACCTTCGGGATCCTTTTCTACGACATAGATCATATTTGTTTCTTCTATATTTTGCCAATTAAAGTCTATCCTTCCCATGTTTCAATGTTTTGACGTCACATTTTAGCCTATTCATATAGGAATTGCTCTAATTCACACGATTGAAGTTATTTTAATTGTGTTTTAAATCTGGGCTTCGATATTTTTAGATATGTTAGATTGATTTCTTCTTATTGCAAGAAAAATAATAAGGCTGGAAAAGGGCAAGCTCTAAAATTCTTCTATTTACCGATTCCTCCAAAAACTTGTTTTTTAGTCGCGAGTGATTCTACATCTCACTATGTCGAGCGGTACCCGTTTTGCTTCTTTTGTTTTTGTAATAACATTTTAACTATTTGGCTGATTCTAACGAAATTTGAAACACTCATGTCGTTTTACATTCTCTTTCGAATCATATAATTGCCCAAGTACTCCCAAGGTTAGCCCTGGAATTATTTTTTGGAGGCCATAACATCATAACCTTTCTGCCGATTCTAACGAAATTTGAAACATTTATGTTATTTCGATCATAAAATTGCCAAGGTCCTCCCAAAGTTAGTCTGGGAATTATAGAAAGTTTTGAAGGTCGAAAGGTCATAAATCAGAATAGGTGAGAGCAAGCAACTTTTTGGTCAGCACACCTTGCTTTCTCTTAGTTTGGTTGTGACCTAGATTATTATGAATTGAAAAAGCAAAATGGCGAAGTTCAGAAAAAATAAATATGATTATCAAATGTTTTAGAATTTTTTAAAACAAAAAGAATTACAAATGATGAGGTTCAGAAAATTTATTAAAATTTAGGCATGGCTGCTTTTTAATTTTTTTTCAGATATTCGAAAGTTTGATCGTAGTTATTTCTAAAATAGATTTTCAATTTTGATCTCTATCAGTAGGACATAGCTACTGCCCCTTAAAAACGAATAAAGCAAAATGAAATTATTAGAAAAAATTTAGATAAAAAAACAGAATTGTGAGAATTGTTTTTTCTGTATTTAAAAAGACTTTCGATAAAACTTTTTTCTGGTCTTTAGGCCTAGAAAATAACGATCAATGTGAAAAAATAGACCAAGCGTAAATTTTTAGTTAGTAATTGGCTGTCACTTGCGAGCGAAGATAACGTCCTCTAGGTGGCCTTCGAACCCGTTGGTCCTTAGGTGGCTGAGGAGGCCCAGTCGCAACCGACACTGTTTCTCGTACGTCGCTGATGGTGCCGGGGTGTTTTTTCCGCAGCGCTGGGTGGCAGCTTTCGCATACCTACGCTCTCTTCGCTGCTGTTCGCTGTCACGTCGGGTGGCTTTGATCCTCTCCACTGCCCGGTGGACTGCACGTCGCCAACCAGGGCGATCCCCTGCGGATATCTCCAATGAATTGACGTTAATGTTACCCTTTTCCATGTAGGACTTCAATGTATCCTTCCATCGCTTTTTCTGTCCTCTCGCGCGGGTGCCAGTTTAAGGTTAGGAGAACAAGACCCGCCGAGGCAATCTTGTCTCTGGCATCCAAGCGCAGTACCCCACCCATCTAAGTTAAGTTGATGTTTCATTAGCATAAGGAGGGCCTCGATGCTGGCGGACTTTGCCTCTTCTAGAATGCTGGTGTTTGTTCTTTGTTCCTCACAGGAAATGTGTAGGATTCTTCGGAGACGTCTTTGGTGAAACTGCTCGAGTGACTTCACATGACGCCGGTTTTTATACATATTTAGCCACTGTATATTAGTACCCTGAGGACCACATCATCGTATACCATAAGCTTTGTCTTTGTTCTCAGGCGGCGATTGTCAAAGACTCTTGACTTTAGTTTCTGGAAGGCTGCTCCAACGTTGTGGAGGCGATGTTCAACTTCCTTTTCGATGTTTGTCTTCGCTGAGAGGTGACTGCCAAGGTCCTGGAAGTATTCCACATATTCAAGTTACTCTCTTTCCACAGAAATTGGAGGAGGGTTGTATGACCTTGATGGTCTCGGCTGGAATACGGTTTTGGTCTTCTGCGTATTCATCTTCAGACCAAGCTTTCTGTAAGCGTAGTTAAATGCACTCACGGCTGCTTGCATCTCTTCGACACAGTGTGCGATGATCGCGCAGTCGTCGGCATACTGGAGTTCAGATATGCCTAGTACTCCGACCTTTGTTCTGGTCTTCAGGAGCTGCAGGTTGAATAGTCCTCCATCCAGTCGGTAACATAGTTCCACCGTTGGTGGTAGGTCTCTTTGAACTAAGTGGATAAGTCGACGGCCACAACCACATAGATGTTAAACAGGCTTGGTGCGATCACAGCCTTGCTTAAACCGTGTCCGGGTGTTAAAAGGTTCAGTCTGATTTCCGTGGTATGTTTCTGACGCTGCAATTTCATCATGGATGAGTTTCAAGATACTACAGTATTTGGATGGCCACCCATATTTCTGGAGGATTTTCCATAGAGCCGCACGTTTTAGTGAATCAAATGCTTTTGTAAGGTCTATAAAAGTATAATTAGGTCACGGTCTTGTTCGCGGCATTCCTCCTAGATATGACGGGCAGTGAATATCATGTCATTGTTCCACGCACCCCTCTAAAGCCACATTGTGACTCAGGGAGGTCTTATTCTGTAATTGAGGATAAACGGTCGCTAAGATGTAAACAGGGTATCTTTCCATCACTCGACAGGAGTGAGATCCTGCGGTAGTTTCCCTTTTTTAAAGATGGTGACAATGGAAGCGTCTCTAAGGTCGGATGGTATTTGTTCATTCATCCAGATCTGAGTAATAACTTGGTGGAGCCTCGTAATTAGTAGTGAACCACCGTGCTTGAATACCTCGTCTGGGATGCCACCGGGACCGCAAGCTTTGTTTGCTTTGGTTTTCTGAATCGCAGTTGCCACCTTTACGCTCCTGGGTATTCTTCCTTCCGAGCTCATCTCTCACACGATGTTGCGGAATGTGTGCATAAATGGTTCCATCGATATCGGCATCCCTATTTAGAAGTTGCTCAAAGTGCTCCTTTCAGCGTCCTAGGATGGCCTCATCATCATGGAGTAATCTCTCCCCATCAGCTGATCTTAGCGGGGCCCGATTTTGTTGTATTGGTCGATAGATTGTCTTTGTCGCATTGTAAAAAACTGCGCATGTCATTTCTGTTAGCAAAGCCCTGAATTTCGTGAGGTTTTTCCTCACACCAATTGTTCTTCATCACCTGATCCTGCGCTGAGCATCAGTCTTAAGCTGTTAGTATTTCTGCTGCTTTTGCAGGTTGCGTTTATCATTTTGCCATAATGTGAAAGCATTCCTCTTCTGTTCAAGAATGTTCGTTATTTCAGCATCATTTTAATCAAACTAGTCTTCATTTTTCATTTTCGAGAAGCCAATCGTTTTTGTGACAACTTCCTGAACACAGTTCTAGATGGTTCTCCATGCATCGTTTATATTATGTGTGTCGGAGCATCGCAGGAGCGAGGTGGTCAGTAATCTCTGGAAAGCATTTAGGCTCTCCGGATTTGAGCGCCGCGATGTTGGTTCTTTGTTGGCAGTCTTGAGGACTCTCCTCTGTATGGGCGGTAGTGAGAGCCTCATTATCGATCGAAGAAGCCGGTAGTCTGTCCAAGACTCCTCTCTGTCGATTATGACACAATTGATGTTGACATCACACTGATCACGCGTTCTGACGATGATGTAGTTCAGCAGGTGCCAGTGTTTAGATCAGGAGTGCTGCCAGGTTGTCTTTCGGCTGTCTCTGCTGGAATAAAGTATTTGTGATCACCAATCTGTGCTCTGTGCATTTGGTTAAGAGCAGTAGTCCATTTGTGTTTGAGTTCCCAACGCCGTGTCTTCCAATCGTGCTTTGCCAGACTCCATAGTCCTTCCCGACCCTGGCATTAAAATCAGCATACCCTGGAGGAATCAGCTTGTTATCTCTCGGGACTCTTGTCAGGATGCAATCAAGGTCGCCATAGAAAGTCTCCTTGACTTCAGCTTCTGCGTCTAAGGTCAAAACATATTCACTAATGATGGTGGCATGTTGAATTTTCGAGAGTTTCAGTCGGAGAGCCATGAGTCTCTCACTATGTCCAATTGGTGGACCACTCGGGAAGTCCATGATCCTTTTCTGACATCAAAGCCAACGCCATAGATCCGCCGATGTTCTTTCGGTTTCCCCTTCCAATAGAAAGTGTAACCACTTGTCCTCCTTTAGTTATCCCTCATCAGCCCGCTTTGTCTCACTCAAGGTGGCAATATCGATGTCGTATCTCGACAGCTCCTTCTCCACGATCCTTATATTCTTTCTAATCTCTGGCTTTTGATGTCATCTTTCAGTGTTCCTATATTCCAGGATCCGAATTTTAATAGTTTTCTTATTTGTGTGTTTCGATCGAATTAGGAGAATCCGCTGGGTGCGGTTGCCCAGCCAGATGTGGTTTCGGGGTTGCCTATGTGTCGTACACCTTTTCTAGTTCTCTCCCCAGACCGGGGTGAGCAGAGGGATCCTTGATAGGGCTGCTCAGTCACGAGTATAGCTGCCGAAGGACTACCACATCCAGGTCGGTAGTTCCAGCGACCATCTTACACTCGCCGCTTGTGTGCAGGGTCGTAACTAGGGACTTCCAGGCTATCCTGCCGTATCCCCATCTCCACAAGACTTTTGGTCGCTCCAGAAGAAGCCTGTGTCTGTTCAGGTCATCTTTTAAGGTGGAAAGGACACGCAGCACGCGCGACTTTTATACCGTCTTGGCTGTCTGATGCTAATGATCCAGTGGCAGAGCAAGCAAGGACAACCGGTAGCTTCAGGCCGTTGTAGTCTCGTCTGCCTTCAGTGCCATTTAAGATGTTAGACCAAAAGGCCGTTGCAAATGCCGGATAGTCTGTAAGCCAAAGACCGAAGGTCTGCCTGCGAAGCGCATGCCCCGCCTATAAGGAGGAGTGGCAAAGCCGCTCTTTTTGTAGTTCTATACCTATATTTTCTCAGTTTTTGTTTCTTCCATGGCCTGATATTAGTATAACATCTGGGGCAATATTTCTGAATAAGTTTCCGTATATAATTTTCTTGCCTTTCCATCCGCATGTGTTAATTTGTAATATTCTTAAATTCCTAATTTCCATATTCCAATTGTTCATTTCTATTCGTTTAATCGTTTACTGTGGGTGTCTTATCTTATCTGTTGGGATGAGTGTTTGGGGTCCAAACGTTTGGTTTAAATATTTGCTGCTGCGTGTTTTCATATTCCTGCTTCGGATATATATATATATATATATATATATATATATATATATATATATATATATATATATATATATATATATATATATATATATATTTAAAATTATAACTGATGGTGCGGTTGGTGGATGGCACAAAATGATACCGCCTGTTTCTTATAAGTAGATTATGGTTAAACTCCACAGCCAAAGAGGCAGTGTTCGGCTTCTTGAGAACTGTTTCGAATTTTCGGCAAGTGACTATATCATGAGGGAAAAGGGATCGTAAAAGATTACGGTAATTATTTATTAACGGCCCGAGGTACCTTTCGACCATACTGGTCATCGTTTGGAGTTATACTGATAAACATAATGAAATCAAACTATAGGTGAGCAACATTCAAAATAGAAAATTGAAAACTTAAATTTGAAATTAAAATGAGAAATCTCCCCTTCAAAATTGACCATAAAGCAGGAAGAGACTGTAAACTCAATGGCAAAAGTAGATAATTTAGGTTTAGATTTGGTGTCTACTTTTGGACGCGATAGAAGGGTGAGGGTAGAGAGATATATGGAAGGAGTTGAATGTTGATCACAGGTTTTATTAGTAAATTAATACTACTTCAGCCATTCTCAGACGGGAAAGGTGGGGGTTGCAATAGATAATTTCGCTATCATCATTTAACATGGCTCTGGTCAGAGGTAGAGAGTGTTCTTCTAATGAATGACGTTGTATTGCGCCGCTCTGAAGATGTGCTGACAGTCTTTTAGATAGGGTAGTGGAGGTCACGCCTATATATAGAAAGTTACGGTGCGTGAATCACCGACGGGACATGAATATTGGTAAACGACGTCGATCTCTTGTAGTCCGATTGTTTTGGGGAGGCAGCTGTTCAGGGAGGGCGTGTTCCTTGTCTTGTAATATATGATGAGACTTCTTATTTTGGTTGTGGGATCAGTCTTAGAGACGTTGCGTCGGACAATACACCCGAGGATTTTCTCATCTTCTTTATAACTTGTGTTCATCGTAGCTCTCTAGTTATAAGTTTATATTCTATAAATGTTCATTTTCACTCATAAAATTGTCCATCTTTCGAATCACCGCGTCAATGTCTGGTTGGGAGTTTCCGTTGTTTACGAGAAGGATTTAAATAATCGTTGAGTTCAGGGTTCGTGGTTGCCCAATCGTTGCAATGAGTGAAGGCCCGATTTACGTTAGGACCGAATTGCACTGTTCTTGTACCGGTTAGGGCATTCCGAAATGCCGTTAAGTCAGAATCCTAAGTTCGTTGGCTTAACATAAACTTGAGTTTTGAAGCAGTGAAGTGACGACTGTACGAGGTGGTTAGGGAAGAGTTTGAAAACGTTTTCTTCAATGGTTCCCATGTAAAAATTAGCAAAGAGCGGCCTAAGAGGAGATACCTTAGCGACACAGTCGAGTTTAACGTACATTTTGCCGTCAGAACCATAAAATGGTGCTTCCTGTGTACATACATGCATGGAGAAGAACACGTAAGATGTCTTCTGGAATTCCTAGGGTTTGTAATCTGTTGAATTGTATACACGTTGACAGATGGTGTTGATTGTTTCTTCAACTGGTACATTTGTGTATAGGGACTCAACATCAAGGGGGGGCCATAGTTTGCGCGGGGGTAGAGTGGGCTAGAATGTCTCTAAGAAGTATACAGACAATTTGAGACTATGGTGTTTAGGAATGAAGGGAGTGAGGATGGCGTTAAGACGTTTAGCTATACATATGGTGTAAGTCACGGAAGGGGTTTGGCTGTATTATTCTTATGTGTTTTTACGTTCCCATAAGCATAGCCAAGTTTGTGGTCTCCTTCAATTAAAGGAAGCTTTGTGCTTGTGGGAATTGTGTTGTTGTGCTTTATAACTTTTAGTTTTAATTTTAGATTTGCAGAGGGGTTTCTGGTGATTGCACGAAATTTTGTTGGATCACTGAGGATGGAGTTCATTTTGGCGATGTAATCATGTTTGTTAAGGATGAAAAAGATCAAGGATTGGTCCGTGCGTCTTATTACAATGTCTTCGATGTTCTTTAGTTCAAGAGCTTCACGTCGGAGGTTTGGTGTGAGAAGAGAGCTATTAGTGCTACCACGAGACTTCTTAGCTTCTGCGGCTAATTCAATAGCTAACTCTGAAGTCTTAGTCACTTTGTTTTCGGTTTCAAGCCTCTGGATGTTATCAAGTAGAACTTCTATCGCGACTTGTTTGGAGATTTTGTAAGGCTTGTTCATGAAATAGCACTTTAGGCCTAGGTTAAGGAAGTTTTTCTGGTCGGTGGAAAGAGGCTGCTGAGGTTCAGAAAATGGTCGGCGCGATCAGGGAGATGAATCAGACCGCCATAGAGGGCTTTGAGCTTACGTGCAATTCTGAGGCGACCATTTTCAAGGTGACGTTTAGAGGAGTCCTCAATCAAAGCAAAGATAGTAAGTATGTTCCTATGAGTTGTGTTGAGGGAGCTTATTCCTAACCAGAGAAGGTGCACCTCAGCCGTGAGTTCCTCTTTAAGTTTTTTTTCTTCTAAGTTCATCTTTCAAGTATGAGTACCTTTCTTTGATGGTTATGCGTCGGATGTAGGCCTGACTGGAATAAGTATACTTTGGAAGGAGGCCATGTTATAATAGTTAAACTCTACGGCCAAAGAACTTTACGAATTTCCGGCAAGTGACTATATCATGAGGGAAAAGGGATCGTAAAAGATTAGTGTAATTATTTATTAACGGCCCGAGGTACCTTTCGACCATACTGGTCATCTTATGGGGCGTCACTGATAAACAATGATCAATGACGATTTAAGATAGGAGGTTGTGTATGGGATAAAAGTAGAGGGAATAGATAGGAAAAAAGTGTCTATTGGGAGAGAAGATATGTACCAGGTTGTCTGGTAACCTCAGTCACCATGCCTCTTTTATCCTCTTTATTTCTTTCATGGTTGACAAGACCTCTTCTGTGAATTAAGAGAACTTGTCACTGCATTCGTCCCTTAATGTTCTTTTTTATTTTTCACTGGAATTTAATTTTTGCCTAGTTTGTATTATTTTATTTTATAGTCATTTCTATTATCATTATTTTGTCCACTACGGATCCTTTGTTTTGGATTTCTCCATTTTGTATTTTTGAATATTCTTGTCTACTTTGTGTTATCTTTTATTTTTATAGTTATTTCTATTATCATTATTTTGTCCACTGAGGATCTTTTACAGCTGGCTACATTTGAAGGCTTGTCTCAAGTCTAGGTTCGGTAAGTCTTCGTCTTCAAGTTTTATCTTTTGGGTTACTTCTGATAAAATTTGGTATATTCTTTGCTATATTTCCTTTGCAGGTTTATGTAATGTGATATTTATAGGGTTAATGTCAGTGATTTCATGTAGTAATGCCGATGGAATCTGGTCCCAAAGAGTAACATTAGTTATGAATCTTGTCGCTTTGTTTTGGACCACTTGTGCTTTTTTTCATTAGTGTCTTGCTTGAAATATGAAGGGGAATGACAGTATATAGCAGTAACGGTCTTACCAGTTGCACGTAGAATTCCTTTTTATATCGTGGTAAGAACAGTCTAAAACGAAACAGTGACTGTAACGTCCTCTTGGCCACATCATATTTTTTTTCTTTGTAGTGTGCGGCATATCTGTGAATTTGAGGCCAAGTACTCGGCCATCTCTAGAGTATGCGTAATATTCGTTCTGCACCAATACATCCGCTGTCTTTCTTCGTCCCATCGGTATCATTTTAAACATGTTGATGTTTGTTTTTATCTTGTTTACTTTCTCATAATTATTGAGGTTCTCAATCTCCCCTCCTGTCCTGTCCTGCTGGCAACCTTCGTGATATCATCCGCCAGCTGAATATATTGGGCAAAATCGTGATTGGGGCGAGGTAGGTCGATCTTCTAAATAATAGTAGATAATTCTCACCATAGTTTTCTCTATACCGAGATCACTGATTTTCTTTTTAAGAGCTGGTAACCATATCTTATCAAAGGCCGAGGACACGTCACGAAGCACCACGTCCACATTGCAGTCTTTGGCCTTGGCCATGGCAATTCTTTCAGTGATTAATGTTAATGCCGTCTCAGTACCAAGTTTTCTCCGGAATCCATGTGCTGATCGTTATACAAATCTTTGGTGTCTAAATCGATCTTCAACCTATCGTTTAGGAGTTTCTCTAGAAACTTGCCCATAAACTCCAAAAGTGAGATAGGCCTGTAACTACTTATATCTTTTTTTTGGTTTACCTGGCTATAGCAAGAATATCATTCTGGCCTTTTTGAACTGGTCGGGGAAATATCCGACGTTAAGACAAGCGTTGAACAACTGTAATGAGGCCTCATTGATATTTTGGGGAGCATTCATTCGGTGCCTCTTCGTGATGCCAGTTATCCCTGTCGCCTTCTGTTTAAAGCTCTCGTGCAAGACGTGTCCCATCTACAGTATGGTACGGCATGAGCTCAGCACCTAGTTCTCCAAGCCTTAAGAGTACTTCCTTCTCATATCTTGCATCGAACTTTTCATTTTCCTCATCATCTATTCCAAATCGGTTTCGCCAGTATTCTCTGTAATATCGTTCTATCTCTCGATCTTCTGTATTTCAATGCCGTTGTCTTTGATATTGATTTTATTCGTAGGGGAGGTGCTTATCAGTCTATTTAACTGACTCCAAAAGTTCTTGGGGTCTCTTTCAGTATTAATATTGGCTATAATGTTGTCCCATTTCTCACTTGATTTCTCTCTGATAAGATTGATTTCGTTCCCCATTTCTCTCAATTCCCCGTAGCGATGCGCTATATTTACATAAATGTTTATTTCGTTGATAAGCACTTCTAGTTTGTTCATTTTGTCCATGATATTTATGTCCTATCTTGAGCTGGGAATGTTTTATATTCCGTCCAGGGGATAGCGATGTGGTCAGCTTCCATGATTTTTGTTAGCGGGTAATTAAGTTGTTCATCGATGTCTCCAAGCGAAGTGCCTGCCTTTTATCTGGCCTATCCGTATGTTCTGCAGATGTTCTTTGTATGCAGCCCAGTTAGCTTTGGCCAGGCACCTGTGTCTGAGAATTTTAACCTGGATTGGAGAGGTAGAGATGGACGTAATCATGTTGATGTCATCTGAGGAAACATATGGGCCTGGAGTTGTCACTTGGTTTAGGGAAAAATTAGGATTCATTAATACTACTTCAGGTGTAGTTAATGATAATAAATGATGATATCGAAATTATCTACCGCGACCCCCACTTTCCCCTTGTGAAAATGGCTGAAGTAGTATTAATTTACCAAGAGAAACCTGCAATCAACATTCAGCTCCTTCACAACGCAGGCATCCTTCTATCGCGTCAAGTGCAGACGCCAAATCTAAACCTAAATGCCCTACTTTTTCCCATGAGTTTAATTTCTTCCTGTTTTATAGTAAAAAAAAATTGGGGGGATTTCTCTTTTTAATTTCAAATTTAATTTTTCAATTTTCTATTTTGAATGTTGCTCCTCTAAAAATGTATAATGCCTACACGTATATTGCATTTATATAGTTGGATTTCATTATGTTTATCAGTATTAATATTATCAGTATTATTATCTCAACATCAAAGTTGAAACATAAGATAAATCAAGAATCGAAAAGGAAGCAATTAAGACTAAACTTGCAGTCGCATATATATATATATATATATATATATATATATATATATATATATATATATATATATATATATATATATATATATATATATATATATATATTATATATATATATATATATATATATATATATATATATATATATATATATATATATATATATATATATATATAAATATATATATATATATATATATATATATATATATGTATGTTGTTTTGGGGTTCATGCCCAGCCTCGATTTTTTTATAATTTATTGCCATAGGTCAGGTTAGATTTCCTGACCTCCGTTTGCTTTCTTTGACTCGGGAAGGAAACGTGGCAAGCCCGCAGGACACTACGATTGGGCCTTGCACTGAATGATGCACTTTAATCGTGTGTTGCACTAAATCGAGTAAGAGTGACTATTTTCCTTAGCCGAATTAGATCAACTAACTAGGAGGTTCTGGATATCAAACTTGATGAAACAAAATATTTTTTACTACAGTACAAAGAAAGGTAAAATAATAGATACAACATAGAAATACAAAAAAACTAAATGAGCAAAAGATTTGCATACGTCAGCTCCAGGCGCGGGAGCCGTGATCACGTACACACAAACGTACACTACCGACAAAATGGAAACTACCACTCCGGGTGGATCTGCCGTCGAAGATTTTGCACCCACGAGCAGGTTTGGGGGGCGAGGGGGGGGGGGGGTATGAGCGTCGATCTCCATTGCTTTTCAACGACACGGTTGGGTTTGCACTTGCCTGATTAGTACTCGGCCTGCTTAAAGTTATGAAGGAGAATACAACCTATCTTCAAACAACCACTGCTAGCCTTGAAAGTAGGGATCGAGGGAGTATTTCGCCGCGAAGAAGCTGAGTCGAAGGCAGTAACGTGGGAGTCCCCTTGTTCCTAGTTCTTATTTCTTCTTATTTAATTTTCTTGTCTTTGGGCTCTTAGGGTAAAGGAGGCCGAGAGAAAGAATTCTGCGTCGTGTCCTCTTTGGCAAAATACTAATCTTACTCAGGCCAACGCTTAACTAGTTATACGGGCCCGCCAGAAGTGAATTTTACCGAGGCGCCGAAAGTGGATTTTACTTTATCTATACAGAGGCGCCGGGAGTGAATTTAGACCTTCACGCCATCTCGCGGAACCACTCGTTACAATTAGGCTCGCTATAGGGCGTCTTATCAAACGGAAGTTACCTCAAAAAGAAGCCGATGGCTGGTTCTTTCCGTCCTACACGTCTCTCTCTTTCTCTCTATCTCTGATCTCCATTTCTCTCATCTTTGACATCACCTTCCCGCTCAAGATGGAACTTCCGGAAAGAAGTGACATCCAATAATAACAAAAAAGGGGTATACATCGTAATTTCGAAACAACAAAAAAAGAAATACAAATATAAGAATACATGTCACTAAATTAAAAAAAAAAATTCCACATAGAGGGACTGAAGAGTATGTATGTATAAGGATTATCATTACAAAAATAAAATAATTGACAATAACCACAATTACCAACAAATATTATTAAGAAGGAGACTCACCTGCTTCGGGTACATAGCGATATAAAGTTATATTGCCTGAGCATATGTACAAAAAAATCAATCTTAAAAATTAGAAAATTTTACTCTCAATCACGATCAGTTCGAAAGGTAATTCAATGGATCCCTGCTTAAGCTATCGGTCATACAGTTATCAGAGCCTTTAATATACAGGATCCTATATTGAAATTCTTGTAAAAACAAACTCAAGCGCATTAGACGACTATTATTTTTTTTTTACATTTCGGAGGTAGAACAAGGGTTTATGGTTAGTTTCTATTACAAACTCTTCCCCAACCAAAAACATTGTAAACCTTTGAGATCTCCAAATTATCGCGAGGGCCTCTCGCTCAATCACAGCATAGTTCTTTTCGCGGGGTAGAAATTTCCGACTTACATATACTATGGGAAAGCTCTCATCATCTTTCCCGTACTGGACTAGAACACAGCTTATTCCCTCGCTGCTGGCATCTGTTCGAATGCCAAACAGTTAATCGGGATTAGGCAAACATAATATGGGCGCCGACGCGAGTTTTCCCTTAAGTTGATTTAAACTCTTAACAGACAGGATTCTATACGATGCGCTAGGGGCCTTTTTTAAAAAAAAAAGTTCACACAAGGGAGCGGAGAGTGAGGTGAAATTCTGAATAAACCGTGTGCAAAAGGACGCGGAACCCATAAAGGATCTTAATTGCTTCTTGGTCGTGGGCAGAGGCATTTCAACAATAGCTCGAATTTTATCCTCTTGGGGAGCTAGCCGGTTATTTCCAATACGGAAGCCTAAATAGTCAATTGTACTATAGGCGAAATGACACTTGCTTGGACAGATAGTTAGATTATGCTCTTGAAGTCTTAGTAAAAGTGCCTGTAGAGCTATCAAGTGCTGACACCATTCATTAGTAGCCACATAAATATTATCAAAATAGAATAATATATTTGGTAATCAGTCCCTTTTCCGTTGGGAAAGCCGTGTATTTCTTGACCTCTTCTCGTAACGGAATTTGATAAAAGCCTTGCACAAATCCAGCTCAGTTATGAATTTGGCTTTCTCAAACAGATGAGGATTCCGGTAAATAAGGGGGATCGGTTCTGCATCGACGGTAACTGAATTTAATTTCCTAAAATCAATACACATCCGGTATGATCTATCTGGTTTCTTAGCCATAACAACAGGAGAGCAATAATCTGATTTTGACAGTTCTATTATTTTCAAATTTAACAGCTTGTCAACCTCAACATTAAATACTTCTCTCAGATGTATGGGCACCGGATACGGGTTAAATCGGACGGGTTCTGTTTGGTCAATTGGATGTTGTGTTCAAATTGGGCTGCACAACCAGGAATTTCCGAGATGACGTCACCGAATTGCTTCAGGATTGCTTGTAGATGGGTTTTCTGAAGAGACGGCAGTTGGTCGTTCACTTTTAGTTCGGTCCACGAGAATTCAGTTGCGTCTGGCAAAAAGTGTAGGGGGTATTCGCTGTCTTGCTCTATGCAGGCAACTTGTACTACACTTAGGGGGTCCATTGCGATAATTAGCATCCATAGGTGATTCTTCGTCTATAGCCATGATATGGTTGGCCCACGCGCGTCGGTAATACTTCTTGCGAAGATTTACGTGGAAAAGTTTCCTTCCTGTTGGCGTTTCAATCAAAGATTCGAGGGACCGCGTTTCTTGATCATTTGATAAGGGCCCTTCCATTGGCTCAGTGATTTGTTGTTTTGAGTTGGGAGTAACAGCAAAACTTCCTGGGTTCCTCTTATATTCATTCTGTATAGTAATTCAAACGGAGCGAAACCCAAGGTGCGATGGGGAATTTCTCTATACGCAAAGAGAGCTACCCGAAGATATCTGTGCCATTTCCCTTGGCTGCTCGGCACATAATTTCTTCAGAATGGCTTTGAGACTGCCATTTACCCTTTCGTACATTCTATTTCTGGCTGGGTGGAAAGGAGTCGTAAACAAGGGTTTCATCATGAGAAACTTGCCCACATATTCCATCAATTGGGACGTAAATTGGCGGCCACGATCCGAAAATATATCTTTCGGCAGCCCAACACGGGAGAAAATCGCGATGAGTGCTTTGGCACAAGAGACGCTGTCAATCTTCTTAAGTTGCACACCTCGGGGAATCTGGTAGCAAAATCGACCAGAGTTAAAACATAAGTATGGCCCTCACTTGAAGGTGGGTGAATCGGCCCCATCAAGTCAATTGCCACTCGGGAGAAGGGTTCGGAGGTTATTGGGCCCTTCTGTAAGGGTGCAGGCTTGACTAGCCCTCTAATCGCGGTCTTCGAGAAGATATCGCACGAACGACAGTAACGCAGGATTTCGTCCGATGTACCTGGCCAATAGAAACATTTAAAGACACGTTGTGCCGTTTTAGAGTAGCTAATATGACCCGAGAAGAGACTATCGTGGGCGGTTCGAAGTATGAGTTTGACATGGGAGCGGGGGACACACAATACTTGGGACTCTGTGTTATTGTCTGCTGAGAACACGCGGTAAAGGAGGTCATCCTTAATAATGAAAGAGATTCTCTTGTTGCCCCTAATGGACTTTCACGTCTTGTTTTGTACCTTTATGCATAGGTGGCGAAGAGATTCGAACTCTTTCTGATTTTTCATAAAGTCCGTTCAGGACATTTGGGCAATCTGAAGCGCCGAGGGTTTCCAGAGGTGCAGACGCTTCCGAATCTTTAACTGCTTGAGATCGGTTGGTCACGGGTTGAGCCACAGGGAAGGGGGGGGGATACCCGCGGACTCTGGCCAATTAAAGCAGCACAAAACTTGACTCGCGCTGCGACGACATCGGCCCAGCCAGTGAAGAAGGCGCACTCGATGTAGCATTTCATAATGGGAAATCTGTTAGCGCTCCCCAGGTAATCGTACATTCAGCTCTCCAGTTTCGAATTGGAGACTTCCAGGAGTGTATTTATCAAACAGAAAGTTCACCTGGTGGCCGGCTGGACTCAGCTCGCTTGAAGGAATTTTTATTTTTTTAAGAGCTCATCTGGCGACTGCCTCCTTGGGCATAGTACTAAGCTACTTTAAAATAGTAACATGAAAAAAAACAACAATAAAATAAAAAAGGAAGAAGGCAAGAGGCAGGAAGCATGTTCCAGCATCGAAGGGAGGTCTGCCTCCCCCCGGGGCAGGAACGTGCGACCTACAAAAAAACCCAGAAAAAACAAAAACTAGTTAAATAAAGGGGAGAAGACTGGCCTCCACCAAGAGACATAAATCCACTAGTCAATGTGCACGAACTCGTCCCGAGTACAAGGGACAGGCCTTAGCGACTCCGCCCATCCCAGTACCGGGACAGGTAACGTAAGCGAAGATCGCCCAGACTGGGACATTCAACAAGAATGTGACCAACAGTCTGGGGGATGACGCAGTCTTCACAGTAGGGAGCAGGCGGGCGCTCCATCAAATGTCGGTGCGTCCCACGACTGTGTCCAATTCGAAGACGACAGAAAGCAACCTGAAGCTCTCGCGGCATTGGGGTGTAGGTCCATTAGAACAGTCGTGGCGCAATGGCATGCAACCTTAATTTCACTTCGACAGTCTTCCATCATCTTTCCCAAGCAGCCCAACGAGCTGCCCATATTCCTGCCATGTAGTCTGTGTAAGGAAGACTTTAACGCTGCTCCAGTCGTCCAAGTCTCGCGGACTCTTTGGCGCCCTCATCGGCTCGCTCATTCCAGCAATTCCTACATGTCCAATAACCTAGCAGAAGATAATCTCGATATCCGCCCGGCTTGCCAAAAACGTGGCGTCACGGATATTGCGAATCAGTGGATGCGGAGATTCCAATGCCCGGAAAGCACTCAGGGAGCTTTGTGAGTCGCTATAGATCACACTCCGGTCTCCGAAACGGTCACGTCGCGTAATCTCCCATACCGAGTGGTGTATTGCCACCAGCTCGGCTGTGAAGACAGACGCAGCGCCATCCGTATACACTAGCACGGTTCCAGCGTGACATGAGGCGTGCTCCCAAAAGGCCGAGCGCAATACTCCCGGCGCTGTACAAGCTTTGGGAGAAGAGGAGTGGCGACAAATAGCCAAAGGTGGTACCCTTCAGGGTGGCGTCTTGGGTAGAACCAAGGTCACCACCGGCCCGAGAGCTATACCTAGGATATGACTGGCGTCTATCGGCGGCATAGGCACCTTGGAAATCAGCTGCGGAAGCAGTGAGAGCTGTTGGCGCATGATGGAGGCGTCGGGCTTGCGCCTACAGACGAATAATGCACTGTGCACGGCGTAGAGCGAGTGGCATCTCCCCACCATCGACAAGTAGGCCCCCAATGGAGGAATTGCAGAAGGCACCGGTCGCCAGGTGAACGCCGGTGTGGTAGGTCGAGTCCATCTTCCGCAATATACGCTCACCTGTGGATGCATAAAATTCGTATCCGTAGTCGAGTTTCGAACAAACAAAGGATCCATAAAAAGTAAGCCTGTAGCACTATGAGCGCCCCAAGCGCTGAACGTCACGGGACGAAGAATATCCATGGCGCGGGTACAAGGGAGCCTAAGGCTGCGAATATGAGCCTCCCAGGTTGGGCGTCAGTCAAATACAAGACCAGGGAAATGGTGCGTACCCCATTAAGAAACAAGTCTGGGTCAGGGTGGAGTGGTGGATGGCGGCAGAAGTGCACCACCTTAGTCTTGGCCAAAGAAACCCGAAAACTGTGCGCTTCGGCATAGCGAGAGACGCGGTTCAATGCCTGTTCGAGTCGACGCTCCAGAGTTGGCATCTGGGCCGCGCCGAAAGAGATCGATAGGTCTTCCACGTAGAGCGTAGCGAGAACATCTTCCGGCAGCACCGAGGTGATGCCGTTGATGCTCAGGGCAAAGAGTGTGACACTGAGGACACTTCCCTGCGGGACACCCTCTTCCTGCTCCTTTGGGCCGGAGAGGGCTCCCCCCACCCGTACGCGGAATCGACGATCTCGCAAAAATTCAGATATAAAGATTGCGAGGTGTCCCTTCCCCTCCATCCTGTGGAGAGTCTCCATGATACCGTATCGCCATTCGGAATTATAGGCCTTCTCCAGATCGTAAAACACCGTGGCGTAGTGCTGTCTACGAAGGAAGGCATCGCAGACGGCATTTTCCAGTCGGAGCAGAACATCCAACGTGGAATGGAACTTGACGAAGCAGCACTGTGCTGAAGACAGATGGCCTCCGCTGTCCAGAAAAAAAGGCTAATCTAACATTTACCAATTTTTCCATCAACTTGCACGCGCAAGAGTTTAGAGAGATTGGGCGGAGTAGAGGGATCTCTCCCCGGTTTGCGAAAGTCGAGCACAGTATCGATTCGCCAGGAATCCGGGAGGAGACCCTCTACCCAGATCCTGTTGAACAAATCTAAGAGAAAATCCATGCCTCACTCACCCAGGTATCGAAGCATGGCGTACGGGACATCGCCCGGACCGTGGACGGTGTCCGCGCACAAAGCATGAGTGGAACGCAACTCACTCACAGTAAACATGTCGTCGAATGGTTCTCCACCTCTGGAGGTAAAGTTCAGTCGGCGGCCTTCTGCGACATCATGACGTGCATTGAATGCTAGTGGAGCAGCATCCCATCTAGAGAAAGCGGTCACGAAGGATTCTACTCGCTGGAAGGGAGAGGTACTTCTGGTTGCAACGGCTGTTGAGCAGGTGTGGCACTTATATTGTGCACATGGTGGAAATGGCCGCCTCTAAATTGAGAATTTTGACGGCAATTAGTCTTAAATGATCCTCTACTCCACAAGAGTGACATACGATAGTTCTCCTGGGGAACGATGTTTCAATATCCGACTGATTAACCTCAAAACCCTTTTCGAAAACAGCCAATTTTATGGACGCGGTTTGTTGCACTTCGGTCCTCGAATTAATTAAAATCGTTTCATTTCTGGCCCTGGTCATTTCCATTTCATGCAAACGAATTTTCGCTCTTTCATCTCTTTTTTTCCGTTTTTCTCTTCTGTTTTTAGTCACGTGCGAGTCTAGTAGCGGACAACTCTATATCTCACTATGTCGGTCGGTCCCCGTTTTGCTTTTTTTAGTTTTGTAATAACATTGTAACTAATCGGCCGATGCTAACGAAATTCGAAATAATTATATTGTTTTACATTCTCTTTCGAATGGTATAACTTCAATAACATCATAACTATTCGGCCGATTATAAGTAAATTTGAAACCCTTATCGTGTTTTACATTCTCTTTTGAATTATATAACCATTTAATTGATTAGAATTCATTAAAATTTATTTTTCGCTTAAATAACTCAATTAAAAGAAACCTTGTTGAATGTTCATGTTTAAGCCAATTTAAAAACTTTAACATTTTCCCTGGCCTTTTTAAAATTGATGTTGTTATGAAAAACCTCATTCTTAAAGAAATTAGCTTTGACTTATATTCCTATTTTTTTATTTTTTTTTCATTTTTATTGGAACCCGATGCATCAATTTAATTATTGCATTGATTTTGTATTAACATTATTTTATCTCTCTTCCTCTCTCCTTGTCCATCTCCCCTTCGTTTTAATTTACTTCTCGTGTCTCTCGTAATCTCCCTCTTTAGACTATCGCTTTATCCGTTAATCGTTTTAACCCTTTTTACTCTGTTCTTGACTCTTTCTTGCCTCTCGGTTTGACCTTGCTACCTGTTATAGCTAAATCTTAATGTGAATTCACCTGTCCCTCTCCTACTTCCTCATTGGTGATTTCTTTGAGAATGAACTGAATAAAGTTCGAAAGTACTTGGAAGCACCCTTTCATTTTACTTGTGCGACATTGCATTCTTTAATTCAGTTTTCCTCCGTGGTACATATATATATATATATATATATATATATATATATATATATATATATATATATATATATATATATATATATATATTGAAGCCACAAAAGTTTTCAGTTTTTAATCGCTTATTATTATTAAAGTTCCAAGCCACAACCCCAACTGGAAGAGCAAATAGCTATAAGCCCAAGGGCCCCAGCGGGGAAAGAAACCTGGTATGGAAAAAACGAAACAAAGATTAAGAAAAACATAATAAATAAATAGAAAATCAAAAAAAAAAAAAAATAAAAAAAAATAAATGCTATAATGTTAAAAATATTATAATATTATATATGTGTGGATAATGAATAAAATATTAAAGTTATAAGTTTCTGTTAATTAAAAATGTATTAGCACCCACTTTAAATTTCTGAAGTTCCAAGGACTCAACAACAACACTAGGAAGTTCATTCCACAGTTTAGTTGTGTTAGGAATGAAACTTCTTGAAAACTGTGTTGTGTTGAATCTCATAGGCGTAAAGGCCCTACTATTGGCATTTAGTACACCTCTGGTAACTCGTTGAGGGGCATATAAATTGGGCAGATCGTGATGCAGTGGATGATCTGCATTGTTAAAAATTTTATATAAGATGCATAAGGAGCTTATTGCTCGCCTATGCCACAGATCAACTTTGAGGTCAGGAATTAAAAATTTTATTGCTCTCAAATTTTTATCTAATAAATTAAGATAAGAGTTGGCTGCCGAACTCCAAACAGGGGCGCAATATTCAAAACACGGAAGAATAAAAGCATTAAAACAATTTTTAAGAACAGTCTGCTCTCCAAATACTTTGTAAGATTTCCTCAAAATGCCAATTTTTTTAGCAATAGAGGAGGAAATAGATCGAATGTGATTCTCAAAAGTAAACCTAGAGTCAAGCATAACTCCAAGCAACTTAAAAGAATCACATATGGAGATGGGAATGTTATTTATTAAAAGATCTGGATGGGGAGGATCTAGTGTTCTGGATCTGCTAACAATCATACTCTGGGTTTTCTTTGCATTTAACTTCATGCCCCATGAAGTGCACCAAACATTTATCTTAGCCAGATCTCTATTTAAAGACTCTGCAACCGATGCTCTCAACTCAGGAGATGGGACTGGGGCTATTAGAGTAGCATCATCAGCATAGGCTATAAGTCTATTTTCCAGTCCAAACCACATATCATGGGTATATAAAATAAACAGTAGAGGATCAAGAACACTGCCTTGTGGTACACCAGATAGCACCTCTCTCTCATCACTAAAATTATTGTCAACATAAACCTTTTGATGTCGATTTGTTAAAAATTGTTCAATAATATTTAAAAATACACCACCTACTCCCAACTGCTTCAACTTAAATATCAGGGCCTTATGATTGACACGGTCAAATGCGGCACTGAAATCCAGGCCAACTAAGCGAACTTCTTGACCAGAGTCTAATGATTTTTGGACAATGGTGGAGACTGTGAGAAGTGCATCACAAGTGCTCAGACCCTTACGAAATCCAAACTGTAAAAAGGGAAACAGACGATTAAGCTCGGCAAATGTACTTAAACGTTTAGCTAGTAAACGTTCAAAAATCTTAGATAGAACAGGAGTTATAGAGATGGGCCTATATTCAGTAGGGTTAAAACTACCACTTGCACTTTTACATAGTGGAGTGATGTTACCAATTCTCCAACATTCGCAAAAACTACCACTCCTCGCCAGCTTCCGAAGAATAACGGAAAGCTTGGGAGCCAAATACTCTGCAGTTTTCTTAAAGAATAAAGGGAATATACCATTTGGGTCAGTACCACCATAAGCATCCAGATCAAGAAGTAACTGTTTTACTTCACTTGAACAGAAAGCAATCTTGTTTAACCTTGGTTCAGGGAAACAAGTGTCAGGTAGAGTTAGATTCTCATTACTTTGTTTATTATCAAAAACATCAGCCAACAGTGTTGCCTTTTCTTCAGGACTAAGGGTAATGGAACCATCAGGTTTAAGAAGGGGTGGCATAGATGAATCATTCCCAAAAAGAGCAGACTTGAGAGTGGTCCAGAATTTGTGGGAATTTGCTGTGCGCTGAAGAGTTCCCTTTGTGGTAGTATTGAATTCAACTTCAGCATTATTATATACCCTCTGAGCTGCTGTTCTGTAGTGCACATAATTATCCCATAGAAAGGCAGATCTACTCCCCTTCCACAGGTTGTAGGCTTCTTGTTTCTGCATATGAGCCCTCTTACAGTCATCATTAAACCAGGCTTTGTCCTTAGTGCGATATCTGATCATACGGAATGGAACATGTCTATCAATAATTGAAACAATTTTATCATTCAAAATACGAACTGCTTCAACCTCCTTATATATTAGTGGCCAGTTGATCCGGGAGATATCATTTAATATATTGCACCAGTCTACTTGAGATTTGATGAATACTTTGCTTGTATGAGCTATATTAGGAATAGATTGCTCAATACAGATAGTTATAGAAATTGCACAGTGGTCAGAAGTTCCCACAGGAGGATCAACAGCACTTGTAACGACTCCAGGGGAATCAGTGAAAACCAAGTCAAGGCAGTTCCCAGATGAATGGGTAGGCTCCCTAATGACTTGCTCACAACCCGACTCACACGCAAAATCATAAGCCCTGATACCATGACAGTCAGTAGGGGAGACAGAAGACAGCCATTGCCTATGATGAGCATTGAGGTCTCCCATAAATACAAAGCAGGCTTTCCGGTCATTTTCCTGTACCTTGGCCATGGCAAGGAGCAGACAATCAAAAATAGTATCATCTAAGTCTGGATTGCGATAGACAGAAAAAAGATAAAAATTATTTTGCTTACCACATACTTTCATAACTTGCATCTCATGGCAAGAACAAGCATAGGAGGTCTTTGAAGCAGAGTAACCATTCCTAATGTAAACTGCCAATCCTCTAGCCCTAGGAATGGCATCACGCCTAAGTAAAATTGGTTTTTTGAAGCCTGGTATAAGTAGTTCAGAGACATGCCTCATATTTGAAACCAGGGTCTCTGAACAGAGTAAAATGTCATGAGACTTGGATGAAGCAGTCAAGTCTTTAATATTGGCATGTAGGCCCCTAATATTAATATAGAGTAGACGACATTTTATCTGACGAGGATGACCAGGTCCAGGGTTGAGCTCAATATCTCCTGATAAAATTAAAATCGATATTAAAAAAACAATATTAGCAACAAGATCTTCAACAAAAATAACAATTTGTACAACAACAACAACAACAATTTGTACAAAATTATTCAATAGCAAAACTTTCATTAGTCATTATTACAACTTCATAATTGAAATAAACAGTATGGGAAAGAGAACGTTTTAAAGTTTAATTATGTTCTACATTTGTTCAAAGTGACGTTCCTGGAGGTTCTTACATTTCACAGAACGAGAAAGTAAGTAATTTATTATATTTTCCAAAACGCTGCATTCAATGGACTGTGCACTCTCTGGTACCGCTTGCTTTATTTTTTCGATAGAGGAGAAATCCCTAGAGAAAAAGTCCATAGGTCGTAGATCGGGAAATCTTGCGGGCCAGGAAAACTGCGATCGATGAAAAATGATTCTTTGTTCAAAAATTCTTGTTAAACATTCTAGGGATTGTCTACTTGTGTGGGCTGTTGCTCCGTCTTGCTGAAACTATTTGTTACTGAATTTTCTTCTTCAAAAACAGTATTCAGCACTTCTACATATCGTTCTGAAGTTATTAATGGCGGTCTTTGTGTTTCTGGGTCCTCAAAAAGGACCATAAGCCTTGCTGCTACTCAAACCACTCCACGCAATAATGATTTTGTATATTCTGCTTGTTTTGTGACTAACACCGTTGATTCTGTCTGCTGATGACCACATTGAGATTGCTGTGGCATGCATCACTGAATATTATGTCACTTAATCTTATTCCATTTTGTTCAATTACTGATTCAATGAGTTCATAAAACATCAAAATACCCTAGTAATCTTGTTCGCTAGGCTGTTGCAAACACAGAATTTTGAATGACTTCATTCTCAAATCCAACGTCAGTATTTTTTGAATGCATCTTCTAAAGGATGCACTTCTTCTACCCAGTGAGTTCCTCGGCGTAATTTTGGCCTGTGATGGTCCTTCCACGAGGCGCATAGTCCACCATCAACACTCCCTCAGAATCCCAGAAGATGGTAGCCATGATCTTCCCGGCTGAGGGTTGGGTCCGGGACTTGATGGGGGTCGGAAAGCCCCTGTGCTTCCAGGCCATGCTTTTGAGCTTGGTCTTGAGATCCCAGTGATGGACCCACGTTTCATCACCTGTCACTATGCGTGACTCGAATCTCGCCGGGTCTTGGTTGTATAGGAGCAGCAGCTCCTCCGAACTTTGACGACGTTGAAGTCGATCATGTGGCATGAGGTTTCTAGGGACCCAACGGGCAGAGGTCTTGGCCATGGCCAGAATGTCGTGGATGATGTTGATAACACTTCCATATGATATTCCAAGTTCTCGCTCGATTTCTTCGACCTTCACCCGTCGATTTTCGAGGATCATCCTCTCCACACGGGGCACATTTTCCTCGTTGGTCACGTCTGACGGGCGTCCTGGACGGGGGTCATCTTCAAGGGACTCACGACCATAGCGGAACTTCCTATTCCAGCGAGCAAGGGTTGAATAGAAGGGGCGGTGTCGGTGTGCACTGCAACCATGCCATCATGGATCTCTTTTGCATTCTTGCCTTCCTTGGTCAAAAATCTGATCAGTGCGCGGTGCTCAACCTTCTCCATTGTTGAAAAGTTTGTGATTGACAATTTGCGATCAGCTACTGCTTCTTAAATAGACGATGCAGGAGCGTGCGGCTGCAGGTCCTGACTTGTCATAACTTGTCCTAACACCCCCACAAACAGCCATCCCCCTTCCTCTGTTTTGCCCTATCGATTTGCAAAACTTATTGACGCCCCTTGTATCTATGGGGGAGGGACTAATAACTTACAGGCGAACCGACAAAAGGGACAGAACACCTCTAGTTTAGATGGGTTGAGTAGCGAGAAAGAGTGCAACGAGGTCAGGTAAATTATGGGCAATGGCAAAGCTCAAGGTTATTTAAAGAGGCATTACAAAAATATAATTTTATTTACATAAGAATAACGAGAGAAATGATGGGCAAAAATTACATCAGAGAATATAAGGGGCAAGATTACTTTAGATGAACGAAGGACGGGGGGCAATTAACTCAATTGGGTTACTGAAGGGGGAGAGGGGTTAGCTTACGAAAGATTCCGGGTGAGACGACGGGGTATGGCTTCACGGATATCTTCTGCACGTGAGGCAAGGGTGCTCAAAACTTCTGAGCGAGAACTTAATGTGATGACGGTTCTCCAAAAAAAAGGGGGGAACGGTAACGTCCGATCCAGGGAAGAGTATTTTAGCCACCCGAAAACGAGGGGCGAACGAGGGGGGCTTCGACAGGAGTTGATGAGAGAAGTCGGAAAAATCACTTGGTGGCAATCGTTAACTGGAATTACCTCACTGGCTGGGGCTAATTCCAACACACAAATAGTTTAGCTGTCACTTTGCTTTGTTGTTAGCACCTGACTTGGAACTAGGGAGAATCTTCTTGGGTCCGGGCGAGACTTCTCAACTCTGTCCTTGTCTCATGGGAAGTGAGCAATATATATGTCTGAGGCTCTCCCCGCGAGGGGGTGTTTAGTGGGAAACAGCTCTACTCTCGAATGACCTCGAATCTCCTTGCCGAGGCTATTCTAGCCCATGTAAAGGTGAATCGTGGTGGACGCAGTTCGAGCCTACTGCTTGTGGAAGGGCGGGGGGTAGGCTTACCAATTTAAGCCTAAAATAACCTTCTACAGCGCAAGGAAGTTCCGTGCTAGACAAGAAATTCCACGTGGAATTCCCTCACATAGTGTGACAAATTAAAAGAAAATAATATTCACCTTACTTATAATTTTTAAGTGATCTTTATAATTCCCATCACGATAATTTTAAAGAAAATATAAAATCGTACAACTCCTTTGTCTTTTGCACCAATAGTCGCTAAGATATCGGACCCACCAGGACGAGGCCAACATTGCTTTGGAGTTCCCGTTCAAATTTATCCCCGTCTGACACACATCCATCCAAATAAAGGATAAGAGCGATAGTCTGCACAGTTATATGTTGTAAATTCTACAGAAGCTACTGAAATTAGATCTGCGAACCAATCAAATCAAAGATCTATATTCCAGAAGTCTTGACAAATTTAGATAGAGTTATAAGAGAAAATATTTTTGTTGCAGCTTACAAAACTCTCCGAGAGATGGCATTACAAGAGAAGGAGCAAATTGAATGAACATAGACTTGTTTAAACAATAAATATAATTTTTAACAGATACGTAAGTGTTAACAGAAATAGATACAACTTTCTTAATGTGAATGAACTTGAAATGTTATTTTGTAACTCCAAAGAACTCCTTTTCAAGCGAGACTTCCGCGTTTAGCCAAGAGTAGAGGGTGCAGCCACAATTAATTTCGAATATTTTGAGTCCAAACCTTGATCCAATGACTTATGCGTTCTGTATTTATGGAGAGCCTGGATGGCAAGCAAATATGGTTGGTAATAAAGGAGAAAATAATCAGAGGACCAAATATATCTATGTTGCATTATAAGGAATCAATGACAGCTGTACGTGACGGAGAATTTAATCACTTTCTATACTGAGGAAGGAGCAGTTACCTGTTTATTCTTACAGGCAGATA
Organism: Ceratothoa steindachneri; assembly: GCA_963969495.1. Classification (NCBI taxonomy): domain Eukaryota; kingdom Metazoa; phylum Arthropoda; class Malacostraca; order Isopoda; family Cymothoidae; genus Ceratothoa; species Ceratothoa steindachneri. The sequence goes on from OZ018323.1 coordinate 130,930,438, forward strand.
GAGGCTAATAACTTTAATTGTGTCAGAAACCAGAAGCAAAGATTTAAATTTAAGCAATATCGAGATTTGGCAAATCACTTAAATACCATTGCTGCAAATAATAAAGTTCAAATTGGTAGAAAAGATAACTTGCCATATTCATTTCAGGGCTCAACCATAAATATGAGAGAAAAATACCATGATACCATAGCAATAGTAAGTAAGTTATGTACTTGCAATGCTAAACGGCTGGAGATCACAAACAACTTCTCCTGGTCCAAAATTTTCATATAGCCCTCTGTATCATCGCAGGGAGGGAAATCAATTGTGCATGTGAGAAATATAAATCTTGATAACATACGAGGGACGGTCGATAAGTTTTGCAATTCGGATATAAGGAAACGAGATATGAGGAAAAGTGTTTTATTATTTTTCAATATAACTACTCTCGACTTCAATGCACTTGCGCCACTTGTCCCTGAGGCTACGAATTCCTGACTGCTGTTCAATCCACTCCTGGACGGCGAGTTGGACATATTCATCGTCCTCAAACCGGCGTCCACGCAGTGCAGCCTTGAGCTGGCGGAATAAAAAGTAGTCGCTAGGGGCCAGATCTGGACTGTAGGGGAGATGGTTGAGCTCCTCGAATCTGCAGTCGCGCAGGGCAGCTTGTGCAACTCTGGCCTTGTGGAGTTTGACGACGTTGAACTCCATAATGGGGCGTGAGGTTTATATGGCCAAATTGTCGTGGATGATGTGGATAAGACTTCCATGTGATATTCAAATTTCTCTCGATTTCTTCGACCTTCACCCATTGATTTTCGAGGATGATCCTCTCCACGCGGGCCACATTGTCCTCGTTGGTCACGTCTGACGGGCGTCCTGGACGGGGGTCATAGACAAGGGACTCACGACTATGGCGGAACTCCCTATTCCAGCGAGCAATAGTTGCATAGGAAGGGGCGGTGTCCGTGTACACTGCAACCATGCGTTCATGGATCTCTTTTACATTCTTGCTTTCCTTGGTCAAAAGTTTGATCACTGCGCGGTGCTCAACTTTCTCCATTGTTGAAAAATTTGTGACTGACGATCTGCGATCAGCTACTGCTTCTTAAAAAGACGAGGCACGAGCGTGCGGCTGCAGGTCCTGACTTGTCATAACTTGTCCCAACGCCCCCACAAATAGTTATTCCCCTTCCTCTGTTTTGCCCTACCGATTCGCAAAACCTATTGACCGCCCCTCGTACGAGTATATGATTCCATACAATAAATTCCTGTGTTTCAAACACTAGTGTAACATCAAGTGCGAAGTATGCTCTTCCCTCTAATCTATCCAGGATATTTTCAAATATATTTACAAAGGTTATGGACTCTATTCATCTCAATATAACAAAAATCAAAGCAAATGAAAAAGAAATTCATGATGAAATAAAGCGCTTCAACATGTTGATACTCGTTATATAACTCTCCCACAGGAATCTGTCGTTTATTGGAAACAAGATGCACGACAGATCGCATAATGACACCTTTCAAGACCTTGAAGCCTTCGCAGGGTGCCCGTCTATCGACTAAGACAGTGGTTCTCAACCGAGAGCCACATGGCCCCTAAGGGGCCATGTAACATTACTAGGGGTCCACACACATAAAATAACGAATTGGGGTCCACGGTGATATTTTGATTTGCCATAGAGCAATTCTACTTCAGAACTGTTATTATTACTGAAAATTGAGAGAGAAAGACAGAGAAAAAGAGAGGAAGAGAGAGAGAGAGAGAAAGAGAAAAGGAGAGAAAGAGAGTGGGGGAGGGGGAAGGATGGTAACGCGTGTTTATGAAGTACTGTTGAGTGCCAATTTGTGTTTTCAAATATTAACTTTTGCCATTGATAATTTATGAGCAGTAAAAAAAACAATGAAATTTTCTAACACCATTTTTTTCATATATTTTATATATGTCATTATCGTTCAAATTATTTATTAGTATCACTTTTTAATTTCTATTAATGCTCTTCATAGAAAACATTATTTGCCAACCTCTCGCCTCCGGGTCCAACTAATACAGATACACAGTGTGAACTCATGGAGAATTCATGTGATTTTTTTTCAGTTTTAATTGTTCGTAAAACGTGTTTTGGTGTTTAATGAGTAAGTTATTATAATATCATTACTATGTACTATGAGTCTTAGAGATGGGATTAAACGTATCAAAATAATAGCATTCCTAGGAAGTTCTTCGCAAACTTAATAAGTTGGAACCCTTATTCCAATTGATTATAATAATGAACTCCATCTGATTAGATTTGAATCAAAGCGAGGAGTAATTATTGATTCCTGGATTTACTAAATTATTTTATTGTACCATTTTATACTATTATATGTTATTTTGTATTATATTATAGTGTATTATGGTGTAATATAGCGTATCATAATTATTGTATCATCTTGTATCGCATCGTATTGCATATTATATCATATATCATAATTATGTTGAACTATGTCATATCATATTATGTTACTTTACGTTGTGTCATTCTATGACATGTTATGTTATGTCACAAATATCAACACGTGCGTGGGAAATTAATCTTTAATACACTCCCTCACACACACACATACACACACACACACTGAAATATAATTCGTGACGTACATTCTGATCCAGAGAAATGGTAATAGTGCCCAATATATTGTACTTGAAGTACCACAAAGTTAAATATGTTAACTTGGATGTTTAGTTAAATTACTCACGATTATTGGCCTCTTCACGCCATATAATTGCAATGGTTTGTCTTAAAATGTCTTTTCTCTCCATCTCTCTCTCCCTCTCTTCCTTTCTCTTTCTTTCTCTCTTTCTTTCTCTGTCTCTCTTTCTTTCTCTCTCTTTCTTTCTCTCTTCCTTTCTCTCTCTCTTTCTCTCTTTCTTTCTCTCTCTTTCTTTCTTTCTTTTATATATATATATATATATATATATATATATATACTGTACTTTAAGCAAAAAATGACCAAATTAGCATGCCTATTTCACCTTAAAATATCAAGGTCACTCACTTATCTCTGTATTTGTTGCAAATTTATCCTTTAGTTTTGTTAACAAATTACATATAATTCTTAACTATAAACCTTAATATATGCTATAACAGCTTCTGATATATTTTCACAGATAACCCATCGCGGCGCTAACAAAGAAGAAGTGCCGACAGTATTCTGTCGAATATTTGTCTTACGGATTTATTCCATTACCACAGAATGCAACGAAACCAATGTGCCTCATATGCATGGATGTACTTTCAAATGCAAGCATGAGGCCTTGTAAACTTAAAATACATCTGAAAACCAAGCACAATAAAAAGAAAGACATACCAGTAGAATACTTTAGAAAACTCCGTAATGATTTTCAAGCAAGAAAAATAGTGGTTCAAGTGTTTAACAGCCAAGTAAGCAAACCAAATGATGGTTTATTGGCATCTCATGAAATTAGCAAGATAATAACAAAGGCTGGAAACCCCCATAATATTGGTGAAACAGTAATTTTGCCAGCAGTGTCTGAAATAATTTTATCAGTTCTGAAACAAAGTGCAAGTGAAATCACTAATTCCATCCCGTTAAGCAACTCATCTGTGTCACGACGCATTGATGAAATGGCAGAGGATGTGGAAAAGCAATTAATAGCTAATTTGCAAGTAAAACAGTTTGCTTTTCAGCTTGATAAATCAATATCAAGAGATAATGAAGTAATTCTACTAACTTATGTTAAATTATGGATGATCAAGGACTCAGAGAGGAAATGCTTTTCGCCAGAAGTCTTAAGACAGACACAAGAGGTGAAACAATTTTTAATGAAGTTGTTACATATTTCAAGGAAAGCAATATTCCACTTAAAAACATAATGGCATGTGCTACTGATGGTGCATCATCCATGACGGCAAGGTTTTATTGCAAACTTGAAACAAGCTGTTCCCGGAGTATTTTGCATACACTGTGTGATACACCGTCAACACTTAGTTGCTAAAAAATTGGATGGACGCCTACATGAAGTCCTTAGTGTTTTGATAAAAATGGTTAACCATATTAAATCAAATTCTCCAAGAGACTGCTTCTTTTGTAAATTCTGTAGTCAAAATGGAGAAGAGTGTGAACGTCTTGTAATGGATTCTATTGTCTTATTTCTGGCCAACACTCATCTTGGAGAACAACTGCTTGCAACTAAATGTGATGTATTTTACTTATCAGATAAATTTGAAAAAATCAATTTACTTAATAAACAGCTCCAAGGAAAAAAATCTGATCTCATAACCAGTGAAGGTGCAATTACTGCTTTCCTGAAAAAGCTACAATTGTACAAGGTTAATATCAGACGTCGTTCATTTGAACAGTTTCCTTGTTTGGCCGCCTCAATTAGCAGCGATCTGCACGATTATGATCTTGCATTGTATGGTGAATATTTGGAAAATTTACGCAAAGATATGCAAGCTCCGTTTAGTGACTTACACATGATGGATATACCAACTTGGGTGACAATTCCTTTCGAAGTTAATGTTGCAGATGTAGACATTTCTTTACAGAAAACTTTCATTCAATCACAAAGTGATGTAATATTACAGGCAAAATTTAAAGATGGGAAGCATGATATATGGAAAACAAATGAAGCTGCTAAAAAGTATCCACTACTCTGGGATAAAGCACAACTCTACGCCATTGCTTTTCGATCATCTTACTTTGTTGAATCAGGATTTAGTCGTGTTTCTCATTTATTGTCAAAAGCTCGTAATAGACTCGACATTGTGCAAAGGGGTGATCTTCGACTATCATTGACATCGATGGAGCCGAATATAAAAAAACTTGCTGAGCAACATCAGTCACAGGGAGCTCATTGAATAAATGTACATGTTTTTATTTAATTACTTACTTATCTTTTTAAAGGTATATTATGAATTATTTACTAATGTACATAAATGCTCCATAAAATTTAATTATTAAATAATTTATTTGTATTAGTTTAAATTTAAAGTTTTCCTTCAAAATAAGCATAATTATTTACTATTTTTTTTACTTATTGATACAATTCCTTTGCTTTTTTATTAGTGAAAAATTTGGGGGCTTTGGGGCCACCAAATTTGTTTTTAAAGGAAAATGGTCCCTGGGTAAAAAAAATTGAACCACTGGACTAAGATAAGGCCTGACATAAAAGGTGGGTTTTAAGAGGCCGCTTGAAAGCGCCAGGCGAGGAAGAGGAGCATATTCCATGAGGCATTCCATTCCACGATATAGGTGCAATTCCAGAGGTGGCACGATCATTCATGCAGCATAGACGTGTGCGAGGAACCGAAAGCAGGAGGGCACCTCCCGAGCTAAGGGCTCGTTGTTGTCTGGACACAGATGGTGTGGAGGACAGGTAAGGGGGAGTTACGGTCTTTAGGACTTCAAGTGAGGAGGACCTTAACAGTAATTCGAAATTTAATGGGTAACCTGTGAATGTCACGGAGCAGGAGTGTGGCACGAGAGAATCGTCCTCGACGGAAGAGTACTCGAGCCGCAAAGTTCTGGACAAGTTGAAGTGGATGAATTGTAGTCTTGATGGTTAAAGTTAGAAGAGTTACAGTAATCAAGGTGCGAGGTAACAAAGGCATAGATAGATAGCTCGAAACTGTTTCGGTCAAAGTGGGACTGGATACGACCGAGGTTACGGAGAAAGAAGAGAGGTGATTTGTCAAAGAAAACACCCAGGTTTCTAACGTTGTAAGAGAACGTGATCGGGGAGCCAACTAGGATGAGGGAGTTGGCTACATTTTTATAGCTAGCGATATCTGCTCAGGTGCCCATCAAAAGAACTTCAGTTTTGTCATGGTTGAGTTTGAGGAAATTATCCGATAGCCCTTCAGTAATTGTGTCATAAGCGGATAAAAGATAAGTGACTGTTACGGCAAACGAGTTTGGGAAGGAGAAGAGAAATATTTGCATGTCATCAACATAGAAATTGAAGGATAGACCTAAGCGACGCAGAAGAAGCCCCAGAGGAAGGAAGTTGATACGAAAGAGTAGCGGGCCAAGGAGAGAGACCTGCGGAATAGCTCAAGATATAGCAGTTGATCGAGAGACTTCACCGCAGTTGTGATCAGAATGAGTACGATATGATAGATAGAGCGAAACCAGTTTGCAATGTTCCAGAGACACCCGGAAAGTCACGAAAGCGGTGGAGAAAAGTTGATTGTTCAACGTTCAGATACTGCTGCCGAGAGATCGAGAACCAGCAGAATTCAAGGCCTCCGAGTGTCAGCCTCGTGGCCTAGTCGGTTAGTCACGTGTAAGAGAGCTAATTCAAAGCTGTGACCTCCCTTGAAGCCGGACTAGAAGGTTTCGTCCATCTTAAAGGGGGACATGTGTTCAGTGATGCGGGAAGCTACTGCACTATCAAGAACCTTGGATAGGATTGGAGGTTGATAGATAGGGCGATAGTTTGAAGGATTATTTTGATCAAGATTTTGTTCCTTGAAGATTTGACCAACACTTCACCTATTGACAGGGAGGCGTTGAAGATACCCAGTGGGTGTGGTAATATGATTGGTACGAACTGACCATAGTGGCTGGATGGGAATGTGTAAAGCGGAAATCAGTTTTTTCGATGAGCGGAGTTTTGAGGCAAACTCTTTAGGGGAGACTGGGCTGAGGAAAGTGAGATTACTAGGTGGGGCTAAGGGTGGTTATAATGTGATTGGAGCAGACGTAGATAGGATCCCAGAGCAAATATTAGCTACATTTTAAGAGAAAAAGGCACAGAAGGCGGATGAAAGGAGGAGTTTGTGTTAGCTTGGGATACGAGAGATGAGCGAGAAACTTGAAAAGTGCACCAGAATTTTGTTTGTTTTCGTCAAGGATTTTATCGATATGGGCATCGCATAAGGACTGTGTACACATGACTTGCAAGAGAATAGACGAGAAAAGCTTTTTCTTTTCCCATGGCTCGGGGGCGAACGAAACGAAGGCTCCTCTCACATACTCTGTATTCCTTTGCCTCAAGGTGCGTATTGGAGAACCAATGGGCGCAGGTGTGCGAGAGTATAGGCAAGGGAAGAACTTTTTAAAACAAAGCTAAAATTTACATATTTTTGCCTGTACCTATATTAATATGGTATATATTTTCCTCTTTAGATATTTAGAAACTCTACTATATATTTTAATATTTATTTGTAGCTTCGAAATAGTTGATTTAATTTTGTTTAGATTATTGAATTGTCAATTTCTATATTTCGCCGTGCTATAATTTTCATTAGTGCTTTTATTATGGATAGTTGCACTTTTGTTGAGGTTGTTTATTTAAACACTAATTTAAGTCATCAATTTTGCACTGATTTTAACCATTATTACATACATTTTATTTTTGTTAATGTCGGTATATCAGTTTGGGTTCCACTTGAAAAAGTTGGGGCGAAAAAGTTTTTTAACTTCAACTTCCCCGTCGATGTTTGGGGTTTTTAATTCTCCATGGCTGATTGATTTTGTTGGCGATTTATTGCCATGATTCTTTAACCATTTTGTGCAGGACAATGCCGATGTGCTCCAGCGTTGCTCTCGAATGAAGAGTTTCCTGGATGTGAAATTCTCGCTTGTCTGTGCTTGTCACAATATACAAATAAATGGCTAGGTTTTGGATTGTTCGCAGAAGGAGCATTATATTGATCTTATGGGTGGTATATAAGATAGATTGATATATCTTCCTCTTGTTCGTTACTGAGAGGTTGCGGAATCTGAAGCGAGTATTGGGGTATCTCCCAGTTAACCCCATGGGTCAGGTTGCGGAATCTGAAGCGATTATTGGGGTGTCTCCCAGTTAACCCCATGGGCCAGGTTGCGGAATCTGAAGCGAGTATTGGGGTGTCTCCCAGTTAACCCCATGGGCCCGGCTGCCTGTTACTTAAGAGAGTTGATTTTTTCCCTCGCTTATTTTATTGTTAATTTGTATAAATACGAATATGTCCTCCTGCATTACAGGGGCTACAGTTAGGAGACATGCTAGTTCTAACTGTTTGTTCAACTTGCCCATGACTTTAGTTTCGATCTCCTTGTCATATTCCGTTATCTTCTTGGGGGTTGTGAAAAATGGAGGGGGTTCAATTTCGCGTGGGTCTATCCTATAGTAGTAGAGTCCTTTTTTTATCTCTATCTTTATTAATAGTCTCTCTTTTTCTCTTCAGTTATTCCAATTCATATGGTTTCTCGTCAAATTAAGTAGCTAAATTTCGCTTGTGTTCTTTTTCTTGGATGATAAAGGTTTGGGGGCTGGGGTACAGCCGTAGTTGTAAATTTGCTTGTTTATTATTTTGATTAGTATGGTCTTTGCTTTCATTCCTGTTGTCCAGGTGGTGACGGGAAGGGATTTATGGCACGTTCGGATATATTTGTCGCCAGTTTTATGAATGGTGTGTATTAATCTTTTTGTTTCTATTTCATTTATTTTTTTTAGTATATATGACTTTTATAGGTTGAAAGGGAAGTTCTTTACATTTTTTGCCACTCATCTTTATTGAAGTCTTTCACTTTGGTACATTCTATATGGATTGGGTTTATTGAAATTTTTGCCATAATGCTGTTGGGGAAGGCAAGCCCAGAAGTTGATGCGTTCCAGCTGAAGGATGTCTTGGTAAGAACTATATGTTGTCGCTCTTTCTAAGATGTATTTGGGAAACTCTGGCCCCAGCCTTATAACAATTCCCCTTTAAATTAGGAATTCGCCGTTTTTGCCTGCAGGATTTAGAGCAGTTTCTTGCGCAGCATTTAGGTACCTTGAGAGGATTGCGGGTTTGCCGCCTCCAAATATGTGCAGGAAATTGTGCATTGGGAAGTAACATCGTTTGGGTGGTTGGTACTCCCCCAACCCCCATCTTTCCATAATTATGAACTCTCATAGTATAGTTTGCAGTTCGAAAGCCACATAAGATTCATTTAGCCTCTTCGATGTGTGCGATGGATTTTCGCACGATGATTGTAACTTCGTTGTTTTTTGTTTTGTTTTTAGCTGTTTACTTTACATTAGTAAAATTTGTTCATATTATTATTATATCCAAGTTTTTTTTGTCTCCAGGGAATTTATTCATTAGAGATGTGAAGAGTTTCACTTCCGACACACACGAAATCATACCTTCATCTCTTCTCTTTCCATGACTCATCCACCAAAAAAGGGGTACTCAATCCCTTTCTCCACGAGCATACAGGATTTGTGATCCTATACTTTTTAAATATGAATTGAAATGCTTATCCCACATGTTCATACTTATCCATTATCATATCTAGGTAATTGAATCTTGCCACTTGAAAACCCGGTCAACATTTTTCTCTGTCATTAAGAAAGGCCTCAAATCCTCCACTCAGCGATATACTCTTGAACTCTTTTACTCTTGAACGATTTCTTCGTCATAAGCGCCTCATTATCCCAACGCATCTGCGAACACCGTGGTGAAAGTGAAAGGGAAAGTGAGCTTTCGAGCCTTACAAACCACTTTATAATCTTAAACCACCCCATCGACTTAAATAAATGAAAACTTACGTTTAGATGCGATTCAACAAAACATCAAAATAAAATATTTGAAGCATAGTCATTCGAGAAATCGCCAATTTTAACCTTTCCAAACGAAATTTCTGTCGACATTGCTTCTTCCAAAACTTACCACAGATAACCCTCTGCTTCATGCTTTTTCCCTCTCTCTCTCTCATTTAAAAAATAACGGCTGGTACGAGTATATACGAGTAAGATCCCTTTTTGTAGGAGAAATTCAAATTTTCAGCTGGACCTCTAACTCTCCTCTTATTTTCGACTCAGCAGGGAGCTGTATAGTATTGTAGCGATCGGACTTGTTCTCAGCGAGCTCTCTATTCAGTGATTTTTTTTTGTTATGTATTTTTTGGTGTAATATATTTAAGTTCGGCAAGATAATTAACGTTGAGTGTTAGACAAAATATTAAAGGAACTTTTAATTATATTTTAAATTAAATCGTGAAATAGCTCCCGTTTGTTTACGTTTCAGAGCGGCCTAATTTCTCCCCCTTTTTGTTTACACTTTTCTTGATTGCTTAATTAAAAGGATTTGAAAAGTTTTCTCACTATGGCTGTCGCTTTAAATGAAGTGAGTATGCCCTTTGATGTAAGCAGTGTGTATGTAGTTTGTGATTTTTGTGGTGTTGAAAGAAGAGCAAATGTATCTGAATGCCCTGTGTGTTATGTGACTAGAGCAAATGTGGCTTTAGTAGAGGAGGTGATTCGGTTACGTGATGAATGCAAGGAATTAAGTGAATTGGTGCATGAAATGAGAAGGGATGCGAGTGTACATATAAAGAATGTGACTGGGACCAGGAAGGTGGAACATAGGCGTAGACTAGGGACTGGAGAGAAAAAAATTATTGATGTAAGTGAAGATGAATGGTGAGGGAATATGGATAAAATGGCTAGGTTAGGACAGGTTAGGTGTATGAGTAAGAGGGACATGAAACCTGTTAGGTTTACTAACAGATTCGATGCCCTGAGAGAGGAAGAGGTTGAAAGTGATTTTTCTGATGTAGTTTTTGCAGAAAATGGAGTAAGTGGGAGTTGGAATGAGAACAGGAGGGAGGGTGAATCTAGGCCTAGGGACACTAGGAGGATGACCGAGTAGGGCGGGTCATACTTTGGGGTAACCATATATTTTCATTAAATCCTTTAATGAGGGGTGCTTAAGTGATAGATTTTCCGGTGTAGATTTTGAAAAAGAACTTTATTTTGTTATACAATTGCTCCTACCTACATCAATTTCCATTTAAATAAAAGTAAATTTTTTCCTTTCGTCACGAGCTTATGTAACCTATTTTTATTTAATTCAAGTACACACAAACACAAAGTAACCTCAAATTTACATGTTTATTGAGTGAGAAAAGTGTATACAAAGCTCCACTTATAGCTCCATGGGTCACTTTGGGTCATATTCAAAAGTTAAACTTCACCAGAGCACACAAATCTTGCTTTGACTCATTCCTGGACATTAGACGTCTACTTGTCTCTTGTACCCCGATTCTTCCATCCCTCTCTTTATGTGAGAAATACTTGGAAGAAGCCTTAGTCACCATTTTTACAACCCTCTCAATGCTCTGTGTATGACAAAGCCAGTCAGGTACTTTCATAGGAGAGTCAATGAAGTTTTTCAATTCAGAAGTACTTGAAGAGCAAGTGAGAGGTGGCTCAGAGACATCCTCTGACCAATTCATCAGATCTCCAATCCTGGTAGCATCACAGTTGATGCCTGGTGTCCTTCTAAGCCTTACAAAGGAGTCTCCCAGTTGAGTATCTAGGTCCCCTTCTCCCCTGATGGTCTGGATTCTTTTCACCCCTTCAGTTCTCTCCGCCTGATCTTCAGAGCATAGGAGGATGGCTTCACTGTATGCATACCAAGCTGATCCCTTAACAGTTGACAAAACAATATCCAACACCTCCTTCCTCTGAGACTTAAGGCAGTGAACTTGATAAAGAATGTGCCTCTGTCCCTCGATCCAAGAGTGCTTAATCTTAACGTTAAACCAGCATCGGTAATATACACCAATGATGAACTCAATAATCACTCGTAGATTCTTAAAAGCTTTTCCTTTGAGCTCATGCTTTGACACCCACAGCCGAAGAAGTCTGTTAGCTGTGGTCAGCCAGCAACTGTGGTTTATTGGTCCTATTTCCAATAGAGAAAGCCCTGTAGGAAGCACTCCATCTCTGATTGCCGATACAATTCTATAGCCGTAGTGTTAATAAGTGGAAAGATCTTGCACCACTTCCGTAAGTATCTTGGTAAGAGGAGGACCTAAAAATATTTGAGTGAAATTTGGGTTGATATCCAAGTCTGTAACATAGTCGAGGAGCTTTTCTATTAGTCCAGAATATATGTTATCAGATAGTGTTGGGCTGTCAAGGTTGACAATTAGATGACGGAGAGCGAGTTCCCCAGTTTGCGGGTTACAGACCAACCAAACAAGCTTTCTGCCCAAATGGAGCTCCATTTTTCACGTTACTCCAGCATTTACACCTGTGTTTACATTCGTGGAGTCTCCTCCAATGCCCATTAAGCTTTTATCCAAATCTCTTTCCCTCAGCCATCTAAACTTAGCCTTAGCGATCTTATCTGCATGTGATTCTTCATTTGTAGCCTTTTCTGTGACAAAGTATGAGAGGTAATTGCTCCCAGGCTCACTGATGACAGTGTAATGCTCCTCTTTTGTTTTTGCTGGAAACAATTTTTCACTTCCCTCTTCCTCCATCATAAAATTTGTCACATCAATTCGTCCATCAAAGTGAACACAAGAAATTCCCCCATACTTCCTTAGGTTTTGCTCAAACTCATGTTCAATAACTGTCATGAGATTTTCCTGTGCTCTCTTAACTTTATTCTTATCAATTACTTTACTTGTATCTTCCTCAGTAATGAATCCAGCATCTATTAAAGCTGCTGTTGCGATAGCTGCAGTTGGTCTCAATCCGACACCATACCTTATACTAGCAATAGTAATATTTGGAATTTCATCATAATTCTTTCTATTCCTGGTGCAGGATTCCGGCTCTTAGACAGCTTGAAAAGTTACTTCATCACCCAAACTGTTGTCACCATCAGAATTTTCTGCCATAAATGCTCGATTTCTTTTATTGCTGCTTTCCTGCTAAAACAGCGCTTTCCTCCTTATTTTTCCTCTTTCTTTCTGCTATCCTCTTCTTTTTCTTTCCTTTCTGAAGCTCTTAATTGTCTATTATGCTCTGGAATATCAGGCCCTCCAATTTTAAAGGTAGCTTTACTTCCCACCTTCTCCTTTTGTCCTTTAATAAAGGCTAGTTCCCTAGTAGGTATTTTTTTTTCTCTTTACTACAACAGCAGTTAATGTGGTCTTCAGTCTCACAACCATTACAACCTACTTCCCCATAACTGGTAATTTGACATTTGCATGTCGAAATATCAAATAACTTATCTAGTTTTGCAATGAACCTCTTCTTTACTTCAATTTTTCCTTTACCAAGGGAAAATTTTACTGCCTCCTCCCACACCTCCTTAAGCTTTGGTATCATTGTGACCTTTTGATTTACAACAGGTGGTTTGAAGAGAGCATTAGCTTTGGTCCACTGACTAATTAAGACCTGATACATGTCTTTTACCAGTTGGTCCACTTCATAATTTCTCCGGTCATCTTCACTTTGCTCCCACAGGTAGATGCCGTACCTCAAAATATATCTTATTGTTGGTAAATCAGACACCATCAGCTCTTGCCCAGTGCCAACAAAATTAGTCAGATGAGAACTTGATTTGGACCTTGTCTTGATTTTCGCCATTGTCACACTAATCGCAGGTATATCAGCAAATGAAAAGATGGCACTTAGATTAAGAAATAATCTCTACCAAATAATTATATGTTATTCTAAAATGATCCACAGCCTTTACTAGCATTCAAATAAAATGTAAATGCTCTATAAACAGTTACCAGTTACAATAGTTACCAGATGGCAACACTACTGGAATATTGCCTTCCACTGAGTAATGAGCACTGGCTACTTGCTATTTTGGAGTTAAACCAAACTAAATTAAGGGTCATTTTTAACAGGTTTCCTACTTCTCATGTCTCTCTAATACATTTTTACATTTTTTTAGACAAATATCTTTCAGAATACATAAATGTATTGGTGATAGAAAACGGTAAATTTTATCTTTTATGGGTAACTAAAATAATAGTAAATGACCCAGAACTAACAATATTTCATCTTCAAATTGATATAGGTTACATCAATCAGAATTTAACTTTTCTGCTAAAAGTTTGTTCTTTTCACCAATATTCATCATTTGAATACCCTTCATCACCAGTTTCATAAAATTCTAGAGTATGACCCGCCCTAATGACCGAGGTGCTTGTAATGGGTGACTCTCAGATTAGATATATAGATAGGAAGTTGGGTGCGAGAGGGATGCATTTGTGATTACGTATGTGGAAGAAAATGATGTAAAGAAGGTAGGTTCATGTGAGTTACGACAGAGGTACAAAGGGTTAGCTGAAAGGATGAGCGAAAGTAGAGTGAAAGGCGTTGTTTCAGGTGTGCATCCGAGATTTGATTTGTGGATGGAATGGTTGTCTCGTTCAATTGGACTGAATATGTATGTGAAAGGCCCTTGTGAGGAGTCGGGATTAGTGTTTGTAGATGTATGGAATGGCTTTTGGGGAAATAAGGCATTGGATGGACTCCATCTAAGCCCGGCTGGGCTTGACGTGTTGTAGCATGAGTTAGAAAGTGTCGCAAGGTCTTTGCAGGCGGGAAACTAGTTACTGATAGTAGTCAGGGAAATACAAGAGCACAGGGAGGGGCAGGGGAAGAGAAAGGAATGGGGAAGAGATAGAGCGGAAGGTATACAGGCTAAAAGAGGTTCTTCAGGGAGAGGAGGGCTGAGTTGTCTTCATACCAATGCTCGTAGTCTTAGAAATAAGAAAGATGAGTTATTTACTTATATTTTTTATGCAAATATAGATATAATATGTGTAATAGAATCATAGGTTAAGGATAATAAATTTAATGACAATGTGAGTGAATTTGAACTACAGGGTTATGATATGTACATTAGTCAAAGGAGAGATAGGACTGGTGGTGGGTTGATAATTATTTATATCAGAAATACCATTTCTTCAAATCTAAATTTTTCTATAAAGCAAGGAGAAGCTAAGTCACTGTGGATAAATATTAGAGTTTTTACAGGCCTCCCGGACAGACTGATTGTATTGATGAGTTAATTATCAGGGAAATAAGTAAAGGATGTGAAGTAGATACAGTTATTCTTGATGACTTTAATTTAAATTCTGTGGACTGAAAAATATGAGAGTAAGGGATTGGGCAAGTTATAAGTTTATAGAATGCTTTGAGGATATTTTTTTTTTACTCCATTTGTTAATAAGCCAACAAGGGGTGCCAATATATTAGAGCTGGCTCAGGAATTGACTGTCGGGGAAGCATTGGGAAATAGTGGTCATCAGATGGTTCGTTTTAACGTGGGAATAGTGAAAGGTAGAACATCGACAAAATCTACGAAAACTCCAAATTTTTATAGGGGCGATTAAGATAAATTACGCAATATGCTAAATCAGATTAGGTGGGATATAGAATTCAGTGATAAGAATACTTTTGAGATATGGGGCACTTTTAAGACTATATTAAACATAGTCTAGGAGCAGTGTATTCCAATGGAAGCTATTAGGAAAAAATGTAGGAAGCCATTGTGGTGGAATCAAGAGATACTCGTAGCTAGGAAGATTTCAGAGAAGAAAAGAGCATACCAGAGATTACAGACAGAAAGTACTTTTGACAACTTAATCATTATAGGTCGACCAGATATGAGCTAAATAAGTTATTAAGAAGAGCAAAAGGGTGGCAGAAATTAATTTAGCTCAAAATAATAATAAAGATCCAAGAAAATTACTTAGCTATTATAGAATTAATAAAAAATCTAACAGTGATAGAATAGGGACTATTAGATATGAAGGAGTTTTTAGAGAATCTGATTAGGCAATAGTAAAGGTTCTTAATGATCATTTTTCTTCGGTATTTACAGAAGTGAATCCAGATAGATGAATTGAGGATAATTATATGTCAAGGGAAGTAGTGTTGAATACCATTAATGTGAACGGGGAAATAATTAAAGGGCTTATATTAGAGTTAAATACTACTAAGACATCTGGCTTAAACAACATTCATTCTAGGCTACTTAAAGAAGGTGTAGATAGTATTGCAGTAGCTCTTGAGAAAATATATACTAGATCACTAGAGTTTGAAGAAATACCTAATGATTGGAAATTAGCGAATGTAGTGCCCATTTTTCAAAGGGAAGTAAAGAGAACTCGAATAACTTTAGACTGTTGAGCTTAACTTTTATAGTTTGTAAAATTCTTGAGAAGATAGCTAAGAAGGGAATTTCTGACCATCTAGATAGTGGTAGGTTAATAAATAATGCTCAGCATGGGTTTAGAAAAGGTAGATTGTGTTTAACTAATTTACTGGATTTTATGGATTATGTTACTAAACAATTAGATAAGGGAAATAATGTTGATGTAATTTACTTAGATTTTAGCAAAGCTTTTGATAAGGTTCCACATAGGAGACTAGTTCACAAATTAAAAGTGCATGGGATATGTGGTAAAGTTTTGAATTGGATAGCTGAATGGCTAAAAGATAGGAAACAGAGAGTTGTACTGAATGGGGGAGGTCACAGGGGAGGGACGTTATCAGTGGCGTACCTCAGGGATCAGTCTAGACCCTCTATTATTTATAGTTTATATAAATAATCTTGGGGAGGCTGTAAATAGCAAAGTTTCAATTTTTGCTGAAGACTCTAAATTGGCAGCTGTAGTCAGAAGTTGAGGGTAGCTTTAAGTGTAAAGTGACTTAAATAAGTTATTAGCTTGGGCTCAGAAGTGGCAGATGACTTTTAACCTTAAAATGCAAAGTTATTAACATAGGAAGGAATAATAAGGAATTTAGCTATGAAATGGATGGTCATTGGCTGAATTCAGTTGAGGATGAGAAGGACTTAGGCGTAGTAGTACTGTAGATATGTCACTGAATTTTTCGAAGCAGTGTATTGAGACAAAAAATAGAGCAAATAGGGTGCTAGGATACATTAAGAGGAATGTTAGCTACAAGAGTAAGGAGGTTAACCTGAAACTTTACAGGCCACATTTAGAGTACTGTATACAAGCATGGTCACCACATTTTAGACATGATATCAACCTACTAGAGTCAGTACAGAGGAAGCAACAAAAATAATACCGTCCCTGAAGCACCTTGAATATGAAGATAGACTGAGAGTACTAAATATGTTCTCATTTGAAACAAGGTGTGTGGGGGGAGATATGATTGGGCTTTTTAAAATCTATTCTGGGATGGATAAGTTGGATTTTAGAAAGCTATTTGAATTGGAAGGTAGTATTAGAACTAGGTGTCACCACTTAAAAATTAAAAAACAGAAGTGCAGTTTGGATGTTAGAAAATATTTTTTCACCAATAGAGTGGTAGATTACTGGAATAGTTTGCCATCTGAGATGGTAGACAGTCCAAACTTGAATGTATTCCAACGCAGATTAGTACATTATATGGGGTGGAAGGGTTAACTTCTTTCTTTTTAGGAAGGGAGGGGGGATTCTGGACTTATTCATGTGGATGCGGTTTTTTATTATTGTATAAAATGGGTGATTTGGATTTTGACGAGTTTTGATAATACTTTTTGTTTTTGATTTATTAATATGGATAGTTTAAATTGTATATTGTAGATGCATGATCTGACATAATCCGATGTATTGTTTAAATTGTATATTGTAGATGTATGCTCTGACACAATTCTATGGATGCATTTTTTGGGTGTGTGTTTTGACAGATGCGGATGACCTTTGATAGGCCCTTGTGGCTTTTGTCATCCGTGAATTATGTTATGTTATGAGCTCTCAAATAAAGGTATTTCACTTAGCAGGTCGTCATGGACAACTCCAGGGAGAAAAGGCAAATCCCGCTTAGGGTCAAGGAGCGATGCCCCGAGCCAACAAGGGAAAAAGGTGTTCGAGGTGGTTTCCTCAAAATTCTGCATTGCACTTTGTCGCCTCCTGAATCAAACCAACGGATACTTAGCTATCTCCGACGACGACCAGGATATGAAAAAGTTACTTAGCCTAGAATCACCCGCTAAAATAGAAGATATAAACTTATACTCAAAGTTCCTCCTCACCTCTCAGCCCATTCGTGCGTGTGGATCCTTGGGTGGGTTCGCACACAGCAGATGTAAAAAGAAATAAATTGAAAAAAGGTTGGGCCAAGATAGACAATATTTATGAATTCAAGAACAAAGATGGAGATGAGTCTACTTATCTCGTTAAGTCAATTCGGGTGGGTTTCTCCTGCTACTCTTTAGAGCAACACGCTACAAGACACTAGATTTTAGTAAATGTTTGTTCAGAATGTGCTGGCTTGGGGCACAACGGGAGAGAAAGCACAAATGGGAACAACAAGAAATATCGAAACTACAGAAACCCTCACCGCACACTATCTATGTCATGCTTCTTAAAAAATACTGGTGAAAGAGAAAACAGTAAAATAATAGAATAAAAAAAGCAAAAAGACAGATACCACCTATGCACAAACGACAAAATTAAAGAGGGTTAGTAAATCCTGATGCGTTTGGATTTTGAAGAAGTGCTATTTGAGCATGATTCTCATATGAACCGAAATACCTTTGTTTAGATTTAAGCATCTTCCCTTTTCTTGGTACTTCCGAACATTTTTTTCCAAATAGCTTGTTTGGTGGATGCCTCTCAGGAAAACGTTGCCCAAATAAATATTGTACTTGCCTAATACTGCCAGTCCTAATGAAGTTTGTGATAACAAATACTCGTTGATTTTTTGTTAACTGCATGATAAAAGGGGTCTTCTTAAGTAGTCTTTTCTGTGATGCGTAGAAATGATTTGAAGTACCAATGAAGAAAACATACTCTTTTATGTATTCCATTTGTATCAAAGTTCCTTAGAAAAATAAAAGAGAATAATACCATGCTATTTATCTAATTATTTTTCTTCAGGTAAATTTGTTAATTTTAAACTTTGGATTTTCACTATTTCACTTCCTTGCGGAAACACTTTTTTGCCTCCACCAAAACAATTCGTGCATCAATATCGTAGTTGGAAATTAAATTAAATTTTCACAATCGAAAGATAAATACTTGTTAGACAAAACAAATTTACAGGACCAAAACATCTCTAATAGTTTTTGAGTAATACTAATTCAAAGTTTAGTTAACACTTTTGAGAGACACCCTGTATAATTAGCTATCTTTCTATTAAGTACCAAGTCTATATTTATTCCTGCTCTCTTCCTAGATGTGTAACCCGATTCGGCAAACAGTGTAGCCCTCTCATGGACAAAGATGATCAAGGAAGTTATGCACCGGCAAATATTCTCGCCTTAGAGTTTGATATGTTGTTTTG
Source organism: Ceratothoa steindachneri (assembly GCA_963969495.1). Classification (NCBI taxonomy): domain Eukaryota; kingdom Metazoa; phylum Arthropoda; class Malacostraca; order Isopoda; family Cymothoidae; genus Ceratothoa; species Ceratothoa steindachneri. Next base: position 130,949,405 of record OZ018323.1, read on the forward strand.
TATTGCAAGAGATGACTCATCAAATCTTTCAGTACCTATCTTGATTGTTGTTTCATTTACATTAATTCCTTGTTCATTTATAGAAACAATGTCAGGATCTAGCTTTGAAGCAAAATTTCCAAATCCATAGGCTATTGTTACCTATCCATTAACATCCATACTAATTATCCGTTTCATAATTAATTTACGGCTTATCGACCACTAGTTAGAAGTAAACTATTGGTATTCTCTTCTAGCCAATATATAAGTTCCAGGAATGAGAGAAAGCAGTATACTGCGCCTAGTTCTTTTCTTTTAAATTCTCCTTGCGAAACACTGTGATATTATGTGTCCGATCTTAACTTTACTATTTCTTGAGTTAGAACTTCTCCCACCCGATATTAATGGGTGGAGTAATCGTAGTCCCATTTATATTTAGCGGTACTAATTACTTATATGATTTGAGGGGAGTTTCTGTCCTTTGAGAATGGATTCTTCTCAGTAGCAAATATTCGCAGATTAATTTTTCTACCGTGTGTAAAATATACCTGGGTTCCTTAGAGATTCGGATCCGGATCTGAAGCTTCGGTGTGCCCTCGTAGGAAATCTTTTGTTGGTATCATTGCTATGTTTGATCTTTGTTTCTGTATTTTCAGGTTGGAACTCTACTTCATATATGGTTTCTATTGAAATTTGGCTTTTAGTGTTTTTTCGTTCCTGTAATCTTGGATCACGTGGTCCATAAATCGTAGTCTGCATATCCTCTTGAAAGGGTGTTTTTTCAGGAGGCTGAAATTGTATGCGTAATATGTGATTCAACGGAGGTGAGTTCAGGTAACCACACCTCTGGCAAAACGTTATTGGTAAGCATAATAGGTGATGATTAGTTTGTGGTCTACTATATGACTTCTGCTTAATGGTGCGGTCTACCTAGCTTCAAGCAGTCTATAACTCGATTAAGCTACTATTGTTTGCGCTCATTAAAATCAAAGCAGCTTCACCATCGGTCCATTTTTAAATTACAGTTTTATAAATGTATTTAAGGAAAGGAATTACCGCGGATATCATTTAAGAAGACCAGGCAATGGCTTCGCCATTAGAGCGGAGCTTGCGCTTCGCTCTAAGGTTAAAATTTAAAATCTAAAAAAAGCAGCCATGGTTAAATTTTCATAAATTTTCTGAACTTCGCCAATTATAATAATTTTAAAAAGGAACTCTAAACTAAATTTTCCCCCTTTCAAAATATCACGTTGCTAAAATATAGAGTTATAGAAGATATATAAAAATAAATTTTCTGACTTCACCATTTGTAATTCTTTGGGTTTTAAAAATTTCACAAAATTTCGATACTTATATTTATTTCTGAACTTCTCCATTTTGTTTTTTGATATTATAAAAGAATTATTAGAAATACCTTTGCTAAAAAACATAAGTCATAACCAAACTAAGATGAAATTATTATTCAAATACTCAAAGAAATCCCCTTCTTAAATTATAGAGTAAGTGATGACTACAAACAAATTCCCCTTCTTCCTTTCTGAGCATTTTCCAACAAAAATGGTTTAATTAAAATTCCAGCATTAGCACTCGAATGCCCTGCCTCTTCTTTAGAATATCTGGTCAACTACATTCTATTGCTTGCGTATGTGCGTTGCAGGATCCACATAATGTATGGTGATTAACCATCCAAAGAATAAATCCTATGTTATTCAGGGAAGCTAAAAGTAGGCTACTCATCCAAATGGATAACTCTTGAATAATTGGTATTAAAGTGTTTTTATCCCTTCTGTTAACATACGAGTAGAAACACCTGCAATCCAATTTTTTTTCTGTCCGAAAACCCAAGGATAATTTTGCATTTTCTTCATCTTCAAGTGTAACTATTCAGACACTTATAGTTGCATCACTTTGTAATGCAGGGAATCATTGTTTATTTTCCTGTTATTCACAATATCAACATCGCTATCTTTGGATGAAAGGGCGCGATCGCCCCCGTTAATGGTCTTCCATTATATTTGCGTTGGTCTGCAAATCGGGCTTCGTTGACCTGTAATGTACCAACTCTTTTCTTCCTAGTTGAAACTATGAGTCCACACACTTCACGACACATGTTAAACCAGTCGATAACCGTAGGTTTGAGATACCTGTTAAAGTGACTGAAGTTAACACTTGTGTATGCACAATGAAATATGGGACTATGTAATTCTATATACTATCTGACTTGACATAACTTTAAATTACAGTTGTCACGATTATTAAGATATGTGTAATGAAAATAAATCATTCCCTATTATTTAATTGCCAAAAGTTTTGACATCCTTTCCCTGAGCATCTTAAAACGTCTAAATTGCGCGGATTCACAGTTTGGAGCGAACGACTTTATCAAATCATGCTGTATTAAATATGTAAGTGCCATTTCTTCAAACACAAGGAGCTCCCTAAAAAAGTATTTCGCAGGCATGTTATTGTGAGAGCAGGGATGATGGCAAGCTGCAGTGGCATAGGAAGCAAGTTGAAAGTGTGGGGTACAACTCCAGGGTGCCCAAATAGAAATATTACGGCGCGAGGTGAGTTGCTAGGGGTTCTGGAATAAGCGGTAGCTTCCTTAGCGGTGTCCGCTGTGTCTAGCTAGCATAGTGCTATAAACACTGTAATTTTTAAGTGCTTCTTGATTCAAAAAATGACTAAAAATAGATTCTTAATCGCAAGATTGTTTGCTTATGAAGACCCTGCCCTGGACGGCGGTGTGAGAGCAACCGTTTACTAGACCCACTAACTACTCACCTCTCTTGAGTGCTGGTTGTGATATTTTTTACAGTAATTGCTTCTCTTGTTTACAGATAAAAATTGTGCAGAGTGATTACGAGCTACAGGTAGCCTACAGGAGTGCCTGACAAACACATCTTTAACCATGTATTGAAGCTCAGTGTATTAAATTAATTTCTGGCGATTAAAAAGCTATATCTAGGCTTATGTTGGTGGCAGGATAGAAACAATTATTAATACTTCATTAAAATAATATTCAAGCATCCACTCTTATTGAGATGGTCGGTTCGGAAGTTCGACTTGAACTCCGAAACGTTCCCGCTGGGTCAGGTAAGAGGGTAATCAACCAATCAAGCATCTAAGAAGGTTAATCACCCATCGTAACTGTAACTTTTTAATTTGAAAACTGTATTTGGTGAACACAAAGCAACAAAAAGAAAACTGAAAACAAATAGTAATTCATTGTAACACAATAATACAACCTATCAAATAAAACATGTAAGCTAAGATTACAGATCTTGAAAGTTAGTACTATTAATTAAGAAACATGTTGGTATCAATTGACTTATTAATCCTATAAGAGATATTCACAGTACAAAATTAAATAAATTGCAAGATTAGACACCTACACAATTGCATTAATGTTTGTTATGTGATGCATGTCATTTTACATGGTGCCAAAATATTTAGAACGCTCTTCATTCACATCAATAAACAATTTAGCAATTTGACCTTGGTACAGATTATATGTTCTATATTTCAGTGCAGGATTGGTCCTTTCTTGTGCACCTGAGATAGTTCTTTATTCTGTTGAGTACATAATTACTTCTCTCTGATGTTGCAGATGTGGCTGGCACTGAAAGATACAGTTTAAACAGTTTATGAATCTCACTGAACAGGTTTTGAATGACGGGTTCAGCATTAAGTATGTCACAGATTTCAGAGATACTGTTTATTTTTGTCATTTTGTTACCTTTCTTTAATGCATCTGGCAACATCTTCAGGTGAATTTTAAGCCGGTCAAACTCCAGGTTTTGTTGATAAAGTTCTTTTACTTCAGTTGGAATTTGGCAATGCCTCTGCTTTGCTGATTCTATCAGTAGCTGTTCTACATTTTCCACTATGCGGATCAAACTGTCGAAGTACACCTCGAAGTACAGTTGTTTGTAGTATTCTTTCACAGACTCAAAGCGGTATGGTTCTGCACCCTCATTTAAGCGTTTTGGTTATCATCTGTACCTTGGCAACACAGGATCTTCTGTTTTGCCTCTGGCTTCTTCAACTGCATTCTCATAGAATTCATTGAAAGCATCATCTGTCCTCATACCTTGATATGTTGATTTTGTGATGTTTGCAGTCTTCATTGCAGCCTGAATGGTTATTCTCTTTCCTGAATTGTCTTTGACAGTTTTGCTGCACCAAAAGATATGTGAGAAAGTTTCAGTCCTAAATATGTACAGAATTTTTACATCAAACTGATGGTACCTCTTTGGAGAGAATTTAATGAGTTTGTTAATTTCTGTTATCAAGTCAAAATCATCACGTACTGGCTTAGACTTTCTGGTTGTGTCTTGCAAACAGAGGTTTATGCAGTGGGCTAGGCAATGAATTTTGATGGCAGCCTTCTCCTTTTCCAGCACACGTGTGGCCAATCCTGTCCTGTGACCTTGCATATTGATTGCACCATCATATGCCTGGCCATGGCAGTTGTTGATAGAAAGAGAGCACCTTATGAGAACATTCTTCAAAGAGGTGAACAGTGTATCACTAGTTATAGATGGTACTTTAAAAAATCCCAGTGGCTCTTCAAACACTTCATACTTATCATTCACATATCTTACATAAATGTTGAAGTGCTCTTTACAGTTGATATCCGTAACTTTATCAGCAATTAAACCATACCATTTTGCTTTTTAGGATCAGTAATGACTGATCTTAATACTTGGTTGCCCATCAAAATAATCAGTTCATTAATGGTTACAGGAGACATGTACCTTTTGTCATGTAGCCACTGCTTTAGTTCTGGGACTTCTTTGTTGCGGAGCTTTAACAGCTGCATAAGGTTTCCCTCCAATTCTTCGTGACCTCTGATAGACAAACCATGTCTCGACAGATACTTCAACCATTCAATTTGTGTCAGCAGTTCTTTGCAATGATCTGCCTGTGATTTTCTGCTCTGTTCACTTAGAAAGTGATTCATCTGCACATTATTTCTGTATGTATTCAATTTTAATGCTGCTTCCATATGTGGACAACATTTTTCATGGATCCTGAATCTTTCTGTTGCTTTCTTCCAATTGTCAAATCTATCACCTCTGCATTTTTACTGCATTTCAACGTCTCTGCAGATCGACAAATGTAGCAAAATGCTTTGTTCCTAAAAGTACAAAGAGTTAGACAGTTATGTTCCTTATACCAGTTGGCTTGGAATGTCCGTCTTCTTGTCTCACCTTTGGATGAAAATGCTCTTTCCTTTTTATCAATTGTAGTATTGTTTGTTGGCTGATAAGGTGTGAAATTTTGTTGACTAAACATGGCATTGCACTGTATTTCATGATGATCCTCTTGAGGCACTACTATATCACGAGTAGATAATAAGTTGTTCATGTTTTCAATTTGTGTTTTATCACAAGATGACAAAGATGCACACGTTTCTTGTGTAAGGTCATCAAAACACATGTCCCACCTACAAGATGCATGACCAACAAAACAGCCAGTAAGACCTGGCTACACACTTTATCTGTAAACCTAACACACCAAGTGGCAAAATTTCACAAAATTGGGTACCGGTAATCGAAAGGAGCTCAGCTCCCCCCAGAAGACCGGACCCACGACCCATGGGGTCGAAAAACGAATATGGTTCCGAATAAGCAAGCTTCTAACCCAACCACGACCGCTAAATACTTACACCCTAAAAAAAAATAAACATAAATATATGCACACAAAAAAACATTCCCAACTCGCCTGCTCCCCGTAACTGTAAACTATATTTTCACCCAAAGAGTAATAACCCCAAAACTAACAAAAACCACAAGCTGCTATTGAGAAACAGCTGGAAAAAAAGAAAGGGAAAACAACAAGAAAAAAAATAAATGAGAATAACGTGGGAGGAGCAGGGTTCTCACTTTTAAGGAAATTTCTTTAGTTTAAGGAACTTATGGCTCCTTTGGAAGGCCTTTAAAGAATTCAAATTTTTTAAGTAAATGTAAAGAAAAGGAATTTTTTTAAGATAATTTCATAAAATCTAAGGATGTATTTTCATTTATATTAAGGCTGATGGAAATTCATTCATAAGCGATCGCTAAGAACTCGCACCAAATTGCAGAATTTCAGCTGAAACCTTTGGATTTTCAAAAACCAAAAAATGTAACATCCGGCAGGACTGATTATCGAGTTTGTTTTAAGCTAGTTCTTCCTGGTTCCTTTTATACCCAAAGATTTTCGATGGAGACTACAGATTAAGGATGGGAGAGCGAGAGGAAGTACAGATTGCAAAGAGGGAGAGAGAGTCTGATTTTTTTCAGGGTGCATTACAGTACAGTAATAGCTTACTCTACCTCTCAAATGAATAGATTATGTTAAAAAATATTATATTTCAGGTTGATATAAAAAAAATTATTTTAAGGAAATCTGAGGAAATATTTTTCAGAAATCTGTAGACTTTTTACAGAATAAACAGAGCTCTGGAGAAGAGGGAGCGGGAAGGAAGGATGCGGTGCCGCCTGCGTGGAAAACCAGCGTAAAAGAAGCCCCCAAAAGACGAAAACCCCAAAATACCTTACCCCTATAGAGGAACTATATCGATAATAATACTCATGATACGCCGAGTGCAAGATGACAGAGGAATATCGTCGAAATAAGACAAAAAAAGAGGAGCGCAAAACACACACGCCAACCCACTCAGGCGGCACCAAGAAATCTGGGGTTTTCTTGTGACGTCACTAGGACAGTTAACTCATAAATACAGCCTAGAGAGAGAGTGAACGGGATCTGATGGGGGTTTTGAACGGGTGACTCTTCTTTTTTTGTGTGATTTATGACTAGCCAATGACCAAAGATAGGTTTTTCGCTATGCTCAAAACCCCTATTTCCTTTTCTGGTCTTGCCAAAAAGTGTGTGGGCCAAAATATATGTTGGCCCCGACGCTTCCCACGCCACTCAGCAGTTTTTAACAAACAGCCGAAATAAACTAAGATATATTGAAGTTTGGTGAAGCTGCTTTGATTTGAGTGGCGGTAACCACAAGTAGCTTAATTGGGGTAGATTGCTAGAAGCGAAGTAGACCGCACATTTAATTAAAACCACATGGTATTAATCTCTTTAGTAAACGGTCTAGGGCGCGTATGGTTTGCTATATGAGCGTAATATAAACATGAAATTCTCGATATATGTATTTGTTACCTGAGCATACTTCGTGTTTTTCTTCCGTTCTTGTCTTTTCTCCTGTTGTCTTCATTTTAATAATTTATCTCTAGTAGACGTGACAGAGCCAGTATACGATGACCTACTTTACAATTTAGACGCTACCTCAGTGAATTATTGCAGTTGCGCCAAGTATGTCCCTCTAATCCGCATTCTGAATAATATTACTTATGAATCTTGGGGGAAGTTTTAGTAGTATATTTCTCCATTTGATGAAAGTTAAAGCAAGTTTGCACATTTACAAACTCCTCTTTCAATCTTTTGGGGACAAATTCTCGCATGAAAGAGGAGCAAGTTGAATTCCATTGCTTTTTACGTCATAGCTGTTTCCTGAAACACACGAGTGTAAGTTGTAAATATTATTAGGTAATCTTTAAGATTAGCTTCTCCGGGGGATTGTTGATTTTTTTCCGAGCCAAAAAAATGTAGGAAAAATAAGAAAAGGTAAAATGTAAAGAAAAGAAGTAATCCTAATTTTATTCGTTGGGGCTGCGCCACACACACACACCCTTTAGACAGTTAAGCGAAACATATTTGCAAACTGGACGAAACATTATGAGTAAAAGGACAAAATCGCCTGGAAAAGCTATTCTTAAATATTACCTATGATTATTTTCATAATTCTTGCTACGGGGCGATTTTTCTAAAAATCTGCTTTATTTCGTTGCTAGTATTTGATACACTCACGGATCGTGCAAACCTCCAATAAATTATGAGTGTGTGTGTATGGATGTAGATGGGGAAACCTAGATTGAAGAGTGATTGATTTCAGTATATTAATAGTGTCCTAAATTGACCGGTGGTATATATATATATATATATATATATATATATATATATATATATATATATATATATATATATATATATATATATATATATACTATATCTATCCCGGGGTAGAAGGTCAAGATCAGAAGCGTGACTTTCATTCGTCTCTGCTAGATCCAGACGAGGGGGAAGCTAAGTAGTGGGGAATGGAAATTCCCGACAGGTGCGTGGACTTGAACAAATACAGGAGTAAGTGTGGTTGGCCGTTAGGATAATGATGAATTCTTAGCGTTTTTGTATATAGAAAGTTGCAGTACACAAATAATACTTTACTAATTACAAAATACAATATACAAATAAAATGAGATTGGATACGCAATGAAAATTGGTACTCGTTATTTACAGTTCACAGACTAAGGGTTTCGGGGAAGTGAATAGAATCAGTTGGTAGTCAGCTAGCGGCTGCTGATGAGCCAATGTACGAACAAACAATTCACGGGATGACTTGATACAGATCCACGATTTAAGTCGTCGCGAGCCTAGCTTTAGGGTTTGGGGCCTATGGAAGGCGACGGAGGAGGGCGGGGGGGGGGGGGTCACGGGTTGGTCGCAATCGATGCTTTTAACCTCAAGAATTGAGATTCGAGGAAGTATTCGCGCTACACGAGAACTGAACCGATTCCAGGAATAGCCAATTGACTGGCGCTGTCTTCCTTCGGAGTTAATTCTTGATTTCGCGCTCGATAGAGGAGGGGGACGGAGCCGAATCGAGAAATAGTTCTGTCTCGTTCTAAAAGCTGGGCCTATACTGAATTTGCACGGCCTGTAACTGAAGTTAAATATGGCTCAACTGGAAGCGATTTGCCTTAGGCCCCGGAAGGGCTTCTTCTTAATCAGACACAATGTCGGGGGAAGGTAAATCCTCGCGAGGTTTTCAATATCGCGCGGTGAGGCGGCGGCGTCTTCTCCGCGCTCTCGACGGTCCATGCTTTTTTGTTATCACCGGAAGTAGCTCGATTCTCTCGAAGTCTGGCTCGGCGTTCCTCGACCTTGTGGGGCTTCTCATTCCTCGTGACGGTTTTACTCTCTCTTTCTGACAAATAGAATTTTTCCACAGCAATGCTTCCACATCCGATTCATTTTGGCATAAATTCGCGTGTACATTTGACATGTGTAAAAGTGTGACAAGAGCAATATTTAAGTCACCTTATTCTCCAACAAAAGTCTCTCTTTTCCACTTAGCTCGATCATACTAGGGTGCAGGCGAGTTGTTTCCCTCATTCTGGAATAAAGGTGACTGCTCTGATTGAACAAATAGTGCCCCTGGTTCCTATATTAATTTAATAAATCCTAGGCTCCAAGTCTCATAGGATAAAATGAACATATTAAATAATAGATAAGAAAATCCAAGATGCAAATCGTTAGCAAGGAATAGCAGCAAAATCGCAAAGTATTAATAATGTGAGATTAGCAGTCATATACAAACAGTTTCAGCTTGTCTCTGATTGGTCTGTTCTTTGGCCACGTTAAGATCGGAGAAGTGGTTCCATGTTACAAATGCTCTTCTCTTCTTGGTGTTTTCCTTTTTAATTTCCAGGTCTCTTTTTTTGTCTTGGGATTTCGCCTCACATCAAGTTGTGCTGTGTTTTTAATTTACTTTTATTTATACATTTTCCTTGTTTGTAAATGTTTTGTTTTATCGCTTTTGCATTTATCGCATACACATTCATCGCTCGAAGCATTCAATTTGTAATTGAACTATATATATGTATATATATTTTTTTCATGCTCATCCGCACACACCAGCTGAATGGTTGCTTCTACCAACCTTGTGGCGTCTTCCACGTCGGGTCCCCTCCCCCATCCTATATCTAGTACTCTAGGGTGGAATTGACCGCCCTACATCCACAAACCTCAACCTGCTGTCTCCAACTACCTACAGAAAGTTCAAGGTCCAAAACTTGCTAAATGTTACGCAATAATTCGTAAGGGTTACTCCTTGAGCACCTCGCTGCGTTCTATTTATAACTATGACTCTACTTCCCCCTCCTTGCATAACGCCCCTAGAGTGACAACTGCTCCACTTGTCTCTATGTCGTCCTTAATTTGCTGTATGCTGAGTTAAAAAAAAAGAAGCAAATTTTTTATCTCGGATAAAATTATATCGGATATGATTGAGGTATTCTGCATCAGTGAGACTTGGGGAGGCCGTACACCCACCGCATATACTTTCGTACACTATTAGAGAAATACCAGGTGAGGCATTGTAGTCAGTATTATTGCGGCTGACTTTCTCTGTTCTTCATTTCCACCGAATGACGTCTCATCTGATACCTTTCAGGTAGTTGTTGCTACTCATGAAATAAGCCCATCGCCCAAAGTCATAAACATCTTCAGACAACCTGGTCACCCATCAGATCTTTTCTTTAACGAACTGAGAAATATTTTCATGGTCGCCTTTTCAATCTCCTCCGCCACCCTCGTGGTACTCTGCTACTTCAATATCCCCACTAAAACACCATCTCACATCGATGAGTCCTTGAAGTCTTCGAACTTTTTTCTCTCTACCAATTCGTCACTTCTCCAACCCATACCTACACCTACAGCAACATTCTTGATGTCGTTTACTCCCAATACCCACTTCATTAACTCTGATCACTTTATTATTCAATTCAGTTTAACTCTATCTTCTCAAACTAAGGTTTCCAATGGTCCTTTTGGACGGTTACACCACCGTAGACTCTCCTCCATTGACCTTAGGCTGATGTCACGGGAGCTCGTCTCACTTCTCCCGTTAGCCTAATGCCTCTCCCTTTTCTGACCTCAACATATCCATCGCTTTCGGTTCCTCGCACTCGTATCTGCTGCATTGGTGATTGTATCTTCTCTGCAGCTACTCCTAATTTGTAAAATGGTCTGCCTGTTGGCATACGCTTCTTTTCCTCGACTGGCGCTTTCTATCGGTCTCTGAAATTCCACTTCTTCTGTCAGGCCTTTTTCTAGTGGATGGACGGGCGCCCTGCGAAAGCTTCAAGGTCTTGAAGGGCGTCATATAAAATATATTATTATTATTATTATTGTAGAAATTTCTTATCGGCTTTCAACTTAATCTAATTTTCTAGATTTTGCCTCCAATTAGCGAAAAGTCGTTTTTGAGGTTTCACTGATTTTATTGTTAATATGGCTCTTGGTAAAACATATACAATGCTTTTAATATATATTTATTCATAGTGCACTGACGTTTTGAGATTCACAGGGATCACATCTTCATAGTGGGAGATAATGTGGCTCACCTGGCTTTGTAAAATATATACATAAATACAAAAATATGGGTGGTGACATTATAAAAGTTCACACAAAATGGTAAATTACCAAAATGTTAATATAAGTTACAAAAAGTAAATACTATGATTTAGAATACATTTTAATTATGGCGTAGTTCATTATCTATAATGCTTATTTCGAGTTTAATTGTTTTAATTAATATGGCTTCGGCTATTTTTACTGTCCGTTCTTGGGCACTTTGTTGATTAATTTGAAGTTTCTTGATATGTCGCTTATTTTCATGTGGTGATGTTCATTCTGGAGCAGCTCCTGGACCTTCCTGTGGTCGAAGTGATACTGTTTGGTACGGGTTTCGAGGCTATTTTTAGTCAATCCAATGTATGACAATTGTCTTCCGGACATAAGAATTTATATACCACATAGTTGTTGCCTTGGGATTTTCGCCAAGTGGAGAATTTGGAACCAAGCTTGGGTTCTTGTAGTAGCAATTCACGGGTATTTTTGTTCGTTTGTTGCGGTGTCAGATTAGGTTTCTCTTTAATATGCTGGTTAATTATTTCTCATTATTAATAGCTTTGATTTTGTTTGGGGGTTTCGTAGTAAAAAGAAAAATTGTTTTCTCTGGCCGTCGTTTTCTTTTCTTTTTGGCAATAGAGGTTATTTATGGTTTAAGATATGGTGCTTTCTGTTATGATGTGGGGAAAGTTGTTGGTTATTAGGTTCCGTTTAAATATTATTGTCTTGATTAAACACTTTTCATGAGGAAAATGGCTTGTATGACCTATGCACCAATGTTTTAATGAGGGAGAGCTTGTAGCGCTAGGGGAAAAAAGAATCGAAATTTAAGTAGAGTCCTTTATCCGTAATTTGATGTAGATTGATGTCGAGAAAGTGGAAGCTGTTTGTATTGGGTTTTTTTTTTTGTATAGGATTCCTGATAAAAATAAAGAACATCCTTTTAATATATTCTAAGTGTAAATTTGTTCTTTCAATAATGTAAACGTATCGTCTACATATCTCGTGTAAAAGTTTGGATTGAATATGTTATTTAGAGTCATAACTTCAGTCTCTAGTTCCGCCATGTAGAAAATATTTCTATTATTGTTTTTACTATTGTTATTTCATGGGGGAGGGGGCGATTTAATTTGGTTTGCAAAATGTTAACTTTGGCATTTGATGTTTTTTTAAAAATGATTCTTGATAGAAATAAAGAACATCCTTTTAATATATTCTGAGTGTTCATATTTATGATCTGACGTTTCGTTATTCTACTGTAAAAGTATAGTCAAGAAAGCACAGCGTAGACCTTAAAAACCCAAGTTGCTATCACACACGAGGTCAAAGGACGACAGAACGGGCCTAAAAACCACGCGAAGAGGCTTCGGAACGGAGATGTATTTACTTATGGAGGTTTCCCCCCAAGCCTTGAGGCAATCTTGCCTTTCGCCTACCATCTGGAAACATGCGAGAGTGAGGGAAAATATCCGTTATCACAAATTCCTGGCTGGAAGACGTCCTTCCACCAGCTATGTGTTTAACTTGGGAGAATGCACTCTGTGGCAGGAGGCGATTTCACCCGAGCGTCAGCCAGTATTTAACGTCAGGCTCGTCCGGATCAAAGCAGTACAGGCTCGCAATCCAGCACGAGACACATCTCTTCTCGACTTGGCTCCGCTTTCGTCTCCACGAGGGCAAAAGCAAGAAGCTCTCCCGTCGGAATTCCGCCCCAGTCAATTGCCAATTTTCCAGTAACGGCCGTTCTCGTTTCCCAGCGCAAGTACTGCCTCGTCAAGATATTCCGAAGTAAATCTCAACCTTCTGCAATTCTCTTCCTCAAATTGCCTCCCTTCTTCGTTCAAGCATTAACTTCTACAAGACGTCGACGCGTGCGGATCCCTTTAATCCGATCATTCCCTAAATATTTATTTGTATTTTGTTTTAGCGCAGCTTTTGAAGACTCAATCTGAGTTTGATAATTTCCTGCCTTAAGCTCATTAGCTTATTGATTTATTTCTTGTTGTTTTAGTAAATACTTTTTTCTACTTTTCTTTTAGATAACCCAGAACAGCATTCAGCCATAGCTAGTAATTAACGGCCAATCTGCACTCGCTTTTTGTTATTTGCCTGCTTACTCGGGGAACAGTTTCCATCCATTTATTTCCCCCATCATCTGGTAACGGAGCCGAGGTCAAGTCTCTTGCGCGTCCTTTCGCACTATTTCTCACTGTCGTGGTATTGTTGTTGTTGCTTTAGAGCGCCAGTCTGATCCTATTTCTTATGAATGACAACAATACTTCTATATTGGCTGAGTGGAATTTTTAATAACCTTATTATTGAGAGAGTGTCACAGCGTTTAATCCGTTTTAAGGAGAGGGCCCGTTAAACACGTAAAGGATCCATGGAAACACCAGAATTATCCAAAAATAAATATATATTTTAACTTTATCAATTAACTACAAAAAAGTAAAATATTTATAATCACCTAATAAGTTTAACGAGGATAACCATAATTGAAACCGGGCCTATTACAGAATCTATTCATGTCCAAATCGAAATAGGCTCCAAGTAAACAAACCAATTGCCGATTAGTTATTTTATAGTGGCCCTTTTAGATTAGCACTAAACTACAATTTAAGTTTCACTCTTCGAACTGTAAATATGACGGGGTTCGCTAACAATTGTCTCTACTTCAGTTAATTTGAGTACCGAAATAAACTCATACTAAAGCAATACAAATATAAATGGTCATTCTGACTTACATGAAAGAAAGGATCAGGGGGTGCCGGATGTCACTAGATGACTTTTATCGCGCTTCGTTGTGTTGGAGCGGCCGATTGTAGATTTTCCACGAGATGGGAGGAGGGTAGGGGACACGATGTCACTTCTTTGGATTTACGTTAAAAAGCGGAGGGAGGAGTCGTACTCTCTGACTGAAGGAGTGCTCTTCTGGGTGCTCTTGAAACCTTTTTGTATCCTAAAGTTCTTCGAGGGGTTGTCCACTGGATTTTGGGGTAAACGAGGAGATTTTTAATCCACTTGAAAAATTGGACCTTCCTCGAGTATGGTTCTTCTTCTCTCTTCAGTATTAAGATCGCAATTTGAGAATCACTCGAGGGTGACCGGTTCTTCTATTCTCTTACTTGCGAAATTCCTGTTTGGCACTAGGAATGTTGGTCCAGCCAAGCTTCTTACTAAGCTTGTGCAGGATACTTCGGTCTGGCACCGATACAAAACGTAATGTTATTTTGAAACTGGGAGAAGGACCGATCTTCTCGAACTGGTCCTCTAATGTCTCTCACCGAATAATCTTTTCTCTTTCCTTTGGGGTTTATTTATAGCCTGGCGACCGCCCCATCTAAGGGGGGAGGGGCGAGGCCGCAGAGGGAAGAGCGAGGGGTGAGGCCGCAGAGGGAAGAGCGAGAGGTGAGGGGAGGGTGGCACCGCGGTGCCCAAGTCGGTTTCTTAATTAGAGGCACCGCCAACCGTCAACATCCTTGGTGTTCTTTTTGACTGGCGCCGCTTTTTGTGTCGATTTAACCACGGGCCTCCGGGTCTCGTAGGTAATTGGATCTTTTGAGCGCTGCGTAATGGCCTTTGGTGGTCACCTTGGTCGAGCGGCTCACTCTCGACTACCTATGCGGCGGGGAGATCCAAAAGGGTAGGCTATTTGACTGTTATTCTGCCGGCTAACGTTCCCCCCACTCCCCTCATGTGGCTCGATTCTCTTGCTTTCTCCGCCGGGGGGAGGGACTTTAAAGTATATGTCCGACTGGCCCTCCGGCAGGCTTTATGTTGTAATTCCTCTACACTCACTATTCTGCTAATCTAATCCCCCTCCATAGATAAATATATTTCGGCTATACCTCGACATATAGTAAATATATATCTATCTATATTATAAAAACTTGTATCAGGCTTTTTAAAGGATTACCTTTTAAGATGTCCTTTAAAAGGTTTTTTTTTGTATTTTTTATAAAGGCTGAACGTTCTGGTTGTTTAAAGCTTCAGTAAAATACTCTTTCCATATATTTCTTTTTGTGTGTGTCCATTTTGACCGCGTACATTTTCTCGGTTCATTTTTGTTATGAAACTGTTCGTCTCAATTCTATTCCTCAGCGGAATTGTGAAGGCTCATTTAGGATTGTGTGTATTTTGTTGGGGTTTTTTTTTGTGTGTTTTAATTGACAAGGCAAGGCTCTCGCATTAATTATTTCTTTTGTAAAGCATTTTCTTTTCGTGCTCGCGTACCACGTTAGACCAGGTCGTCAACCCCGTTGCATTGCTAGCCGTTAATTTTATTCTTTTTGGTGCGTTAATTCCGATATCACACACGATATATCGTTGTTTTGAGCGTTTTAAGCTCCAAGACTAGTCCTTGGCTTAACAGGCAAGGATCTTCTATCGTATATTCAGGAAGAGGAAAGGAACGAAAGAGCTGAAAGGAGAGAACAAGAAGAACAAGAGAAAGCAGAAAAAAAGAGAAATACGCCAGCATGAGCTTGAACTAAGTCGAGCGAGAGTCGAGACCCTCTCTATCAATTCTCGCGCCGAAATTCCCCAGTCAGCATCAGTGAAGCTCCCCATTTTTAAAGAAGGCTAGGACTTCGGATCTTCCCTAACTCACTTCGAAAAGATTTTTGAAGTGAATAATTGGGACATTGAATCAGAGGGTGTTGCCAAGCTCTTCCCCTTACTTAGTTCGCAATACGAGACATATTTATTTCCCTCCCGTCTGAAGCTACGATAGATTATTCCACCTTGAAATCCGAGCTTCTGGCGGCGTATAACATGACCCCAGATTTTTATCGCTCCAAGTTTCGTCACGCCCGAATCCAGCACAACCAAACTTTCCGTCAGTTTGGCTACACCCTCCAAAGGCATTTTAACTTCTTGTTGGACTCATCTAAAATTGCCTATGACCTTGACTCCTTAGTCGACTTTGTCCTGAAGGACCAGTTCTTGGCTTCACTCCCTTCAGAAATTCGTTCATTCGTGAAGGATCGTAGATGCTACACTTTTAAAGAATGCATCGAAGAGGCTGATGTATACGCGGCGAGCCATAATTGTTACCCAAAGGAAAATAGGAAGACTCCACCAATGTCCCCCAGGGCAAAAAGTTACAACCCAAGATTTACTCCACGCAACCCCAGTAAATTCGTTAAGGTGACTGGCTCCTCAAAACTCAGAAATTTATCACCGTCAGAATCCCGGGATATTAAACCATTTGCTTCAAATTCCCTTGCAAAATCCTTCCCAGGAGGTCCATTATATGTTTCACTTGTGGAGTAGAAGGCCATTTACATCCTAACTGCTCCAAGAACTCCCAACTCCGTAGTGCTTCTGTCAATCAGGTGCACCAAGTGAGTTCCGCCCCCGTGCCACCATCGTCGCGAGCTGATTCATCCGCTTCTCTCTCTGCTCCCAATTCCTCCGAACATCACGCCAATTTCCTTTTCGATAAAAGCTCTCCTGGAAGTCTGAAATTCGAGACCGGAACAGTAAATGGCTGCCGAGTCTCCACCCTCGTTCGAGATACAGGATGCACCTGTATAGTTGTTTCCGATGAGCTGCTTCTTCCAGTAGCCCCGAACCACGAAAGATTTGCGGTAGTCGATGACTACCTGGGACGTGCAAACCGCTTCCCCATAGTAAATTACCATCTGGAATGCCAGTATTTCACCGGCTGGGCTGAAGTGGTGTCAGCCCCTATAAAGTTCTATTCCCTGCTAGTAGAACAGTGCCCCCATGTTTCTTCCTACCCCGTAGCTCAACCCGTCGTTACACGAATCCTATCGAGAAAGGAAACTGAGACGCCTGGCCCCTTGCGACTCCAAATTCAGCGGCGTTATGAGCGAAGGATTCGCTCAGAAGCAGGAGTGTGAATTGCTCCTTCCACTGTGGGGAAAAGCCCGCAGAAACGAGCGAGGATCCGTTCGCGGCAACAAAACCATTTCTTACATCGAGAAGGGCCTGTTGTACCGCGCTTGCTCAGAAGGAAAAACACCAAGGCCTACGCATTAAGCGTTCCCCGCTCCCACATCCCGCTCGTTTTAAAAGCTGCCTATGACAGTTTATTTTCTGCCCATTTTATCCATAACAAAACAGCACAAAGAATTTTCAAGTATTTCTTTTGGCCAGGTGCTGCAGATGACATCTCGAATTACTGCAGATCGTGCGACATTTGCCAGAAAACCACGGCAAAAGGACGCATCAAACCCGCTCCTCTTCAGAAGGGACCCATTATTTCTGAGCTCTTCTCTTGTGTGGCCATCGACCTCATTGGCCCCATTCACCCTACGCCCAGCGAAGGGTATAGCTATGTACTCACCTTTGTAGATTTTGCCACTCGCTTTCCCGAAGCCGTTCCATTAAAGAGGATAGACATCGTCACATTCACGGAAGCCCTCATTTTCATTTTCTCTCGGGCTGGAATACCGAAGGAGGTGTTATCCGACCGAGGCCGTCAGTTTACCTCCGAGCTGATTGAATACGTAGGAAAATTGTTGATCGTAAAACCCCTTTTTAAGGCCCCGTTCCACCCTGCCCCAAACGGTATCTGTGAGAGATTGAATGAAACTCTAAAGTACATTTCGAAGAAGCTTTGCTCGGAGGGACATCGAGAGTGGCATCGTTACTTGCCAGTGGCAATATTTGCCTACCCAGAAATCCCCATCCGTACCCTGTGATTTGCCCCTTTTGAGTTGTTGTACGGGCGAAATGTTCGTGGTCCAATGAGCATTTTAAAGAAACTATTCTCCAACCGTGAACTTGATCTCCCCCGAAGATTAGAGAAGTGCGCTGAGATAGCGTACCAGAACTCAGACCTAAATCTAAAAAAGTACAAGATGTACTTTGATGTCAAATCGAAGGAACGAAGATTTAAGCCCGGTGACGAAGTGTTCTCATTGTTCCCAACCGAGAATAACAAACTTCTCAGTCAATGGAAGGGGCCCTTTCCGGTCATTGAGAGCCGTGGCTCAGTTGACTACTTGATCAAAACACCCTCAGAAGAAAAACTCTTCTACATTAATATGCCATCGACGAAGAATCGGCTATGGAAGCCAACCACCCCGCAGACCCACTGAATGTAGTGCAGGTCGTTTTTGTGGAGCAGGACAAAGCTTATCCACTGCCCACCTTTCCCAGCGCCACCGAGTTATCACCTTCTGCACTAGATGTTTACGCGCGACTGACACCGGATGAGAAGAGTCAGTTCGGGCGTGTGATTTCTGAAGTCCAGAACGTGCCACACAGATTGAGAACGACATCGCTATAACCCCCCAAGAAGACAAAGCCCGAGCTATCGTTGACATGCCTCCCTCCCTGTAATAAGAAGCAGTTAAGATTTTTCATGAGATCTGCTTCGTTTGATCGGCGGTTCGCTCCCAACTTTGCGTCTCTCTCAACCCCATTATGTAACCTCCTGCAAAATAATCTCTCGAACGCATTATCTGGACTCCGAAAACCATTTTCCACTTCCACCAACTAAAAGGTAAATTGGCGTCTGCTCCCATTCTTAGGTTACCTAATCCCATAAACCTTTCAGAATCTGGACTGATGACGAGGGCATTGGCTGTGTCTAATTGGAATATGGAGATGATGGTGAAAGCTACCCGGTAGCGTACGCGAGTCGCAAATTCCTCCTACGCGAAAAGAACTATGTCGTAATAGAGTGAGAAGTTCTTGCCATTGTATGGGGTGTGCAGAAGTTCAAATTATACCCTGTAGGAAAAGAGTTCGTGATCGAGACGGATCACTGACCTCTCGCATATTTGCGTAATGTTAAGGACAGCAACGGAAGAATCATGCATTGTAGTTTACTTTTACAGAAGTATCAGTATAAGATTATGTATATAAAAGGGTCGGAAAATTGTCTAGCCGAGAGCCTCAGCTGAAACGTCGTTGGTCCAAATCCGAGCTAATTGTAAAAGAGGAGACATTTGTGGGGGTAGGGGTTGTCCCGATTGATTCCCTGTATATATATATTTATGTACCTTTATCGTATGTCCTAAAAAAGGAAGACACCCTTGTAATTTTTTTATGTCATTGTATCGTATAACTTTATTGCCCTAGTAACCTTCTGTACATATATCTCCGCTTATACTTGTACGATGCGATTTATTTACTTATATGTTTCTGTACCATGTATTTACATACGTCACTTTCTTTTCACGTATAATTTTAGTCACTAATGAACCGAGGCGAGTAAGCCTCCATTCGAGATCAACTTTGTAGGCCAAATTTTTCATATTCATTTTGTATCGGTTCAATTAAATTTCTTTGATACTCGGATTAGTCATGCGCTTTACCTATGTAAATCTGTATATACACAGGTTAGGTATTCCCCATTAATTATACCCTCCAGACAGGAAATTTGGAACGCGCCTTTCCCAGTCTAACTTTTTTATGCCTTTTTCCCCAAAGTTGAAAAGCGTCATCTTTCGGAAGGAAGGAGATGTGAAAGAATAGAGTCAAGGAAGCCCTAGGTAGCTATCACACACGAGGTCAAAGGACGACAGAACGGGCCTAAAAACCACGCGAAGAGGCTTCGGAACGGAGATGTATTTACTTATGGAGGTTTCCCCCCAAGCCTTGAGGCAATCTTGCCTTTCGCCTACCATCTGGAAACATGCGAGAGTGAGGGAAAATATCCGTTATCACAAATTCCTGGCTGGAAGACGTCCTTCCACCAGCTATGTGTTTAACTTGGGAGAATGCACTCTGTGGCAGGAGGCGATTTCACCCGAGCGTCAGCCAGTATTTAACGTCAGGCTCGTCCGGATCAAAGCAGTACAGGCTCGCAATCCAGCACGAGACACATCTCTTCTCGATTTGGCTCCGCTTTCGTCTCCACGAGGGCAAAAGCAAGAAGCTCTCCCGTCGGAATTCCACCCCAGTCAGTTGCTGATTTCCCAGTAATCGCCGTTCTCGTTCACCAGCGCAAGTACTCCCTCGTCAAGCTATTCCGAGTTAAATCTCAACCTTCTGCAATTCCCCTCCTCGAATTGCCTCCTTTCGTCATCCAAGCATTAACTTCTACAAGACGTCGACGCGTGCGGATCCCTTTAATCCGATCAACCCCTAAATATTTATTTGTATTTTGGCTCAGCAGCAGCCTTTGAAGACTCAATCTGAGTTTGTTCATTTACCTCCCTTGAGCTCATTAGCTTGTCCTTTTGCCCGCCTATCGATCCCCCAAAGTTCAGGATAATTCCATTTCATTTTATTTGTGTAAATATTGATTTATTTCTTTTTGTGTTATTAAATATTTTTCTACTTCTCTTTTAAATAACCCAGAACACATTCAGCCATAGCTAGTAATTAACGCCCAATCTGCACTCGCTTTTTGTTATTTGCCTGCGTACTCGGGCAACAGTTTCCCTCCATTTATTTCCCCCATCATCTGGTAACGGAGCTGAGGTCAGGTCTCTTCCGCGTCCTTTTGCTCTATTCATCACCAGTCTTTTGTTAGTTGAGTTTTATTTTGTCTGTATAATTTCCTTATTATTTTGCGTATTGTTTTGTCTACAACTACCAGTGGAAAATCGTTGTTGATGGGATATTTCTTAATTTGTTTTAATTCTGCTTCGAAAAGTTTCCAGGTAGAGCATTCTCTATGTATGAATATGTATATGAGTGGTACTGTTTGTGGGTTGTTTGGATGTAAATGGAATTTTATTGCACTTTCTTCATTCAGGTGCCTGATGAAGAAGATATGGTTAGTTTTATCGAATATCAGGATCTAAAATTATAGCTGCATCAGTATTGACATAATTATGATGATGATTTGCCCTAGCTTGCTTGAAGTCGAAAGTATTCAAATTGCCGTAAGCTGGCAATTAGTCTGAATCTATAACTAATCCTTTTGCGCATTTTTGTAAAATAATAAGAACTATTGTTTCCCTATCACACCTCTTCACATAAAACTAGCAGTATTCCTTTTCTTGCCTGAACCCCCAGACCCACGGTCCATTTATTCTTTTCCCTTAGTTCTTATTGTTGTTTACATCTGTCACTATCTTCACTTTGAGGTGAAGATAGAATACTCACTCGTCAGTGAGTAGTCTGCCAAGATTATACTTCCAAAGGTTTGTAAATCTGGCTTCGTCTATTTAGATTGTATTGCTTTCGGCACTTCATTCGATCTCTAAAACGGAGAGAAACTTCTATACCACACACATCCCTACATAAATTGTACCAGTCCATAATAGTTTCACCCTTCTTTCCAGTCAAATTCATTGCAGTAAACTTTGGTATTTCGAATGAAAAGAGGGAACATAAATTTTAGAATGTCAAAGTGAGATTGTTATGAACTTGGAGCTCTAAAGTAAAAAAATAAATCCTTTCCTTATTCGGGGGAAGTTTAGCAACCTTGCCGCCCAATAGGGTGAAACTCTCTACCTCTTTCTCGCTTACGTATTTTCCTGGACTTTACTCGAAACGTTGATATGGTCAGCGTTTGCAACTTCGCAAATTAGGTCACGTTGAGACCAATAAAATAACGGCATTGTTCAAATGCATTAACATTTGTATATAATTAAGGTTAACGAATTTTGAAGAAGAGCTAAAAACACAAATTAAATAAATGGGACAAATGTGTTTTGTTTTAATTCTAATATGTCCCATTCAATTGTAAAATGGATAGTCTAGTTTTAAGAGTTGAGTCTGGTGAAGAATGTGTCAAAATTATTTCTATCTTATTGCCCCCGTGATAAGACATCGTCGACATAGCACAGCCATAGGAGGTTAGGGATAGGGATAATTGTCGGGAGGGATTCAGTATCAAATTTCTCAATAAAATCTTCGTATTTAAAAATAGTAATTTCAAAATCCTTCAAGTTAAAAAGTAGCACAATTGTTAAAGCAACAAGGAGCCGTAACTTTCCCGGGAGAAAAGACCATTTCGCGCAATCCATTTTTTGGTACCCTTCAATTAAATGCATAAAGCTCCAAAGTTATATATTTTAAACACGATTAAATTTACACCTTAACAAGCAACGCTTTTCTCTATTTATCCAAATAAGCAGGTTCAAATTATCTCAAATTTTGGAAGAAGTATTAAAATTTAAAGTTGAGTATACTTTTTTGTAGGACATAATGTTTGCAAACATTGAAAATAGACAAATCTCTCTTAAAACAGCGGCATTTTTATGTAACATTCGTCAAGAAGTTAAGACAATCATGAGCGGAAAAGTTAACGTGTATATATGGAATTTAGATCCCATATGACAGAAAATAAGAAAAATTACTGGTGGGTTTATTTTGTAAGAACTACAATGAAGGGAATTAGATGAAGCAATTTTAAATAAGAATAATTCATAAGGGACTCTGCAAATGATCCCTTCTTCTGAATAACTTTGAACAGTCTGTTTACTGATGAAGTTAAGATTTTGATGCAATCAGCCAAAATATTTTTGCCAGCATCTTCAATGGCTTCCCCAAGGTCATCTTTGTTTTTAAATTGCCTTCCATCTCCGTAAAGGGTCTTTTCATTAGATTTAGGTTGTCATTGTTGGGACCCCAGTCCCTGATTGAGTCTCCTACAAATCTTTAAAATTGGAACTAATTTTTAGTGAATTTGGAGACCTGACTATCAGCATTATCTTGTATAGACAAGTAATTTCCTCAACATCACTGGATATATCTGAACCAAGCTAGGAAGTGCTTTTTTTTCTAGGAACTCTCAGTACGTCTTTACATTCACTTTTTGAAAAGCCCTACTAGCTTCTCTCTAACAATTACATCCCAATTCATTAATTTTACGAGTCACTTAGATCACTACTTTTATCTTTGATTGGTGATTGCTATAACAATATATAGTTGTTTTTTTGTAATGATAAAATATATGATGGTATAAAGAAGGCGGCGTCAAACTTGGCATGCGAGGCGTCTATGCTTGGCACGTGAAAAGATTTGTCCTCTCCTTTAAGCAAGGACATAATCACATTAAAAAGTATATATATTAAAATAACATATTTTCAAATGATAAAATTTAATATATTTATTTTAACGCAACATTTACCGTATCTTTTGGGCATATCGACTTAAGTCTGTTGACCACCTTAGATTATGTACATTGGGCATTATAGTTACTTGGCACGCATGACCAGAAATTCTTTCTTTTTTTTAATGGAATTGGCACGCAAGACCAAAATGTTTGCCGACTCCTGGTATAAAGAATATATAGTCTTTTAGGGACACCCTGTATATGTAAACCTTTTATGCATCTTATGCTTAATTAAATTTTATTTGATATTAAATACCGAACTTCTGAGAAGTTCCATAACTACAACCCCGTCAATTACGTTATGCGGGTCACTTAAAATTAAGTTAAGTATATTTTTTCGTCATGTCGGGTGTTCCCCAAATTGAAGTAAGAAGTTATTTAAAAATATGTTCTAAATTCATATGTTTGGTTATTCGAATTTTAACTCATCATACGCCAATCAATTTCAAGAAGATTAAAGTCACCTACAAAACACACATTCTTGTAACTACATATTTGTTAAATTAATATCCTTAATTAATGAAAAGCTTTCTAACGAACTATCTGGCGCTCTATTTTTAGGCAAGATCTTAAACTATATAAAAGTTTTTATTGCTAAGTTTAATTCGTTCTTTACTTAACCCAAAACACCTCTGCCTTCCAATGACCATAGTTAGGCTGGATTCTTTTGAACCAATCTCTCTTCTTCGATAGCTACGCTCTTTCAACTTTCGTCCATCCGTGCATAAATATTTGTCAATAAATTTAGCTCATTAAACTTATTTCAATACTCCTAACTTTGTAATATTGCACGTTAATATACAGTTTATTTGAGATTCTAAGAGCATCAGAAATAAATTTAATAAGCTGAATTTAATTATTGCCAAATAATATTCCATCATTACAGAAACAATGTTGGCCACTTTTTATAGGGCGATAAGAAAGGGAAGACTTGGCGTGAACCTTATCAATATTGCGTCTGATTTGTTCCAAATTAAACGATATCGCGTTTCATCTTTCGTTCATCCGCGCATGAATATGTGTATGCAGTAAGCGTTGTATATGCATTTGGTTACTCGTATATGTTTTCGGTTACTGGAAGCCGTTTTCGAGCCGTCTATGGGTTGATATATGTGGGGCTTCGCCCCCCATACCCTTTCCAGCTCGCTTCGCTTGCACTCAGGCACAAGTTATTAAACGAAAGATTTTGGAACAAAGGACGAATCATTATGGGATAAGAAGGAAAAAAAAATCCTGAGTCGCTAATTTAAAAGATTACCAAATATTGTTCATAATCTTCTTTGGTATTCACCCCTTTGTCTTCTCATCTAAAGATAACATTAACAAGTTTTACTCTGAGTTTCATTAAGGTGCCAATGCAAGTACAGCTGCATAATCCATTTAGAGCACTTATGGGGATGATGCATTTAATAGTAATAGTGGTTCGTCAACTGGTTTTATACAAGCGGAAAATGAAAGGAGTTGCTGAAGGTGGTTTTCCATTTTCCGGAGTAGGGATTTTAGTCTAAAAGAACTTGATTCCGAAGATTTGGAAGTTGTGGTCACAGTAAATGCTGCTACTACTTCTAAGGATCTCTCAGAACAATTTAACGTAACTCATAAGACTTTCCTACGCCAACTGGAAAGGGTTGAAAAGGTTCCGCTGATTGGAAATTGGTCCCGCAAGAGCTGTCCAAGAAGAATCTGCAACAGCGTGCTGCTTGCTGTTAGTCATTGCTTTCATGACATCATCAGACACCTTTTTAGTGCAGGCTTTTTATTGTGATGAGAAATGGATCCTTTATCCTAACGTTAAACTCTGCCGTTTATGAATCAGTCGAGGAAACAGAATTTCTCAACAACGAGAGGAGGACTTCATCTAAAAAAAACATGTTGAGTGTATGGTAGAATATTGAAGCAATTGTCCATTGCGAACTGTTAGACCACAATCAAACAATTAATGCGATCATTTTCTTAGTTTGAAAGCCGCTTTGGGCCAGACATGGCCCACCCTAGTTAACACAAGGGGTGTCATCCTTTATCACGATAATGCCCGTCCTTACACAGTTCGAATGAGCAAAAAAGATCTCTTGGAGGAACTCGGTTGAGAAATATTGCTCCATCCTCGATATTCTCCTGATCTTGCTCCTTCTCATAATTATCACTTGTTTATGGAATTACAAAACCCTTTGGATGGTCTGAGGTTGACATCAAGAGAAGAGGTTCAAAACGAGTTGGATTCAGATTTTGCATCAAAACCTAAATAATTTTACAAGCGTGGCATTTATAAGCTTATTAAAAGATGGAATGAGGTTCTAGTAAGCAATAGAGGTTATGTTGAAATATTTCCATAGTCAAAAGTTTTTCAATTTTTAATATATAACTTAAAGTCGGAGATTACTTTAGTTACAACCTGATACATATAGGGCATTTATTTTAGCGTGGAGGTAGTTTGTCATCCAAGATACATTTTTACGGTTGTGTTTGTTTTTATCAAATTCAATGGATTTACAGTAAATGCCTATCTAAGATTGTCGCTAGCAAGGGTCCAAATAACCCTTCCCAAAAGGAGATCTCCTGTCTTTGACAAAATAAACAAGCTCTCCCCTACCCCCATTACATCCACTAACTAAAATTCTCCTCAATAACTTCCTTCTCTACATAGGAATTCAGTTATTTAGGTCTAACAAACGTCAATAATTATTAATGAGCTAAAGACATTTTGCGCGAAATATGCACAAGACATTCTTCAGAGACTCTTCCATTCGCTTTACGATTATCATTCATTTGCAACCACGAGCTGAATATATTTGCCAAATTTGGCTCAGTGAATTCAAAATTATTTAGTATTTTGCCATAGAGATTTCACTACTGAAGTTGTCAGGTAAATTGTAGTGACACTTTTGTCTGAAGACTCTATTTAAAATCAATCCCAATCCAAATAAAGTTATGGACAAAAAGATTTGCATCGAAATGAATCCACTTTTGAAAATTAAAATTGCATTTGAAATAATGAGATCTATAGTAAGTTTAAATATAATGCCTACATTTAATTTCTACACAACGCTTTGTAGCCCCTGCATTTTTTTAACGACTCAATAAGTTAACTATATACTTAAAACAAGCCATACTTCGTATTATTTCTTACAGAAAGAACTTGGTTCCACAGGCACTCCTTCGGTGTGTGGTCTACGGCCTATTTGCTATTCTAAACCGCTCTTTTTAATCCCCTTTATAGACTCTTTATTTTAACACCCTTAACACCTATTTCAACATAGATACCCTGTAACATTTTTTTAAAGTTATTTCACTTTTTATTATATTGTCTTTATCCCTTGAAGATTTATATATAGTTGAGAATTTTCCAAACACTTTTTTCAACATAGACACCCGGAACCCTTTTTTTTAAGTTACTTCACC
This sequence comes from Ceratothoa steindachneri, assembly GCA_963969495.1. Taxonomy (NCBI): domain Eukaryota; kingdom Metazoa; phylum Arthropoda; class Malacostraca; order Isopoda; family Cymothoidae; genus Ceratothoa; species Ceratothoa steindachneri. The sequence continues at coordinate 130,976,034 of OZ018323.1, forward strand.
CGGTTTGATATATAGAAAAACCTTCGTCAGATCTCTTTTTTCATCTAAATTTGTTTTGTATACGAAATGATAGTAAAAAAGCGCCAAAGCCCTAATTTCAATACATTTTTTGAACTTCACGATTTGTGTTTTTTCTTTCCAAATCATTCGATAATTATATTTATTTTTTTCTGAACTCTTAGAAAGAACTTTGATAAAAGCTCGAAACATACAAAAAACAGTCCTGCGAATAAAAGTTTCAAATAAACCTAAACTCAAAAAAAACATTTCCAAAAATTTCAAAAATTCACCATGTTAAATTATAGAGTTAAAGGATAAGACAAAAACATTGGTAAAGTTGTTTTTGTGTCCATATTCTACATTTTAAAGTTTAGTGGCTCTTATATAAAATGTGTGAACGAAATCTCATGGATCAATGGATAGATCCACATCAACACCTGTACAAAGAAAAAAGTAATAAATGATTAGTATTTTAACTTTATTCATAGCGCATTACGAAATTAGAAAATAAAATGTATTTTTTTCATCGAAAATGCAGTAAAAAGCGTTTCAAATCTGAAGAAAATGCCAAATTCTCCTAAAAGAACACGTTGAGTATCATTAATTAGTTTAATTCGCTAATTACACGGCTCATGCAGCCTTTGGCAAGGTCACGTACCTCAGAAACCCGCTAATCTTCATAACCTTTAGCTTTTTGACTAAATGGGAGAGGAGGAAGCGCCTCCTTGCCCTAGGGAGTAATTAACCATCCTCCTGTCCCCGGAATCCCCCACCCTTCCCCCCTCTGATTAAAGACCAAATGGGCTCGAACGTGCAGTGAAAACTTTACCCCGCGGGCTGGGCACTGGAGAGACGATGGCCTTCTGAGATTATAATTGTGTATAGAACTTGTTGGAAGAGTGGGAAAATAATTACAGGAGTCTACTAATAATTACAATCCCGAAAGAAGAACGGGATTTTTTTGTACCTTTTTACCGCAGACTCAAACGGGTTAGGGTGAAGTGTTTAAACGGTTCGTTTCTACATGAAATAATAGATGTTGGAATTTTATTTAGCTTTTAGAGATGCAGCATATACAGTATTTCCCACAAAAAAATCATATATTTTGAATCTGCTTGTTGTATTTAATAGAAAAATATTTTGGGGTTAAATTGTAAATTTAATCATGTTAAACGATTTAGTTTTTGAGCTTTCTGGTTTTAACTGAAGGGTACCAAAAATGGATTGCCCGGAATAGATACCTTTATCAAAATTTTAATAAGATACAAAGCAGCTTTTTCGTTTTACATTATTACAATAGTTAATCCTAGTTCATTTACTTTCAGCATTGCCGCAAAAAAAATCTGGCTCGAGTTCTTATCGTCCTCATCACTCTCTTGACAAGATCTGGATTTTCTTTTAACAAACTGATTTCAGCTGTGGTGCGAGTCCAAAGAATGATCTAAATTGATAGGTGGCGACAAAATACTCTATTTTTCATATCACCCTATACAATGTAATTACAAGGGGTCAAGTCGCTGCTTCTGGGAGGCCATTCATTACCATGGCCTAGAGCAATTACTCTTTGATAGAAGACTTCTTGCAGGCGTTCCTTCACAATAACTCTCGTGTGAGCAGGAGCTTCGGCTTGTATCCACCAAATACGATTAAATCGGTTTCCATAAACAACTTGTAGTTGTGGAAGGATTTTTCTGCCTATTATTTTGAGGTAAGCTTCATAATTTAGAATACCATCAAAAAAGATCAAGCCAATTTACGCCCCAGTGTGATTTCCAGGCTGATGATTTTTTGGTGCAAACTGACGTCAGATTTGCTTTTTCGCTATATTACGAAGAGTGATAAAAAGTAATGTCAGTGAGACCGTCTATTTTAGTTGAACAGAGGTAAATCCAAATAGTAGTCTAAATTCCTTCAAAGTACTTCCCTCCTGCCTTTATACAACGTTCCATCAGAAGCTGATACTCAGAAACTGGTATACCTCGTACCACTGAATTGACGGTTCGTGCCAGTTCTTGGATACGATGAAATTGCTTCCTTGCAATCGCACTCTTGATATTTGGAAACAACCAAAGACCACAGGTAGTGAGGTCAGGTAAGTAGGGTAGGTGAGCAAGAAGTGTAATCCCTGCTGCTCCAGGTGTTGCACAGTCAGGCAAGCTTTGTGGCGTGCAGCAAAAGGCGCAATTGGCAGCGGGTTGGTGCGGATGGCCTGATGTTCAAGGACTTGAGAAGGACTTGGTAGGTGTAGGGTACCACATCCACACACATTGGTCCTTGAGAATTGAAGAAGATGGTGAAAAGGCGCTTTGTGCTGCGAAATTGTTTCTTCAAAATCTGAGGTCGAGGCTCTTTATCACTCAACCACACCGTGTTGGACTGCTTGTCTCTGGCGGCAAAGAAAGATATCCAACTCTCATCTCCGGTGGCAACATCTGAGAACCGTTTCGTACCATTTGATTCGAATTCAACCAACCAGAGACGACAAATCTGCACCCGTTCGCTCTTCTGTTATCAAATGGGGTATCCATCGAGCACACTTTTTCCTCAGTCCTAAGTGTTCGCGAACGATGTCATGTGCACTCCCATAACTGACACCAAGCTCCAAATATAAGAATCGAAGAGTAACAGTTGGATCTTCGCCAATTATGGCCCGGGCATGGAACGTTGTTACTTTTGTCACGGATGTCCGGGAACGTCCAAATCGATGATTATCTTCCAGGTGAGGTTTTCCGGCTGCAAAAGCTCGAATTCAACGGGAAACAGTTTCCAGTGGTGGAATAGACTCGGGTAAAACTTTCACTAATTCCCTTCTGATCTCCATTGCTTTTTTCTTAGAGTTTCCACCTAGTGAACGTGTACAACCTTCAACCTCCTTTCGAGAAATCCATGTTCCCGGTTAGAGAGCAACACCAACAATGACGCAATCGCACAGCGCAGCGAAAAAATGTAACCCAACCAAGCGGCGACAAGTTCAAATACACTACAACAGGCAACACTCGATGCCCTGCACTTCCTTGCCTCCCATCACCCATGATCTCCCTGCCACGAGTACCACTGTCATTACTTTCTAATTACCCCTCGTATTCATATAGAACTACGCCTCATCTAAAACCACTAACTGTTCCGTAAATCTTTCTGGATTTTCAAGAAACCACTGCGAAAATCGTAGACGGCCTGGTCGATCTCCTTCACTGAGTTGAAATCGAATTTGCATTCGGTGTGCGTAAAATTTTATATCTTCACAAACTACTCGATGAATTGCATCATTTCGCCTGGCGGACGCTTTGGGATGTTCCATCAATAAATGTCGCACATGATGAATGTTCTCTTCTGCCCTTTGTTCAGATTGAGAACCGTTCCTTCTTCGTTCTACTTCCGGACATTCTTCCAAGACCATTCCTACAAAGAACTTGTAACCTGGTGCTGTAATTTGTGTGTATGGTTCGTATCATAAATACCAAAACCTTCATATTAAAAAAAAAAGAGAAATCCTTTGAGTTAATAAGAATCACAATTGTTAAATCAACTTGGAGCTGTAACTGACCGGGGAGGAAAGCCCATTTCGCACAATCCAATTTTGGTACTTTAATTTAAAAACAGAAAAGTCCCAAAATAAATCATTTAAACGTGATGAAATATACACGTTAACAAACGATACTTTTCCATATTACAGCAAACAAATAGCTTCAAACAAGCTCCGTTTAAGTATACCCTTTTGTCGTACATACCTTTATTAATGTCCCACATAAAATGTTACCGAGTTTCAAGTGTCTGAAAATAGTAAAGTACTTGATATTTTAATACATTGTAAAGTATTTTACTCTAATTTTGTACTCATATATTTTTAAAGCTAGCTTTAATAAAGGTTAGAATTTTTATCAAGCTAGCTTAAAAATGTATGAAAAACATTCATTTGAGTTGTTGATGTCTAATTTCCCCGGGAGCAAAATATATCTCTGCTACATCCGACCGCTTAGGCGATTAAGATTTGAGTAAAAGTAACTAAAATATAATTTATGCATAATGATATTAAATATAAAATGGAGCTGCAAGTGAATAAAGAGCTCAGGTCAATTTTTTAATATTTTTAATTTGAATAGTAGTGCATTAATTTAAAAAAGAAATTGGTAATAACTACTGTTGTGAAGGGTCCAGCCAGGTGGCCATAGGAGTTTATGATCAGCGCCTGGCGGTATATCTTGGAAGGGACGGAGTCTCATGTTTTGTAAGCTCCATCAGGGGGTACGTTTGCTCAAAACGTCGGGGCAAAAACTGAAAGAAATTAATTAGACGCGCGGTCAAGCGTGTGGACGTAGCCGGAGAAGTTGGAACTCACCCTCTGGGAGGGGGGTAGCAGCTGACATCATTGTGCAGCGTTAATGAGGTGGTGGAGTGAAGGAATAAGGATAATGCAGAGGTTCTTTTTTAAGTACTTTCAGGGGAGAAATCACTTGGTATAGCATCTCTCACCGAGATCCTTCATCTCTCCGGTCGTCCCAAGTTCCCAAGTTATTTTCCGAACAGAGTTTTGGGGCATTTTCCAACTCAGGCTCTTTTTTTGATAATTATTGTGTCTTCTGGAACGTAATCTGTGTTGTATTGTTAACGTGATCAGAGCGGTGATCACTTTGGTTCGTTTCCCTCTTTAACTTAGTTCCATTAATGTTTAAATCTCAGGCATATAAGACTTGTTGTGTACCCTTTTAGGATAATTGTGCTAGTAAATTATATTTTGTAGCTAATCTTTCATAAGCCCCGTCCCCTTTCTTACCTCTGGTGCAGCCAACCGCAAGGATTTTCCCCGAGAAGCTCACTCGGACGGAAAAGCAGCGTGGGACAGCTTTATCGCAGTGGTTCTGGGCTTCTTAGGTAATCACAAAGTCGGAAACTATGTAGAGCTTGTTGAGAACTTGGTGAGAAACTACGGCAAGATGGGTTGCAGGATGTCCCTGAAAGTCCATATTCTTGACGCTCATCTTGATAAATTTATGGAGAACATGGAAGAGTACTTCGAGGAACATGGCGAGCGCTTTCACCAGGATCTGCTGGACTTTAAAGGCCGCTATCAATAATCGTATAATGAAAATCTGATGGGAGACTATAATTGGGGCTGATTCCTGAAGGTAATATACAGTATAAGCGTAAATTACGGAAAACTACTCATTTCTAATATTTTAATTGTCTCACTTATGTAATTCTAGAATAAATAAATGCTATTTTTGTATCATGTCGTTTTGTTTCAACTTTATGCAAATGAAAGTTCAAATTTGCCACTTCCTTCCAGAGGGAATAAGCAAATTTCATATAAATATCATTATCTTGGACTCAAAATCAAAGTTTGAAATAAATAAGTGTTTTTTCATATATTCTAGACACAAGCAAATAGAAAATAACAGTTGCTACCCAAAGACGACAATCGTGTTACTCGGTGTAATTATCAAACGGCGCAGAAAAATATTCCTAACATTGAAAACCTCGAAGGACATAAAAAATACTGTAATATTTTAATATAAATAAAACGGTGGATCATTAAAAAATTAGTGGTTGGTCAGTTCGTGACCCGCGGGTCAGTGGTTCGCCATCCCTAACCTAGAGAGAACCACCGTGTTATCACTCCCCCCCCCAAAAAAAATATTTACCCATGACCACCTCTCTGTCATTGCAAACACGAGATTTGGTTTTGATTCGTGGTGCTACTCTGTTTAATTAATTGTGGTTTTCTTCAAACAAGTTGACTGCATTTGTAACCCGATCTCGGAACTGGTTCAAGTCTAGGAGAGGATTTGATTAAAGCTGGTTAAAGTTTGCTGGCTCCCAACCGTGATCGGAAAAATTAGTATGAATCATTGCCAAAGAAGTTTTTCAGAATTTTCGCTCGGAATGAACCTCGTTCCTGACAACCACTGAAATTTAATCAATTTATTTTCAAACCACTCTCTTCTCTCTTCCAGAACCATTTCGATGGAGGAGTAGTGGTTGGTGTAAAGTACACATTATGACCCGGACAACCTTGCCGCAATCCATCAAAGATCAGCCCGTACAGTCTTCAGGTTTGACAGGCTTTGTCATTCCGATCTTTATGTTTATTAGATTATATCCGTTAGGGAGATCTAGTTGATGATACGATAGTTGAATGGCGCTAGCTACTTAACTAGCCATTATTTCATGTACTGTGATGCCTAGTTAGGGCGGTAACCTCCTTAACTAGTATCAGAAACATTTTCATAATCTCTAATACTATATTTTAGGAGGGGATTTTTTCCTTAATAATTTGATTTTTTTTTAAATCCCTTAGTTCAAGTGTGACTTTGTGTGTTATTGCAATTTTATTATTTTTAAACCAGGCAATAGCTTCATCACTCTCCCCTACGTGGGGAGCTTGCGCTTCGCTGCTAAGATTAAAATCTAAAATCTAAAAAAAGCAGCCATGGTTAAATTTTTATAAATTTTCTGAATTTCACCAATTATAATAATTTTAAAAAGGAACTCGAAGATAAATTTCCCCCCTTTCAAAATATCACGTTGCTAAAATACAGTTATAGAAGAAGATATATAAAAATACATTTTCTGAACTTCATCAATTGTAATTCTTTGGGTTTAAAAAAAATTCACAAAATTTTGATACTTATATTTATTTCTGAATTTTGATAAAAAAAGTCATAACCAAACTAAGATGAAATTATTATTCAAATACTCAAAAAAAATCCCCTTCTTAAATTATAGAATTAGTGATGATGCTGATGATGATTAACATAATGAAAATTTTGAAATTATAGGCTATTATTCAATGCTTTCGAGTTTTTTTAAGAGAAAAAGGGATGGGAAAGAGAAAGATTCATAGAGATTTTCCCAAATTTATTAAAGTTAAGGCTGGTTTTTTAAATATTTGAAGTTTTTATCAAATTCTTTCTATGAGTTCAATGATTATCAAATGTTTGGGATTTTTTAAAAAATAATTACAAATCGCGAATTTCCGAAAATGCACTAAAATTAAGGCGAGGTTGTTTGGGGGATATTTTTTCATATATAAAAGCAAATTTAAAGAAAAAAAATAGCTCAGGGGATTATTTTTTTCCGTATATTAAAAGAATTCTCCTAAAAACATTCTTGACTTTAAACCTAGAATATAAGCATGGATCTTAAAAAAAATAGATCAAGTAGATACGAGTATCTACCTACTGGAAACCTTTAATTTTTTTTTAGAACACAAACTCGTTGCTTGAGCCAGATAGGCCAGGTCTGCCCGCGAAGCGTAAGCTTCTCTGTGTGATGAGTAAATCGTAGTGAGACGAATGCCGTCAATGTTTTTTTCCTTCTACGGAAATAAATATTCAAGACCAAGTTTATAATCATTCGTTTAAATTTGCTGCCTTAAGGTTTGCCTATATCCATTCACGGATAGCTTAGCGAGAAGTCCCCTTGTTGGGGTTACGTGTTTAGACCTTTCCCTGCACAATATCAGGTATATCGCCCTCTTATCATCATCATCATCATCATCACTAACTCTATAGTTTAAGAAGGGGATTTTTTTTAGTATTTGAATAATAATTTCATCTTAGTTTGGTTTGGTTTAAGTTATTTCTAATAATTATTTTATAATATCAAAAAACAAAATGGGGAAGTTCAGAAATAAATAGAAGTATCGAAGTTTTGTGATTTTTTTTTAAACCCAAAGAATTACAAAATGGTGATGTTCAGAAAATGTATTTATATATATCTTCTTCTATAACTGTATTTTAGCAACGTGATATTTTGAAAGAGGGGAAATTTAGTTTAGAGTTCCTTTTTAAAATTATTATAATTGGCAAAGTTCAGAAAATTTATAAAAATTTGACCATGGCTGCTTTTTTTAGATTTTAGATTTTAACCTTAGTAGCGAAGCCTCCCAGTGGTGAAGCCATTGCCTGGTTTTGTATATAGTTTAAGTGCATTAGTTTATGGTTTATCCTCGAATGAAGACATATTACCGGGATTTCGTATGTCTTAACAGACCGAGAAGGTTAATTCGACCAGAAGCCTCACAATTTCGATAGGAACTTAATATTAGAGCAAGTTGGTGTGCTAGTAGTTAATTATTCCCTTCTATCTTTAGTTAAGGAAGCTCCTCTTTTGATTTTTGTATCGAAAGCCTATTCCTTTGATTCTTTTAATGAAAGCCTATTGCTTTTATTTGTTCGAACTGAAGCCATTATCTTTATTTGTTCGAACTGAAGCTTATTGCTTTCATTTGTTGGTAACTAAAGTCTATTGCTTTTATTTTGTTGTTTTGTTTTTTATTTATATTATTTATTAGAATTCAATTTGGTTGGTGGTCTTCATCTTAACTGGCATTTTGGCTAATTCTAAAAAAGACTTCGAAAAGATGCCCTTTAGATTTTGGGAGCTCTCTCGCTGAGCTTTCTCCTTCGTTCATCATTACTTTTTATCGGAGTTTGTCTTTCTTTTACTCCATAAACACTTGTGATCTTAAAAAAGTTCCTCTGGAAACATTAAACATTTGAGCAGTTTTTATTACAGATGCTCTAACCATTCGATTTCTTAAAATCTACCTTCTTTTTAATCCGAACGGTTATCACTTTTATTATATCATTAAATTCTGAAATAAAAATACATGAGTATTATAGCATAAAATAATTAATTATGCAATAATCTATAACACATTCAAATAGGTTTTTCAGTCATTCAAATTTTATATAATATTAAAGTTCAGAAAAACATGAAATTAGCAAGCGTTTCCATCCTTTTGTCTAACCCTTGTACAGTGTGTCCTAAAAATTACTGTCCAGTGGAAAAAGGCTTAAGTAAAGTTTTAGGAAAAGTAAACCAAATATCGCCAAATGGGCAGTGCTGTAGACGCTCCACGAACTGGTAGGCACTCAACTTCAGAAGAAAAAGTTGTTGAGATCCAGTAAATGATTATAAAGAGTCCAAAGAACTCTGTAAGGCGGTTATCCCAGCAGGTTCATTTAGTAAACAGTACAGCGCTTGACATTCTGCAGAAGTTGAAGATCTTTCCATATGTATAAGGTATCCGTAGTGCACGAGTTGAAAGAGTGTTGATCACCAGTCCTGCGATGATTACTGATATTAGTTTCAGTCAGAACTTTCTTCGTGAGAAAGGTGAGAACATCCTTGATGGGACCTTCATCACCGATGAGGCATAGTTTCATCTTTCTGGATACATGAACAGCCGGAACATTCGTTTCTGTAGCCCTGAAGACCCTCATGAACTTACAGAAATTCCTATACACGACCAGAAACAAGATCGGGATATGGTGTTGTTTAAATCGTACGCGAATCATTGGAGCATTTTTTTTCGACGACACCAAAAACGTACAACGTTACCGCACTCAAATTCTGGAACATTCATAGACCAGCTCAATGAGTGTGAGCATGAAGAAGGCTGGTTTCAACCATATAGGGTAACTGCACACACAACCCATGGATCACTACAGTTTTTGAAAGACTTCTTTGCTGATCGCATAATCTGGCCTACTAGGTACCTGGACCTCACACCCCTGGAGGTCCATTCTCTAGAATAAAGTCCAGCAAAGACTTAACACAAGACCTGAGAGATCCATCTTCTGTTCGCCAAAGCCTTATCAGAAATGATGTCAATTGAAGGGTGGCTGTCAAAAATCCAAATGTGAACTATTTGGTTAAAATCATCGTCAATATGTAGGGAGAAGGATCGGAAAGAGTTACGGCTGGTAGGTGACCTTATTCTTCCTGATCTATTTTTTTTTAATTGGTCGTTGGTTAAGTTAAAGCATGATTCTAGGAGAATATTTATCAGGCCGTGTTTCAATGCTGTCAATATATCCTCCCCATGCGTATTGTAGTTGAAATCCCATTTGTATTTGCTTCGAGTTATGCCTTCAATGATTTCTTTTGTTTTTCTAAGCTTAGGGAGTGGTGCTGACGGTGAGGCGTATATTCTCATGTTTAGCTCCAGGCTAGTTTTGACAGGTGGGTTTCCTTTGTTGGTCTTTTCTTGGATCTCCTTTTGTACAACTGTTTTTTTCTTGAACCAGCTGGTTAGTTTCTATTTGTTCTGGCTCTCTCGAATTGGAGCGTAATTTCGTCAATGTTTCCATCTTGCTCACATTTTGGGCCTGGTACAAATCTCCTGGAGGTGGGTTGTCCTAGAATCACATTGGCTCAACCCCAGTTTGCACCAGCATCTTGTTTAGTTTCGTTGCTTAAACTTCCCAGTGTTGTGATTTTCACAAAGTCGGCGTAGATTAGACACATCACCATGTCTAATTTCATTTAGGGTCAATTTGCAGGATTGTCTTTTGCTGTTCTGGCGATTTTTTGCTTGTGGATAGGTGAAATTTGCCTTTTTGTTTTTTCCTCTATTATTTTCTTATTTTTTTTCATTCACCAAACTTTTTTAAGGGGCATAACATAGATAGTGTGCGGTGGCGGTTTCCTCATTTTAGACACTTGTTGTTGTTCCCATTTGTGCATTCCCTCCAGGTTTGCCCCGAGCTAGCACATTCTGAAGAAACTTTTCCTTGAAATTTCCAGCAGTCTCCTATTGCATTTTGCTCTAAGGCAGATGTTTTCAACCAGTGTGCCGTGGCACCTACGGGTGCCGCGAGATTCGGTTAAAATATTGAATATAAACAAAATATTATACTGCTAAATGCATACATAAATCGTGATAAATCGAGATTTAGCAATTTAAGAATGTTTCGAACATAAATTTTCAACTGATAAGTGATATGGAAGACATATCACAGTCACGTGATGGCAGAATACACTGGGAATCCAACACATACACACAGCTTCAACACGTTCGAAACCCATTGTCATAATATAATCATATATTTCTTTATTAGTACTGAGACGCTCTTTGCCTTCCTCACGTGCAGGTTATGACGAGCTGGTTGTGTCTCGCCTCTCACGTACGCAATACCCATACACATACCACCCTCAGTGGCTCTCTAAAATAATGTATGATCTTATGTGCGTACATATAATGTTTGTTGAGCCTTGAGTTGAGGAAGGGAGAATAATGGATTTTGTTTTGTTTTTTGCAGTTTTCTGTGGTAGAGTTGGAGAGGGTTCATCACTATGGATAAGTTCGTACTGAAAAAGCTAAAACGCAGGAAAGAAGAAGATGAAAATCACATAGTTACTCCAGTGGTCACTGCTTGTTCTGATTCGACCTCAAATAATGAAAGTGTTCCTCGTCCATCTGAGTCAAAATGTTGTAAGGTGAAAGAAGCCCCTCTTATAAAGAAACGGACATATGATGATTCCTACTTAGCACATGGTTTTGTATCAAACAATGATGAAGATAATCCTCGCCCTGTGTGTTGGGTATGTGGAGATAGACTCAGCAATGACGCCATGGTACCTAGCAAGCTGAAGCGGCACCTCACTACCAAACACCCTAGTGTGTCAGAGAAAGGCGTTTAATATTTTTCTCCTTTGTTAGAAGGGCAGAAAATGTAAGTTAGTAACAGGGTCAAAAGAATAACCTTAGCTGACACTGCTCTTGAAGCCTCATTTAAAGTAGTAGAACTGATATCAATAAAAATGAAGCATCATACAATTGGTGAAGACATTCTGATCCCTGCATGTAACATAACACTGGTCTGCGTCAAAAATGTGCCTTAGGTTTTCTGTAGTGTTTCTTAATAAAATTGACCTCCTAAATCCGAATCTGGCATCCGTTTTTCTTTATCAGGTCTAGTTTTTGCGATACAGGGGTAATAATAATTTTATAGTTTATACATGTCCTATATTACATCAAAATTTCAATAGTTTTTGCACTACTGTATTCGCAGTCAATTTTGTATACATTTTAAGTAATTATGTTAATAATTTTATATTTTTCCAGGTTAGAAATTGCTTAGCATGATAATAATAAGAATAATAATATAATAGTGGTTGAATTAAAAATGAACAGAAAATGTAAGAATAGCTCCGATAGATTTTGCTATGTTTGCCGCAAAGTGACTTTTTCTGAGCAGCAATGTACAATCTATCCTGTAATTAAATCTTTGTATCATGCATATTTTCGAGTAAGGCTAGGAGATCAAGATAAAAGTTTTGCACCACATATTTGCTGCAAGGGATGCTACATAAGTTTAAGACGCTAGATTCAGAGCGAACAGAAGTCTCTCTCTTTTGGTGTTCTCATGGTGGGGAGAGAGGGAAAGGACCACACTACGGACTGCTATTTTTGAATGACAAATCTTAAAGGTCAGCATTGTATCAAGTATTTAAGCTTTCTGTATTATACTGGCTCCTGGAAATGTCATTATTATGCATAGTGTAGAGGTATCCCCTAGAATAATCTTATTTCCCCACCTCCTAAGATATTATTACTTCGGGAGAGAAAGCGAGTCGTTACTCCACCCCCCTCCAACTTCACCCTTTTTGGACTTGCCGCCAGGTCTCCGCAAAATTCACACGAGGCATGACGCTGAAATTGAGGCTACCTCCCCGCTGTCCCAATCTTCCCTTCCCCCCCCCCTCAGGTTGGGAGATTACTTTGTAGGTTCGCCGTGAACAGCTTTTATGGCTCCAGCCGCTGGTCGTCCGTCTGGCCCGCTGATCCCTGCCGTTAACACTTCCCCGCAAGGAGACGCTCGGTTTGTCTCGCCCGATAACAAGGGTTCGAGAAGGCCTCTCTCTCTCTCTCTCTCCCTGTTTTGGAGAACTCCGAGTATATATGCACCCTCTCCAGGATTGCAGACAGATTTGGTTAGACGACACTTCCCTGAAAGGAGTTCAATTCAACGAGGCTTCCTCCCGAGAAGTGTGAGTGACGGTCGCAAGCCACGGAATAGCTGGACATCACACCCGTATCTTCGGGTCAGGAAGAAGAGTCTCGTGAAGCTACGTCAGCCTTTCTCAACTGCCTTCGGATCAAGGATTGGAGGAGCCGTCCTCCGAAGTTCTTCTGGTGACCTCTTGAGGACAAGGGGCCAGTTAGCTCGCTCAAGCCGAGTGTGGAGAAGTCACCTCCCGCCTTCGAAGTTCGTCCGGTGACCTCTTGAGGATAAGAGGCGCGCATCTCGCAAAACACAAGTTCGAGAAAGTAGCCCCACCCGCTGCTGTTTTTTTGGCTACCCCCAAGACCTTCCCCGAAGTTTGATCCGCCTTACTCTCGAGGTTCAAAGGAACTAAATCACTCACTACCCTAAATGCCACATTATAACCATTCAATAACCCTGGTTATCTAATTAGTATTCGGAACCTAATTCCGTCTTATTCATATACCCATATATATATATATCAATATTTATTGTTGTGCCTTTTATTTAGTGTGTATTAAAATCTAATTTTGTCATTGTGTTTGGTATATTCCTTGGTCAAGCAGCTGCCGCTATCTATTCAAATCGCACTCTTAGAACAATAACAGTTGTCGCCTTGCTTGGCCTACCTTAGAGCCTGTGTGCGCATATTCCCGTACACTTGGCCATACTTCGATACATAGACTTAGCATAAAATTAAAAACTAACATAGTTCACTTGAACATGAACATATCTTTTACTAAACATTTATGTACTCTCTGCAACTCCAAATCAATTCCTTTATGTAATATGCAATTTTATTTTCCACAGGTATAAATAAGAAGAATAATCATAGTGTGGCATATCTGGATGTTCCTTCTGCCATCAAACCCCTGCCCCATGGTCCAGGAATTCCTATACTTTCTCCCCCTGAACCTATAGAGGTCCATGAAGAGATTAATATGGAAGTTGATCAAGATTATGACACATCTGAGTCTCATGATATGGTCGCAACACCATTCACTCAAGTTCAGTTAAATGACCTGACCAGGGATCTTGGGCTTTCAAAGGAGAATGCACGACTTCTTGGCTCTCGACTTCGTGAAAGTAATCTCGCTAAAGAAACAACATGTTTTTGGTACAGAAATAGAGAACAAGAGTTTCGAAGCTATTTTTTACAGTATTCTTCCAGCTCTTTAGTATACTGCGCCAATATTAAAGGACTTATTGAGGCTCTTGGAATTCCCTACAACTCATTAGAATGGAGACTTTTCATAGATTCCTCCAGTAGAAGTTTAAAATCTGTGCTATTGGTAAAAAGATAGCTTCCGTTCCTATAGGCCATTCAATTCAACTTACTTAAAGGTAAGATCATTTTACACTTGGCATTTCTAAGCTCTTTGATAATGACATTTCATTTTTAATTGTTAATACTTGTATACACCTTTTGGTCAACTTACATTTTACAAGAATGCAAATCTGGAAATCCTGAGTCATTTTGAGTTATATTTTTTTGTTGAAGTTTGTCCTTATAGGTTAATGCATCCTTTTGGTTAATGGGGAACTTATCCTAATTGAGAAGTTATACAACATAACTCAATAAACTCAAAATAAGATGTACATATATCCAATTAGTTCCAATACGATGATTTAATGCATCGGCATACAGGATTTTTCAGTACATATTCATATTCTTATTGTTTTAAGAAATATTACTTTGGATTTGTTTTTAGAAATATTACACTTTGAATTTACATACCCTGGTAAATTTCGTTTCAGATAGTCTCTTTTATACTTGGGATGCAAACAGGCTACAGGAAGCATCCCTGTTTCCTATGTTTATGGGACAGTCGTGCAGATAGTATGCATTATGAGAAGAACGTTTGGCCTCCACGAGAAGCATTTAGAATTGGATCAAACAATGTGATAGCTGAACCTTTAGTGCCTCCTCACAAAATACTGCTTCCTCCACTGCATATAAAGCTTGGCATACAGATTATGTCGAAACCCTTAATGAAGAATGCCAAGCTTTTAAATTTCTTCTTCACAAATTTCCACAAATCAGTGACGCTAAGCTCCATGCGAGAATTTTTGATGGACCTCAGATCAGGAACTTGATGAGAGATCAGCAGTTTGAGGCATCAATGACGGACATAGAAAAATATGCCTGGAAAGCTTTCAAGGCTCTAGTTAACAATTTTCTAGGCAATAAAAAAAGCCCAGAATTTGTTGCCTTGGTCAATCAGCTCCTAACAAGTCTCAAACATTTGAGAGCTCGAATGTCTATAAAGATACACTATAACAGTCCCATCTGAATTATTTTCCCGACAACTGCGGGAATTACAGTGAAGAACAGGGGGAAAGATTCCACTAGGACATAAAAACAATGGAATCCAGGTATCAGGGTAAATGGGACGTAAACATGCTTGCTGACTACTGTTGGTGTTTGAAACATGATGCACCAGATAAGAGGCACAAACGAAAATCGTCAAGGGCGTCTTTTCAAGGAAATTAGAATTATTTTCTTTATTATGTCGCATTCTTTAATTTTTTATTAAAAGTATAACAATAATAATGCATTATTAGATAGAGAAAGGTTTTGGAATTTTTTTTTCAGGAAAAATGGGGGTAATCTCAATTGAAATGGTGTATGCTGTACTGAGAAAATCTGACCTGATTGAACAAAAATACATTAATTTTTGAGCTCAAGAGGTTTGATTCATTAAGAAACCACAAAGAAATCCTGAGGAACATAAATCTTTTTTTGCAACAATGCTTGGCAAAGAAGCTCAGGTTCAGATTACTAAAGTACCTCTCTCCAATAGCACAATCAGTCGTAGGATATCTGAATTTTCAGCTGATATAAATGAACAAATTGTGCAGCGGATTGGATCAAATGCAAAATTCGCTTTGCAGGTAGATGGGAGTACGGACATAGTTTGTTAATGTCAAATGCTGCAAATTCATTGATGAAAGAGTTGTAGAGAAGTTATTTTTTTGCAAAGGACTACAGACCACATTCACTGTGGAGGACAGTTTTGCAACCGCAACATCGTATCTCAATGACCATAATGTTCTTTCATGCAAAGATTGTTGTAGCATATGTACTGATGACGCGCCATCGATGATAAGGAAGTACAAGGCGTTCATTACCTTAGCACTGAAAGAAAATCTATCTATTATTACAACCCACTGTTTCCTGCACAGAGAGTCATTTGTCGCAAAAAAAATGTAGTGAAGAGCTAAATGAAGTTTTGAACCAGACTGTCAAGATCGTGAATTTCATAAAATCTCTACCCTTAAAATTTAGTTTTTCAAAAATATGCCAGAATATGGGTGCACTAATATCTTACTGGTCTTTCATACTGGTGTAAGGTGACTATCCCGAGGTCGTGTGCTGAACCGGCTTCTCGAACTCAAAGATGAACCCGAAGTATTTTTTGAACAGGAGAAATAAGATGCATTCCCCAGTTTGCTTCAAAATCGTACTTGGTGTTTGAAGCTGCTATTCTTGGTGGATATCTTTAAGAAGCTTAATAAATTAAATCTCTTAGGGCAGTGGAGACTGGAGACAATAGTTACATCAAGTAACAAAATGAAAGGTTTTCAAAGAAGGTTGGATGCATGAAAGTCAGCTGTTAAAAAAGACGACCTATCAAAATTTCCTTCTCTTCTTAAGCAAGCAGGAAATAATACTATTGGATGTCTCAAAGATCTCATTCTACATCACTTGCGCCGACTGAGAGAACCAGTTGATTTTTATTTCCCTTCCCTTTCTACAGAGAATCTCGATTGGATCGTATCACCCTTCAAACTGGTTGACAGGGCTGAGGAACTGAACTTCACGGCAATAGAACGTTGACGAATTTATTGATCTGTGTGCTGATTCCATCCTAAAAGTCAAATTCGAGAAGAGTGAAGAATCATTGGCTATGTCTTGGCGTAGACTAGTGGGGGAGTATCCAAATTTGGCTAAAAAGGCTACATATCTCGTACTTTTATCTTTCTCCACATTGTATTTGTGTGGCCAAGCATTCTCTGCCATGGCATCAATTAAATCTAAATCCAGAAATAAACTTTTATCTCTTGAGGGCAATATGCGAGTAGCATTAGCAGCAATCAGACCTAATATTAAGAGTTTGTGTTCCAAGCAGCCATCGCAGATTTTGTATTGATAAATACATGGCTCATATTGTGGTATATTTTGCTATCTTACTGCTGATAATCACATTTTTGTATGGTGTTTTCTTTTTTATTAATATTAATAGAGCACTATCAGAGTATATATACGAGTATATGCGTTTTTCATATACTTATGGGAGCATTAAAATTGATAAAAATTAACTTGGAAAGGTAAACAGCTTGAATAAAACACCATAAGAAAAAGGTTGCGAACCACTGCCATGTGAGGAAGAGCAGTTTAATGGGCAACGGGGGTTGAAAACAACATAGGCAAACGAGATTTTCTAATAAGGGTGCCGGTAAATCTGAAAAGCTGGACAAGGGTGCCGCGAGCATCAAAAGGTTGAGAACCACTGCTCTAAGGTGTATCAAGAGAAACACGCCTTAATTGATAAATGTTTCCCTTTCAATACACGTTGTTATATCTTTGCACCGAACATAATGATTCCTTTCTCTGTTGCCTTGGGAACCATCTCCGTTGTCTGGAAAGTGACTTTAACGAGATGAATATACTCGCCTCTATCTTTGTTCTTAAATTTGTAAATATCGTCTACCTTGGTCCAACTTTGGGTTTTTACAACTTCTTTCTTTATTTCATCTGCTGTGTGCGAACCCACCCACCCAAGGATCCAGGCGCCTGCGTTTCACCGATCTCTGGGCTGAGATGTGGGGAAGAACGTTGAGTATAAATTTATCTATTCTAGTTTAACGCGTGACTTTAAGCCGAGTAACTTTATCAGATCCTGGTCGTTGTCGCAGATAGTTAGGTATCCGTAGGTTTGATTCACGAGGCGACGAAGTGCGATGCAGAGTTTCGAAAAAAACCTCCTCGAATGCCTTTTCTCTTGTTGGTTCGGGAAATCGCATCCATTAGGGCTCACTAGCCCAGGAAATTTTCTATCCTAGATAATGACTCCCCCCCCCCCTCCAAATATCAATCATAGTTGATGACCTTAAAAAACTTATTGATATATTTAAAAAATAATCGATAAATTAACTTTTATTAAAAACAAAAAAATACACAAACAAGTTAAACGAACACAAATAACCTAACAAAACAGTAAAATAATAATCCGAGGGGTGAAAAGAGAGAAATATAATGGCAGAAATTTTCAAATCCACTCAAACTGAATCGATCCTACCACGCATCTTAAGTTAGGCTAGGTTATTTTTAACCTAACCTAACCAATATTATTTTAACCCAAATCAATCCTATGTAGCCATTTTATTTTATTTTTTTTATCTTTATCTTATTATCAATTATTATTACATATTTTAAAAATTCAATCCTAACTCATAGCCCCACCGCCAAAGATCATTCCTAGATACTCACCCCCAAAAGGCTCAATCCTAGATAATAACCCCTAACATAGGCTGAGGGTCGTTGTCTAAGATTGATCCAAATAAAATTATAAACAATTAATAAGTTGTGGATTGCTTAATAATAATGGGATAACTTGTGAAATGAGATGTTAGTGGATTCGCCGACATGTTTGAGATCCATAATTCCTGAGTACTTTCACTGCCTGTTGTGTGTGTAGCCGTTTGTTGGGTTAATTCTTTGTTTCTATTCTTGGCTTTATTATAGCTTTCATCAGGGGCAGGCGAAAGCGATTTAGTTTAGTTTAATTATTGGGTTGTTTACGAGCATCTTTTTTTCTTAGTTGGATTCATGTTGCATTTCTATATGGTAATTGGGTGCACCAATTTGCAGCCGCATGATCAGGCGACATAATTATATCGATGAGATTAGAGTGTGTACTAATTTTTCGCATTTGACTGTTAAAATTACTTTAACTAACCCATTTAGAAGAGGGTCATTTCCCGCTTCAAGAATTGCTTTCCTAAGATCTTTTTCCTTTCGTCACATATGATGACGTCAGATATGTTGTTTCAACGAAACGTTCACTACATAGTCGTTTCTCACAGCACAAGGGCTCGTCTTCTCGGAAAAGTTTTCTTCTGAGCAAAGTTGACCCTTCACCTATCTACAATCATACTCAAATATGTGGGTGCTCTGCCCTTCCTTAACTGCAGCAATTTCAAAGTTTTGCGCATGATCAATTATTAGATTGATTTAAATATTTTATACTTCACTTAATAAGCATCAATCTTAACATTACATCATATTGTTACATTTGACTGGTTTGCTTTATTCTTGGTGCCGCTGGTCTTTTATTATTTTATCTAAGGTAAATTAGTATTTATTTGATTTTTAGAAATTCCACTCAAGATGAGATTTGTTATGTCCAAATATTTGGATCGAATCAAACTTAATTATTTTTTTATAGTTATCAGTCGCCCCAAAACGTATGTAAACTGGTAGAGGAGAGGCTCTTACAACAGACCTTAGTCATTACTCTTCAGTGGTCTTTATCTGCTATTTAAGGGTCTGCGTAGGTCTTTGCAGCTACTAATTCAAAGAATAAAGAACAACGCCCGAACTTTTTTCTCTCCTGGGCGACGGCTCTTTTCTTAAGCTAACTCCCTGCTACCTTTTGCCTCCTACTTGCAGGGTTGGGGACTGGGAGGCTCTTCATTACACCTGTCCCTCTGTTTACAGGAGTACTCAGAGCTACCCCTGCCACTAATCCCCTCTGGCTACCTACTTCTCCGCCCTTTTAGCACCTGGATCCAACCTGCCTATACATGTAGAGCTTCGTTCGTAATTTTGTTAACACATTTTGTAACATCTAAAAACTGATTACTTTGTAATAATTCCCCATTGTAACTCTGAAGATGATACTCGATGTATCGAAACGCGTCACTTAAATTAAAGAAAGGGCTAAATTACATCAATTTACTTCTACCTTTGGCAAAATAACAAACATCAGTCTCCGATGAACTTCGGTACGCTCATCCACAGGTTAAACAATTAAGAAAAGGCGAATAGAAGACAAATCGAGAAAAATGAAAAAAGAATTATTATTTCGAAACTAGCGGTCGTTTTTAATAAAACATGCTATAATGAAAATATACGGCCCAAAATTCACACACACACACATATATATATATATATATATATATATATATATATATATATATATATATATATATATATATATATATATATATATATATATATATATATACATATGTATATATATATATATATATATATATATATATATATATATATATATATATATATATATATATATATATATATATATATTACATATGTAACACCAAATTTTTTATGTTTAATCAAGTAATTTCTTTAATCGTATGCTTTATAAGTTAAATATATTAACATAACTGTATACAATATAACATAATATATTGCAAAGTTGAATGTAAAAGTTTTTTCAATAGGGTAATCAGATGCATCTTTGCATCCTATTCCAATTCTGAAATCTACACTAACAATGTTATATTTTTATAGTTTGTAAATTGTAGAATCAATTAATTAAATTCAGTAAAAACGATCACGTCCGCCATGTTAATACAAGCATAAATTTTAATACTGTCACAGGAGATTTTATTTTTTTTATTTTAAGATGCAGTGAATGCTGCTTTTCTTGACCCCAATTTCAGCGCACATTCGGCGCAATAATATCTATGGACTGACATCAAAGCGTGTCAACATATTACTACATGTTTCTTTGTTTACAACAGTCTTGGGTGATCTTTACAGTTATTTGTTGCACAAACTTTCCTTCTCCTTCAGTTTGACAATCACTTGACCAAAGGAAAAAAGATGGGATAAACCAAAGGGATACCACACTTTGCCAATTCGCCTGCCCCAAACGGCACTAATCCATATAGAATATTAACATAATGGCAAAGTCTGAACGTATGTACATTGCTACAGCAAGATAATACATGAACATACTAGATATGTGTTGGCCACAAACAATAATAAAACATTGCCTCCCTAAAAAATGCTTGCAGAGTGGCTTAGAATGAACTTAGCTTTTGAATCCCAATATATTCTTTGAGGGAGATAAATCCAAATTTGTGTTTAATATTGAAATGACTTTTCCTAATATCAGTAGTTCACATAAGCAATTTTGAACTGATATCTTCTGAGCGGTGTAAACACCGCTCATTTGAACATTGATTATGAAAAAAATAGACAATATTTAATGTTGATGGAACTTTAGTTTTGAATTCACTGTAATAGTCAAATCTTTTGCAGCCTCTTCTTTTTGTGGGATAGGCCAAACATCCAGATGATAAAACTTCGGTTGATCTTGTAGATCTAGAGTGAATTAAGCATTTACCATAATTTCCACAGTTATTACAATCAATTCAAGTAAGTAATCTAAAGCTAAATTTCTCATTATTGTTAAATTGCTAATGAATTGTCATATATTCCTAGGAACCAGAAGCTCGAAACGTTGTTAATTTGAGTAAATGGACTTATAAAAATGATTGGATTATTTTTCGTCATTGGCTTCATCTTGAAAATTAAGTTGCGCCTCGCCGGCAAATCGCCTAATATATATATATATATATATATATATATATATATATATATATATATATATATATATATATATATATATATATGGGTAGCAGTCTTTCTTGAATGCAAATTTTGTTGAAGACCATGGTGTATTAACGCGTTGAGCTGGAATTGAACATTAAAGTTGTTTTAAAATTCCACGCACCGGATTGGCTCGTTTCCTCTAACGTTATGATCAACCAGGCGGAATAAATACCACCTAAAAACTCTTTTCTTTTCTTACTATCCCTTGCGGAGAAAGGGGTCATAAAGGATCACTGTAATTCATTATTTATTATCGGTCCGAGTCACCTTTCGACCATACTGGACATCTTCTAGGGCGCCACTGATAAAAATATTAAAACTGAAATATATAAATGCAAAATACGTTTAGACATTATACACTTCTTTCTGACTAATCAAAAATAACAATATTCAACGTACAATCTAATGTTAAAATAAAAAAAAATACAGTTGAAATTAAAAAGAATGGACGGCATAAATGCGTAATGCAGCCTCGTTGTTATTGCGCTTTGAATTTGAGGGAAAAAGGTCTCTTACAGCATTCTTCAGCTCGACGAGACAGGATGGAGCGTTTGGGAAGACTTTCTCTGACGAAACCCCGAAAAACAAGTTTGAAGGGGACAAGACAGGACATCTGGGTGGGCAGGGAAGTGCCGATCGACGCGTCATTAACCAATTCTTCATCCGCATCCGTGGTGCGAAGGTTAAATCCATTCTACCTGTTTCCTTGTCATGCATAGATCATGGTAGCGGATCATTGAGCAGCAACTTACTTTTGATTACCGTTTTTGAATCTTTGGTAAAGTAGGGTCCATAATTCTTGGTTTCAAAGTGCTTATACCCTTAAGAAATCGAGTTAGGCTCCGATGTAAATTTAAAACTTTCCTCTTTCGATGATCCAATGATAGGTAGCTGTCCAAAACCAAAGCCATTTTCACTGGTCACCTTGTCTTATGTGCCCTTAATGAAAAGTTGGTGTTCGTTCATTGCGCCACTTATCCATTTCATTTGTGACGAGGTTTCCAGAATTTATTATAATCAAATTCACATAAAGATCAGAATGACACTCGCTGACAAACCCAGAGGCACTATGTGCTTATCATCGTTGGGGAAAGAGCGGTACTACGATGCTTGGAGCCGACCGCGAGCATGAGGACCCTTCGTGGCACACCGGAAAACAACCCCTTTCCCTTACCACATCAGGGAGTGTGGCTATAGAAACTCTTCGTTTGCGAAGGGAGGAAATGGCAGCGGTGTTTGCGATTGGTTATGTATACAATGGCCGATGTAGAAAATCCCACGCCACAGGGCTCGTTTCCAGTGTAACAGCCAGACTGCCATGTCAGAGAGCTTCCCTAGTCATTACTGTAATATTTGTCACGATTCGAGTCACATTTTATCACCAGTTCAGCGAAAGCAACTTTAATTCCTCTGATTTATTTGAATTCTCTGATTCCGGTTTATTTCAAGCATTACCGTAAACCACTTTCGGAAAAGAAAAAGGTGTCTTCTTCATTTATTTTATTAGATTTTATATATTTCTATATTCTATTCACTACTACTTTAATGAAAATGTGGTGTGAGTGCATACCGTAGGAAGGACGTTATTGCAGGTAGGAGTTACCACTTCACTTTCCTGAAACGTTGGTAGTGTTAAATCTAAAGCTCTTTCATGGTATAGAAAGACATTCCTCATTTTCGTGATTTTTTTTATATAATTCTTTACTTAGGAGACAGGTTTCGAAAGTAACTGACGTCCATTATCCAGTTCAAGAATAATTTAAGAGAAAAGGCTAATTGGAGAGAAAGAAAAAACGGCTAAAGCAAAGGGCCTTTGATAAGCTCAGTGGTAACTTTCCCTTTTTGTTCATCATGGATCAGTGGTAACATTCCCTTTTTGTTCATCGTGACTCAGTGGTAACTAGCCCACGCTTTCCCTAGGCAGGGCAAATGAGACGGCAGTTAAGGCGGTAGATCGTCCCGGGCCCTGAGAGCCAAGGAGGGGCCCGTGAATTTCTAAAGGATCCGATATCGATAGAGATTTTCTTTTGATTTTTTATTTGATATCTGTTTTGTTAATTTCGCCTGTATTAAATTTATTTACAAAAAAAGGAGGCTACCAATTCATTATATAGGTTTACTATGTCTTTCAGGTCCAAATTCCAGCACATATTTTTTTGATATCACCCATTTAGAATGCATCATGCTATATTAGCACACTGATATCATAGTGAACTCAATAATGAAGATTTTGCAAAAGAAATGCAACATCAGAACTTAGATCAAATTTAGGAAACCCAGAAGTGAATCCTTTAGAAGTTATAAATTCTACAGTAGTTTTAACAGAAAGAGTTTTTAGCAAACTCAAACATCGTAAAGACTTTTGCAAATCTCCTATGTCTCAAACCCGACTTGCTACCTAAGTGGGGTCCATTTCTAGAGCCTAGAAGGTTTGCTCAATATTTCTTGGTAAGTTTTGTAGCAAAAATATTTAATAATATTCTTTTGATAGCATTAATTTATTATTTTCGTGGTTGTTTTGTATAAAGTATATTGTTATTGGCCATTGTTCTATAAGATTTATGAGAGTTGATCAGTGGTTTTATTAAGATAGTCTGAGATTAGCCATTCTGTTCAATTATACTTTCAATCATCATAAACCCAAACGGTATTTTTCCTCAAAAATGAAAAATAAAATGAAAAATAAATTTTATGTTATACCATTATCCATAACCCTATATTTTAAGAACGAGATTTTTTGAAGGTTTGAATAAGATTTTTTCTTTTAGTTCGGTTGTCACCTAAGTAGATTTTTATTTTCTTATCAAAGTTATTTCTTATAATTCCTTTATAAGAAGAAGAAGAAGAACAACAACAACAACAAAACAAAAACAAGAACAAGAACATGAACAAGAAGAAGAAGAAGAAGAAGAAGAAGAAGCAGAAGAAGAAGAAAAAGAAGAAGAAGAAGAAGATGAAGAAGAACAACAACAAGAAGAAGCTGAAGAACAAGAAGATGAAGATGAAGAAGATGAAGATGAAGAAGATGAAGAAGGTGAAGATGAAGAAGAAGATGAAGATGAAGAAGAAAATGAAGAAGAAGATGAAGAAGAAGAAGAAGAAGAAGAAGAAGAAGAAGAAAAGGGTGTTAAAATAAAGAGTCTATACAGGGGATTAAAAAAGGCGGTTAAGATTAGCAAATAAGGCCGTAGGCCACACCCGCAGGGGTGCCCTTTGTAACCAAGCTCTTCCTGTTAAGGAAGAGAACAGCGGCTTGTCTTTATATGAAGTAATTAGGAGTTAAAGTTAATTTGGCCCTTAACTCCTTAATTTTGAGAAGAATACCCTCTCGCTTCCCCGCAGGCTGAAAGGAAAAATTCTCTCGGAAGCCCCCTGCTCATGCGAGAGGGTGCTGGTTCGAATCTCGTTGGAGGCTGATTGTTTTACAAATTTATTCCGAGATAAATTGTTTTTCAAAACACCTTAATTATTTACCGGGTATTGCAAAAGTCCCGTTGCACTCGTCACGACTCCCTCAACAGAGGAGACAATGATAGTTTTGATGCAGTTAGACACATTTTTATTGTTTGAACAGATAAACGTGTTTAAGTTGCAATATTAATCAATGTTGCCGCTTTCGGCGGCGAACACGCGGTTCAGGCGAGACCTGAAGGCCGCGCACAATTTGCGGACGAAGTCCTTCCTCATGTTGGCCCAGACGCACTCGACGGAGGACTTCAGCTCATCGATGTTACTGTAGTGGACCTTTCAGGCCTTGCCCTCGACATGCGCACTCACGCTGTAATCAAGGGTAGTGAAAGCGGGCGACTGCGGTCGCCAAAAGTCCATCGACCAGAAGTTCGGGTTCGACCCCAACCACTCTTGCACCGTCTTGGGCGTGTGGGTGGTGGCACCGTCCTGCTAAAAAACTTAGTCCGCCTTATTCGGCCGGGACAGGTCTTTTGTGGCCAAGATGTCCATGTAATAGGCGGCGGTGAGCCTGTAACAGGCTGCGAACTACACTGGTAGCATCTTCTCGCCATTCGAAGCCACGACGCTGAGCATCAACCCGGAGGGGCCGGGTGCTTGGTCGTGGACACGCAGCGGACTTCGCAGAAGTCTTGGCCTAAGCTTACCACGCAGTCGTTCTGCTTTTTGATCACTGGATCGACCGTGAAGGTTTTTTCACCAGACATTAAAGGAAATTAAAACATAAGAATTCAATTGCCACGACTCTTCAAGTCGTTGAGAAGGCGACGATCGCGCTCCCGACCTTATTTTCGCATACGTCGGTCAGCAGAGGGTTTTCCCACGCACCTCATGCTCTTGTGGCTCTCCTTGATGGTCTGGGCACCGTAGCCACCGATATGTTATTCGCGAGCGTAGTCATTGTGAGCTTCGGAGCACTTTGGAAGGCCTTTTTCACAGTTAAACGGTTGACAACTTGAGGTCTGCCTGAACAAGGTCGATCTTTGAGGTCTTTCCCGTAATTGAACCTCTCCGCGATGTCGGATTTGTTGTGGCAACGCGCGCAGATCAGAACTCTTGATTCTTTTGAGTTCTATCTCGACACACTTGCACTCAATGGAAATGACGTTTTAATGACACGCGCTGAATAAATAGAATTTTTATTTTGTTTGACGGAACATTTTCTATTACGCAAGCAAACCTCTCGAAAGATAAAAAAAAACTTAGTGCAACAACTTTTGCAAAACCCAGCACTATTTACTTTTTTTAAATGGTACTCAAAATTTTAAAATTCATCTTAAATGCAAATTCTTTAGTGTTTACGTCTTGTATCTATTTGAACTTATACTTCTAACGCCTTTGACTCTAATACAAATACGAGTGGTGAATTTATAATTTTGCGACATACATCACTAATGACCAGCTGGAATCTTGAAGGCCGCTACATTAATTACTTGAGTGACGTCACTTGTAAATTTTATCCCCTGATGTAAATTGCGTGATAAATTAGATTTAGGTATAGCAAATACATTTAAAAAATAACCTTTTTTTAAAAAAGGCTTCTTCATACATAATTTCAATATATTTTGTCTGCAACTCGCGGAAGAGCGAGTTAAGAAACTCCTTTAAAAAATGGTAAATGTCACGAAAAACTCAAGGCTGTACTTTTGTGGAGATCCACAACATATTTACTTTTGTTCTTTAATTCTACATTAAACAAAAAAACTCGTTTAGACAGTTATCAAGTCCAAGTGTAGGTAGAAAAAATCTTTTATTTCCCTCGACGAGCCAGCAATGGATTTTCAACTTGTACTTTGTCATCTTTGTATGCGATTGTTCCTGATGTTTCTAAACATGTCCGCACGATTTCAGAATTTGCAGTCGATTTGATTTAATATTCTCCCGTTCATCCTTGACATTTTTTTCACAATTCATTTTCTTTCTTTTTCTCCCCCCTTCCTCGGTTCGTTCTCCACTCAGTGAAGATGACCGTAATGCATTTAAAAAAAATTTCCATTTTACATATTAGGAGAAAATTCATCATTATTTCCCGACGCCTTTGGGGGAAATCAGTAAATTTGTAAAGGTCTCCTTAAAATACAATGGCTTGACCGAGCGTGTGTACATAGAAGTACGTTTGGGTAAGGAGACTTGAATATGCGACGATGCGGTACAATTGCGATACAATCCTGCATTTTTTACCATTGGAATTTCATTTAATTCATGCGATTTTAATCTTTACGATTGTTTTCAATTATTATACAAGCCAAGTCACAATAATTCACCTTATTTTAAACTAAAAACATATCATTTAGGCTCAGTTTTAACAGCTTCATTTTGTTAATTCGATGTTCGATAAAGGTTGCCAAGGAAATTCAACTGTTCGATTGCGGCAGCTTAAAAAATCGACGGTGCGATTGCGAGGAAAACAAAACTAAGTTTTAAATGCGAAGGGACTAAATGAAGGTGTTAAAACTGTTCACAAATTATGATATATTTGTACTTCAAAGAGCGATGAATTATTGGCAGTAGAATAATTATGTACAAATGAGAGCAACTCTCAAACTAATCATAGAAATTAAAATCGTACGAACTAAATTCAATGATAAAAAATGCAAGATCGCCTCGCGATTGTACCGCTCTCGTATGCAACAATTTTTTTTCCAATGGGTATTTGAGGCTTGCATGTCTTTAGCATATTTTAATATGCTTCGAATAGCGCAAATTACCAACACAATCACTATTTTTTTTTCAAATTATGTCTGCCGTGCATACACTTCAAATATTTAAGAAGTAGCAATGAAGCAGTTAAATCTTTTCTAAAGTGTCTGTGCGTGTGTGGGGGAAGGGGGGAGGGGGAAGGATTGGCTGGTGGGGTTCCTAACGCGTTGGATCCATGTTAACTCATCACGAAAACGAGCTGCAACCTAGACCAATGAAAGACCGCGTCCAATTACAGCGAAGTTTAGCCACATGGGGTATGATAAGTCCTTGAATAGGGTCCCACTTTGGATAAATAAACTTCACGGTGGCTATCATACATTGCAGATACACGTAATTCGGATCTCACGTTAAACTGAAGCGCTCCAGGTAGAGGGCGCCAGGTTGTAAAACCTCGACAATTTGATTGTTGTTTTTTTTTCGTCCTGGAAACGCAACTTGTGATGAGACGATTAATCGAAAATCGGGAAAATCGCATATTTTTCAAAAATTAAATCGAAGATTTTATTCCGGTAGTTCCGTTTTAAATGTGAGATAAATTGACTTAGTTTCTTTAATATTTAGATTAAAAATATTCTTTTATTTACTAAATTTACTCTGATTCTATAGGACGTTATTCATGCATTATAGCCTTCAAAGAAGATATAAAAAATGTGTAATCTAATCCTTAATATATTTTAAATAACCCACTCGAGTCCCCTTTAAGCTTATTTTTAATTAACTTAAGACATACACAACCTGCCTTAAAATATCTTCATAGCTAAGTAATGATATACCATAAATGAGCTCTGTAACCCTTCTCCGGGCCCCCATCCAACAGATCTACATACGAGGCGTGGTGTAACATATTTTTTTATTATTTACGCTAATAACCTTTTAATTTCCATAACTAACATTGTCATTATAAATTTAAGCATCTTACTGTTCACATTAAAATTATTATTGTAATGATGAAAACTAATAAGAAAAATAGATCAAACCAGTCAAGGAATCGAGAACGGGATTTATCGTCTCTTCATTATTTCAAATATAAATGAGTATAAGTGGCATAAATGGATATAATGGAACCATAGATAAATGATAAAGCTAAAACGTCGCAATCGCACCGATGATTCTTTGAGATGCCAGAAATCGAACATGCGAATTACCTTGGCACCCTTTATTGAACAGCGAAGTTGTTAGTGGCACTTGAAATGCAACTGCCCTTTCTCGCACGGCGTGTTTCTAATCCCATTAAAATGAAAGACGAGGAGGGAGGCGCTCTGTTCAGTATTCATGGTCATGTCCACCATTCACTGGAAGAGGGCGCCCGACAAAGGATTCTCCCTACCGACGCGTGATATCAGGAAAGGTCGAGGGACGAGTGAGGTGTGCCTACTGAACGTCAAATCTCTCTCTCTGTATTCGGCACTTCTTTATTATGGTTCGCAAGATCTTTCGTCATGTTCTTTTCTTTGTAACACACACTCACTATCTATATCATTATCTCTCTCTCTTGGACTACTCTCTATAAGGACAGGGTCTAGAGGTCACCGACGTGGAAAAAGACATGTGTACTGATTAGCAGCGTTTTAAAGTTCTACAGAGAGTGCGTGGAAGTAAAGATAATAGTCTAGTCGACTGCTAGGTTACATTAAGAAGTGGTTCATTTTAAAAAAACAATTGTGCTGCCCTTGTTTAACTGAGACTTGGAGCATGGAGTTCAGTTTAGGTCCACCATATTTTGAAAAGACGTCGAACTGCTGGAAAGGGAAGAAACAAAGGACACGAAACTTAACCGTCGATTAGGCGCAGAGACTATCAGAAACGGATGCAAGAGTTCGATGTTTTTCTCTAGACTCGGAGACTGCGCGAGTACCTGAAGAGGGTTACAAAATTCTTCCAGGTTTCCAAGAACATTGATCACCAGTTGTTTCATTTTGCCCACAATAGGGCAAAGATCCAAGGTTGTAAGCCTTGGCTTCCGTAGTTCAATACTACCTCTGGTGGACGGCTACTTCCCATAGAATAGGCGAGAGGTAGTTAACAGTTCGGGTATAGACTAGTTTAATGAAGGAATTGGCCTAATAGTTTTCAATGACAATAAAGTCCATATATATTGGTTAATATTATTTTTGCTAAGTACAGCTTTGCTGTCAAAATTAGCGATTTTGTTCCTTTCCTTAGCGCAGTCGGGTATCTTTTCGCATTTCCGTGCCCGCAGAAGACGATGGGTACAGCTTTCAACTGCAAAATGTTTTTTTTAAGCTCTATCATAGGACTTTACCTCAATATTATCTCCAGTATGGACAACAAAGTTTTTTGAATTACTCCTATTCTTTATGAGTCCTTTATTTCTCTCAGCATCAACGAGTTATGTTTTCTATTTTTGTGCTGAGTCGTATTACTTGAGAGCCAAAGTTTTGCTTATATTGTATCTTACTTCAGTTCTTGACTAGGGTTCTCAGTGTTTAATCTATCTCCGTTTTGTCTGACCTTTGCCAGTAAATATGACGACCGCGAGTTCGCATTTCTCATGTTTAATAAGTGAAATTTCTTTGAGTAATTTTGGTTGTTTAGTAGCTATTTAGTAGTGAATTTAGATTAATTTGTGAATTGTGAAATATCGGTGATAGAAGCTGAATTGTCTCAATTCAAATAAATAAACAATTTATTGGCACTTACAGGGAGCCATAAAAGCTCATACTTGGTAGGCCCTATTAAGAATTAGGCTAATTTGGGTGAAACCCTTATAATATTTGTAAGCTATTTTAACTTTATTTTCTTTTAAATATTTATCGAATTTATCCTTCATAATTTCAGTGTTTAGAGTGCTGATAGATGTAGTAGTATTAGATTGTGGTAGATTGTTCCAGACTGGAAGGATGCGGTTTCTGGAGGGAAAAAATTTCCGTTGACGTTTTGAATTTCCATGGCTGCTTTTTTATTTTATTTTTTATCGAAGTTATTTCTGAAATAGATTTTCAATTTTAATCTTTAAAAGAAGAAATAACTACTTTCCCCTAAAAACGAATAAAGCAAAATGAAATTAATAGAGAGCAAATTTAAGGAGAAAACAAAGAATCATGAGGATTGGTTTTTCCGTATTTAAAAAGAATTCCAATAGAAAAGTTTTCTGGTTTTTAGGCCTAGAAAATAGACATTGATGTGGAAAAAATAGACTTAGAGTAAATTATTAGGAGATATGTACCTAAAACCCTTTAAAAACTTTTCAGATCAAACGGCCGTTGCCAAAGCAGGATAGGCCGTAGGCCACAGACCGAGAGTCTACCCGCGAAAACCAAGCTCCTAGGGTAAGGAGGAGTGGCGAAGCCACTGTTAGTATTTATATAGTAGTAAATGTTTCTGTTCGCAAACTGAGACGATCCTGTAACCCTTTATATAGTCCGGCTCAATTAATTTCCTTGTAATATATATTTCCCTCTTGTATTTGTTCCTGTATTACTTATCTTATTTTGTGTGCGTGTATGTGTGTTATTTGTTTATATAGCTATAAGGAATAATAAGCCGTCTAATCAAAACTTCAATGGTGAATTGTATATAAAAAATATATATATATATATATATATAAGTGGCCCTGTGGATACCCCCCTCCCCCAAATCATTATTTGGTTTTCTCTGTTTACTATTTGCAGGTGATAATTCTGGGACTAAATTGGAATAACCGACTTAGTACCTCTAGCGATAAAAATAGGTAAACACGAAGCATTAGCAAGTCACACAAGCAATGCTGCGAATTTAGCGGTTTTAGGGAAAGTAAATATAAAAGAAGATATTGATTCTTATTATAAAATGATGAACTTAATAATTGACAAGTTAATAAAATCAGATACCTTTAAATAAATTCTTAAAGCTATTAAATTTTGTGTCACATTTAAACTCCTCTTAAAGGGTCATGATAAAAGCGCTAATTCTAGCAACCATGGATTTTTTAAAGGATTAATGGAATATTCTGAAGAATTGGATGCCACTTTACGAGAACACTTACAAACGAATAAAGACATTTAAATAAACTTCAATGACTATACACATAAAAAGAGTTGCTTTCTAGTTTAATTGGTAATATGCAAGAAAATTTCGAAAATCAGTTTTATAGAAATTATTGCAGAAGCAACCTCTGATGTAGCCAATTAGTTTCAAGTGGCTATCATTTTACTCTACAAATACAATGAGGATATCAAATCCACTAGTGAATTTATAGGTAGTGTTATTATTAAACTAAAATATATTATATCGAATTATTCGGAAAATTTGTTTGTTCAAAGTTCTGATGGTGCTGCAGTTATGAACAGGCACATTGGTGGTGGAAATGTTATTATAGAAAAAAATTGTAATCAAATGTACACTATGTGCAATGCTATATATGCCTCACTAAATGAATTTAATAATGACTTAGTCGATATCTCGGATTCCAAAAGTTGGATAATTATTTAGAAATATATCCTTGATTCTTGCTTTTTTTTCAGTCTTCTCAAAGATGCTCAGTATTCGATGAAATTGTTAGAAAATGATTACAAAAACCAGTTTAAAGAAGCTGGATTTTTAATATCAGAACAGTAAAGAAGGGTTTTGAAAGCAGAGACCTACTACTTGAAGGCCCAAACAAAATTCAAAATAAAATCCAACAACCAGTAACACGAGACTAAGCGGGAAACTTTGAATGACTAATGACTGATCCTATCTTTATATTTTGGCTCACTGTAATTCCATATATAATTTCTCATGTAGATTGTTTTTATAATAAAACCAAAACAAGAAAAACTGATATAATTCACATTAAACAAGCTGCGAATGAACTACAATTAGAAATAGAGAAGATAGAAAAAACAATCGAAAACGATAATTGAAAAGAGTGACGAAATGTCTGATGTCAGTTAGTTAAAGGAACATGATCATTAAATGTTTCTCGTAGCGTGATTAACAAAGATTCGATATTTGAAGTATGACATAATAATATTTTAGCCCAAGTATAGATTTTCGTTTACTGATCATTTAGTAGATGTAAATAATTGGGAAAGGAATGGGCGAATTGGCGTCGCCTCTTAATATGGCTCCCAAATATTTAGATTTTAGGAACCTCACCTTCCAAGCAAAAAGTGAGCGCTATCCCTTGCCAAATGTGGTGGATTTTTCTGCCAATCTCTACGGGAAATCTATATTTTCCAAGGTCGACCTGGTCAAGGCATACCAGCAAATACCTCTTAACCCTAATTCGATCTCTAAGACTTCCACTATATCGCAGGTTGGACTTTTTTAGTTGGTCAGCAATGCCGGTAAGTCTCAAAAAAATGCGGGCAAACTTTTCAGCGTTTTATTGATGGCATTTCGAGGTCTCAATTTCGTATTTCTATACGACATTTTGGGGGGCTGTTCGAGCCTCAAAGAGCACTTCTACCTACAAACACTCTTCGAGTGTCTACAGGAGGTTCGACTTGGAAATAACCCCGCAAGACGTACCTTTGGGGCCTCGGAGATTACTTTTCTTGATTATGTCCCATACGAACATAAAAAAAAGGACTCTGGAAAGGGCTATTCAATACGAGGTAGTTCTTATCACCAAAGATGGTCTTTTCAATCGACGAGAATTTTTAATTAATAACGAAGTTGTAATAATATCAGTAGATTTATTATTAAGAAGGTCTGCTGACCAAAAAATCGCGTGCTCTCACTTATTCTGATTTATGACCTTACGACTTTCAAAACTTTCAATAATTCCCGGACTAACCTTGGAAGGTCTTTGGCAATTCTATCATTCGAAAGAGAATTTAAAACATCATAAGAGTTTCAAATTTCGTTAAAAGCGGCCGAATAGTTATCATGTCATTGCCAAAACCAAAAAAGCAAATGGGGACCGACCGACCGACCGACATAGTTGAATTAGAGTTGCCCGCGACTAAAGGGCAGAATACAATATACATAATATTCTGATAAGGCCTTGATTTACATTAATCATGTTCACTAAGATAAAAAAAAAACACGATACATTGAATTAATTATAAAAGGTTCAATACGTGTTTTATGGAGTGTGCTTTACAATTTTTTTCATTTATTATACGTAAAATATCAAGAATTTATCAGTTCAGGTGAAGTTTAGTATTACTACTAACAATTGATATTCTATCACTATGCCCTTTGTAGTAATGATGGTGACTTCAGGTTCATTCTGGTAGTAGGATAGAGTGCCCACGCGATTTTTACAGTTTCTTTACAAATTTAAGAGTTATCTGGTTCCTCCTTTCCTCTAGGCTACTTAGACCTAATCTATAGTGATGACGTGCAAGTATAGGATGCACGTCAGAAGTTCCGTAGATGGTCCCTGTGGCACTCTTAGGTGTGTCTGAGCTTTCTTCATCTGTTTTACGGTGGCTTTTTCTACACCCGTATGCGTTGCGTTTCTTTACTTTTCATCTTCGTCTCTTGATTCGTTTTCTTTCCTCTGCAGTTTTCTTTTCTTTTAAGGTATGCCATGACCATGATTCTTTAGGGCCATTTGCAGTTTTTGATTTTTTTTGTTGTTTTTTTATTTTTACAATCCCTCTATTTATGATTTTTCTGTCCACATTCCGAACATATTGTGTCCTTCCTTGGGCGCTGTGCTAGATGATCTTCTATTTTATAATACCTAAAGCATATTTGGATATTTATATGCTTGTCACTCTCCATACAGTATGTTCCGGTATAATCTTCATGTTGAACATGAGTAGCCTTCGTTGGTTTATTTTTGAGACCACTTCTGCAGATGTACACAATTTTGTACACATCTGTGTGGTGTTCAAATTTAATAACTTTATTAATTTTGATTCCTTCATGATTTTTTCTATCTCCCTCTTCATTTCTTCCTTGCCATGTGATTCCACCTATATATCCTCTTTCCAACAGATCATGCTTCTATTTGCTGTTATCTAGGGAGGGATTTGGGCATCAATTCACTTTTCTTTAGTGCTTGATCCCTTCATGTGACCCCGTAAAGGGCAGAGCGATGTGTGCTCCTGGCCGCCGTGTTGATGGAACACAGAGTTCCATCCGGCCCTAGCCTCACCTCTCCCCCATCTTCCGCTAACGAACCCTTTATCTCCTTTTGGCATTTTTTCCCAAACTTTACCACTTCTACTCTTCGAAGAGTTTGGTTCGAGAGAGAATTAGGCTGCTCTCTTTGATTCGGGCCCGTGTTAATTACTAGTAGAATAGTGGTCCAATTCTCTGAGATTGGTCCGCTCTTGACCCTACCCCCCTGCCTATCGACATCTGTGGAATATTGGTTGCTACCAAAACCAGACTTTTATAGGTGGAAAAAAGCAGTGGAATTTCACAGTTGGTGTTTGGTCCACTGGAATGGACCAGAACCAAGAAGCGAAGAAGAAAAGGTAAGGCCTATAAAGTTTATCTAGCACGGTCCGCCTGGGATACTGTAAGGTGAGCTTGCGGTTAAGTCCGTGGTCCCTCTACATTTACCCCCACACACGCCCCTACACGCCGACTATGTCATTTAGGACTGGCCCGTTGTCTGCACAAACGGGCATTCGCGGGGTTGCTTAAAACCAAACTTTCAGTCTCTATATCGAGGTTCGGGTCCATTCGCAGACAGGCAGTAGTTAGTTTGGTATGTCTTAACAAATGCTTTATAATAAATCCCCTAAAAAAATATTAAAAACAGCTAAAAGTAAAACAAATTGCGCATCCCACCTTCCTTATAACTCCCTTTACTTCTCAGTTCGACTATGGGTATAATAAGTACCATAAGCCGAGAAAGAAAAAGGACGCAAAATGTAGACAATGCAAACAGAAGGACATTTAGTAAAAGATGTTCTCCCCAAGCAACTAGACTGGCAAACAAAAAACGATAACCCAGGAACAAAGAACAAAATGTTCAAATACCAAACCTCACTACTACATAAATGACCCAAATCGATACGAAGCTTTAGAGGAAATTTCGAATCCTCGCAAACAATAGGTTTTTCCAGGTCAACAAAGGCTTTTCCTGAAATACTCTCGCTGCAATTGCTCCTATGTCAGTTCATAGACCGCTCTTTCAGAAGGTTTTATCAGATAAAACCAGAACCCACCTCAAACTAACTTAATGACGTGCATGGTTAAACAGGGAAATGACTTCCAGAGACTTTTCCAACTTCCCAGGACACAATTCCTGCCTCCCTCGCCTCAAGGAGAAAGAAATATATTAGTTGAAGTATAAAAAAAAACCCCCCAAAAAACAGTACTAGAGCTAAAATAGTTGGCAGGTGATGAAGTAGACGGAACTCAAAATCCTTCTTTTAACATGCTTAAGGCAGTGATAATAGAGTCAGACTTTGCCAAATACACAAAAGCCCAACTAATTAAAGAATTTGGTGACTGCTATGTTACTCAAGTATACAGAGTAGTTAAAAATGTGAAAGTTCCAACAAACACTTAATTTGTCTCATTCGACCTAGACATTCTGCATAATAAATATAAATATATATATATATATATATATATATATATATATATATATATATATATATATGGGAAAGTGCATACAAATTCATTAAGAGAGGGAATTCGAGGTTCTGCGTCTTGAGCTTATCAATCGCTCGATCTCCAATGTGAAGATAACTTTTTAGATTCGTGAGAATTAGTTTGAGAATCGTGGTTTTTGCCATTTATATTGATTCCATCTTCTATTATGGACTCTTGTTTCTTAATTACGGAATATTTTTCAATGCGATATTTAAAAAAATATAGCCATTATATACTGTACAGATTTCACTTAACGTAACCTTATCTATATCATCGTTAAATATATCGATCCTTGAAAATTTTCAAATAGTTTATAAAAGTTTATTAAATAGTTATTATTTTTATTAAATGTTTTTATTTTTACTTTTTAATCTACAGTGAAATGATTCGATGTTAGTTTGAACAATGTTCAATATGTTGTATTAATCGGAGTTGTATAGTCCCTCCGGGCTCTATTGTATAATAAAAAGTAATAAAAATGGCCGATTAAATGGTACATGTAAGTTAAAAGGCCCTACCGAAAAGTAATAAGAACAATAGAGGAACAATACATTAATATCAAACACATGTAGTTGTTTTAGAACCCCCCCACCCCACGATATTAACAGGTGTGACAAGACTTTCGGTCATTTGAAATATAAAATTAAAGCAATATTTGAAATATGAAATTAAAGCAATATTTACCAGGAGTGACAAGACTTTCGGACCACACTGTACATCTTATCATGAAATTGCTTACCCATGAATGCTTGCAAGTAAAGTCATAAAATGTTTAACTATTTCTTTTAGGGACTGAAGTATATATTATTTTTTTTTAGGAAGATTAAATGAACGGCGTTTGGAATAAAATATGTTTGTTAGTTTCCGCCGTAAATAAAATCGAGGTAGAATAATTATGAATTATTAGCCTAAATCGATTTAGCCGTTTTTAATCCCCTGCTTCTTTCCTTAAAGATTATATAGCATATTGGCTTACTATTAAAAGCGTAATTTGATTTCCTCTTTTAAGAAGAATCGTAATAAAATAATCCATAAGTGAAGTCAAGATTTGGGGGAATTTTATCAGAAAATGCTTTAAGCATTAAATCGAGCTATGAACGATGTTAAATGCGAAAAAAATGCACGAAGAAGCGTTTTATTAATTTTCGGTGGCAAACAAACGTACAGAATTCGGTTTATCATATTATATAGATCATTAATTCATGATTAAATGAAACTTTTTATTCTTTATAAAATTTTACACGTTGAGTTAAGAGGATGTTGCAATATGTTGTGGTTATTTGCCCAGTTGGCTTAAAGTCGGCCTTAATATATCTCTTAACTTAAGTATCTGGACTAAAAAGGGTTGTTTTGTTTTCATATTTTACCTTAATTTTAATCTATCCTAACTTAGCTGATAGAGATGGACCTTTTAGCCCTGTTCGAATATACATATGCGGCTTATTTAGCTTGTTTATTCCCTTTTGTTGACTTTCTTCCTCTACCCTCTGGTGAATTGCTTTGAACAGCGGTGTTGTATGGTTTTCAGCTACAAAGTCAGGTCTTATTTTACTATTGCCCTTAATTTAATTTCCTGATAATCCGGCTCTTCCTAGCCAACTTTCCAAGAGGTGATTGGAAGAAATTCCTTGTTACTTCACACTTTTCACCGGGAACTGAATGTTTATCTTCTCTTCTCTTTGTCTTCAACTTTAGCAATAATTAAGTTTATATTTTCTCATTTAGTTTGTCTACTTGCTTGTTTTTTTTCTCCAACACCCCTCCTTTGAATCTCAATAAATGCTGCGGGGTTTGTTTTTTTTAGATCCCCTGATAAACCGCCTCATTTTAGCCAACTCTCCGACGTCAGGCAATCATTATGATGAAAGGTTGTGCACTTTTCCGACCTCAAATCGACAATAATCCCCAAATTCAAATTTAAGATGAGTTACAAGAAGATTTTTGAAGAACTAAATATCCTTAAATCTACAGTGGAAGGCTTCGATGTTAGTTTGAACAATGTTCAAAATGTTGTATTTAGCGGAATTGCATGGAGGTCGTCCGAGGAAGATACCTTTATTTAAAAAAACAACAACTTTTAAAAGCCGTCTCAAGTACGCCAACGTTTATTTGGAGAAAGATTTAAAGTTTAGGAGCTATGTGCTATGGTCGGTGTCGAGGAACGACACAGTATGTCCTACTGTCTAATATGGGTACATACGCAATTGAGTCAGACCGGCAAATCTCGGCCCTCTACTCAGGCAGGTATGCAGCGAAGGGAAGGCAATGGCCTTCCAAAGTAAGAGTGCGACTTAATTACAGGTTGGCTATTCGAAAGGGGAACTCGTTGCCAGATTCAACTCAGGGATTATTTAAGGAAACACCTATACAAAAATAAGTTTTAATACAAGATAAATGATTAAATATGGAGACAAGAATAATAATGGAAATTAGCACAAAGGTTTGCTTGACAGTGAAATTTATAGCGGCCAGGAATTAAGGAAAGCTATCCCCGGGACTTATTAATTAATTCGACGGTTTAAATAAGAGGAGTAAGATTACTAAATCTTTTCGTTATGCGATTATGGGGTCTTCTTAGTACTTGATAGAATGAGGTGACTTAGGAGGGTAGGATTCTGGATTACCTCGGATGATTGACGGGAGCGGAAGACCAATGGCCAGGTCTTCGTAGAACGAACTCAGGGTATGAGCGTTCAGGGAACTCCAACGGGTTTGCGATTACTCTGACTCCCGGGGGGGTGGGACCACAGTAGAGACTCGTCAAAGGACGGCGTAGAATCTCCACGAAGACGGATGGGAAGAGGCGAGCTAAGGACAGTCTTCCGGGACGGAATAAAGTAGTGGTAATCTTCCTCTGAATAGAGTGGATTACGGAGAGGATCTGCTCAACAGATCACGACGACGAAGCTCGGTTTGACTGTGATACAACTGCACTTGATCTGAGCGACAAGACTTCCTAACTCGTATTCTCTGGTGAGAATTATGCACCTCGTCTTAAATAGGGGAGTTCGTTTGGAGGCAAGGGGAGGGGGCGAGACGAACGAAGTCCCAAGGGATAGACAATGCAAACAAGGGAGTTTGATAAGCGCCGTTTTGACGAGGGAGACACCAGCGGCCAGACGGGCGGTCTACGCTATCAGAGTGGGGGACGGTGGTCATAAATGAAAACAAACATAGCTGGCGCCAGTCTAGTCCTGATAAAAATTAAGCCACAAGGCGCGTTTGAATTCATACTTCCACAGTCGGATAAAACGAAGATTGATTTGTTCGGCACAAATGATGGCAGGTAATTTGGGCGTAAAAGGGGTCAGGCTGGTCTTTCAAAAGACACTTGACACAATAAAATAGTGAGGTGGTTTTATCATATTATGGGGCAGTTTATGTGCAACAGGCGTTGGTACACTATATCGAATCAACGAAACGATGAATATAGAATACTACAGATTCTTGAAGATTATCTGAAGAGTGATATTCGCAAGCTTGGTATAGAAAGAAGATGGGTCTTTCAAACACGACAACGACTCCTCCCATACACATCAAGTATGAATATTTATTCCTTTATTTGTATATCGAACTTGTTGAGATTTTGTTGGTGCATTTACATACGTTCATCTCGGTGCCTCCGAATTTCAATACCCTTCAATAAACGGTTAATGAGCTATGGCGAAAGATTGTGGTCTTAAGTAGGGATATGCATACTTTCTGGAGCAAGAAGTGTAGGTTTGCAGACAAAACAAAATTGGGTAGGGGTATAGCATCAGTCGAAAGTGTGCGTCGAGAGGTCGAAAGCTGACCTGCCTCATATTCGGATACGTGGCAGATGCATTTCAACTTAGAAAAGTGTAAGGTAATGCACATTGGTTATTCGAACCCAATTTGGACGTATTTACAAGTGCAGGGGCCGGAGGACACCGACCTGGAAAAAATAATTAGGTATACGGATTAGCAGTGATGTAAATTTATTCAGTCGCTGCGTTGAGGCAGATGAAAAAAAAGCTCAGTGAAGTGGGGTTATTTTTTAGAAACTGGAATTCGGCTGCCCTTGTACTCGTATAACTCGTTGTGCGAACGTACTTTGAGTACGTGGTTCAGTTTTGACCCTGCTCTACCCCGAGCCTTTGAAAAGACATCGATCGGCTGGAAAAAGTACAAGCCACGGACAAGAAACTGATCCAGTCGAGACTAATCACTAATCATACACGGAGACTGCGGTCTCAACTCAAGAATATTGAAAACAAAGTCGTTTATTCTTAGTCAGAAAAGAATTAGAAACCACAGATTGACACTTGGCTGGCAACTATTTTACAGATATGATATGGAACGCGCTATCTGCAGACCTATCTAATAGTTCCAGCTTTGAGCAATGCAAACATGAGATTGGTCGAATGTTTTCTTTAGCCCGCTATCAATTTTATATAGTATTTATTTATATTTTTTCGAGTAACAGAGTTACTGTCAAAATTCATGTATTTCTTTTATCAGTAGATTTTAGGTATCTTTTCTGCACCGGGAGAGGTTTCTTCTGTACTATGCTTTTTCTCAACTGGAGTTACGTTTTTCCATAAATAGTACCTTGTCAACATGGAGAGCTAGGTCTTTTAAGGTAGCCTATTCCTTATGACTCACCTTAACTCTTTGGTTCTGACTCATTTGCAGTACACCTCCTCTTCCTTACCATATTGTTATATTATCTGCAGCAGCATGGGTTGTACAATTCGATCTAACTTCAGAGAGTTTGATGGACAAAAAAGAAAGGATGACAACCCTGTTGTAGTTGTCAAATGGCCTCCAATTATTGTCTCTCCTTGCAGTGTGACGTGACCAATGAAATCTTTAAGTTGCTGACGTACATGAAAATGGGTATGAAAGCCCTCCACTGTCAAGAGATATTGAGATTATTCACATGACGTACTAGATTACTTGCAAGGAAATTGCCTAGTTTCTAAGTGGGGATAGAATACCCAAGCTGACATATTGCCTTGAGACGGTAGCCAAACGAGAGAGAAAAGTGAAGGTGACGACGGCAGAGTCTGGCGAGTCAAAAATTCGCCATTGACTGATTCGTAGTCAAATTTAATCTTTATTTTTATTATTTTTAGTAGTAGTATCATTAGAATTATCATTAGAATTATTATTATTATTATAATTATTATCATTATAATTATTATTATTAGAATTATTATTATTATTAGAATTATTATTATTAGAATTATTATTATTAGAATTATTATATGAAATTAAGAATAAAAGTAAGCGAGAGCATCTTCACCCCAGAAGCGGTGAAGATGGAGGAAGTGAAAATATGTGGAAGATATATAGGCGAAGGTTCTCCCAGATGCAGTGGGTCCTGGAGACCATGCAATCGTTGGGATGTCAGCTGCAGTATCTTGGAATGAAGTGGGGGACGTATGAAATGTACCACACTCCACACTTGATACACCTCTCCACGCCCCTTCCTTCATGGCTCCGATTGTGCTCGGCTCCATTTGGTCTCCGAGCGTTGATTTGGGCAAAAAGAATTAAGGTAAAAGAACAACAAAGCACTGACTTTATACCCATCGGTATGAATGATATGTTCGCTCGTTTTAGACGCGTGCACGCGACTCTTAGAACTTACTATGTCGGTCGGTTGGTAGGACAGTAACCATTTTACTTTTTAATGAGTTTTTGAAAGTTTTGAAGGTCGTAGGGTTAGATGATATGTTTGCCTCCATTACTAAGAATAAACTCCATTGAATCATTTCACCGATTTGAGCATAAAATTGACCAATTAGCGACGAGATTAGTTTTGACAGTTTATGTACATTGTCAGAGAGAGAGAGAGAGAGAGAGAGAGAGAGAGAGGGAGAAAGATACGCGCTGCGGCGCCCTTCAATGGAGAGAGAGACAACAGA
This sequence comes from Ceratothoa steindachneri, assembly GCA_963969495.1. Classification (NCBI taxonomy): domain Eukaryota; kingdom Metazoa; phylum Arthropoda; class Malacostraca; order Isopoda; family Cymothoidae; genus Ceratothoa; species Ceratothoa steindachneri. The sequence continues at coordinate 131,018,024 of OZ018323.1, forward strand.
CATCTGGGAGACCCTTTTTGTCTGCGCTAATGGAGGTGCGAATTCATGAGACGCAGTGATGGCCGAAAGCCCTTCATCGCAGAAAGCCGCGACAAGTTTGCGAGCCCAAAAGGTCCCATCGGGAGTTAGACAAAGTTTCGCCTCTCCGGCTTAGGAACCTTCTCGCGATCGTGCTAATAAGGCGAGACTACTCTCGCCTGCCCATGCGTCGGACCATGGAACCCTCCCATTCGAATGGAAGGGGAAAACCCCATTTGACCCCACTATAAATCCTCTAGCGCCAGAGTTGGAAGGCAGTATCCGCCGCCTGCCCGCCCTGTCAGTATCCACCGCCTGCCCGCCCCGTTAGTATCCGTCACCGCCCGCCCGTCTGTATCCTCCTCCCCCCCTTCCCCTTCGTCAGTACCCGCTATTCGCGTCCTGTTGGACTCTGCACAATTCTCGCAGAACCCCTCAAGCTCCGGGCATTCTCAATTAATTCGCGTGAGTCTACCCCGTACTCGTTCTACCCACTCCTTGAACGCAAAGCGCCCAGTCTCGATTCGTGTTCTAATTCGAAAGCAAGTTCTAAGTTCATTCCGTAATAGTCATTCTCAAGAGACTATCATTTGAACTTTGCGCCAAGGAAAGGATTGCTCCCTTGGACCAAACCTCCGAGGTAACAGCAACGCGCAACTCTCCTGTGCAAGTGCTCTCTCTACTGCCCTTTCCCCCCAGTGTAAACCTCAATCATCGGCTTCGTATACGCTAAAGGTCATTCGAGCGACCTTCGGTCAATATTGTTCGTTTATTTGTACGGCGACCGTCCCCGCCAAGCCCCCCCCCCCCTCCCTTAGCCGCTGAGACGTCTAATGTGTATATAGCTTGTTTTAAAACCCCTTTTCACCTTGTAAAAAAAAATTAACTTGCATATTAGTAAAGCTATTTTTGTACCTGCTTTTGTATTGCCACGGAACCTCCAATATAGTCGACTATTTGGTCGACCTACATTCAGTTAATTTGCACTCTGCTTGTATTTTAAATCTCCCACGGACATAGCCGTCATCGACCGTGGCTGAGAAACGCAGAAGGGTTAACTTGACCCTATTCTATAACATACATCTTCTTGTGACCCTTTATCCGTCATTTTGAAGCAGCTCGGGATGGGTGAAACCAATAAAAATATTCATTCCACCTCTGTTTTTCTTCTTTCCTCGCCTCTTCTTTTATTACTTGAACGTGACGAGAAACTTCAGCAATTATCTATCCTGGATGATATTTTGAAAGAAATTTTAATTTTTATTTCATACTTTTATATTTTATTTATATATTTATTAAGTTGTCAATGTTGCCTTCCCTCTATTCAAGGGTAGCCAGTTTAGAGCACCCATTGTTTATTTATCAAACCGAGCGTCAAGGCCATTTTCTATTCTCTTTAACTTTCAAGTCCATTGAAAATTTCGAGTTTTTCTTCTTTGTAGATTAACTTAGAAGCAATAACAAAGAACTTAAGGCAGGCTAAGAGAGTCAATTTTCCCAGGTCTTATGTAATGGGCAAGATGAAACGAAACTGAATTAATACTGTAGTCTAGCTGAATGAAACCATGGACAACAGAATAGAAGATTATCGTGAGAAAATAATTGGTGTTTCATTCAATAAATATCGATTTCCTAAGAGTTTACATTATTGTAAACCTATTGATCATCCATTGTAATAGCACTAATGCATCCGAGTTTCCAGAAGAAGAAAAAAATAAAGTTATCCCATTTATCTTCGTTTGTAAATGATATAAAAATCTTAAATTTTCTCTCGGACTAAAACTGACTGTGTAAAAGAGAATTTCCTGAAAAAAAGTGGACATCACAGAAGATTTAAAGAGATATTTTTTTTCCTTTTTACATTTTCTTGATTTATTCTCATTCAGCTTACACAATTTTAGATTATATTCTATGTTAGAATATAAGAAGGCGTATTAAAAAAAAGGCGCCTATCTTCCAAAAGAAAATTCTGAAGAATCTAAGAATTTCCAAAGAACAGCTCAATCACTGAAACGAGGTAGGTCAAGAAAATGCCAAAACTTTGACAAATGGTTTGACTTTTATGTATCAGCAAGGAATTCACCCTACTCGTTTATGCTTAAATTCTACACTTATAAAGAGGAATATTTAGCATTTATCGTTTAGTAGACATTAAAATTGATAGGAATGCCCCTCCTCCCAATACTATCGCAATAAAATTGAAGCTACCCTCCCCCCTTAAAAAACACGAGAATGACTGAAAAACAAAGCTAAGTAATCTTGATTAGCTTGATTCTTACGAACCTACAAGTACTGTAAAGCCCTTTTTGACACAAACATCATCATCATATACCGTTGCCTCTCAACGTGGTACCTCTACGTCTCAATGCCACACAAATCCATGCCATAACCCTAGCCTTTCTCTGCCTCATGGCAGGTCAATGGGAAGAGCAATAGATAGTTTTCCCCTTGAAATAGTTTATTATTTACAACGAGTCTGATGTCTACAAGCGACACTCATAATTGGTGCATTTGTTAAGGTTTTGGAACTGTGGACGATTAGTTTATGTATGTTGGCAGAGGTAATTCGGTAAATTCAATTTATTTACTTGAAGGACTTACACCAATATTTGCCACTGGTGAAAAAAAAGACTAAACTTTTACTACTTTGGAAAAGGGACAGAAGATAAGCGAAATAGTTTCAAACAACGTCCTTGGTCAAGTCATGCCTCGTAAAAACACGTCATAAAAAGCACAACTACGAAGTTGAACTTCTTTGAGGAATTCGACATCATCGAAACAATCTCAGCCTTTGATTTCTTAAGCATAAATTTCAGCATGTAATTTAAGAAGATATAAATCACAGCCTGAAATTTCAAAAGACATAAATCACAGGCGCCAGAACAAGCGCCCGAAACATCCGAGAATGAGACCACTGAAACAAAAAACACACACACGCACACACCCAACAAAGAAGCAGTGCGATCCAAGGAGGCCAAGTCTACACGATCAAGTAAAACCTTAAAAAAAACGAGGTAGAGAGCATCAGCTCAAATACCACACGAGGGGATTCCACCTCAAAGTATTTTCCCCCGAATCAACTCCCTTCCCAAAGGAGCTCGATTCCCGCGAAGTAACTGAAGGTCTTAGGACCGAAATGTACAAGCGGGAATGTACAGATGAGGTTCCCGAGCGGCAGATTGAAGATGCTCTCGCCCAAAATATGGTTAAACTGACCACGGACTGCTTCCACACGATCCTGGACACAGAATATAGGAAAAAAAAGAAACGGCAGGGAGCGCACCTCGCCCAGGGCACCACAAGGGGCTAAAGTAGAACGCAAATAAACGTCTACTTTAATCCCACACGCTAAAGAACCAACACTACACAAAATGACAGACAAACTTGCTATTGTACATATAAATGTCAATGGGTGGGACAGAAAAGGTTCCATCTTCTATGACAATATTATACGACAGAGTGACCCTGACATAATACTTATTTCTGAAAACGTACTAACCGCGCAAAAACACTTGAAATTATTTCAATACGATGTTATTAGCAAAAAATCATAGTCAGGAACAGTATGACGGCTGCGCAATAGCCGTCAAAAAAGAACTAAAATACAGGACCCTGGAGGACTTAGATGAATCCTACCTTGTCATTGAATAGGGTACTGCCTAAGGGAGACTGGTCGTGGCCACGGGGTACCAACCATCAAGGCGTGGCTATGTGCCCATGCACAGCCTCTTGCAGATATTTAGCCACAGAAAGAATGTTATCTTCGCCGGTGATTTAAATGCAAGATCCGCTGCGGCAGGATATACCTCCTACAACAATGCAGGTAGAAACATCGAACTACTACTCGACAGACAGTATATGACAAGGATCGGACCAGAATTCCCGACATACATATCTGGTAGAGCAGCCACAAACCCTGATTAGTCCTATCTAGTATCAGGTTTCCTTACAACTACTACATTGAACCGAGCCCCATCATTCCTAGGGACCACCAGGCTATCAAAATCACAGTAGGAGTAAATCCCATTCAAATTGAAATCCCAGAACGCAAAAGCTACAAGCCAGCGAACTGGGAAAATTATAGAAATTACCTCTTAAATTATATCTACGGCCCCTTATTTGATGCTAATTTAGAAGAAATAGATGAGGATCTGGATAAAATTACTGACTTCATAATCGAAGCCGATCAAAATAGTATTCCCCGTATTAATTATAAAGCCCTTTCAGCTCCCCCTGGACCCCTCCCATGAGAGCTCTGTGCCAAGAATATAGGGACCTGTATAATGTAGTAGCGCTGATAGGCCCAGACCACAATGCCCACAGAAGACTAAGACAAATTAAAGACGAACTCCAGACACTAATTACGGACCAGCAAACGCTACTATGGGACGGGCTAATAGACAGACTCATAATAGAAAGAGACTCACACACATTCTGGCAGACGGTTAAATGTCTTAAAGGGTCACCTCCATAAACAAAAATGACAATTACTCACAATAGCCAAAAAATTACTGAGACTGAAGAGATTGAAGAAATGTTTAGGATTTTCTGGTCTTCAATCTTCAAAATTACCCCAGAAGAAAGTGACAATTGTGACCTCGAATTCGAATCTGACGTAATCCAACATCAAACACACAAATACACAAAAACTCTCCTCACCACTGTGTGTCGTAGGAAAGATTTATGGAGGGCTATGGCAGTAAAATAACTGCCCTAAAACTCTCCGTTACTCTAAATTCCTTTCGTCAAAGGAATTTGACGGGGCTGACCCACGAAAATTTCATCTAGGCCCTGCCTAACGTTTGGAATGGCCTTCTCAACATCATGAACGCCGCTCTGAACACAGGCTATTTCCCAGACAAGTGGAAATTGGCCAATATGATTTTCGTCCCAAAACCGGGGAAGTCTTCTGACTGCCCTACCTGCTTTCGACCGATATCTCTCTTAGAATTTGCTGGCAAAGTATTCGAGAAGATATTGGCTAACAGACTCAACTCTTTTCTCGATGAAGCCAACTTGCATAACGAGGAGCAACACGACTTCAGAAGACAAAGAGGGACTGACACGGCACTAGCCGTTGTCACCGAAAAGCTTGCTAAGATCAAGGCAGACAAAAGGCATGCCGACCTGGTGCTCCGCGATGTCAAAAAAGCTTTTAACAAGGTTTGAAAGAAAGGACTACAATTTAAGATCTTTCAAGTAGGCCTCAACCCCATACTTGAGAGGATTCTATGTGATCTTAATTGGCTTGAATGCCATTTCTTCGTTTTGATTTGATACTTTTAGTCTCCCAGAAGAGCCTGAGAGTCATTTGGACTGCTCACCTAGAACATTCCATCTTCTGAGCTATTTGTCTTTGTGACATCCCATTTTAAAGGTGATTTACAATTTTTCCTCGCTTAACTTCACTCAAATCAAAATTTCTGGACTTCTTAGTGATTATTAACAATAAATAGTGAGGCAAACCTGTGAAAAATAAAAAGAAATATAATTTTTGCCAATATATGGGTTATACACATTTATGGATAAATACCAGTAAATGATAAAAATAAATACAAATATGTTAGAATAGTATTGTGTATGGTGTTCTTTATGCTAAATATGATAGTAGCATGCACCTATAGTGATATCGGAGTACAATTCGTAGTTTAGAAACAAAAATAAAGGGTGGCCTCATACTTTTCGCCAAGGGTGCATATATATATATATATATATATATATATATGATATATAAGCAGGCTACATTTCGGAAATTCATTATTATATTTTAACTCTTGGTACCGACGTTTCGGGTAGGAACTCATTTCCGAGGATATGACATTATGAATATATACAAACATAAGAATTTCTTTCGACAAGTTATCAGATATTTATAAATAAATTCTATGGTAAATCGGAAGCAACAGAGGTGGTAATATTCAAATTATAAAAATGCAGCGCTTTTAACTCTTAGGAAATGGGAAATATGTTTTTGTTTTTAAATAAAATTGAGATTAATTAGTTTTGGGTGTCTTCGTTGTAAAAATGGGATATAATAGAAATATTTGAACAATATTGGTTGTTTTGGAGGGGAGGGGGAGTGGATTTGGCGTGATTTGGTACTGAACAAAGTCAATAGACCCAAGTCGCGTGCTCTCAATGAGAAAATTGCGAAATAAGAGACTTAAAAAAAAACTCAATGGGGCAAAATAGTATCTCAATAACAAGCAGAAAATAATAAAAAGATCCCGCAGTGGGACAACATTAATAACAAATACGAAAAAATAAACAAAATAACAAATGGAGATGGCCCGTTCACCAAGCACCCACACGCATACATATCTGACAACCACTTCCTTCCTTTTATCACTATTAGCCTCCACCCTCTTTGGACATCGTACTGATTGAATTCAGAAATTGTCTCCTGTGGAATTTTCCCAATATGAAGACAACTTGTCGAACAAATTTTCCTGCTATGTTGCGTTTCCTGTCTTTTTCGCCTATTCTGTTCAGTGTGCCCCAAAGGTGTTCAATAGGGGTTCATATCATGAGACTGGTTTGGCCCAGGAAGTCTTTTGATCCCATTTTTTTAATGCCAGTCCTTGTTCTTTTTGGTAGTGTGGTATGGAATACCATCCTCCATAAATATAGTGTCGTTTTTTACCATCTGACAAATTGAGAAAACAAAGAAGTCCTTTCCGAAGGATGAAGTTGTATTTTGTCGAGTTTATGTTGCCAATACACTCTATCTGTTCTGACCGAGCAGAGCTCCCGATTGCTCTCCACAGATGGTTGCAGCCAATTTAAATCAAACTCTTGATTATGCAGTCTCCACACACACACACATCCACTATCAGAAAATTGAGCAGATTTTGATTCGTCCGAGAATATGACACTGCCAGAACCCTATGGTCTCTCTGCCATCTCATTTGTCCATTCTTCTGTTCTTTGAATATTTGCTGGTTGAAGAAGATATTCCCTTCTAGCTCCTCTACCATAGTAGTTAAGTTGATGGAGAGACCTCACAGCAAGAGCAGTAGTAGCATTCCCCCCGTTTTTGTTCTATTCTAAGAGTGCTAAGAGTGTCTAATATATATTGATATCTGAATATCTTAACGAACAGAACCGTTCCGAAACACGTAAGGATATCGAGAGAAACGCAAAATAATCCCAAAATAAACTTATATTTTAACTTTAAACATTGAATACACAACATCTAAACATTAATTACAGCAATACTCTGAATATTATCCTAAACAAGAATTAATTAAATTAGTTTACCCACAAAAATTGGTTAATTTCTCTACACACAACAATAATATAAGAATTAGGCTTACAGACTCATGTGGAGTTTAAAGGCCTCAGAAATGTTATTGACTCACGACGCGTGCCGTCTGTCCAGATGTAGATGGGCGAAATTACACGGTCGTTTTGGCGAGGGTAGCAGCTGGGGGGTCCACACGTTCTTCCGGGGGGGGGGGGGGGGGTTCTTCAGGACGAGAACAATTTCGGTGCTTTATGCAACACCTAGGCAGTCGTGGTCTCTCTGGCGAGAGTGAGTCGAACTTGGTTCTTAAATCAAGTTAACTTGGAGTGCGGTGTGACCACCGAGTAACGAGCTCGAGGAGGAGCTTTTCTCCTTCGTTACTAATTTCCTTATGGACGAGGACTGAACTCGGAGAGGGTCTTCTTTAAGGACGAGGATCGATGAGACGGGGTTTCTCTGACGAGAATAAGTTACTTAAAGTTCGGTTTGGTAACCCGGAACTAGCTCGAGGATCTGCTTCTTCTTAGTTCCAGTCTTCCTCAAGGGCGAGTATAACGGAGGGGGATTTCTCTGACGAGAATAATTTGAACTTGGTTCCTTACCAAGTTAACTTAGGAGTACGGTGTGGCCACCGAATAACGGGCTCGAGGGGAAGCCTTTTTCTTCTTCTTTTCTTAATTCCTCAAGGACGAGGAATACCCCTGGTGTTTAAGGTGCACCATGATATGAGGAGTCTCTCTGGCGAGAGTAAGTTGAACTTGACAAAGTTAACTTATCGTTTGGTTTGATAACCTGGGACTAGCTCGAGGATGCGCTTCTTCTTAGCCCCTTAAGGTAGGTAGCCCTGCTTCTCTTGCAGGGTACTTCTTGGTCTGGCGAGCCAAGTACTCTACCTCTCCAGTCTCGGTAGTTCGGTTTGATCCGAAGACTTCGTCACCTAGAGACTGACGTATAATACCACAATTTTCCTCAGAGTTCCTCATTTATACCTCGTCACCCCACTGGGGGAGTGGTAAAGGGGGAAAGGGCTTGATGACGGCCCCAGGAGAGTTCTTTTTCCAAACGGTTTTTCCCACGAAGTCAAACATCGGCTCCTCGTTAGCCTTCGAGATTGGGAGAAACACGTCTCCAATTTCTTGTTTGACGTGAAACTGGATCTCACTCTCCTGGGGGAGATCTTGCGTTTTAACTATTAGGGTCTTTCATGTACCCGAGTTGTGCGACTCTGCGGTTACTCTTTTGAACGCCGATGCCTGGGCTGGATGTATATGTGGTAACCGCCTTGGGACTGCACCAAGAGTGAACGGGATGGGGAGGTGGAAGCGACGATTCCCCTACACTCCGACTCACTTGCAGTTGCTCTGCAACATCAGCTGCCCTATAACGGGGATTATTTAACTATCAGAGCGCCCATGTCGAGTTAAGTGGGCTGCTGTTGATTTCATGCCTTTGCTAGTGAATTGTTGATTGTAGAAAGAGGAATCTCTCTGTTGACTGTAGTAAGAGGAATTTCTCTGTAGACTGTAGTAAGAGGAATATCTCTGTTGGGCGTAGTAAGAGGAATCTCTCTGTTGACTGTAGTAAGAGGAGTCTCTCTGTAGACTGTAGTAAGAGGAATATCTCTGTTGGGCGTAGTAAAAGGAATCTGTCTTTTGACTGTAGTAAGAGGAATCTCTCTGTTGACTGTAGTAAGAGGAACCTCTCTGTTGACTGTAGTAAGAGGAACCCCAAGGTTTTGTGCAATCTGACGCTAAGTCTAACCTCAGATTGATTCACAATTCCCCCTCTTTACAAATCAAACAGCAAACTCTTTTACTTCTGGTGATCGCGGCATGACTGGTTACTATAAACGAATAATAATGTGAAATGAATAATAATAATAATATATTAATAATTTGATCATATTAAAGAAGTTTCACAGGTAAAAAGATGTAATGAAGGTTGTATATTTACTTGTGAGATATGTGTATATGTAGGATACCTGGCATTGTTCGCTCTTATTTGCGGCTCTCTCGAAAGTACACTAAGAAGTTGTGAGGAAATTTGTTATTTTTCTAGGTTAGATTAGGTTTTTAGAGGTGTTTGTATTTTAAGATTGCATGATTTTCAAAGTGCGACGAAGGTTAAGACATATTGTTTGTGTTTGTTGATTTTAAGCTGTTTGCTGCATTATGTTAGTTAAGTTTGTCTGCGTTGTGTCACGAAAGTTAAGACAGGTTATAAATTGTTTGCCGTGTTTCGTAGGATAAGCCAGGTTGTTTGTTTTTTATTGGTTTTATTTTATGGTAATAAGTTGTTTGCTATTTTACGAAGATAAGTTAGATTATTTTGCGTTGTTGGATTTATTTAATGGTTGTGAGTTGTGTGTTGTGTCAGGGAGGTTTTGGTTAGGTTGTTTGGGTTTGTTGGTTTTATTTAATGGTTATGAGTTGTGGTGTGAAACGAAGATTAGGTCGGGTTGTTTGAGTTTGCTGGCTTTATTCGCTGGTTATGAGTTGGTTGTTTGCTTGATTTGTATAACTACATAATCCCGAACCACCAAAGAACCTAAGATCCATTCGAGACTAGTTCAAGAGAGAAAGAAAAAGGGTGGAACTCAGGGATGAAATAGGTGTAAGGAGAGAGAATATAGATAAATAATTGATTTCTCAAGTCTTATTTCGGTATATTTTTTAAATTCATATCTATATTTTCTCTTCTTATACATATTTTTACTATTACTTTCAACGATATTCCTAGGCAAATTATTCCAAATTTCTGTTATTTTATAAGAGAGGAAATTTTGTTCTATGGCAGTGTTAAATCTTTTGTTTACTTGCTTGAAACCCTTATTTCTTGTGGACGTTCGGTTATGTCGCTCAAATATTGAGTCCATAATTTATATTAGTGAGCCCCTTTAGTATTTAAGGGACGTCAATAAATTGGTCGTGTAGATGCCGATCTTCCAGGCAAAATAAATTTAGGTGTCTCATGCTCTCTTCGTACGATCTTTTTCAAAGTTCAGGAACTACTCGTAATTTCTGCCTCCTGGATACTCAGGCCTCGTCCAGCAAGGACATCTCTCGTACACTCCATCCACCCCTTTCTCGGATGCCCACGCTGTTTCCTTCCTATCACACGAAATCTCTTCGCTCTCTTTACTAGCCTATCATCCACTATTCTCTCTAGGTGAACATACCATCGCATCACACCTCCATCAGCTCTTTCAAGCAAACTCACTTAACTTCTACATCTCTCGCACTCTTTCATTTCTCACCCTGCCAATCAACCTCATACCACAAATACTTCTCAGACATTTCACTTCCAAAACTTCAACTTCTTCCTTTCCTTCGCACTCAACGCACATGTTTCACATCCATAAAGAGCAGTAGGAACCACCACTCCCTCATACAATCCCATTTGCGCCTGCCTGCTCATTCGCTTCCATTTCGTTAGACTCTTTATCGCACCATATGCTTGCACTTCCTTCTCCATTCGCTGCAATATTTAATTTTCACCCCTTCCATCAGCTGCCAGATCGACATCCAGATACTTAAAGCATTGCACTTCTTCCAGCCTCCTCCCATTTAGACTCAATTGTATCCGACTCATTTCTTCCCTATTGCACCACATTAATTTGCTTTTGCCTTCATTCACACTGAGCTTACTTCTGTTACACACAATCCCATATGCATCGACCAGTGCCTGAAGTTTCTCTTTTGAGTCAGCCACCAGCACTGAATCATCTGCAAACAACAATTGTTCTAGCTCGTACATTTCTCTATTTTTACTCAATAATGCTGCACCCCTACCTCCCACCTTGCTTTCACCTCTCTCACCACGCCATCCATATACAGATCCTTATGGAATACTGCGAGATATCAATTTCCATGATTAAATATTACCATTGACAATAACGCTCTGCCAACAGGTTTTCAGCCATTCTTCGATCAATTTTAGCATGTTGCCCCCTACTCCTTGCCTTTTCAGTTTTAGCAAGTCTCCTCTTAGGGGAATGGTGTCAAAGGACTTTTCGAAGTCTAGATAGACTTCATTAACATACTTATCTTGACCAAACGTTTGTGACCATTTCTTAAAAGAAAAATATCGAGAAAATTTGACAAGTATTAACGTCTGCCTTCCAAGAGTTTAGCAACAACTGAAGTAAGGGACATGAGCGTAAAGGTTATAGGATCAATTTTTATGCTTTATTTTGGAAAATGGCGTTAAATTTACTTCTTTAAACTCTTTCATAACTATTCCCTTGTTCTTGTCGTGAATCAAACTTGGGACATCAGCGTGGAAATCCAACTTCTTATCCACTAAGTGAAAGAGAGTCCGAAAGCAGGGGTAAAGGTTTCATTAATTCATATGCATAAATATTCAATAATGTTCAGGTCTGGATTTTGGGTGTGACATCATTTCTTCAGTTGGATTTCTCCAGAAGCGATACTGATTAACAAATTAGCAAACGATGGCTAGGATTACTCTAGGCTCCTTTATTAGGGCCTCTAGCGCGGATTATTTTATGACCCACTTGGAGGAAAAAGATATTAAGATTCATCAGAATTTAAGCTTGTATTTTACTGCCGTTCTTTGATGATTGTATAAATATCTTTAATGACATTTCTGTTTATTACATTTCTTAACTATATTATTTCATTTGGAAAAAATATGAAATTTACCATTGATATTGAACGTAACTTGTCGCTTCCCTTCTTAGACATAAACATCACAAGAGCAAAAGAAAGAATTTCCACCTTTATTTAACTTACGCAAAGCTTTGGGGGCTTAACTTCAAATTCTGTGAAATCTCTCTTAAACTCAGTTCCATAAATCCTCTCTAGAAATGATGCCATCTTTATATACTCCATGATTGGCACTGGCACCATTCGATACAGAATCACCTACAGGGGCTTCCATAACATAACTCTCCTTCCTCACTGAATTTAAGCCTGTCCATTGTTATTAAAAGAAAAGTGACAAAACTGCTAAAAACATTTTACTTGCGTGCCAATTTTCGCTTTACAATTTCACTTTTTTTTCCACCACCTCGTTACTGTCAAGATTGCTTAACCCCCCCCCCTAACAACGACCAGCATCATCGCGGAGTGCCCCCCCTTCCACGAAGAGAGATGCATCTATCTACCCCTTGACAGGTGGGACCACTCTCCACCTAATATTTAAAGAACGATATATCTATCCCGGATTGACTAAGTTTTGTAAAGGAAAGTGGCCTTCTTACTAAACTATGATATAACAACATGCCAAAGAAATTTTTAACTCATTGAACATATATCCATTCAAATTATCAACAGATGTAGAGATCCACCGTATCAAATATCATCTATCCATTATCATCTTTTAAATTTGAAAATAGAATCTTAAAAGAACCTCTTTTAGAAAATTGAATTACGGCGCGATCACCGTGAAGTGTGCGCCATGAGACCAGCTTCAATACATCAATCCATTGATCCCCATTCAAGTCCAGGCTTCAACGCGAGTTGACCAGCCATGTTGTGTACAAATTTACTTGTCCGCGCTGCGGCTGTGGAACCTCGCATGAGTGTCTGTGATCGCAGCAGTGAAACGTTAAAAAAAACAAGGAACATTTAGTTTTCCGATCCCTATCAAAGAATCCTTGACTCACTTCACATCAAACAGAAGCGTCCCACTTTTTAATAACGCTTCCACGCTTATTTTTCTTCAAATCCTAAACCACACAAACCATGACCTAAAAATTTTTGAAAAGGTCTTTATATATATGCTGGGCAATAAACTGGAAATACCATGTTGAATAAGAATTTTGTTATTTAATCTCCATTGCTCTCCTTGGGCACAAATAACTGCTTCACTACCTCGAGGTAATAGAGTCCTACAAGTTTTAGACAATGATTACAGGAATTTTAATCCTTTCCTGAAGGAGAACTTGTTCCAGCTTTCACGATATATATATATTTTTTCTTGAAGACCATAGTATATTTCGCCTTGATTAATTTCCTTTGGTAACTTTCTATTCTTTTTACTGTCTTTTTAGTCCATCTTGTAGGTGATAGCTAAATTGTCCTATCTCTTTTTTAATAAATGCGTTTGGTAAAAAACAAATTTTAAATAGCTGAGCTTTCGATCTATTCGATCATCTTCGGAGCGTCTTTAGGTATTATTTTCTCCTTTACCGATGAAGTATGGTGGAGTCTGAATCAGGTTGAATGAAAAGAAACGTTTAACGTTTATTATAAGAACATAGTTTACAAAATTGAGTATTTTTCATATAAGCAAAACAAATTAGATTAATAGTGTTGAATATACACACAAAAGAGGAGAGTAGAGAATGGAAAGTTGTCATCGAGATCAAAAACAACAGCTGCCAAAACTCTTCGAATCTAAAGTCAACAAACATAGTTTACGAGTTTAACTGTCCTAATGAAGACTACAAGCTTCATAATAACTCAAAATATGTTGTCATAACAACCACCACCCTTTCGAGGCGTTTAACCATGCATCTGCAAAGCGGAGGGCCCAAAAATCATATGGAGAGCGCACATAATATCAACCTAACTAGAGATCTTCTAGTTAAAAACACCACTATTGAAAGAAAACAGGGAAATAAAGCTAGGCTGAACATCTTAGAAGCCATCTTAATAAACGAAGAAAAGCTAGCCCTTAACACCTAGGCTACGAGCTGGAATCGAACATTAAAGTTGTTTTAAAAATTCCACTCACCGGATTGGCTCGTTTCCCTTGACATTACGCTTAAGCGAGGAGGAATAAATATCCCCTAAAAACAGTTTTCTTTTCATTTGACTTAGTCGCTGCGAACTGGTAAAGGCTATTTCAGGGAAAGGAAGAAAAGTTTCGGGGAAAGAAGAATAGAAAAACGCCTTTCTCAAGAACACTTCTAAGAAGAAATATATGCGCTCCTGGGGCTGATTGGAGATTCCTCCTGTCTCTTTTGAGCGAAGTACCCCGTCCCCTGAAGGGGTTGCTCTTCTTTATTCTAAATTCTTGGCTCTTTATTCATACCCTATACTTCAAACTTACTTCTCACTAGCACTACATATCTTGGTCACCGGCAAGGTCTGAGTTGCAGTTGGTAGTAAGGTATAGTGAACTCCTGCAGGAGACCCCCTTAGGGGGCCAGAAAACGGGGGCCTATTCTCGGTCACGAGCCAGAACCCAACTATGGACCGCTGTTAGGGCTAGGCCCAGATAGGTAGGGTTGAACAAGGAGAGTGCGAAAGTTGGAAGGTAAACGAGATAGAATTAAAACAGATAGAGGGGCTCCTCCCACTAGTGGAGACTGGATAAATTCTCCACAGCTGAAGATCAACAGAAGAATCCCTCTCTTTAGAGAAGGGACGACTTCCAAGGAAGATGGATCCACCGGACTTCAAAAGACTTTCCCTTAAACTCATACCCAACGGAAGAAAAATATCCCCACAAGAAGTAGTGCAATGCATATTTACTGATCTGCAAATAGCACTAATCAAATGTATTGAGACACCATTTGGATTCACAGTTATTTGCCCCCAAAATAAAGATGTAGAGCAGCTACTATCGTCTGCTGGCAGCATTACGCTAAGGAAGTTGGATTTGGAAGCAAAAGTACTCCCACAAATCACGGCTAACAGAAGTGTCATCTGCCGAAAAATCGAGTTCTCGTTAGGAGAGCACTCATGCCAAGAAATAAAAGAAGAATTACAGGAGAGGCAGAAATAGCTCAGAATGGCAGAGGTGGTCAAATTTAAAAGTCACACATGTTTTCAAGGTCATTTGCGAATCTGCCGAAATGGTTTCAGGGATCCTGGAAAAGGGACTTCTCGTTTTCAACATGAGAATCTCACATACAAAGAGACGTCTTCACAAGCATACAGATATGCTTCCGATGTTATGCCATGGAGGAACATACGACTCAAAACTGCCCCCCAAAAGACCTAATCATCTATTCTGAATGTGGAACTGAAGGCCTTTCTTGGCGTTACTGCAACAACGCAGATAAAAGATGCATTGACTGCCAAGTGGGACACAGAACTATTGCCATGATCTGTCCCAGAAGAAGAGGAATTATAAAGAGAAAAGAAAAGAGAACGTAAATAGAAACTCATACGCATCAATGGCAACAAGGACCGACAACACAGATGAATTTGCATGGTACTCTCAATGTGAAAATACTTACTTTTATATTATATGTCCACGTGATCGACATAGATAAGCCTGAAAGTTACGCAACAACAGTCAAGAGCATGTTACAGGAAAACGGGCTCGAACCGATGAAATTCCCCAAAGAAGTTGACTCATCGGCCATTTTCAAAATAAAAGTAACAGAAAAGAGGAAACATAAGTTAATCGAAGACGCGAAAGGAAACCAACAGGCATCAGAAAGAGAAGAGGACACAAACAGCGATGACTCAGAGACTGAAAATACCTGCGGCGATACAGAAAGCCCAAAGAAAGAACAGATCTAAATTCGCAAGTAAAAGGCGTCCATCACCCAGAGATGAATTACCAGAAGGACCTTCGAACGCAACCAGCAGAGTGGGAACCCAGGAGAAACGAAAGAAAAAGAAGAAAAGAAGAAGAAACACCGATAACTTAACAGATGGGACAAACTAAACGGAAAACGAATAAACGAACGGAAATGGACAATTGGATTATGGAGATTAAGAAATTAAAAATACAACAAATTAACACATGCCGATGGAAAGACAAGGAAATTATGTACGGAAACTTATTCAGAAAGATTTACCCAGATGTTATACTAATATCAGGACATGGAAAAAACACAAAAAACGAGAAACTAAAGATATGGAACTACAATGTTATCAACACAAATCCTTCAGGAGAAACACCCGACGGAGTGGCAATAGCTGTCAAGCAAGGATTGCATTACAAAACAATACAAGGATTGGTAAATGCATATTTAGCTATAGAAATTAAAATGGAATTAAGCAACATAATTGTCGCAATTAGATATCAGCCACCCAGGTGCCCCCAATTATCGGTACAAAACTTTATTAAACTTTTCATCTATAGGATAACGGTCATTTTGATGGGCGATTTAAACGCCCATTGCGGGGCTTCTGGGTACAGAAATACAAACAGAGTCGGAAGACAACTTAACACGTTTATCAATAGACGTATACTGCAAAGACTGGGACCCAATTTCCCAACATATGTACAAAGAGAACACGCAACAAAACCGGACATCTGCCTGGATATCTTCAATCTGCCCTTTAACTATTTTATGTAACCAGTGGATATTCCTTGCAGTGACCACATTGGTCTCTAATGCACATAAACAAGAATCCTATACAAATCCCTTCGAAGAAATGGAAGGCATACCATAGAGCGGATTGGGATCAGTACAAAGAATTAATTCAGACGTACCGGCCCAGCCCGCTCGGGAGCGCCACTCTAGAGGAAATTGACGGGGAGTTGGATAGGGTCAGAGAAGAAATCAAAAGGGCAGAGAAGGGGGCCGTCCCCATTAACTCGTTCCAAACCATTAATGAATTTAGGTGGACACCAGAAATGGTGGCTTTGAGCGAGGAGATCGGCCGGGCGGCAGAACATATAAGAAGATTCGGAACATCAAGGGAAGCATACAACGCACCCAAGAGACAGAAAAGAGACCTAATAGCACTAATTTATGAAAGATAGAAAGAGAAATGGGATCAGTACATCGAGAAAATAGATGTGGAAACATCACCAAGGGAATTTTGGAAACATATCAACAGATTAAAGCCACGGACAACAAGGGATAAAATGAAAATTAAGGATGCAGGGAACAATATTTTAGATGAGGAATAAATAGAGGCATTATTCAGAGAGCACTGGAGAAATGTATTCAAAATTATCAAAGAAGAGAACGAGGACTTATGACATTGAATTCGAACACCAGATCGTGGACGAACTCAATGGGGAGATCGAAAGGACATACCCCTTCCACTTTGTCGAGGAAAGGAGAAACAACAACGACGGAATAGACGCAATCATTACATCTGAGGAATTAAAAGAAACGATAAGGAGCTTCCGACGGAGAGCCCCAGGCAGATCGGTAATCACCAGATTAAATTACCCTGAAGCACCCCCGAACATACTGGAGGGAGTGAGAAACGTCTTCAATGCGTGATTAAACACGGGATACTTTCCTGATGAACTGAAAGTGGCGAAGATGATATTCATACCCAAGGGGTGAAAACACCCAAATCAAGTGGATAACTACCACCCCGTTTCGCTACTAGATTTAATTGGTAAAATATTGTAAAAAATAATTAATAACAGACTGTCGAAATTCCTCCATGATAATGGCCAGAGAAACAGCTGCTAATTTGGCTTCCGGAAAAACAGAAATTAAAACCAACAGGGATAAATTTAAAATGGTACCTGTGTACAGGAGGAGCATCTCAGATGTACGAGTATATGTAGAAGGACAGCGCTACAGATACGAAAAAGAATGTAAGTTGCTTGGACTAACCATTACGAAATCAGGTTATAAAAAGCACTTTGCTGAGAGTGTAATTCAAGGGAAGAGCGGCCTGGCATTACTGTACAAGTTAGTTAACCTAAGCATCAAAAACAAGAGAAAAATTTACCAAGCTATAGTAAAGTCCGCGATTATTTATCCAACCATCGCGATGTACACGATCTCGAGAAGTAACCTATTAAGACTCCAAAAAGTCCAAAACAAAGCTATTTACTTAATAACAAATACCAGAAGAGGAGAAAGACGAAGACTACGAGACCTGCATAGGGAGGCAAGGATAAAGCCACTTAACAGAATAATTGCATAAAGAGCAAAGAAAGTCTTAGAAAAGACACAGAATGAAGTAGGAGTTGAATTACCCAACCAAATTGCCCAGAGAGAAGGATGGATATCACGCAGATTATTCCCAAGTTTCCCAAGGATAGATAAGGGAGGAGAAGAAGACAAAGAAGAAATCTACAGCTAGAGAAGGAGAATAATACTCGACGACCACTTAGAGTAATTAAGTAACCGAAGTATCACTAGAGAATAGCATATAGTCAATTATAACTAAGATAGAAATACGAAAGAATAGATATAGATAGAAACCTACACCAGTTTTTAGTAAGAATAATTACTAACCACGGTTTTAACGCCTCATAAATACCAATACTACTTAGACATATTAAAAATAGCTACATATACAACCCCTCCCCCCCCCAAAAAAATTCCAGGAATGCGGGACACTCACGCAAAGACAGAGATAAGCCTGACCTCCAGGCAATTAGCATCTCTTTGCAAACCTCTTACCTTCATCAGCCTTCAACATCTATTCTTTTTTACTATCCCATTCGCACACGAGACTCACACTAGATGCGTGGGATAGGGGTCACGATAAACTGCAAGGTTATAGTTAGAGAAAAGCAACACATCGTGGTTCGGATACCACGTTAAGCTGTAGGTCCCATGAGTAACTAAGTTCATTTTTGTCTCCTACTATTTTTTTCGCTGTCCTATCCTAAAACTTTCTTCTTCTTCTCCCTCTTACTCCTACCCGCCGTAGTCACAGTTCTTGGAGCCTACTTTGGCTCTAGACAGTGTGACTATGGGGGTCTACAAAGGAGTACCGGGCCTCCCGCACCCCTTCCTTGGCCGCTCCATGAGGGCCAAAGGGGTCGGGGGAGTGTCGGAAGAGCTGTTCTTTGTCTCCCACTTCTCTTTTCATTTCATTTCATTTCTTTTCATCTCCCTGAGGGAAATGAGAGATAGTGGTGTACAAGAATAATGGGGTCGGGAATAATGGTGAAAATAAGCAAGTCTTGGGTTGCAAGATTTGCAAAGTTGCCTGGAGATCAGGCTAATCTCTTTCTTTGTTTTTAATGTTTTTGTTTCTTCAATGTTGTTTCTGGCATATATATACCAATGAAAAAAGCTCGCAAAGTGCGTGTGAGTCAAAGTTATGTAGATACACCCACAAAGGAAAAGACGAAAGCGCTCGGAATAGTTTTTCACTTTTCCTTTGTGGGTGTATCTACATATATACCAATGTATCTATATAAATTATTTGGCGTACAAACCTTTGTATTCATGTTCAAATTTAGCGTTCTTGTTTCCTTGACATGTTGTTGGTTCTTTAGTTACTATTTATTTGTGTTTTTTGTCTCATAAGTGATTCTTTCGTGTATTCTATTTGTATTAGTATATGTTTATGTTAGTTTCTTTGATGTTTGGTTGTTTGTCGTGTGTTTTGTGTTTATGTTTATTAGTTTATTGTTGATTGGTTTTATTCGTGTGTGTTAGGTGTTTCATATTTATGTTTTGTATTTTTCCTGTTTCTTCTTAGTCCTCTTTGGTTGAATTGAGATCTTCATCAGATTACTGATCTAATCGGGTTTTGTTCTTGCAGTCGGTTGTGGTTCTTCTTCGGTCTTCTCGGTAGTTCTTTTTGAGGCAAAGTACGGGACAACTGCAATCCTAAGCATGTTGACGCTGCTTGGGAATCTTGAATGGCATGGACCTCGGTGGTTTTCTTCGATGAGTGCTCTTAATGTCCTAGGTATTGTTTAACGTTATTTTCTCTTTCATATCTAACGCTCTTTCCTTTAATACTGTGTTGAGCGGCCTGATGTTCGTCGATCTGTGCAGATCCTCTTTCCTCCTTCCATCCCTTCTGCGTGTATTGGTGATAATATACATGCACTTGTTTTGTATTTTTTTGCATCTCCTTCCTAGCGCTTTCTTAAACTCAATAAAGAGATGCCGAGGGATAGGTGAGGGTGGTCCTGAACAGTGCCAGATATAATTTCTTTTTGTTTCTTTTGAGGTTTCTGAAGGTATAGAGGGTTCTGACTGCCGAAGATGCGTTTTGGATCCGGTCTTTAACGTGCTTCCTGTACCCGATTAAAGTAATCTTCATCCTGAATACATTGCACTCGTTCGTGTAGGGATAGCACGTATCCCCCACTTTAACATCTGAAAATTTTATTCTTCCTAATGGGACAATCTTGATTTTGCCGCCATTAGTTCGGATCTTCCACTTTGACTCATATTCATTTAGTTTTCTTATTTCTTCGGCGGTCGTTCGAGCTTGCATTGGCGCATTCTTATATCCACAAGCGATGAGTTGGTTTATATCATCGGCGAACTGTATCTTTATGCTATTGGGGTTGCTTGGTTCTGGGATGTCGGTTAAATAGATCGCGTATAGGGTAGGACTGAGACACCCGCCTTGAGGCAATCCTGCCTGTAGTTGGAAGGTGGGACCATCCGTGCGCCCTATACTGATATAAGCCGACCTCTTCATGACATAGTCACAATGAATTTTTTCAAGCTTTGCGCTTACACCCAGCTGGAGGATCTTGTATTGCATCCCCCTTAGCCATACTTTGTCGAATGCCTTTGACACGTCCCTACATACGATGTCAATATAGCTCCGGTTTTTCTTTGCTTGAGCAATCTTCTCCGTGATTACATAAATTACCATCTCGGTGCTTCTGTTCTTTCTGAAGCCGTATTGCCGGTCCTGATATAGCGACTTTTCCTCCAAGTGAACGAGGGGGTCGTCTATTTAGGATTTCCTCGAAGAGTTTAGCCTCAATTTCCAGAAGGGATATTGGGCGATAACTCTCCTTCCTCCTCAGGGGTTTTCCAGGTTTGGCAATGAAAATCATTTTTGCCGTTTTGTATGCGTCGGGAAAGTACCCTACATTTAGGCAGGCGTTGAAGATGGTAAGTAGACCTTCCCTTACGCATCTCAGCGCTTTGACGAACTTTAGCTTCGTCAAACATGACTGGACTGGTGCATTTTGTTTAAAGGGTAGAGCGCGGCTTTCCAGTTCTTCCAGTGTCGCTCTTTATTCTTCTCCTTCTCCCCCTGTTCACTCGGTAGTTAGGATGTGTCCTTTCAATAATTTCGTCGAGCTTATCTATTATCTGGTTTTCAAAATCAATATCGAAGTCTTCACTCTCTTCGTCACGAATTCTGATGACGTTTTCCCAGTGTTCCCTGAGAATTTTCTCTATTTCGTTCTCCTCTGATTTAATTTCACAGTAGGCGTCTTGTAATTCCCCTTTTCTTTTCTGGGGCTTGCTTTTTATCCTCCTAATCTTCGCCCAGAATTCCTTCGGTCTTGCTTCGCTATCGAGATCTTCGATTGCTTCATTCCATATTTCCTGTTGTTGTTCATATATTAGGTTTTTTAATTCTTCATTGGCTTCTCTAGTACGGTACATTGTTTCACGTAATGTTCCCATGGTGATGCTCCTTTGATACAATTCATCCAGCTCACGGCGTAAACCTTTTATACCATCGGTCCATCTATATGCAGAAATTGTTCGGTATGCGGTTTTGGGAATTTTCACCCTGTCAGCCTCGATCACCTGAGTCTCCAGCCGCTCCAACTCCTTGTCTAGGCACATCGTGCGTTCAGGTACCCCATAAATAACGTAGGGACCCTTCGCCCGAATATACTCGCCAGGGTTTGGTTAGGAAAATAGTCGCGCCTCGGAGGTTGGTATCCCGTGGCAACAATCATCTTCCCCAGGCTCATCTCTACCTCAATGGCGAGGTAGGACTCTTCTAAATTCCTGAGCTGCTTGAACTTTATTCCTTTCTTGACCGCAATGGCCGCTCCGTCTAATTTTTCTTGAGAATGGTTCACTGTTAGCATGTTGTAGTTCCATATCTTGATGATGTCTCTATCCGTGCTAACACCGTGCTTCGAGATGAGTATTATATCTGCATCGATGTTTCTGAAGATGTTACCATACTGCACTCTTTTCGTGATAAATCCGTCTGTGATAATGCTCAAGATTCTTAGTGCGTCTCTTTGCATATTAAGAATTGATCTCCCGCTTCTTTAGCCTGGAGTCCCTATTGGGGATCTTTTTGGTAGCTGGGGATGAAATTTCAGTTGTTTCTTCATGAATTGCTTTCTGCTTCCTGCGAGGGCTGGGACCCTTTGACCTGCTCCTCTAAGCTCTTTGGGATCTCGTTCTGGTCATTTGCTCTTCTTCTTCTTTCTCCTTCTTTTCCGAGTGCGAGTCGCTTGAAGACTCTTCTTGGGTATCATCTGAATTGTCTTTATATGATACATGCAGCACTTCTTTCGCAAGTCGGGATGAGACTGACTCATGTTGAGTATCTTTAGTGAGTCGGGTGTTTTGGGCACTTTTATCGTTGGAAGGTCATTAGCTTGTAGCAGCGAATTGAGCTCTTTCTCATAGCTTACAGGGTTTCCCATATTTGCTATGTGTGCATGTATGATGCAGGTTAAGATTTTCAACCTGACCTTGCGATTCAGATTCATCGTGGGCTGGCTGGCAGTGGAAATTTGGTGGTTCTTAGCTGTAGCCCCCGCGTAGCTCTGGGTGCTACAAGTCTGAGCTTCTTCCTCTTTCCGTTTTATGACTTCTTTCCGTTTTAGGCAGTTGAACGCGAGAGTCCTGTGATCTACATTGCAGTTCAAGCATTTCGTTGTGGTTGCAGCGTAATCTTTGAAGCGGTGACCCTCTTGCCCGCACTCAGAACAGAGTTTCTTGTCCTTGTTGGGGCAGGGTTGTCTTGTATAGTTTTTTAAAATATAGCAAGAAAAGCACATCTGCACATTGTGGAACTTTTCTTAATTGATGTTCTCTGAAGGAATCCACATATTGAAGTTAAGTATTTCATCTCTGCTTGATTTGGGGGCCATTTCAGTGGTCTGGAAGGTGATTTTGAAGACGTGGGTGTGATTATTGAATTTAATAATCTCCTTTATCTTTGCCCGCGGATTCTGCTCCTCTGTCTCTGCCTTTAGTTCTTTGGTGCTCCTCTCTCCGATCCAACTTTCGATTTTCCTACAGATGACACTCCTATTTGTCGCCATCTGTGAAGGGGTTTTTGCTTCCAACTCAATCTTCTTCAGTATTTCGGTGCCTCGGTTGGATAGTATTTCGTCCACGTCCTTATTCTCGGAGCATAGCGCTACGTGTCCGTTGTTGACTTCAATCAGGCGTATGGGGCAACCTTAAGTTCTGCGAACAGAACTAGGCACACCTGACTTTTGGCCGGAACTACATGGCCAGGTAGGCCCCTCAAGGGGACCCTCTTGGTCTGGTGCTCCATTTCCTCTGGTGGGGTAATCCTTCTTATTGGATGTTTGTTGTCCTTTTTTCTTTATTTGATTCTTCCTGTAGAAAAGTGGTTCAAAATCCCTGTTACCCGTATTTAAGGTGAGTGATATGTGATGACTGTATTTTTAAGGAAAAAAGAAATGCGGTGTAGGGTGTCCCCTGCCATATTGTGGCCCCGTGCTCCCTCGAACCAGTGCTGCAATTGATGGAATGATGGATGATGAAGGAATGGACCCGGAAAGGGATCCTCCCAAGAGGTGATTCGACTCTGCCATAATTCATCCATAAAGGAGGAAAGAATACCTAAAGACGCTCCGAAGATGATCGTAGAGATCTAAAGCTCAAAAATTTTAAGTTTGGTTTTTACCAAACGCATTTATTAAAACGAGGTATGAACTCAGGACAAGCTATCTACCATCTACAAGATGGGCTAAAAAAGACTAAGAAAAAATAGAAAGTTGCCAAAGGAAATTGATCAAAGCGAAATATACCATGGTCTTCAAAAATCTTTGTATCCAAGAAAGACTGCTTCCCATCTACACTAATATTTATATATATATATATATATATATATATATATATATATATATATATATATATATATATATACATTAGTGATGGGACGAGTACTTAGTATCGGTATCGAATATCGGTAGTATCGTCTGTTTTTAGTGGTATCGGAACTCGTATCGGTATCGGGACTTTTATGTCTCATTTCTGATATCAAAATCCGATACTTTCCCATTAATTCCCAAGACACTGTATGCAATCATTTTACAACATATTTTCATTTTATTTAATGATTATATTCTTGTGTCTCGTACGTGAAAAAATTCACATAATCTGCACCTAATTTATTTACACAAAATACCATTTTATAACCCTTTCAAACCCTGAGTTTTTCAGGCAACCAAAAGGAACAAGCACAGGCCAAACTACTAGTTTACCCATACGTGAAAAATTCACGTAATTGCAATCAATCAAATGAATGCAGTTAGTTTGGTATAAATATTATAATTTTATTTAAATGTTTAACTCAATATTGGTAAATTTCGATATTTTTATCCCGTTCAAAAAGATTTGGAAAATAGTGTACACGTGCCGTCATAAAAGGGAAAATTTTACATTATTTTCATTTTCATTATTATTGGGTAAATCTTGAACAAAATATTAGAATTTCTAAAGAGTCACTTCCGTCACAATGAAAGTTATTATTACGCAAAAAATACATGCAATTAGCTTGAAATCAAAGCCCTTCCATATAGCCATATTGTATGCATGCTACCAAACCAATTAATTTCTATTTTTGTTCCATCGTTTTTTCCGACAAATTTTATTTAGTTTAAAACAGCTGAAAGTTAAGCTTTAAAGACTCTTTAATCTTTATGCACAACTTTTATCTATAATTGTTATTTGTTTTATATTCCTTCGATATTCAAACTCAATTTTCACCCAATGCAGAATGAATATGAACAGTTACATGAAATAAACGGTAGTGTTAGAGAGTAACCATATCGAACATGTTCAAAAGGCGTTCATTCAACCGAAAAAATACAAAACATACGAGTATGACTCAAGATTTGTTATTGTATTACTATTCTTTCAATCTATAATCAAATGCGTAGAAATTTCTTTTTAAGGAAAAATTATTTATAATATTGGGTTTGAAGAACGACTAATATTCAAGTTTACACCTATATTGTCTGTTGTTTTTATATGGTTGCTAAAGGAATTAGTTGTATAATTGGATGCCTAAGTATTCTATTTTGTAATAGCTTGTTGTAATAGCTTGAAGAATTAAACAAGCCCCATTGTTCAGTATTATTATTCTTCAAACAAATGAATAAAAATCTATATAAGTATTTACTGATACACAAACAAATACGTATATATATTATATATATAAGTACTCGGTCTTAGTACTCGGTACTCGTATCGGAATCGGGAGTATACAGTGGTATCGTACTCGGTATATATATATATATATATATATATATATATATATATATATATATATATATATATATATATATATACACACACTAGCGGCCATAATATAAGGGTCACTAAGAACAAAACGTTGAGACTATATATTATAAATATATTCAGATGTACTCGTATCTAATATCTATCTTTCGTGAAAATTTCAAGTGAATGGATTAAATATTTCGTAAGTTATGAGGAAATAAACAAACCATCTTCCAAATTGCAGCAGCCAAAAGTTCAGGGTCACTTAGAAAAACAATGTAAAACGGAACAAGAACAAAAAAGAAACCCTTACTCTTAATATTTTGTGAACATCCATTTACTAGCAATGACCTCCCGACATCTGTGACCACAGGACTGAATGATTTTCTTGCAAAATGATGCGGTAATATTATTCCATTGGTATTTCAATAATTCCCAGAGTTCATTTTGGTCGTTAGATTTCTCCTTCGCGCCCCATCTCCAATAATCTTCCAAATGTTTTCTATAGGGTTGAGATTGGACCTTTTAGGTAGCCAGTCCATTAGACAAACCCCTTTATCACTCGAAAATATCTCTGAATCTCTTCGCAGTGTGGCAAGGATCGTTGTCCTGCACGAAAATAGGAAGTTAAACTGACGAGGATCGGAGATATGGAAATGCATGCTGTCTAAGAATCTGCTTAGAGATTCCAGCATTGACAGTCCCTTGTATGCAAATAGGTGAACCAGGACAACCAACAGAGATCACTCTCCATACCATTACACTACTTCCTCCATATTTCACTGTCTTCTTCACACATGCACGATATAACCTTTCGCTACATCTTCGTCGGACATACTTCCCGCCATCGGAACCAATCACATTAAACTTCGATTCATCGCTAAAATGAACCTGCGCCCACTGTTCTTCTGTCCAAACGACATTTTCGTGAGCGTAACGCCGACGGGCTATTTGATTCTTTTTGGAGATTAGAGGTTTCTTTGCCAGTGCCCCAACAAGTAACCCAGAACTTCGTAACCTCTGGGAAACTGTTTTGCGCGATACGTTGACATCGGAGGTGGAGCTGAACTCGCGGGATATCTCAGCAGCGCTATTAAATCTATCCTTCAGTGACATTCTAACCATAATACCACACTGTTTTGGTGACGTTTTACGAGATCTACCGGTTTTGGGTTTAGCATCTGTCGATCCTGATGATTTAAAACGAGCTACAATTAGTTGCAGAGCACTTCTAGACCTCCCTACAGTAGTTGCTATCACAGAATTTGACTTGCCCTCTTGGTGAAGGCACACAATCTTTTGTTTTTCATCACAGGACACCGGTCGTCTCTCACAAGCCGCCATGTTGACAGTTGAATGTTTTAATGATGTATGATCATAAGAAGTAACTGTTAGCCCATTAACAGTGTCCTAAACACAAATCTTCGGTTGGTAGTTAATTTTTTCCACTTGACCCTTAACTTTTGGCCGCTGCAATTTGGAAGATAGTTTATTTATTTCCTCATAACTTACGAAATATTTATTCCATTCACTTGAAATTTTCACGAAAGATAAATATTAGATATATCTAAATACGTGTATAATATATAGTCTGATTGTTTTGTTAAAATTTTATAATAAATATTTAAATACACTTGTTCTTACTGATCCTTATATTATGGCCGCTAGTATAAATATTTTACTTTTACTTACTTATCCATTTAGTGTCTTCTTTCTTTCATTTATAAGGTTAGACGTTTAATGATGGAGTTCCACTGGTCTCTATCCAACGCTTGCTTCCTGGTAGCATTGATTGCCTGTAAATCTTCCTCCATGTTACTCCTCCAGATTTTCTTTGGTCTGCCAGGAGATCTTCTGCCTGGCACAACCACTCCTTCGATTCTTCTCAATGCCTCACCGTCAATACTTCTAACACCATGTCCAAACCACCTTAGTCTTGATGTTTTTAGCACCAGACTTATACCTTTCATTCCACATCTTCCTACAACCTGTGTGTGCACTTGACAATCCATCTCTCCAGGTAATTCCAGTCATGCACCTCAACATTCTCCGGTCTGCACTGACGAACACTCTCTTGACTCTCTTTGTTAGGGCCCAGGACTCTTCTCCATAAATCATCGCAGATCTAACACAAGCCTGATAGACTTGAGCTCCTCGCTCAAGTGGTATAACCTTGTTTAACAGCAGGATGGTTATTTCACGCCATCTACTCCATGTTGCGGCCACCCTGGATCTCAATCCTCTCTCAGCTCACGCTCACTACCCAGCACATCATCAAGGTAGCAGAACTGTCCCACCTCTTCAACAGCACCATCTACGTTAACTGTTTTCCTCTCTGGCATCTCAACAATTCCTTCCCCCCTTGGAGCGCAAGCAGGACAGCAGAAGTTTACTACTCTATTTAGGTTTGCCAGGCCAGAGCACCTCCTATGACACCACTTGTTGCAGCTCACACATAGAATTAAATTTGCTTCCACTCCTCGACCACACACTGCACAGGGATACCTACCCACCTGTATTATTTCTTCCATCTGCTTCCCTGTCATCTGTTTGTCCATATTCACCTTCATACCTCTCTTCTCCACATTTGACTTCCACACTCTGAACATTTCTTCCACCTCCTATCTGGTATCTGCAGTCAGCACCAAATCATCTGATAACAACAGCTCCTAAGGATCTCCTCTACTACCTTCTTTTGTTGCTTCCTCCATTATAAAAATAAACAGTAATGTACTCAGCGCAGAACCTTGATGTATTCCCACTCCAATACCAAAAGATCCTGATGTTACTCCTGCCACTCTTACTTTTGACCTCGATTCACTATATTGTACCATCACCAGCTTAACTAGCCTTTCTGGTACATTTTGTCTTTTCAATGCCCACTGTATGGCTTCTCTGGGTACCTTGTCAAATGCCTTCACTAAATCGACAAACACATGATATTATCTCTTTTTCTTCTCACTAAATCGTTCTTGCAACTGTCTAATAATATATATAGCATCAGTTGTAGATCTGCCTACCATAAAACCAAACTGATTGTCTCCAACGCTTACAATCTCCTTCAACCGTCCAATCAATAGCCTCTCCCAAATCTTCACACCATGTTCAAACAGTCTCAGTCATCTATAGTTCTTACACTGCAGTGCTTCCCCTTTAGATTTCTACAATAATACCCGCTCCTCCCGCAAAATCTTTCTGAACACCTTCGTCAGTGCATCTATTCCCGCCTCACCTGCATATTTAAGCATATCGCTGGGAACCCCTGATGGTCCAGCCGCTGGCTCATTTTTCATCTCCTTCAATGCCTTTCTGACTTCCTCCTCGGTGACGTCGAATATTGGACCTCCCACTGCATCTACCTCTTCTAATATACTATTATTGTCTTCATTCGAGTTTGGCAAACTACTCCCTTCACCGCCCCGCCACTTACTTCTCATCTACCTTGATGGTTCCATCATCACCTATGATGAAATTAGTACCCTCTACATCCTTCTAATCCTTCCTCATCTGTCTCGCTACACGGAATATCTTCCTCTGTCCCTCTGATGTATTTAAGTTATTACTCCACTCCTCCAATGCGCTTTTCTTTGATTTGGCCACTGCTTTTCTTGCCTCCTTGCAGTTTATCTTATTGGCCTTTCCATAAAGGCAAAACATATACATGTGTGTGTGTTCGTTTGTCCTGTCCCTCCAATTTATAGCGCAATATATTTAAGAAATTTGATAAAAACATATTTTAGGATTTCTCAGTGATCAAAAAGTTGTAGTGATTTTTTTTTTATATGAATGCGCCGACTACTGCCTTTGTTCCATCAAATACCTATTGTTATTTTGTTCTTACGAACGAATTATATTTTTGTCCGTTAACACTGCACGTTTTTCTGCTGCATTGTTAATGATTTAACATTAAATCAAATAATCATTGCAAGATTTTGGAACGTACTTTGATAACTCTAAATATGTGATTTTTTTACATGTGAATTTGTACATGATTTGTATCGAAAATTGAGATTAATTACAGCACGAACAATAAAAGTGAAGCGACAGGGTGAGGATTCTTAGCCTGCCCCGTGAGATCATCCTGCCCTTGGTGTGCAGCAGGTCAACTTTAGCCTGAGTTGTTTATTAATTCCAAATTCGTTATTTTGTCACGCCTTTGGCACTGAACGTTACAAGTCAAATGCAATTCCTAGAATTTGGACCCGAAGGTAATTTAATAATAGAGGCGAAGCAGGTTAGTGAAAGAAGGGCGTTTTAATGACAAATAAATAGTGATTGATAGATTTAATTGATTATCTGCGGATAAGGGTAACTTTCAACCGCTTGGCGATGTGGGACTTGTGGCCAGCGCGCAGTAGAGAGCAGAGATCTCGACCTCTGCACGCAATGGAAAGGGAGTTTAAATGACACTGGCTGCAAAAGTAGAGCTTTAAGTTTGTTGGAAGGAATTTTTTTTTTACTACACACGTAAATCTCTCGATAGATAAAAAAAGAGTGTAACAGAAGTTTTACAAAACTTAGTATATATAGGGTGCGGGGGGTAATTATTCGTTGTTGGCAACTCTGAATTCAGCGCATGCCGCGTTTGTCTGACGTTGGCCCTCTCTTATTTATATCATAGTAGACTCAGTTGTGCATCGTCTATGTAGGAAGCAATACCATTACTAATACAATCCTTCAGAAATTTGAAAAAGGCAAAACGTGCTGTTTGGTATTCCTTCAGGAGTTGCAATGCGAAGATTTGCGAGTGATTGAATGCCAATCTGAGGGCGGTGCAGAGGATCAGGAAAGAAGTGAAGGAGTCAGGCTGTGATTGGGAGGGTACGGCGGGTCAGAGACCTCCTCACTCTAAGCGTTCTGATAAGAAAAGAACCCCCGAATTTGGCGCAGAGATCCAGGTCATCATTGACAACGATCCCAGTAAACCGATGAAGTCCATAGCCACGGACAAAGGACTGCCAGTCTCTCTCACCAGGCAGGTAGTGCATGGGGGCATCCGCTATTACTCATACAAGATAGGAGAAAAGAGAAAGCTTCTGCCGCAGAAGGTGAACGACAAGCGGAAGGAACGTGTTGCGAAACTTGTGAACAAACTGAAGCATCCCCTCAAGCCTGGCCTGCTTTGGTTCTTCTCAGACCAGAAGAATGTCTGGCGAGACCAAGTGGTGAACCCGCGAAACAACCGCTGGCTCTCTGTGTGTCCCCCAGAGATGTACCGAGAGTCATGAAGACCAAGTTCCCGGTCCACATCATGGTGTTTGGGGTGGTGGGTAGCGAGGGTCACGTTATGCCCCCGTCTATCTTCCCGATGTCCTCGCTGGAAGACCATAAGTGTGGCAGCTGGACTTGACTGTCAGACAGTTTCTTAGACCACATTACTCGAGAATTTGGCCTTCCAATTCCCCAGACTGTAACACCCTGACTATTATGTGCGGGGCGTGGTTGAAAAAGAGACCAACAAGTCACCTTACACCACCAAGGTGGAGTTTATGCCTGGGATGAAAATAGTTTTCAGTTTCACCCAATTAAACCGGGGTTCCGATGCCACCTGGAGGACCTGGATAGGAAGAACGTTGATTTAATTGAATAAAATGAATAGTACAGCAATCCGTCAAGTCTTTTACATGTAGCTTTGGTAAATATATCCGTATAAAAGAACTTATTTTCTTTTATATTAAAGTTAGGCGACAAATTACCCACCGGGCCCTGTATACAGCTGATTCACTCACTCCGCTCATCCATCACATCTAACCTATAAATAAATGGTTTTACTTTCATATCACCCATTTGCATATCTTTATTCTTCCAATTACCCTAAACAGGGACCCCTATTCCCCCTAATCGGCCCAAAAGAGACGCCTCTTCTTCAAATGGAACAATTTACACTGTTCTTTTTCAAGAGCTGCCAAATGTCTAGAAGGTTTCGTCCAAGGGCAGAAATGTTTTGAGAGAAACCCCAAGAGGACATATACCCCCTCCCCGGGTGGGCTGCTTGGTAATAACTATTGACTGTTGATACCCACAGAGAGAAGAGTCACAACGGGGAACCTGGGAAGGTAATAAATTAACTGCTGAGGTAGGAAAATGCCCTGCAATTTTCGTTTTTTATTTCAAATATGGATGCGGTTTTCGTGATAGAAATTGGCAAATGAAACTCCGAAGTGAATCTTTACTTTGACCTTAGGGAACAAGCGAAGGTCCATTGCAATGAGAGTATTTTTATTCACTTTGAGACGAATTTAATCGAAAGCTAGAAGAAGAACTAGATAGAAAATAGAGAAGTCGTCGGAACGGAGGCAAGATTTGACCCCTTAATTCCATGTGTTGCTGATATTAAAGGACGGGAGTTCTATCCACTCGTCCATTATCGAGTCTAAAAAAAAAAAGAGTCCACCCAGAAATTTACGGTGCCTCGCTTTTTGGCGCTCCCACCCACCGCTGAAGATCCAGTTATCAAGGGTTACACTTTGGGCTATTCTGATTCTGTCCCTCTGGATACTGGTGGTGAGATTTCTTATGCCATTCATTTTATTTTTTAATTCTCGTCTTTCTCACTATTTGTATTTTTCCAGTGCTTTAGTTTTTTTTCTTCTTCTCTCTTTTCTCCCTATATCTTTTCATTTTTTCAGTGCTTTGGTTTTTTTCTTTCTGTTCTTCCCATATCTTGTCCCCTTCGAGTACTACTGATTCCGAGCGGGAGATGGCGTAAAGTTTGCGAGGCCTTCGGTCGCATTCTAACGAGAAGAGATCCGTCGCCTTTAATTGTCTCTTCGTGCAACTCGTCTTCCTCATTTAGGACAATGTCAAAGCTCCTGCTTTTGGATGAGGCCGCCACAAGTTGGTCTTGATTGAGAGAATCACTGATCCGTTTGTTTTCCACACTCGAAACCCGGATTAATGGCAACGGTCCGGTAATTGTGAAGATTAGTGGCACACGATTTTGTTAGCGATTACTACTAGGGAATATTACAATTAAAGGGGGTATTGTGGCGAAATGCCCCCACTTCGAAGTTTCCTTCAAAATGATAATACAATATGCTGCGATCCCAAACCACAAAAATCGCTAAGAAAAATCGTGCGCCACTAATCTTCACAATTACCGGGCCGTTGCCATTAATCCGGGTTTCGATGAGGCTCATTTTTTTGGCCCCCACACAACCAAACCCCGTTTAACCACGAATAATAAAACTAAAAATATTCTATCTCATACCCATAAAATTTTAAAAAGAAAACCCCCTCATATTTCATAGTATATTTATATAATTTTATTCGGTAAACATTGGATTACTCACACTCAATCACAACGGAACTTAAATAAAACAAGTTCGTCCCAACACACAAGGCGGTAATGGTCTCTGGACACGTTCATTTATGAACGTTTCCCGTGGAAGATAAAAGCTTGGCTCTTGCAAGAGTCAAGTTCGACGCGATAGACTGAAGATTTCTTCTTTTTCTGACCTTTTCAACATTGTCCTTGGATTAGAAGACCTGCCTCACTCTTTGTACCAGGCACTGGTATCCAGAGGCGATCGGAAATATGACACTGGCTCGCAGCGAGTTTTACCCGTCATGATTTCTCACTACATTTCCCAATAATGATTCCTTCGAGGTTCGTCTGCTATTAACTTGTTTACACGCAGAGAGTGGTAATACGCGTCCTTCGTGAGGAATGCGGACAATGGATAAATACGTTGGAAACGTTGAGATGTTTCTGCATCAGTAATTTGGGGGTAAATTCATCAGCGAAGAGGCTCATTTTTTTTTTCTTATTTTTTTAAATTTAAAAACAATGAGGACATCTTCCAAAGGAAGTTTGTAAAGAAAGCGGTGAAGATAGAGGAAGGGAAAATGAGTGTAAGAATCCTCCTGGAGGTATTGTGGTATTGTGGCTGAGTGTCTACGCAATCCTCTAGATGTCAGTGGTAGCAGGAGCTTTACCCCTCTGAAACCATCTATTCAACTTCTGGTGCGAACAGACTAAAGAGCACCAACTAAATGGGTGGGACCAATGTGGCTTTGAACCCTAGTGAAACAAATTGGGTAAAAATACAAAGAAATATTTTGTCCTTCGTAAAAATTGAGCGTCTTCGAGAAAGCAGACGATAACAAAGGTTCGCCACCAGCTCAAGGCTAGAGAAGGGAGGAGAGATGAGAAAACAAAGAACGAAATGAAGACAATAAAGAAAAATAAAAAGCTTTAAAAAAAAAATGCTGCCTTCCCGTTCCCGACCTTCCCATGGTCGGAAATATGAGAGAAGTATTGTAAATCCACCCAGGTCAAAAGGTCCGACTGTCATGCATAAAAAAAAATGACAGCGGTAAAAATAACCGGAGAGTTCATATCTCGGGGGTCCCCCAAAAGATACTTGGTGTACATATAGACTGGGGGGAAATTTCCCTGAACTTGCCGCTCTTCCACAACAAAAGTATCCTCGCTGGTCACGGAGAATTCATGAGGATAGATCTGATAAATGAACACAGAAGATACTGAAGATCAATCATTTTCTTAGTTTCTCGTCTGGGTGAGAAAAGGAAACTCTGTTAAGTATTATAATTAACTATACCATTAAACGTCGCCTAATTTTTTACCATATTTTTCCATCACAGACATTCAGATAATATGCTGGAAAAATATTTTTCGTAGTGGTAAATTATGACAGTATATGATTTTCGTGGTGGTAAATTATGGGTGTTATTAGCATTTGTAGTGATACATTATAAATGAATATTATCCTTCGTACTATAAATTATAGTCGATATCCTTCGTAGTAATAAATTATGGTTGATTATTACCCTCTGTAGTCGTAAATCATAGGTGAATAGTTTCCTTTCTAGTCATAAATTATAGTTGAATATTATAAATATTAGTACCAAATTATAGTTGAATATTATCCGTTGGTGGTAAATTACGGGTGAATATCATTAAGGTGGAGTGGTAAATTATGGGTGAATATTATCCTTCAAAATGATAAATTATAGTTGAATATTATATATCTTAGTGGCAAATTATAGTTGAATATTATCCATTGAAGTAGGAAATTAAGAATACATATCCCTAAGGTGTAGTGGTAAATTATGGGTAAATATTATTCTTCTTAGTGGTAAATTGTGGGTTTCTAGTCTTGATTCAAAGATAAATTGGGTTCGTGAAACGTTGAAATGTAAATAAAGTGAAGAATGCAACTACCTGGTAGTCACTAGACGTACACAAGAACGAGACCCCTTGGGAGGGGGGGGTAAACTGGTGCCAGTAAGTGTCATTGCTTTGGTCATAAAGTCGTTCATGAAGCATCGTTAGAGTGGTATCGCCCATCATTTGTATTCTCTTTTCGAGGTTTTCTCCTCCCCTTCCCCCCTCTCTCTCTCTCTCTCTCTCTCTCTCTCTCTCTCTCTCGAGAGAGAGAGAGAGAGAGAGAGAGAGAGAGAGAGACACCCCCTTGTCGTGGGGTGAAATCTTGCGTGTACCATAGATTTTTTGAGCTATGTCGTCGGGAAGTACCATTATGGTACACCTGATAGGGTTACCCTTGTCCAATTGGTCGGGAATGAGGTTCCGGACAAAGTTCGTCCATCTTCTACTCTTCTATCCTGTATTCTGTTACTGTACCCTCTATCCCTTCGACTGATTTAAAAAGAAAAACTACTACTACTCTTTCAGCTTTATCCTTCATCTATCTAAATTTAAGGACCTGACAGCTACCTCATGCGTCAGAAGAGACGCTCTGGAACCTCTAAAAATAACGCCAATCGGCGCTCACTGGTTGCGAGAGACTAGGACTAGAGGGGTCCTAGGAGCTGGAGCGCGATGAATGGAATGAGGGTAAGTGCCCCATTAACCACTTCCATGGCGCGTAATTACTGACCATTCCTAGTGACCGTTGAGAGGTGCCTCTGTTAGCAACTGTCCGAGGTGACGGGCCTTGTTTCCAGGTTGGTTGCCAGGCCAACACAAAGCCTTTGGGTTGAGTCTCTTGGTGTGTCGGGATATCCATTGAACGCTACGCCGAGATCCTGGTCGCCCTGAATGGAACTAGTAGGAGTTTAGTACGGGGCATGTCCCACTGTTCACCTGGTGCGAAATCAATACCCCCTACGGAGGCTGTCAGTGCTGCTTGATGGGGAGCCATGGCACGCCGGGCTTGAACGACTCGGTCGGACGAACAGCAGTAAAAGGATCGTGCCTTCTGAAAGATCCGAAACGTCTCCAATGGATAGGCGGGAGCGACTCACGCGGGGCGAACTCACTAACCCCCCTTCTTTTTTATTGAGTGGTCACAAAGTATTCAGAGATATAAAGTGTTCAGCATGACTGGAAAGAAAGGACTGGCTGCTCTTAAATACACAAGTTTGGTGTGCAAAAAGGACAAGTGGTGCGTGGACTTCCCGGAGGGGTGTTACTCGAAATGCCACCCAGCAAGTATCTGCACTGACTGTGACCTTAAAGGAGAAGTGCAACATCTCAAAGATATATATAGATCATCTGAGCAAAATTCTAAAGAACTAGAAAGGAATCTGCAAACCTAGAGTCTGAACACGCGCGTCAGCTTCGCCGTCTCGAGGGCAGGATCACCGAGTTGTCCTCAAGACTAGAGGTCCAGTCGGCTCACGATGTATCTCCCAGCGACGTGGGTGGATCCACCAAAGAGACCCTCTCCCAAGAAGCGAGCACTGCATCGGTAGTGCCACGCTAGCCTTCCAACGTCCCAGAGCTGGAGTCAGCTGCTGCGGGACTGGCTCAATGGGCCAAAAAGAAGAAAAGAAAGAAGAAGAAAGGAAAGGAAAAAGGGAGAAGGTAAAAACAAAAGAAGAGAAAGCAGAAACAGAAGTTAAACCAGAGGAAGATAGGAAAAAAAGAAGAAGAAAAAGAAGAAAAATATGAAGAATGAGGAAACAGACAAGTCGCTTCCTAAAGGGAAAGATTCTGTCCTCTGCAGCCAACTGTGCGAGGGTCATCCTTATCGGTGATTTTCAATCAAGGGATCTGCAACCCATGCTAGAGGCAAGCCTTCGCACCAGTGTGAGGGTAAACTGCCTCCCAGAACGTGGGAGCCACCAGATAAGGGTAGAGGCTCAGAAATCTCAGATTTCTGAGAGTTCAGTCGTTGCCCTGATGGTAAGTGGCAACGACCTCTACCTCAGAGGAGGTAGGGTAGGCCCTAGAGGCGAGATCCTTCAGATGGTCGTAGGGGTTGTGGATGAATGTGGGTTGAAAATCCACAGAAGTGTCGTGATCGGGATGCTCCCGAGAAGAGGTACAAGCCGGATCGCTCACTCGAGGAACGTCTTATTGAATCGACGACTAGCAGATTTATGTACGGCAGAAGGAGTGTTTTTTGTCGACCCCTACCGCATCTTTTATGGTAGGAACGATCTTTACTAAAGGGACTATGTGCACCTTTCCTTTAAAGGAAAGGCTTTACTCTCACACCTGATACAAGATTTCGTGGAGCGGACTCAAAGGACGGTCCGGCCCAGAGTGAGGGCAGGCGTGCGCCAGTACGCCAAAGTCACCTCTGGAACGATCTTCGCGGAGATCGCTAGAGAGGGTGCCACATAACCACCAAAGGAGAATAGAGAGACAAGTAAGACGGGAAACGGAAGAGCGTAGGGAGTCCTACATTTACAGACTCCCTGAAAGTTTTTCTATTTAATGCGAGGTCAATTAGAAACAAGTTTCTTGAACTTCGTAGCCTCGTAGCGACGGAAGAACCTAAAATGGTGGCCATAACAGAGTCGTGGGTAAAAAACTCAAACCGAGATTTTGAACGTGAATCCATGATTCCAGGTTACCAACTCTTCCAAAAAGATAGGCCAGACAGAGTGGGTGCCAGCGTGATGTGGTACGAGTATGTCAAGGATACACTCAAATCGACCAACTGCAAAATTGTATCCGACCACGAGCTACTAGGAGTTGACCTAGATATAGCTCCTGCCAGATAGAGGACCCTGCTGCTTTACAGACCCCCTGCCCAATTCGTTGAAAAGGACAGGGATCTGTACCGGCTACTGTGTGAACTTGTTCAAGACAGTGTGTGTATCACCATGGCTGATTTCAATACCCAAGTTAACTGGGAAACCAGAGAACCCTGTGCCGAGAACGCACTACTCCTGGAGTTCGCGAACAACGAGTTGCTGACTCAATGGGTGAGAGAGTCAACGAGAGGCAATAATACCCTCGACTTGGTTTTCACCTCTGAGAATGACATCGTTGAGGATCTCTCTGTAGGCGAAGACCTCGGTGGCAGTGATCACCGACTAGTTATATTTATAGTCAAGGTCCCCAAGGTAGAGACTGCGACTAGTAAATCGAGAGAACTTGATTTGAGAAGAGCAGACTTTGCAGGTCTTCGTGCTGGATTGACTGATGCGAGGCTATAAGTGTGCCAGAATGTCGAAGATTCGTGTAATAGATTCAAAACTACGTTCATGAGTCTTCAATCACGATTCATCCCTGTGAAAGGCCCTTGTCAGTTCTCCGTTCAACCAAAGTGGTTTAATCGAGAAATTAATCAACTGCTGAGGGAGAAGAGAACGGTGTACCGGCAGTCAGGGATTTCTGGAGACTTTAAGGAGTACCGTAGGCTAGTTAGGAGGGTGAAGTCCAGCGTACGAGTAAGAGCGGCAAAGCGTGTCGAGGAGCTCCGAGTGGCGAGACTCTGCAAGGAGAATCCCAAGGAGTTCTTTGGTTATGTAAACAGCCGTAAACCAATCCATCGCACGTTTGGCCCTATAGTGAGTGAGGAGGGGGCATTAAAGCACTCAGATGAAGAAAATGCTAACCTCCTGAACGACTACTTCTCTTCAGTGTTTACTGAAGAATATGGTCCCATCCCCCAGCCCACGGATTCTTACTTTAGGGAAAAGCTGGAGGAAATGGACTTCACCCAAGGAGAAATAGAAAAAAGATCACTGATCTAAAGACGAATAAGTCCCCTGACCCGGACGGGTTTCTACCT
The DNA here is from genome assembly GCA_963969495.1 of Ceratothoa steindachneri. Taxonomy (NCBI): domain Eukaryota; kingdom Metazoa; phylum Arthropoda; class Malacostraca; order Isopoda; family Cymothoidae; genus Ceratothoa; species Ceratothoa steindachneri. The sequence continues at coordinate 131,056,269 of OZ018323.1, forward strand.
TAAGTGTTGAAAGAAGTGCGCGATGAAGTTTCACGACATCTGAGCACAATCCTCAACATCTCAATCCGGACCCGATGTGTTCCTAGAGACTGGCGTAGAGCGGAGGTGACTCTTCAAGAAAGGAGACCCTAGGCAGCCGTCGAACTACCGACCTATTAGCTTAACCTCAATAGTCGGTAAACTCATGAAAAGCATCATAGTGGAAAAAATGACGTCATATTTAGAGTCCAACTTGCGAATAAGGAGTTCCCAGCACGGGTTCCGAAGGCAACGGTCATGCCTAACGAATCTTGTGGAATTCTTCCACTTCATTTTCAGTGAGCATGATCGGGATAAGGCGGTTGATGCTATCTATTTAGATTTTCGAAAAGCTTTCGATAAGGTACCACACCGCCGCCTCCCCCGGAAAGTGCGTGCTCTGGGCATAGACAGAAATGTAGCAAGTTGGATAAAGAACTGGCTAAGTGGCAGACGGAAACGGGCGGTGTTGAATGAACAGGCTTCTGAGTGGGTGCCAGTTACTAGCGGTGTTCCTCAAGGTTCTGTCCTGGGACCACTACTGTTCATCATCTACGTCAAAGACATGAACGGTAACATGGTTGCGAAGATTTATAAATTTGCCGATGATACCAAGCTTGGTATGAACGTCACAAAGAAAGGAAATACTGCCCGCCTTCAATATGATCTTCGGAAGATTGGAGAGTGGTCGGACAGGTGGGAAATGCCTTTTAACGTGAACAAATGCAAAGTGATTCATATCTGCTACCGAAACCCCTACTCTCTTGAATCCACTAACACTGAGAAGGACTTGGGTGTAACGATTACTAGTGATCTCAAGTTCTCGAGGCAGTATATTGAGGCGAAGAAAGCCCAAAGGATGTTAGGATATATAAAGCGACAGTTTGGATATCAGGACAAGGAGATAGTACTGTGTTTGTATAGCTCCCTTGTCCAACCGCACCTGGAGTATGCCGTACAATTTTGGAGTCCTTCGCTTCGAAAGGATATCGCAAGGTTAGAACGTGTGCAAGCCAGAACAACCAAACTGATTCCCTCTATCAGACAAAAGAGTTACGAAGATAGATTACGGGAATTAGACTTGTTCTAGCTGGAGACCCTGTGACTGCGTGGTCAGCTTATCGAAGTGTTCAAAATATTTCTAGGCTTCGACATCGTAGACTACAGGGACATTTTCCAGCTTAGCCAGAGCAGAACAAGAAACCACGGCTACAAACTTCAACTGAAGCGTTACATGCGTAATCTGTGTGGGAGATTTTTCACATATAGCATCTGCAGCACTTGGAACGCACTTCCAGCGGAAGTTGTCAACAGCAATTCTGTTGAACAGTTCAAGTCGAGACTAGACAAAATCTTAAAAAATAGCCGCTTGGAGAATTGAAGCGTGGCGCGAGTGCTATTCTAGAGCGTCAATCTGACCCTTTAGAGGACTGCGCCTGCTCAAGTGTTAACTCAAAGGTAAACTCTTTGAATGGATCATAAGGTCTACTAGGGTACCTCTTTTCCTTGTTACTCTCCCTCTCTTTCTGTTTTTGTGTGCAACTAAGTTTATTCCGGCCATTGGTATTGATGCAGCTCAATGGGGCACGGAGATGTTGTGTTCCTGGCCGCCGTGCTGAAGGGACACAGCGCCCCGTCAGCGTTGTCTGCGCCAAGGGGCATCCTTTGGGCCCCTCATCGCCTATGAAAACTAGAAATAAGGAACGTTTACAGTCAGTAGTTAGTCGGGTTAGTCTTATTAAATCCTTTTTACTAAATCCCTCAAAAAACAACTAATGAAAACAGTTAAAAGTAAAACAAGCTGCGCATCCTCTCCTCCCTTCATACCAGTTCCTTACCAGTTCAACTGTTATAATGAGTATCATAATCCGCGGAACAAAAAAGACGCAAGATGGAGACAAAGTAAACGGAAAAAAATTTAGCTCCAAGAAACTAAACTGCTTCCCCCCCCCCCCTAAAGAAACAGGAACAACGAACAAAATGTCCAACTACGAAACTGCACTAAGCAGAAACGAGCCGAATCGGTATTGAGCCTATAGGAAGCTTCGGGTCCTCCGCAAACAGTAGTTACTTCAAAGTCAAAAAATGCTTTGCCTAAACTACTCTCGCTTCTAGTACTCCCGGATCAATTCATAGACTGCTCTTTTAGAAGGTTATATATTATAAAACCAGAAACATCCAAACTAACTTAATGAAGACGGGTAAGACTAAACTTGGAAATGAATTCCAGAGACTTTTCCAGCTTCCCAGGCCAAAATTCCCACATCTCTAGCCTCAAGGAGATGAAAAATATTAGGTGGAAAAGACCAGACAGAGAAAGTACTATAGCTAACAGAGTTGGCAAGTGATAAATTAGTAGTGACTCCATAACCTTCATTCAACATGCAAAAGGCAGTGATAATAGAGCCAGACTTTGCCAATACACAGAAGCCTAATTAATTGAAGAGTACACATAGTCATTAACAAAGCCATCTTATCAAAAAACACCTACTTTGTTTCATTAGACTTAGACATTCTGCCTAAACATATATATCTAGGAGGGAGGGTCGCTTCCTGGTAAGGGAATTTAAATCCAGCTGCAGAGGTACGAGTTATTTCTGCAAAACATATGGACACCCAATAAAGACCTGCCGTCACAAGACCAGGGATTCGCGCCCACTCGCGTCAACTGCGTGAATGCCTCACACTCCGAAACGAGCGAAATTTGCTTATCAAACTGTAGAGAATCTCATTCAGCATGGAACAAAAAATGCAACATTTATAAATTCTAGGAAGAGGTGGTATCCCTTAGAAAAAAGGAACGTTTCAACTTTAAGGGGGCTAGAGAAAAGGCAAGGACGACAATTGGAAACAGAGGCAACTATTCCGCCTCCATGGTAGAAACGACGAGAACACCCAAATCTCCATACCACCCTATACCATGGGGTTAAAGTAAGAAGGCAGCCGTCTCTGCCCGAGACTCCTGTACCCCAGACCTCCACGATAGGCTTATTTTCCAGGAGAGGTAGAGTGATGGACGGAATCCCAGGACTTCCCTAGGCCCATCAACCCCCATCCCAAACGAATTAAGGCCCAAGATCTCCTCCGCCATTCACTTTGAACAAGAACTGCGGTCACCCCTGCACAGAGACGCGTCCTGATATCTAAAAACCCTGCCACAGAAACTAGCCACAAAGTAAAGGCAGACGATAGTAAAACGAAGGACGCCCAAGATCTATCTGGAACCGGCCTTCCCCCCACTGATCACACCAAAGCGCGGATTAGACCTCCAACAGGTAACGCCGCCCACATACCAGAAAAAAAGTTGAAAGAAATACACAGTCTTCCGCCAAATAGGTATCGAGGGTGGCACAGCTCTCTTACCTTGTAACGAAATGGCCCCAGGCCCGGACATCATACCGTACGCAATGCGCTACGCCACCTGATTGAAGGAGGAAAACATTCATCCTATGGATGAAAAACGCTTTCCCCAGATACCTGGAGAACCGCTACAGTTCTCGCTTTTCGAAAGCTAGGTAGAGACCCAACTAGTCCCCAAAACTACTCTCCAATCGCATAAACTTCTTGCATGGGCAAACTCATCGAGAAAATTGTGAACGTGTGCCTGATGTGGTTCCTTGAAAGAGTACACATATCTCCATCACAGTGGGGATTCTAAAAATTACATTCAACCACGGATGCCACATCCACTTAGAATCCATGGTATCTAATGCGTTTTCCAGGAGACAATATTTAATGACTGTCTTTTTCACATAAATAGGTGAAGGACACGTCATGACTACGCTATTTTGAAAAACCGACGCCTGCGTAGACGTCCGATTGGATCTCAAACTTCATAACTATCCACACCTTTTATGTAAGAGTAGGAGACGTCAAATCAAAGTCATTCCAACGGGAAGAAGGCGTTCCCCAGGGTAGTCTCTTGAGCGTGTCCTTGTTTGCTGTGGGAATCAACGGAATCTCGGAAAGTCTTCCTCAGAAACTATCAGCCAACCTTTACGTAAACGACTTTTCAATCTTCCTACCAGGCTCCGACATGGCAACGGTAGAACGTCGGCTCCATATTACCATCAACAACATCACCAGATGGACCTCCGCATACGGCTACCAATTCTTGACCGAGCAGAAAAAAGTGGTTCCCTTTTGCTGCCGTAAAGGGTATATTAGGGAACCCGATCTCTACCTATATCAGCAGAAGACTGCAGTTGTCTAGACTATTGATTCTTGGGATTGACATTTAATAGGAATTTGACATGGGAACCACACATCAGAACTGGTAAAAACTCCTACAAACAAGCGATGAACGTCCTGAGGAAAGTTTCTCAGCACACCTGGGAAGCGCATCAAGAAACCCTTCTTCTTCTCTACCGCTCCTTAATTCACCAATTCCGAGCCTAAAATGCGACACGGGGAGATACCACTGGACTTTCGTAGGTAGAAAATAACCCTACACCTCTTCACTCGCATCCAGCGACATCTAGCATCGTCGACCATGACCGCTGCTCTGAACAGCCAAATAGACATCACCTTCGCGGTGCAGCCATATATCCCGCGAGCATTTAGAGTTAGAGAACGGCTACGGGTGGAGGAGATCAGGGTGAGGATGGACTTCATCTATTCACTAGCTTTTCCAGACATACTATTCTGGAAAACAACTATGAACATCCTCCACGGTAACATAGTGGAACGTCCCCCAACACTCCCACGCGAAATAAAATTCAATTCCTTACCCACATTGCAATGCATCGGGCCATCCACATACGAGATGCGGTCAATAAGTTTTGTGAATCGGTAAGGCAAAACAGAGGAAGGGGGATTGTTTATGTGGGAGTGTTAGGACAACTTATGACAAGTCAGGACCTGCAGCCGCACGCTCCTGCTTCGTCTATTTAAGAAGCGATAGCTGATCGCAGATCGTCAGTCACAATTTTTTCAACAATGGAAAAGGTTGAGCACCGCGCAGTGTTTAAATTTTTGACTAAGGAAGGCAAAAATGCAAAAGAGATACATGAACGCATGGTTGCAGTGCACACCGACACCGCCCCTTCCTATGCAACCATTGCTCGCTGGAATAGGGAGTTCCGCCATGGTCGTAAGTCCCTTGAAGATGACCCCCGTCCAGGACGCCCGTCAGACGTGACCAACGAGGAGAATGTAGCCCGTGTGGAGAGGATGATCCTCGAAAATCGACGGGTGAAGGTCGAATAAATCGAGCGAGAACTTGGAATATGACATGGAAGTGTTATCAACATCATCCACGACAATTTGGCCATGACCAATGTATCTTCCCGTTGGGTCCCTAGAAACCACACGCCCCATGATCGACTTCAACGTCGTCAAAGTCCACAAGGCCAGAGTTGCACAAGCTGCCCTGCACGATGCGGATTCGAGGAGCTCAACCATCCCCCCTATAGTCTAGATCTGGCCTCTGGAGACTACTTTTTATTCCGCCATCTCAAGGCTGCACTGCGTGGACGCCGGTTTGGGGACGATGAACATGTCCAACTCGCCGTCCAGGAGTGGATTGAACACCAGTCAGGAGATTTCTTGTTGTCTGGAATTCGAAGCCTCAGGGACAAGTGGCCCAAGTGTATTGAAGTCGAGGGTAGTTATATTGAAAAATTATAAAACACTTTAGCTCATATCTCGTTTCCTTATATCCGAATTGCAAAACTTATTGACCGCTCCTCGTATATACAGATGGATCGAATTAAGAGATTGATCCGGATCCTTCATGATATCGGGCAATTACATCCACTCTAAAACCCTACCAAAAGCTGCATCAATCTTCACCGCAGTGTTATGCTCCAAAACACGCAGTGCACTGGGCATAACTACAACGCTTACCGTTTAGATGAATATACGATCTTCACTGACTCCTGAGGCCAGCCTCCAATCATTAGAAAAGATGACGGACACCCATTTAATCCTGCTAGAAATATGAAGTTACGTATATAGAGCAGCTTGCGATGGAAATAATTCTTCTGCTGGGTTCCAGCGCAGTAAGGGTCACCGGGAACGAGAGGGACAATACAGCCGCAAAGGGCGTCGCCCTTCTGACAATCAGGCCCGCCGACATCCCAATTCCCTGCGAAGACTCCAGCGTCGCAATACGAGCCGCCATGAGGAAGATCTGGACAGCTAGATGGGCAGACCTCTACGGACGAAATAAGATGCCACATATCTTCCCAAGCTTATCCACATGGAAGCTCCAAGACCTTATCCACCGACACATTAATCATACACAGATTCTTAATGCAACATGACTACCCCCCCATCTCCCCTTATTGTATTGTGCTCCTCACAATTACACATGTCATCGCAGAATGCCCGACTTATGGAGAACTCCGATGACGGTACCTACCCATCGATGGTGGAGGAACCCTTGCCATCTTTCGATGAGCATTAAGGGCGGAGAATGTCCGCCCGTCACCGGAATCATCCGCTACCTAGAGGAGGAGACACCAACTTGTCCACAAGTTGTAGATAAAAGAGGCTCCAACATTCTGATCTGCATTTTAACAAATTTTACTTATTCCAGTCATCTCTGCATTATCACCATACCATCCATTCATCGCTTCAATCACCCCTGTACATTCAAATCACCACTCATATCACTCACCCAGCAGACATTACGGCGTAATTACATCTCAGTGACCGCTAAAGGACTTGTGCAATCAATCCATCCATCATCTTGCTATGCCGAGTGGATAAGTCGCTGGCTTTCCACGAGTCGGTACCGTGTTCGATTCCCTGCGTAAATAAAAAAAAACGACGTTTGTAGTGAGCTAGTCGTCCATGGTCATTCACAAGACCAGTATCTGTTCCATCACCCTTCACACATACAACGCATCACTCACCTGTCGTCGAGCTTGCTTAAAGGTTTTTAATGTCCACACTCCCCTAACGTCAACTTGATGGCCCTCCATTGGACCACATGGGGTTCCCCCGCTCCCCTGCCTGCGGCAAAACAACACTTCTTCTCTTCCTGCCAACCTATCCCCCCCTCCCCAAACAAGGACTGGCTCCTGGTATCCTTAGATTGTCATTCTGATCTTAATGTGATCTTCATTATCGGGTCGGAGGATCTCGAGAGAGCGATTGAGTATTAGAACAAAAATTCCTAAGATGAGCCAGTTATAAATTTATTTTCTTCCTTCTCCCTATTCTCCCTCACGGGTGAAGAGATGACGGTTGATTCAGGGTTATTCATCCTCTGAAGTATTTTCTTGATAGAAACTTGGTAACTGTTTACCTTGTCGTGATTCTCGTTCACATTCCAATACCAGACATCAACGCTTCGAATTAATTATATAAATAAACTTCAATCCGGTACAAGACTATAAATTATCGAACCAAAGTCATTCGTATGCAAGGAGCGGTCTTATCTTTGCGAGGGTTACCCCCAGTGGGTCCGGGAACCTTGAATCTCGTTCTTCCACTCAGAAATCACAGATAATTTTCCCCTTCGAATAATTTTACCAAAAGATTTTATTTATTATAAAAAATACCGAGATTTAAAACAGTGATAACTTGCATGGGAAGAGCGGTGGTTACCACTGAGGCGCGATGGGTAGTGTCTAATTTGTTTAATCACTAATTATTATTTTAATACAGCTTTGTATTATATTAATTGGTTGGTAACGTTTCTGTTACGGTGAACACGTTAACATGGAACGCCGTTAGTTCTTCCCGACCGATAACTGAAAGGTCACATGCTGGAACTATGTACAGGGTGGTTCGTAAATCTTGCCACCCCTTACCGAAAAGTATTAAGAACAATAGAGGAACAATATAAAAATATCAAACACATGTACTGGTTTTAGTGTCTTCACTTTCATTGGTACTGTCACACATCAAGAAGGTCTGTATGAACACCAGAATGCACACAATTATGTGTTCCATAGACTTGCAATCAGCCTCTCTTCCAGAGTGTAGAGGAGCTCGTTTCAACGTCTGAAAAATAAAATTAAAACAATATTAACATGGGGTGACAAGTCTCTCGGTCACCTCAAATATTAAATTAAAGTAATATTTGAAAAATAAAATTAAAACAATATTAACATGGGGTGACAAGACTTCCGGACCACCCTCTGTATATATGTACTTACCGAGCAATCATGCTACTCTTTTTTTCTCTGGGGTTTTTGAAAATGCTTTAGCTATTCTGGGGTTTTCCATTCTCAGATGAAGTTTTGATGTTCTTTGACGATTGTTAAGTGTTTGGTGGGGGAAGGTAAGTTGTGAGTCATGTTGTATATGTGTCGTTGTGTCGTCTTAGGTCATGATTTGTCGAAATGAAAGTGTTTTGGGGTATATTAAGTTTTGATGAAAGGTCTTCTATTATTCTCATCCTATTCTTTATGTCTTTGTTATATTAAAGCTGAACTTGAAATTGATAAAATTGAATTTTTAAGCATTAATGAGTGTCATGGTATGACATTATATTATATCAATACCATATTATATCTATGGGGAAGGGACCAATAACTTAAAGGCGAACCGACAAAGGGACGGCACGCCACGAGTTTCGACGGGCTGAATAGCGAGAAAGAGTGCAACGAGGTCAGGTAAAATTTGGGCAATGGCAAAGCTCAAGGTTATTTAAAGAGGCCTGTACAAAAATCTAATTTTATTTACATAAAAGTAAGAGGATTGATGGGCAAAATTACATCGGTAAACGAGGGGGAGAATTGTAGTTATGCATCAGACTATGAAGTTAAAATTTAATGTATTACAGGAGGAGACTATTCGAATGGGGGGAATTAACTCAAATGGGTTACTGAAGGGGAAGAGGGGTTGGCTTACGGAGGATTCCGGGTGAGACGACGGGGTAAGGCTTCATGGATGTCTTCTGCACGTGAGACGAGGGCGCTCAGAGCTTCTGAGCGGGAACTTAAAGTGATGACGGTTCTTCAAAAGGGGGGGGGGGCAGTAACGTCCGGTCGAGGGGAGAGTATTTTGGCCACCCGAAAACGAGGGGTGAACGAAGAGGGCTTCGACAGGAGTTGATGAGTGAAGTCGGAAAAAATCACTCGGTAGCGATCGTTAAATGGAATTACCTCACTTGCTGGGGCTAATTCCAATACACAAATAGTTCAGAAGTCACTTTGCTTTGTTGTTAGCACCTGACTTGGAACTAGGGGAATCTTCTGGGGTCCGGGAGAGACTTCTCAACTCTGTGTCTGCCTCATGGGATACGAGCATTATATATGTCCGAGGCTCTCCCCGCGGGGGGAGGGGTAGTGGGAAACAGCTCTACTATCGAATGGCCTCGAATCTTCTTGCCGAGGCGATTCTAACCCGTGTAAAGGTGGACAGTGGTGGACGCGGTTCGAGGCTACCGCTTGTGGAAGGGGGGGGGGGGGGTAGGCTTACCAATTTAAGCCTAACAGAACCTTCCCCAGCGCATGAAACTTCCGTTCTGGAAAAGAAATTCCACGTGAGATTCTCCCACAATGAGAAACATAAAACGTTAGCCACTCTATGAATTGTTTTATCGGGAACCTAGAGTTTAGCTAGAAACAAATGCGTTAGATGAGACGATTTTAATTGTTCTCTTCTTGGTCACCAATCAACCAAGCAAACGTGAAAATCACAAGACTATTTTACATTTATACAAGTTTGATAAAATTGGATCCCCAAATTATTGATTTTAACATGAATGTAAATTAATCTACTGATATGGTGAGCTCAAAGGGCAATTAATCGCCTACCAACACAACATATAATTTTTTTATAATAGTTTGTAGGCGAAAGAGAGGGCGGTGGGAGGGAGGGTGGGCATGGGACTTTGCGTAACACAAGATAATGGTTGCCTGTGCATGGCCGACACTGAGATAACTTGGCACCGTAGTTGCCGCTTTGTTATTTAGTCGCTTAGTCCTTCTATTCCACTTCTAATAAGCTACACTATTGCTTTACAATTCAGCAAATAAATTATGTGTGGAATACTTCAAGAGGCGTTGTTTGGTTCAATTAGAAAGGAAGTGGTCTCGGTAAATAAAAAATAATTTATCCATAAGGATGAAAATAGTAAATGAAAGATGTTAAAATTAAAGATAAGAATAAAAGTTCTTCACCAGAAGGTACAAATTAAATGTTCATGGCATCAACCGTAGGTGGTTACAGCAGAAGTACCTATTTTTTTTTTAAATATCGAGAAGTGAAATAAAGGAAAAAAGGCTGGAAAAAGTCAAAACATTATGATGAAGAACATAAACTAAAGCATCTTAACATTAAGTAGTCAAGTAAAAATAACTATAAAAAATCGAGAAATGCTGATGAAATAAATTCATCTCCGTGTCGACAAAATTAGTGAAACAATTAAACGGCGCAAAAAGGAAAGTGGGCAAATTGCTACACATTCTATCTATCACTTGCCTCTATCTCAAAATACTCTTTTTGTTTCAATCCATAAAATCTCACCAGAGTATGTTCTGAAGTTAGATTAATAGCGATAAAGTTCCTCATTATTTTAAAATAGCGAAGTTACTCCGATTTTCAAGAAGAGATGTCACCGTCAAGCATCAAATTATAGGTGCTAGACCTGCGCTCTGCCAGGTCATTTACACTTTAGCACGCAGTCTACCTGCACGTTTACACGTTAGCATGCGGTCTACCTGTACGTTTACACTTTAGCGTGCGGTCTACCAGGCCATTTACACCTCGACGTGCGGTCTACCAAGTCATTTATATTTATTGTTCCGTATACCAGGTCATTTACGCCTTAATATGCGGACTACCAGGTCATTTACACTTCAGCACGCAGTCTACCTGCACGTTTACACGTTAGCATGCGGTCTACCTGTACGTTTACACTTTAGCGTGCGGTCTACCAGGCCATTTACACCTCGACGTGCGGTCTACCAAGTCATTTATATTTATTGTTCCGTATGCCAGGTCATTTACGCCTTAATATGCGGACTACCAGGTCATTTACACTTTAACAAGTGGTCTACCTGCCCATTTACACTTTAGCGTGCGGTCTACCAGGTCATATACACTTTAGCATGCGGTCTATCAGGTCATTTTCACTTTAGCGTGCGGTCTAACAGGTCATTTACACTAGCGTGCTATCTACCGTGTCATTTACACTTTAGCATGTGGTTTGTCTGCCCGTTTACACTTTAGCGTGCGGTACACCAGATTATTTACTCCTTAGCGTGCGTTCTACAGGTCATTTACACTTTAGCGGTCGGTCTATCAGGTCATTTTCACTTTAACGTGCAGTGTAACTCCGCTTCTACACTTTACTGTTCGTTCTAACTTGTCATTTACACTTAAGCTTGCAGTCGGCCAGGTCATTTACACTTTAACATGCGTTCTACCAGGCCTTTTTAAACTTGAACCTTTTACACCTAACCTAACCTACCATGAAAAATAGACCGCACGCTAAAGAGCATTTCGCAGCGTTGACTCTGGATACAGCGGGAGACCGCAGGCTAAAGTGGCACCACAATGTGTAGATAACAGCGGTGTGTGATTCGAATTATTTATACACCGCATCATTAGACTCTTCACCATAGGAATATCCGATACATTGTTTGAATAATTAAAGAGATCTCGAATGTGTATTATTTATACATAATCTAAGTTTACACACGACAAAGACATCGAAGAAAGGAAGCATTTATATGAAGGGATCCTAAAAGCATCACTTTAAAAAAGATTAAATAGAACTTCATTGCTAATCGTGGGGGAGACTTGTTTTATTTAAAAGCCCCAATTGACGACTAAGTGGGAGACAAAGAATGAGAGTTAACCAAATATTTTTTAAAACAATTTAGACAAGTATTTTAGTGAATATGGATAATTAACAAGTTTTCCTAAGAGGAAATACATATAAGAATCTGAGAATTTCGGTAAAAGAGACGAAAAATGAAGCGCGATGGTACAATAAGAGAAATAATCGACTATATCGAACTGAACTTATCAAGATGTGAACTTCAGAGAAGCTGACATAAATTACACAATTGGATGAGAAAATATCGAAAGCAACGAGACACGTAAAATAATGTAAAATAACTAGAGAACTGAAGACTGTAATAGTGTTAGTCTTCCTAGTTCCCAGAAAACCTCATTGGGAATTGAATCAACTGAATCTCCTTACCAAGGAAGTAATGGTCGTATATTGTGAGGGCAGGAAATTCCTTGGCAGAGGTTGCAATGTGGCACGGTGCCACTTCCTACAGCGAAGTAAAATTTTTTTTCATTTTTTTCCCTAAATATCTTTATACGTATCTTAATTTAAATAAGTATGGGGGAATAAGCAGACAAAATAAAAGACTAGCGGTTTTAAGTTGGTAGTTTTAAAAACTGCCCCGTCCCTTCCCTCTAAATCCCCCACGCAAATTTATGAGATTCAAGAACGTTCTACGTGAAAGAAGAAAAGAGGTTTTTCCGAAAACCGAATTGGATATTATTGGAAAATACAAAGAGGACATTAAATCCTTTTAACTCACAGAACTTAAAATGTTACATGACTAGATTATAATTATAATAAATGGAACTTCATACCTACCTAACCAGGTATTTCGAGAAAGAATATTTAATCCTTTTTTTGCCTACTTTCACTGTCTCCTTCTTCAACGACTTAACGCGGCTATATTGACTAATTTACTTTTGAACCATATTCACTAGATTAAAACTACGGGCTGACACCTATTGCCATGTTGAACATAAATGTTGACAACCGGGAAACTAAAAATCCTGAAATTGTAGGCAAATACACCAATCTAGGTCAACAGATAGTAATGTGGCCTCTAAAGGATCAAGTACCCCTCTGTAAAATTACGCGCCTTTGGTAAACATTTGGACTGTCATTCACCATCCTCAAAAGTAGATTACCTCACTGTTGAAAAGGAATGAACTAACAGAAAAACTCAAGATGAAACAGAAGAATAAATATTAAGAAGTATCATGGAGATATTATGGTGGGTATAACTTTGCGTGATAGAAACTAAAACCAGAAAAGGTTTCTCTCAGCAGTAAGAGGCAAATACCATTATGTCCTTGATAAATATTTGATAAAAGAGCCTGGGGTAGAGTTTTATAGACCCCGCCCTCAATTTATGATTCTTCGTCACTCAAATCCAACTCTCTTCATCTCTGGTGTCAAATTCCTTCAATATTTCTAGCCTGTCCACACCTTTTCCGCCTATTTAGAACCGCAACATTGCGGTTTCAATTACACAATTAGTTCAAATACATTTTCTTCTTTTTCTTCCACCATATGGTCTAGTATTGCACAATATTTGTAAAGTAGGGCCATCACTGTAACAAACTCGGAACGAGCCAAAACGCTAACTGGACGATTAATTTGATACGTGGCACTGAAGTTAGGTAAAACATAACAACCCATTACGTTCTTGTAACTATTTAATCCTATTGAATGCATTTAATTTGTAAATATGCACTAGGATTGAGATGAGCAGGGAGATTTATTCGGAAAGCTGGATTGTTTCCTGGACAAGAGACATAATCCAATCATCTGAATGACTATTACTACAAAATAGTAATATACGAATATAGAGCACAGACCTCAGTGTCGTTGGATGTTGAGCCACTTATTACCGAAGTCCCTCTCGGCAAATCTATAAATATAACACAGGTCTAAAAATATTTTGGATGGCATCACGGTTTTCGTAGCTAATTATAATTTTTACATGATGAAATCAAAATTATCGATAATTTTCTTTAATTATTTTTTTCATTCTAGATCAACTTAAAAAAATGAAGGGAATATAAAAATAACATCGAATTAGAACATTTATTTTATCAAAACCTTTTTTTATCGGCCTAAACAAGTCATTGACCAGTGACCGCCGTATTACAGTGCCTGGTGGGAATTTGTATCTATTCCTGGACTTCATGTGCCTCCAACAACGATGGAATATATCAGCAGCTAAAGTCATCGAACCCAAGTTGCCTAAAATTGGTTCCGAGGGAAAGGGGGCAATTCTGGAGAATTCCGAGGAAGGGCGGGGCACCACATACACGCGACATTAATTCAATCGAGCATTTCTGGGCATGGTGACCAGGCCATTTCGTACCCAAGATCCGACACATACAAATATCAAGGAACTTTGGAGAGTTATCGGGAGGTCATTGATTAACACGGACCGAGGTTTCAAACGAACATAGCTAAAACAAAATTTCACCTTTAAAATCATCGATAAATGGAACGCACTCCCCGCGGAGGTAGTAAATGATAGTAGTAGGAATAGTTTTCAAAACAAAATTTATAGTTATTTTACGAATAATGATATTGTTTCAATACGAAACCCTGTTGTGGATTGAATGTCGCGTAAGTGAGCATCGTGGCGACAATGTCCAAAGGAGAATTACTTTAGCATATTAGTATAGAAAGGGACTGGCCTTTGAGTGGACTAAGTAGTCCTTGCTGGTTCTTTGTAACTATGTAACAACTCTTCAGAGGTCTTCCTTCCACATACAGACTCGATGTTACGTGTAGTTACTGCAATTCGCCGAGCTAGAGGGGTTCCCACACGATATTAGCTCGTCTAAGTATTTATCGATATTGAGATTTGTTGATATCTTAAATATTTTTTATCTGGTCGTTTTGTGATTGTTCTAGACTTAGTCCGGTATTGATCATGGTCTAAATTGTTGCTTCTTAACCTTTTTGTATACGTACCCCCGTCGCAAAACACCGAAAGGTTCTCGGCTCAATAGTCCCACTGTCATAAAAGAGTAATAATATAATGGAAGTCAATAACAGATTCATTGTGGTCCTAATTTTTATTTTACATATGCGATTTTAACCCTCAGGAAAGAAAAAACCCGACGGGGAATATTTTCCAAGTTTACTTCATTCTCAAGGAATACAAAAAAGATTAGAAAAACAAAGCTATATATAATTTACGAAAGCTCCACCTATTTGCGACATGACCAATAATAAGCACAGTTTATGGAGTTAACAATGGTTGAAATTTCATGATAAACTACAAAAATCACACATAAACTAGCTGTATTATTATTATTATCGAGGAGAGTGGCTTATCCTCCATTAGGTTTAACTGATCATTTCTTACCCAAAGCTGTAAATACAACGAGACTAAGACTCACATACTAATAAATACCTTCTAAATATTTGAAACAATTTCAAATCTAAAAATAAACAATAGAAATTAGTAAATAATTCGACAAAGAAAAGGCCATTAAAACGGTGCGAAGGCAAATTCACATCAAAAAATCATGTTTTTCAATTGCTTAAATGCATAATTTTAACTTGGGTCTGAAAACAATAAAAACAAAGGATTATTCGTGCTTCCTTCGTGATTGAAAACTTTAACGAGACTTTTGTACAGAAAGATTAAAATGAAACCAAAACCAATTCGCAAATAAGATTAAGAATTTTGTGTTTCTGGAAGTTCTTGACTCTCCGCGTGCCATTCCTTCTTTCTTTTGCCTTTCTCTTGTAGTCTAAAAAACAAACCATACGAAGATCGCCTTAAAAAATTAAATATCTTCCTATTAACCAGTGTAGACTAAGAGGTTACCTATTCAAGTTTTTAAAATCATCAAAGGCATAATTAATATGAACTGTAACAAGTACTTTATAATCGAGCGACCTAATAACACTCGGGAGGGAGGGGGGAGTAAAATTATAGGTATAAAAGTTTTTTTCTCTAACCGATTTGTCAACTTATGGAATGTTCTCCCCCGTAATGTCATTGACTGCAGTTCAGTGGATTCGTTTAAATATAAAATAGACAAACACTTCGCCTCAAAACCAAGACTGACTATGTTTATAAGCGAATAATATTTTCTATTTTCACACCTATATTAGATAAGCGAACGTCAATGATCAAAGCGGCGAAGATTAGTAAACTTAGCTACGTGTCTGCATGCAATTTCTTAAGGATCGAATGGTCTGTTATTCCATGTTATTTCCTATGTATTCTTTCCCATATGTACTCCACCCACTGGAGTCCGTCTCCTCTGCAATCTTTGACCCGATCCCACCTTCTTGTCCTCTCACCCCTTATCCTTGAACATCTCAGTCTTTGATATCCGATGTCAGTCTGGTCAACCTCTTCATAAAAAGAAGTCTCGTTTCACATCTCGGAATGGAACCACTTTGGTCTTTACGCTTCTGCTCGAACGAGTTCCTTTATAATTGAAAATTCCTGATGCAAAGTGAAGGCACAAGTAACGATAAAATCAAGAAACAATAAATCGCATCAAAGATATATTATCAGAATTTTACGAGCTTCATAAAATCCCGCTCTTTCACAATTGAAATCCTGAGTAGCGGTTAAACAATCCATTCAAATAAATATAACTAGAAAGTTCAATTTGGTGGTATTTTAACATGTTAATGGTGCCACTTATTTCGTTTTTCGATGCTGGGAAAAATTAAGAATATTGTGTAGAGATACACCTTTGTGCTCAACCTCTTAAAGACGCAATTAATAGGAAAGTGATGAGACAAACTTCCAAACGAAATATTTCATCATTGGCGGAATAAAAATGGAAAGTAAATGAAAATTTGAGAAGTGAAAATCTGAGACAATTGATAATCTGGCGGGATTTGACCTCAACTGGCATGCCTTTTCTGGTTACGCGAATCTACGAGGGCTTTTAGTATAAATCCTCTTACCCCTTATTAACCCGAGACTTACCTTCTCCACTTTGGTCAGATTTTTTAGTCTGGTCTTAGTAATGCGCCCCACAGGAAGTGAAAGTACAAACAAACTCCTTGAAGCGATCTAATTTTACTTCCCAGGACAAGCAAAGGTTATCCCAAAGCATCTTTCTTATTATTCATTTTAAAAAAAAGCGAAAATAATCGAGAATGAGTCACCGGAAAGTTTTGGAAGTGGTTAGTTTTTATGAAAAGTGATGAAGTTAAGGGAAAGGAAAATTTGTAGGACATAGGCAGTGAATGGCGGTCGCAAGTTCAAGACCAGTTCCGGGCCATTACGCTCCATCTTTCAACTGTGCAACGACTGACAAAGTATCGCCCTAAGAAAATATTTCTATGCTAAATAAGAAAACAATAACAACAACCATTAAATAAAACTATACAAAAACAACGTTTATGATTCCTATGAGAGGTGATTAGTGATCGAAGCAAAAGTTTCCTTCCCAGAAAATGAAATTCTGGATGTATCGAAGAAAGCGCAGTAACTATTTGTTGCCTTAGCTAGTAAATGAATCGTCTTTTTGTCCCTAATTGATGCTCATAGGTTGAAATAAAACGTTGACCCGTTGCATGTGCGTAATGGAATATGTGTGTTGATAAGCCAACTGAGATAGGCTACCTCCAGTGTTCTAGGTACAATTAATTCATTGCAAGTCTAACAGGGAATTCTATACACCTCTGCTTCCATTGGGGCAGAGGAACTCGTTCTGGATAAGCCAGTTTTTAAGGGAGATTTGATTTTTCAAATAACTATTAATGCGTTCAATTTAGGGGTTGTAAAGGATCAGTTCCACTATGGACAGAGGGAGTGGTTTCGTTTTTCGTAATTTTTTAAGTTACGATAAAGTATTCCTCTAGCAAATAGGCTTCATTAATAAAAAATGCAGGATATGAGAGAGAATTAAAAATGTTTTCGATATAATGAATTTCTTTATTAGTGTGTTCAGAGATCATACCAATTTTTTGCTGCACACACGGAGGAACATAGTAGAGGCAATGTGATTTCTTTATTGTATCGTTATGGCCAGAGTAAATAAATCAGTGCACCTACCGATAGATTGATAATGTGATTGGTTGGATATTTCTATTCAATCATTGAGATTGAAGTATGGGGGGGGGGTGAGAGAATAAAGTTTTGGCAACAAGTTTGAGTCAGCTATATCTTTTCATACAAGAAAATTAATAGAACTAATCAGACTTTTTACATTTTGATTTACTACGTTTATATCATAATTTGAAGGTGAAATATATAAAATCTTTTAGCCCAAACCCATTTTATTAATAATTACAGTCAATTATTGCGCGCAGTTAATTATTGCGCGCAGTCAATACTTCCCTCTTTTTCAAGACTTCTTCAATTCGTTTTAACATGGAGGAGACCAAATTTGTGATGATTTCTTAACTAATTTCACTCCATTTTTGTTCATCAAACACCCACAAATGCTCACAAGTAGATGTCTTCTGTTTGTCAACCGCCAGTTTGATTATCTCCTCAAAATTCTATATTTGGTTCAAATCTGGCGAATTCGCAGGTCAAGGTCCCAAACATTCAAGGTTATTTTCAGCTAAGAACTTTGTTATTGATTTTGTTTAGTGTTAAAGTGCGCCACCATGATGAAAAGTACAGTTATCATCCCCAAATTGGTCCTGAGCTGTTGAGAAAAGGTGCTGAAGAAGCACATTTTGGTACCATTTTGAGTTAATAGTAGTGTTCTTGGGCAAAATTTTCAGTGCTCCAGTTCCCTTAGATGAGAAGCAGCCCCAGAGATGGATCATTCAGAAGCTCCAAACAAGCGGAAGGGAACCTCATCAAAGAATATCCCTTTGCTCCAGTCTTCAATCCTCCATTGTTTATATTTCCCATAAAAGGGATGTTTTTCCTTATGGTTCTTCTTGGTGAGATGAAGCTTCTTCTCAGACCTTCTTGACTTGAGACATATGTAAAAAAAAATTCTCGGCCTCACTGTGCGCCGAAGCGTTCGGTCTTGCCTCTTTCCAATCGTGAGCAAGCTCGGCACTAAAGGCAACCAGGAGGCGATCTTGTCGTTCATTTGAAGTTCTTAGGCGTCCAGAAAGACTTTTTCACATTAGTGTAAGCAGTCTTTTCAAGTCTTTAATGATCCTAAAAATGGTGCTCCTTTAATCCCTCAGCAACTCTCTCTTTGCATTTCAGGCCCCTTTGGTGCAGAGCAATAATGGTTGCACGGTTTTCTTTCGAAAAGAAAAACCATTTCTGAAATTGAAAAAAGATTCAAACATTTATTTTTATAAAAAAATAAAAAATAACGAAATAGATTAAAATTACACAACATTCATTTACCCCATATTTGTCATCAATTTACCTTTAAGATCGAAGAGCACAGCTCGAGGGACTGAAAATCACCTCCTACAGGAAAAGGACCACGGAACGAATTCACCGTTTTTAGTCGCGTGCGACTCTACATCTCATTATGTCGACGGTCGGTCGGTCGGTCACCGTTTTGCTTTTTTTTTTATCTTTTGTAATAACATTGTAACTATTTGTCTGATCCTAACGAAATTTGAAAGGCTTATGTTGTTTTGCATTCTCGTCCGAATTATGTAATTACCAAGATCCTTTCAAGGTTAGCCGGGTAATTATTTGGCAATAACTTCATAAATAATCGGCTGATTCTAACGAAATTTGTGACTTTATGTTGTTTTACATTCTCTTTCGAATAATATAATTACCAAGGTCCTCCCAAGGTTAGTCTGGGAATTATTGAAAGTTTTGAAGTTCGTAAGGCCATAAATCGGAATAAATGAGAGCACGCGAACTTAACTCCAGTAACGATTAAGGGAAAATACTTGGGGTGTCCTGAACCGGGAGACCGCACAACTCTCTTGAGCGGAGGCGTTTCATTACCGCCCCGCAAGGGGTCATGTGTCGCATAGCGAACAATGCTACAAATGTCATCTGGAGGATTGCGTGTCTTTCCTGCTCCAACTACCGCAGATGCCTTCGCTCGTGGCCCCATTGCCTGGAGGAGGATCTGGTGTTATATATTTTCACACATTTTTCACTTCACCC
Source organism: Ceratothoa steindachneri (assembly GCA_963969495.1). Lineage (NCBI taxonomy): Eukaryota > Metazoa > Arthropoda > Malacostraca > Isopoda > Cymothoidae > Ceratothoa > Ceratothoa steindachneri. The sequence goes on from OZ018323.1 coordinate 131,076,008, forward strand.
CAACTTCACTTCCTTTACAGATCTCTCCTTACCAAGTCTGAGGGCGATGCCTTTGTTGGTTTTCGCTTTATTTATTTTTAAATTATACCGAGAAAAGAAGAACCCAAAGGGGCTACAAATCCAGATACGGAGACTCAAGATGGCCAACATGCTAGAGACGCTGAGGACATTTTTCACAAATTGTCGGATAATTTTAAGTTATTCCTTTAATAATGATCAAATCATTCACTTATAGGTCAAAATCAACACGGCCCATTATATATCAACGACACGGCTTTCGGGAGCAGGTCCAGGGGTAGGGCTAGGGGGCGGAAGTCCCCCTCAAATTGACTCAAGAACGACTCAACGGCCTGGCGTTGTTCGGTGTTCACAACGAAATTGATGTTAGAATCGACAGCGTAAAATCAATGTATTTTTTACCCAAAGGAACCGGAAGTTGATCGTGTGAAATACCCTTACCTATGCTGTGTTATTAATGTGTTAGATGCTGTTTTTAACCCTTTCAGACCCATTCATGTTTATATTCATTTTTTAAGCCATACTTGTATTCTACTATTCGGCAAATGTTATGTAATAATATAGAATATATACAAAACCTCCCAGTTTTTAAACCGTTGCTATGGAATGTATCTTATATGATACATGTCCAACATACAGATAAATCTCAAAAATAATTATTACAATCATTATTATACCTTAGCTGACGCCCCCCAAAATACAATCCCTAATTTTCTGATGTGGAGGAAAAAATTGGATCTGAGAGAGTTAGTGCTCACCCCTTTATGCGATGCTGTAAAAAATTATTAATGATGTGTAAGATAACCATCATTAATGTTCAATGCTCTTTTCTAAGACTCTTCAGAGGGAGGAATTCAGGTTAGCCCCCTTCCCCCCCCTCAATTATTATCCTGGCGGCTGTCCACATTCGTTGGTGGAATTCTTAAGCAAACTGGGAACATTCCAATTGTGGACTACTTATTTCCTTCATACATTTAAGTTGAAAGTGTCTCTCATTTATATAATTACAAGCATTAGGAAAAAGACCCCCCTCTTGCGCCCCCTTTAGACGCGGCATATGAAAACAAACAAGACACTGCCGCACCTTCAAAAAGATTGTGCTTACGCCCTTATTGAGGGACGTCATGCTGGCTTCGGTCCTAACTCCAAGATTATCTCAGACGTTTGTGTTTGTGGGCACCCACTCGCCAGGAGATAAGTCGGTCTCCCGATGCTCGACAAGGTCTGCAAGTACTGACTAAGGAGATCCGGGATCCGGGCGAAGAATTTGACTTGCCTATTCATAGGTTATATTTCTGATCCTGCTCAAAGAGATTTTGAGAACCACGAGTTTTTGTTTATTAACAAAAAAAAAGTAAATAACTCAAGAAGAGTTCGCGCGCAGAGAGAGAGAGAGAGAGAGAGAGAGAGAGAGAGAGAGAGAGAGAGAGAGGGAGAGAAGAAGAAAAAGACAATTGAAGATAAAAGTATTATGATGGTTGAATGATAGGTTGGCAATAAAGTACATCTCAAGAGGAATATTTTATTGAAGCATAACCATGAAAAGGGATAATAATAGGGTAGAGATTGGGGGAGAGAGAGAAAAAAAAGAGAAAAAGAGAGAGAGAGAGATTGAGTTGAAATAATAGAATAAATTTTAATACATAGAGTAAGAAGGTGAAGAATGGAATGAATTGACTGGCGACATACGATGCCAAGCCTGCATGCTACACAAACAGGGCTTATACAGGGTGATCCAAAGGACGCGGTGCCATAACAAGTATTTTCTTTATTAGAGATTGTTACTTAAAAACTAAATATTTTTTTATTTATTGATTAAATGAGATGGTTATGAATTTTTCCTGTGGTAAACCCACCTTTGGGCCACCCTGTGAAACGAGGACAAATTTACAAATGCATCCTTTAAAATTTCGCTTTAACCAAACGACGTTTTAACGGTGAAGTAGACGCAATGGCGTTAATGTGTGGAGGGTGAAAAGAGTGGAGTATTGGGAGTTGGGGTGGTGGAGGAAGATGTGGCGTCAGCAGTAGCAAAGGGTGACTGTTGGTAAAAAGCTGGGACAAGTAAGGAATCAGAAGCTGTGTCGGCTTCGAGTTGGTGAGGCAAAGGGAATGTGGAATTCGGACCGGCCAATGCTGATCAAAGCTTTCAAACGCTTATTTAAGCGCAATTTAGTCTTGGCAGTGGTGGACGGGTGAGACGCTAAGAGGCGCCCCCATGCGGAGGAAACCTCGAGGGGGATCCTTAACCATAGGATCTGTGAGTCCTCCTTGGATTATATATGCATATCCGATATAAATGTTCAAACTGTTATGTCTCGTTTGCCTTGGGAGCCTTCCGTTCGTCCTGTCTGTTTGTGCTGAATGGGTGACTGCCTTCTCACTCCCCCCCTCCCCTCCCCTCCCCAAGCGTGGAATATAGCCTCCCCTTCCTCTCTTGATTTCCCCCCTTGATCGCCTTGAAACCGACTTCTGCCATGAAATATTAAATGACTGGAATTATTATTGTGTGAATACTTTTGTCACCTGCTAAAAAAATGATTACCAATTGTTAGATACAAATAAAATCTTTATGTGTATTTCTTCTGTTATAACCAGACGACAGCACCAAATATTTCAGAAATATCAAAAATTTAAGTGTGCAAATATGATACTTTATATATATATATATATATATATATATATATATATATATATATATATATATATGAACGGGAAATCGCAATAACACATGGCAGGGTAGATATATGACAGGTCGGATTGGTCACTAGTTATGGGGTGTTGATAACCAGTTTACCGGTCGAAGTCGACACGGCCGTTTCCCATCCAACTACTAATCTTCCCCAATGTTGCTTAACCTCGACGTAGCGCCATTGGGGTATTCGGTAAACGGATGCTGACCTTGGCCTGAGTCCAATTGTGGCGGCGATTATCTTCTTGCTTGGTTTGGGTGAAGTAGGGTGTGTAAGAGGAGCGGTTGGATTGCTCTCAGGAAAACTAATCTTGGAAGGCGGATTCAAAAGACTTTATTCAGCAGAGGACTCGTTAGGCTTAGGCAAAAAGAATTTGATTGAACTTGTGTTGGGTATTTGAGGCAGGCCTACTAATGTATAAGCCTATTTCCGACTATCCTTCTGACTACCCGACTGTCTGATAGACTGACTAACTTTTACTCTCTTTTGACTTTTGACTTTTGACTCACTTGACTACTGCCTCTAGGCTTTGCCCAGAGCTGTATATAATGTATCGAAAATTCGTGGGCGTCACCCGCTGTTGACCAATGACACTGTTTAGGCGGAGCTTACACTACAGGATGTTTATTTGTGTGTGCTAGGAGATAGAGAAAATCTTTATCTTAAATTTCGATAATACAATTTTGTGTTTCGCAGCATTGTCAGTAAATAAAGTCCGCATCTTTCCTGTGTTGCCCTTTGTTGGTACTTCTATGGCGTTTCCCAGAACCTTGGTTCTCGCAAGAGGTGTGCAAGTGTATATGCGTATAAGCGTGTGAGCGCGTATGCGTGTGAAAATTCGTTCTGCCTGTAGCCCTTAATAAAAATAGTATATATTATTGTCTACATGATCAGATGATGTATATTATTATTTCTCTGACAAAAATATTATATATAATATTTTTTAATGACAAAATGTTATATATTTTGGATTACTTGCATGCGTATAATTATGTGTGTGCCCATTTCAAGGCTTCATAGGATTTATATGACACTCATCTGTGAAGCTTCATTGTCAATCCTATTCGCCCTGCAATGTGGCACTACAGATACACAACAACAAATAGAAAACTAAGAAGGAATGATAGACAAGCGATTGCGTCTTCTTATAGGAGCAAACAAGGATCAAACATAAAGAAAGAAGGAAGAGAGAGATAGAAAACGGGATAAAATAATCGCATTTGTATCATTCTTTCTTATTTTCCTATAAGTATTGAGCCCCTAGCCATTGTCCTTCTTTCTCATATATATATATATATATATATATATATATATATATATATATATATATATATATATATATATATATATATATATATATATATATATATATATATATATATATATATGCGGTTAAAAAGCCAATGTTTTAGCTAACTAAGCTCTTTATCAAGCCCTCGGAAGGAGTTTTTTTCACCGTCACGAGAGGATAACTCATAAGCCAACCTTTCTAAGGCAAAAAAAAATTAGTCTATCAATCATCTATTTTGAATGCTAGTTCTGCTTTCGAGGAGAATGGAAAATTTACTTTATCCATTCGAGTTCGGTCTTATAAATTTAGATTTATTTGCAATGTCCTTAGAAAGGCTGACTTATGCGTTATCCTCTCGTAACTGTCAGAAGGCTCCTTTCGAAGGCTTAATGAAGAGCTTAGTTAGCTACAACACTGCCTTTTTAAGCGCATAATTACGAATGCGCAATTGCAAATAATTATCGATATATATATATATATATATATATATATATATATATATATATATATATATATATATATATATATATATATATATATATATATATAGGTACTTTGGGGCTCGGGGCCGAAGTTGGTTGAAGACCGTTTGTGAAGGGGGAAATTGTTATGAGTACAGTAGGATGTTATATTATTAACTTTGCGGGGTCCTTTTAAAACAAATATTTCAGAGTGCAAGTTGGCCAAAGATTAACAGGTAGCTGGTACGCGCTGGGGTTTAAAAAAAAAAAAGACAATGACTAAAATATATCTTTACTAACAACAAAAATGATATTTATATTTACACAAATATTGGGTTTAAAGGGAATGGTCGCGCAGATGAGGTTAAATGTCCACACGAGATATAGATATATATATATATATATATATATATATATATATATATATATATATGAGGAAGATATTACGTGAACCATTAAAACCTTAAGAAAGAAAATGGGAGATTTTGAAACGGAGAAAATAGAGGAAACTTTTTTAACCGCCATATGAAGTGAATAAAAGAGTTGGATTCGAACCTGTGTCGTAAAGCGCTCATCTCTATCAGAACCACGACGCTCATCGACTAAGCTAACTTTCCTCAATCCGTTAGAAAAGTCTGCTGCAGTTCCTTAACCCTCTTCAAGAGCGGATTAAGGAATTCTTATTATTAGCCTTACTTAACCTCATTGACTTGAACGTTATTTTTCATTTATCCCCCAAATTAGAAAGTGTGAAGATCCGCGGGGAATTCACATTCCCCGTTTTCTGTTAAAATTAAATGTTAGCTTATACAAAAAGCTTCTTGAAATTTCTCTTTTTTGAGAAATGGATGGTTGCCTAGTGGTATATATATATATATATATATATATATATATATATATATATATATATATATATATATATATATATATATATATATAAGTATAGGCAACGTCAGACATGAAGTATAGTGTAAGGCCCCATTTGTATATTCGTTAAGTTTAAATCCGTTTTTGGTGCTTACGAGTACATTGTAACAGGAACATTCCATTCCTTACATGGTATATTTTTTATCCTTAAGGACAGGAAATAATAGTAAATAAGTGCTGGTTTTATATACGAGTCAATACTATGCGAGTGCAAAAGTATAATAAACGAATAGCTTTTGTGTTTTAACGATTACATAGGCAATTTTTCTTTCATATAAACCTACTCTCTAGAAGTTTTTAAAACATTTTATTAAAAAATTAAAGTAAGCTGGAACGTTCGAGAAAGATAGGTTAACTGCTAATTTATGTGCGAGATTCGTCCAGTGTTGTTACGACTTCCGCGAGGAAACATTTTCAAGACCGCAATGGCAAAGATCGCTAAGCATTCATAATTATCTGAAAGAAACGATATTGTTAAACTGCACAAGGACATTAATTAATCTAGAAAATTTTCCTCAATTCTGAACATTCCAATTTCCTCTGTAAGGAACATTATTGTGAAGTTTAAATCTAGTGGCATCACAGTAAATCGTCACGTGAAGCTTGACCAAATGAACTGAGACTTAGATATGTTCGATCTATGATGAAGATAGAAGCAATCTCGAGACTTCACCAAATGAGTTACAGACAAATCTTGCAGCACGCGGGGTAGATGTACACGCTTCACCGGGAAAATTCATGGACTTGTTCCTAGAAGGAAGCCTCGGTTGAAGAAAGCTCACAAAGAGACTCGTTTGGTGTTAGCTTAAGATAATGTTGAAGATAGCCAAAC